>JAGDQO010001081.1:0-720649 GCA_018342035.1 Solanum appendiculatum | reverse complement strand
TCCCAAAACAAACTTACTCATTCTCGCCCTAGGATCGGCAACTATAGAAGGAGCATATCGAGACAATTGTGTGAACTTCAAAGCATACTCTTTCACACTCATGTTTCCTTGACAAAGGTTGATAAACTCAAGCACCCTTGTCTCCCTCATCTCAAGGGGGAAAAACCTATCAAGAAAAGCAACCTTGAATTTCTCCCAATCAAGAGGACCCGCATCCTCCACCCTCTCACTCTTCCATTGGTTGAACAAAACTTGAGCAACACCCTTAAGTTGATAAGCGGCCAACTCTGCCTTTTCCTCCAGCGTCACACCCATGATCATTAGCACCTTGCACACTTCATCAATGAACTCTTGCGGATCTTCCTCCACCTTAGAACCATGAAATTCTGGAGGGTTCATTCTGGTGAAATCCCTCATCCTTGATGCCTCCGTACCCACATTTGGGTTCACGGGTGCCACTACCTCTCTATTGGCTTGAACCGTCATGGCTTGAGCCAACACTTGAAAAGCAGCCCTAAACTCCGCATTAGACACTTGTTCGGCCAAATAGTCGGCTGGAACATAAGGAGCTTGAGGAGGAGATTGGTGTTCCATATTCTCTCCCGCATTCCTTCTAGCATAAGTTCTTCGGGTAGCCATATCCTGAAATGCATAGGATAGGGATTAGGAGAGAGACGTGTAGAGTTAAACTCTATGGCACGACTTAAGAGTATGAAAGAAGTGAAGTTTCTTAAACGTCTTATAGCCTCTCATTCATAAATGTGGCACGCTTCACACTTATGAACAAGACTCTACTCGATGCGGCTTTTGAGACATCCTAGGATTTTTCTAAAACCTTGTGCTCTGAATACCAAGTTTGTCACAACTCAAGGTACCCCTAGACGTGACATGGTGTATAAGACCCCGAAAGGCCTCATACAAGCCACTTAGCGTACATACATACAAGATCATAGAGATTTACGAGTTCAAAAGACAATGTCATATCAAAGCTTTTAAGAATATAGCGGAAGTCTACATCTCATGTTTCAAAGCCAATCTATCATAGGAATGCGGAATAAAGTTTGGGATGTAACCCAATACAATGCCAATATGAAAGAACATAACATAAATAATGACTAGGCTATGTCCTCGAATGGATGAGGACTCACAAAGTCTTCAACAATCCTTCTACTAAGCTCTCGCCACGAATAGATGGAGAATCGCCAGTCCCTAAATTAACAAGTCAATGTAGGCAAGAATATGCGTTAGTATAATCAAGTACCAAGTATGATAGCAATGCACAAAATCCTTTAAAACATGCTAAAATAGGACATTTTCATGACATGCAATGACCAAGCTAAAACATTATAAAGGTTAACAAGCATGAAACATAAACCATGGTCAAAGCACGCTAAACATCTTTACTTTACTTGAGGAACATCATAAAAACACTTTAGTTCATTGTTGTGGGAAGTAGCCATAACCAACATATAAGACCATGTGAGCCATCAACATGGAATCCGGTGTATATCCCCACACCGATAGGGACATCCAACTTGCCAAGGTAGGACCCTTTACTTATCATATAGCTTACGTGGATCCACTAGCTAGTGTCTATCATAGACCATTATCCTATGGTGGCACATAGTTTATGGGACATGGGTAATCGCCACTTGTCCACTCGGTGCTAAGCATAATTCCCATGAATTAAACATAATTCATTTATCATAAGTAGACATGGGTAGTCGCCTTTTATCTACAATAGTGAACATGGGTGATCGCCTCTTGTCCCTTCATTAGAATAGCTCCTTAGTCATTAATTCAAAATTAGTTGAGAAAGCCTTTCAACAAGTTATGAATCATTACATGTGAGAAAACCTTACAAATTCATGGGTTGAGTAATATATGAGAATTCCTTTCACTACTCAACAACCACATCAACATATCATTACTTTGGTACTTCAATCTCAAAGCACCCTAAATTCATCACTAGCTTCATAAGAGACATGCATGATTTCATAAACTTCATCTTTACATAATTCATCATGCTCATAGCTTACAAATCATAGAGTTCATATGGGTTCATGAGAATTCCTCTTAAATCATGAAATTCAATGCAAACTCATGCTTAGAAAACCATAAACAAGGCAATTTGCCCATAATTGAAGGAACCCACATAATAGAGGAAAATCATAGATTTTGGTTGATCATGCTTACTTTCATAAAATCATCCTTAAGTCATTTGTAATCTCATCATGAAAAGTATTAGCTTAGGAATCATAATTCATACATGGATTCATAGAGATTTCATAAAAGCTTATCACTTCATAATTCAACCCACCAATCAAAGCATGAATTTCAAAATTTGGGGAGGGGGGGGGGGAATTGGCATGGGTTCATGGGGATTCATTCAAATTCATGAAATTCAACTCGATTTACAATTCAATGTTCATAAAACAACAATTGAATCAACATTGCAAGGAACCCATGACATGGAAGAAAACCCCTCATTCAATTAAGAACTTCTAACTTGAAAAATTGGAGATTTTAGGGATTCCATGGAGGAAAGGGCTCCATGGATGAACACTATCATACCTTAGGGTCTCAATTCCTTAAGCAATTGATGAAGAAAAGCTTGACTTCTTGAACCCTAGCTTGCCCTCTTCTTCTTCTTCTTCTTCTTCTTCTTCTTCTTCTTCTTCTTCTTCTTCTTCTTCTTCTTCTTCTTCTTCTTCTTCTTCTTCTAACTTCTAGAGAGAGGAGAGTTTTGGAAATGATTGAGAATGGCTAAAATTATGCTCAATAGGCTTATATAGTGCCTAGGATTAAAGGGAAACCGACTTAGATTAGGGACTAAACATCTAGGGAAAAGACCAAAAAGTCCTTTAAAAATAACTGTCATACCCTATCTACGGTCCGTAAGTCAACCTACGGACCGTCTTGTTCCTCCATAGATCAATTCAGAGAGTTTTAACTTTGGACCCCCAACGACGGGTCACCATGTACGGTTCACGATTCAACTTACGGTCCGTACATGGCCAACATAGGTCTGACCTTAGCCCTGAAGATTTCACTAAGTCAAGGTCTCATCTACGGGACCTTCCTACGGTATGTACATTGAATGACGAACCGTCCTGGCGAGCCGTAGAGAGATACTGACGATTGACATTTTGAAGAAATTAAGGAGTCCAACTACGGTTCCCACCTACGGTCCGTCAGCCCATCTACGGTCCGTAGGTGGCCTCCGCCGTTACTGGCACCAGAATCTGTAACTTTCTTCTTTCAAAATCTGAGGTGTTACACCATATCATTGACACATCACTAATTACGTCAATTTTTTTTAAAAATCCATGTCACCCAATTGTTTCTTCTTCCCTATACACCATCAAACCCACCATTAAACCACGACCATTGTTGCTATTATCATCAAATTCACTTCTCCACCACCGTAGATTTCACCAGCACAACAAAATTCACCTTCGAAATCTTCCAACAATGACTGCCATCATAAAAAATTGATAACAACCATAATAAATTTAAGTAAACTCACCTTTGGAACCACTTCACTACCATTAAAATTCATCACAAACATAACCATAAATTTCAGCATTCACATCAAAATCACGAGTTTCATTACCATTATCGAAATTCAAAGTCCTATCACCATTAATTTTATCACCCATCACCAAACCCACCACAAAAAATTATCACAATTACAAATTTCATTCAAGCTCAAAGAGGAGAATGGTGAAAACTTGCAATATTTATTTGCAAAGATCTAAGTCAAGCAATTGAAAAATTAGTGCTCGATTTATTATTAATGATTTTGAAGAAAATCTAGAGAGAATTTTTCATTTTTGAGAAGAAAGATCTATGAACATACATTAAAAAATTGAATTTTGTACAAAATCTACAAACTTTTTACACAGAAAAAGAAAAAATTTAAAATTTTCTTATTTCAAATGCTCACAATCAACAAAAAAGACAAGAATAAATTGAATAATTAGTGGTTGACTTGCCGAATTTAATGTGGGAATAGTAAGTATTGACCAATTTTAGATGTTTCCCCAGAAAATTTTTCGAGCAGTGAACCTAATTAATTGAACAACTTCGCCAATCTTTGCAATGGATTTCTATCCCGCAATGTTGTTTTCTGTTTTTCTCTTGAAAAATTATCATGAAAAATATTATTTTTCTCATTAGCCATAGCAAAAAGAGTGTTTGTGATAAGAAAAAATGGAGGAGAAGAAAGGTAGGGTAACGTGAAGGAGAAGGGTGGGAGTGGGGAAAAAATTTGCCCTTTTTTTTACTCAAACGCGCCTTTTTTATTAATTTTATTTCCACGTCAGCTTTGAGGGTGGTATTAAATTCACTTTTGAATAGTATAGGTGTGTAATAGGTCCCTAATAGTTTAAGCGTGTAACCGACTTTTCGTGACAAGTTCATGGGGGAATTTATGCCTTTTTCAAATTTAAAAACAGAGAAAGTAAGTTATTTATAACAAATTTTAGATTATAATAATTTCATTTCAGGCACCAAATAAATCTAATAGTGTGCTTAAAAATAAATTAAAAAGAGGAAAATCAAGAGAATAAAATGTTTATTTGAAAATAAGTGAGTTTTTTTACTTATTGTTTAGTATTTGATAAGCAATAAAAGTATTATACCAACATCACATATATGTAATTTAGCAAAACACTATGTAAACGGGATGCGGTAAGAAAATAGGGTTCGAGGGGTGGTGGGGGTTGTGATCGTCAAAGAGTGGAATTGGGGATGTTGGATAAGTGGGAAGGAGACAATGAGCTTAAAACATCACCTATGAAACCTGTTTTTCATATTTTCATTAGAAAAATCATTTTTTTCATTATGTATGTCATGACCCAAGGTACTCCTTAGACGTGCCATGGCGTATAAGACCCCGAAAAGCCTTATACAAGCCACTTAGCATATATACATACAAGATCATAAAGATTAAGAGTTCAAAAGACAATGTCATATCAAAGCTTTTAAGCAAAGTAGCGGAACTTTACATCTCATGTCTCAAAGCCAATCTAATATAGGAAAGAGAAATAAGTTTTGGGACGTAATCCAATACATTGTCAAAAGAAAGAACATAAAAGTAAGAACAACTAGGCTATGTCCTCGGATGGATGAGGACTCGCCAAGTCTTCACAAATCTTCTACTAAGCTCTAGCCACGAGTGGATGGAGAATCGCCACACCCTACATCAACAAGTCAATGTAGGCAAGAGTATGTGTTAGTACAATAAAGTACCAAGTATGATAGCAATGCATGAAATCATTTAAAACATGCTAAAATGAGACATTTCCATAACATGCAATGACCAAGCTAAACATGATAAAGGTTAGCAAACATAAAGCTTAAACCATGGTTAAAGCAAGCTAAACATCTTTACTTTACTTGAGAAACATCATAATCAACACTTTTGTTCATTAGTTGTAGGGAATAGCCTTAACCGACATATAAGACCATGTGAGCTATCAACATGGAATCCGGTGTCTAGCCCACACCGAAAAGAGGTTGCCTTACTTGCCAAGATAAGACCTTAACTTCTAGCTTACGTGGATCCACTAGCTAATGTCTATCATAGACCATCATCCTATGGTGGCACATAGTTTATGGGACATGGGTAATCGCGACTTGTCCAATCGGTGCTAAGCATAATTCCCACGGATTCGACATAGTTCAATTATCATAAGTAGACATGGTTAGTCGCCTCTTGCCTATCATTAATCATAAGTTCATTATTAGTAGACATGGGTGATCGCCTCTTGTCTACATTAGGGAACATGGGTGATCGCCTCTTGTCCCTTCATTAGAATAGCTCCTTAAGAGCATGGGTAATCGCCTCTTGTTCGTTTTAAATTCATAGCGGGAGTATTACGTGAGAAACCCTTTCACAACTCAACCATAACATCAACATAACATATACTTTGGTACTTCAATCTCAAAGCACCCTTAATTCATCATTTAACTTCATATGAGACATGCATAATTTCATAAACTTCATCTTTACATAGTTCATCATGCTCATAATTTGCAAATCATAGGGTTCACACAGCTTCATGAGAATTTCTCTTAATTCATGCAATTCAATGCAAACTCATTCTTAAAAAGCCATAGACAAGTCAATTTGACCATAATTGAAGGAACCCTCATAATAGAGTAAAATTCTAAATATCTCCTTCTAACATCGACATAGGACTTTTGTCGACTTTGGGCCGTTTTCAACCTTTCTATAAAAAGTCAAACTTCTCCATAGCCTCATGTACCAACTCGGGTCCTATCAAAGCAACTTCACCAACTTCGAACCAACCTATAGGAGATCTACACCTCCTACCATAGATTGCTTCAAACGGAGCCATGCCAATACTAGAATGGTAGCTATTGTTATAAGCAAACTCAATCAAAGGCAAACGATCATCCCAATTACCCTTGAAATCGATTACACACTCTCTCAACATATCTTCCAAAGCTTGGATAGTTCGCTCTGCTTGCCCATCGGTTTGAGGATGAAAGGTCGTACCAAGCTTAACACGAGTACCAAGACCCTTTTGGAAAGATTTCCAAAATTGAGAAGTAAATTGTGCACCACGATCGGAGATAATGGATAAAGGTACTCCATGCAACCTAACCATTTCTCTCAAGTACAACTTAGCATAATCCTCAGCCGAATAAGAAACCTTAACGGGATTGAAATGGGCTGATTTTGTCATACGATCCACAATAACCCAAATCGAGTCATGTTGTCGTCGGGTGCGTGGTAAACCAACAATGAAGTCCATATTCACATCTTCCCACTTCCAAGTAGGAATACTAATATCTTGGGTCAAACCTCCCGGCTTTTGGTGCTCAACTTTCACTTGTTGACAATTAGGACACCTAGCTACAAACTCCGCAATATCCTTCCGCATCCCATTCCACCAATAGACCTCCTACAAATCATGGTACATCTTGGTAGCTCCCGGGTGAATGGAATATTGAGAGCTACGGGCTTCCGATAAAATTTGTCCTCTTAAGTCATCTACATTGGGAACACACAAATGACCTTAATATCAAAGCACACCATCTCCCTCTTGGGAGAAAGCCTCAATGGACTTTTTGAGCACCGCTTCCTTCAACTCGACCGAATTAGGATCAAGATCTTGTTTAGCCTTCATATCATGCACAAAGGATGATTCGGAACCATTATGGACCATAACACCTCCTTTAGTATAATCAACCAACCGAACACCCAAGCGGGCCAACCTATGAACATCGCGAACCAACTCCTTCTTACCATCATCAATATGAGCAACACTACCCATTGATAACCGACTAAGAGCATCTGCCACCACATTAGCCTTACCGGGGTGATAGAGGACACTCATGTCATAGTCTTTTAACAACTCAAGCCACCTCCTTTGGCGAAGATTTAGATCTTTTTGTTTAAACACATATTGCAAACTCTTATGATCGGTGAAGACGTCAACATGCACACCATACAAATAATGCCTCCAAATCTATAAAGGAAACACAACAGCCGCTAATTCCAAATCATGAGTAGGATATTTCTTTTCATGTACCATGAGATGCCTTGAAGCATAAGCAATGACTTTTCCATTTTGAATAAGAACACATCCTAGACCAATCCTCGAGGCATCACAATAAACCACAAAACCATCGCACCCTTCCGGTAAAGTCAATGTCAGAGCCGAAGTAAGTCTATCTTTCAACTCTTGAAAACTCTTCTCACACGCTTCGGACCAAGTGAACTTAACCTTTTTTTTAGTCAAAGCTGTCAAGGGGGAAGCAATCGAAGAAAACCCTTCACCAAACCTCCTATAATAACCAGCTAGACCCAAGAAACTACGAATATCCGAAGGTGATAGAGGTCTAGGCCAATTTCTAACCACATCCGTCTTCTTAGGATCTACTTCAATACCTTTACCGGAGATAATGTGACCAAGAAAAGCTACGGACCTTAGTCAAAACTCACACTTACTAAACTTTGCAAAGAGTTGTTGGTCCTTGAGGACTTGCAAGACAATCCCCAAACGATCGGCATGCTCACCCTCACTCCTTGAGTAGATCAAAATATCATCAATAAACACAATCACAAACATAACAAGATATTGTCTAAACACTCTATTCATCAAGTCCATAAATGCGACCGGAGCATTTGTCAACCCAAATGACATCACTAGGAATTCATAATGGCCATACCTAGTCCGGAAAGCCGTTTTCGGAATGTCATCTTCCTTTACTCTCAATTGGTGATAGCCCAAACGAAGGTCGATCTTAGAGAAATAACTAGCCCCTTGAAGTTGATCAAACAAGTCATCTATTCTTGGAAGAGGATACTTGTTCTTAATAGTAACCTTGTTCAGTTGGCGGTAGTCAATACACATATGAAGTGAACCATCTTTCTTCCTTACAAACAAGACTGGAGCACCACATGGAGAAATACTTGGACGGATGAAGCCCTTATCCAACAAGTCTTTCAATTGCTCCTTTAGTTCCTTAAGTTCTGCCGAAGCCAATCTATACGGAGGAATACAGATAGGTTGCGTATCCGGGAGAAGGTCAATACCGAAGTTTATTTCCCTTTCGGGAGGAATACCGGGTAAATCATCGGGAAACACTTTCAGAAACTCATTAACAATGGGGACTGACTCAAGAATAGGGATTTCGGAATCTATATCCCTCACTCTAACAAGATGGTATATGCAACCCTTAGAAATCATCTTTCTAGCTTTAAGACAAGAAACAAGTTGACCTCTAACCATAGAATTTCCCCCCTTCCATTCCAGGATAGGCTCATTTGGAAATTGGAACTTGACTATTCGGGTCCTACAATCAATAGAAGCATAACAAGAGTGCAACCAATCCATCCCAAGAATAACATCAAAATCTAACATATCAAGCTCTACAAGATCAACATAAGTGACTCTATGAGATAAAGAGACGGGGCAATTTCTATTGACTCTCTTAGCCAGAGTAGATTCACCAATCGGAATAGAGACATGAAAATGATTTAGCAACACATTCGGAATGACATCAAACCTCATAGCCACATATGGCGTCACAAAAGACAAGGTAGCACCGGGATCAAGAAAAGCATAAACATCAAAGTAAAAGACTTTCAACTTGCCGATAACCACATCGGGAGAACCCTCTTGCTCATGACGAGCCTGAAGTGCATAAAACCGGTTTTGCTTTTGATTCCCACTAGAACTTGATGGATTTTTAGGTTGAGTGCATCGATGGTTATCCCCTTCATTCTTAGCTACTAAGGGGCAATCCCTTATCTTGTGATCCATCTTGCCACAACCAAAGCATGCATTAGAACCCGCTAGACATTTGCCCTCATGCTCTCTCCCACACTTAGCATAAGTAGTCAATGAAGAACCACCACCACTTCCTCCTTGAGGCTTAAGGTTAGACACCCTATCTTTGTTGGACTTGGGAGGAGCATTAGAGGAACCTTAACCGGAAAACCTTTGTCGAAATCTGGACAACCATGCGCATTGGACCTTGAGTGTGAAAAGTTACCATCTCCGGTCCTAGCCTTATTTGTCTCTCTCCTTGAGCTTTTCCTCCTCTATTTGTTGAGCATACACCATGAGGCAGGAAATATCCATGTCATTGACAAGCATAGCGGTGCGGCACTCATTAACCAACATTTCAGACACTCCTGAGACAAACTTACTTATTCTTGCCCTAGGATTGGAAACTATGGAAAGAGCATATCTGGACAATTGTGTGAACGTCAAAGCATACTCTTTCACACTCATGCTTCCTTGACGAAGGTTGATAAATTCAAGCACCATTGCCTCCCTCATCTCAAGGGTAAAGAACCTATCAAGGAAAGCAACCTTGAATTTCTCCCAATCAAGAGGACCCTCATTAACCGCCCTCTCACTCTTCCATTGGTTGAACCAAACTTGAGCAACACCTTTGAGTTGATAAGCGACCAACTCCGCCTTTTCCTCCGTTGTTACCCCCATGATCATCAATACATTGTACACTTCATCTATGAATTCTTGAGGATCTTCCTCCACCTTAGAACCATAGAATTCTGTAGGGTTCATCCTTATGAAGTCTCTTGCCCTAGATGCCGCCGTACCCACATTTGGGTTCATGGGAGCCACAACCTCTCTATTTGCTTGAGCCGTCACGGCTTGGGCCAACACTTGGAAAGTAGCCCTAAACTCCGCATTAGATACTTGTTTGGCCAAAAGGTCGATCGGAACTTGTGGAGCTTGAGGAGGAGCTTGTTGATCCACATTCTCTCCCGCATTTCTTCCAGCATAAGCTCTTCGGGTAGCCATATCCTGAAACGCATAGGATAGGGATTAGGAGAGAGACACATAGATTTAAACTCTATGGCACGACTTAGGAGTAATGAAAGAAGTGAAGTTTCTTAAACGTCTTATAGCCTCTCATTCATAAATGTGGTGCGCTTCACACTCAGAACAAGACTCTACTTGATGCGGCTTATGAGACATCCTAGGATCTTTCTAAATCCTTGTGCTTTGAATACCAAGTTTGTCATGACCCAAGCTACTCCTTAGACGTGACATGGCGTATAAGACCCCGAAATGCTTCATACAAGCCACTTAGCATACATACATACAAGATCATAAAGATTAAGAGTTCAAAAGACAATGTCATATCAAAGCTTTTAAGCAAAGTAGCGGAAGTCTACATCTCATGTCTCAAAGCCAATCTAATATAGGAAAGAGAAAAAGTTTTGGGACGTAACCCAATACAATGTCAAAAGAAAGAACATAAAAGTAATAACAACTAGGCTATGTCCTCGGATGGATGAGGACTCACCAAGTCTTCACAAATCTTCTACTAAGCTCTAGCCACGAGTGGATGGAGAATCGCCACGCCCTACATCAACAAGTCAATGTAGGCAAGAGTATGTGTTAGTACAATCAAGTACCAAGTATGATAGCAATGCATGAAATCATTTAAAACATGCTAAAATGGGACATTTCCATAACATGAAATGACCAAGCTAAACATGATAAATGTTATTAAACATAAAGCATAAACCATGGGCAAAGCAAGCTAAACATCTTTACTTTACTTGAGAAACATCATAATCAACACTTTTGTTCATTAGTTGTGGGGAATAGCCTTAACCGACATATAAGACCATGTGAGCTATCAACATGGAATCCGGTGTCTACCCCACACCGAAAAGAGGTTGCCTTACTTGCCAAGGTAAGACCTTAACTTCTAGCTTACGTGGATCCACTAGCTAATGTCTATCATAAACCATCATCCTATGGTGGCACATAGTTTATGGGACATGGGTAATCGCGACTTGTCCAATCGGTGCTAAGCATAGTTCCCACGGATTAGACATAGTTCAATTATCAAAAGTAGACATGGGTAGTCGCCTCTTGTCTATCATTAATCATAAGTTCATTATTAGTAGACATGGGTGATCGCCTCTTGTCTACATTAGGGAACATGGGTGATCGCCTCTTGTCCCTTCATTAGAATAGCTCCTTAAGAGCATGGGTAATCGCCTCTTGTTCGTTTTAAATTCATAGCGGGAGTATTACGTGAGAAACCCTTTCACAACTCAACCATAACATCAACATAACATATACTTTGGTACTTCAATCTCAAAGCACCCTTAATTCATCATTTAACTTCATATGAGACATGCATAATTTCATAAACTTCATCTTTACATAGTTCATCATGCTCATAATTTGCAAATCATAGGGTTCACACAGCTTCATGAGAATTTCTCTTAATTCATGCAATTCAATGCAAACTCATGCTTAAAAAGTCATAGACAAGTCAATTTGACCATAATTGAAGGAACCCACATAATAGAGTAAAATCATATATTTTGATTGAACATGCTTGATTTCATAAAACCATCTTTAGGTCATTCATAATCTCATTCATGAAAAGTTTTAGCTTAGGAATCATAATTCATGCATGAATTCATAGAGATTTCATAAAATTCATCACTTCATAACTCAACCCACCAATCAAAGCATTGATTTCGAAATTTGGGGGAAATAGCATGGGTTCATCCAATTTATACATCAAATCATATAAATCACGCTAATTCGTGCACTAAATTACTTTATCACGCTAGATCGTGCACTAGAAATCATAAAATCAACAATTGAAAATCATCATTGAAGAAGCCAATAAGAATTGATCAAAACCCTAACTCAATTTGGGGAAATTGATCCTTTAAAATTGAAGAAGATTAGGGACCTATTGGAGGAAAGGGCTCCAATGGTGCATGCTAACATACCTCAACAAAGCCCACAAGAAATTGCTAAGAATTGATGACCTTCAATGGAGGATCCTAGCCCTTCTTCTTCCTTGAGAATTGAGAGAACCTTTCTAGAGAGAGAAATATTTGAGAGAGGGGAATTTGGGAATGATTTAAAATGAGTAAAATTAGGCTTAGGAAGCTTATATAGGGTCTGGGTTAAGGGCATAACCGACTTAGATTAGGAGTTAAACATTTAGGGAAAAGACCAAAAAGCCCTTAAATAATAACTGTCGGGGTCCATCGATGGTCGGGACCTACGGTCCGTAAGTCAACCTACGGACCGTTCTGTCCCTCTGTAGATAGATTCAGAAAGTTCATCCTTGGGCCTCCCAACGACGGAGCCCATGTATGGTCCGTACATGGCCATGTAGGTCAGGCTTTTGGCCTGGAAAATTTAGCCAAGTATGGGTCTCACCTACGAGACCCATCTACGGTCCGTACCATGGACAACAGCTTGTCCTGCTACTCCGTAGATCAAGTACTGAAACTTATCAATTTGAAAACTTGGGCTTGCCACTTACGGTTTCCACCTATGACCCGTAAGTCAACCGACGAACCGTAGGTGGCTTCCGTCGTTACTGGCAGTAACCCAGAAAATTCAAAAAATTTCCACCCTCGAATCTGGGGTATTACAATGTACTTGAAAGAGACCTTGCATATGAAGTAAATCATAGCACCTAGAATCCAACCAATTGGCAGAGGATCAGTAGATTTTTAAGTAGCTTGTTTTCTTTGAGAAAATATTTTCAAAAAATATTTTAATCAACAAAATAGGAGAAAATAAGAAAACATTCAAACACACTCATAATGGTCTTTTGGTAGAGTGTATTAGGAGAAATAATTCATGTATATCATTTAGTACTATGTTTGGTATGAATTTTAGGCCTATGTATATCTAATACATGTATTAATTATGGTATTATAAGGTGTATACTAATACCTTCCAATTGGTGGTATTTGTAATACATAGGATTTAATACTATGTGATTAATATATGTAAAGACAAAAGTACCCCTCAAATCATTTTAATCATTTTGTTTATTTTCTTGATTTTACGTTTTATATTTGTACTAGTAAATTTATTTAAATAAAATTAGCTTACAAATTTTATTATTTAGAGAGAGTTGTTTGTTGCTAAATAAATCCAATACAAATCAATACAATATTTGAAATGTGAGTTGTTTAATACTTACAAATTGAAAAGACAAATATATGACCACATGATGTTTGTGATATATATATATATATATACATACATATATGTATGTATGTGTGTGTGTGTATATATATATATATATATACATACATATATGTATGTATATATATATATATATGTATGTATTTCTACTGTTTCATGGGTCCCTTAGGCGGCTTCACTGTTTCTCTTTTCCTCTGATAGCACAAATTAACTTTTCTGCCCTTTTCAAGGAGCTTGCTGCCAATATTTCTTCTGGCTCAATTGGCTGAGAATATGTTGTCGCGATATCATCGTTGCTAGTTTCACTCCTCATTGAAGTGTCTGATTTATCATATTGGTTAATTGAATGAAGTAAATTTCTTTTTACTTCCTCTAGATATCTCTCGATCATTTCCTCCTTATCTCCTTCTTGGACGGAAATCCTTCTGGCTATGTGCCTAACAGAACTATCATATATTACTTCCTTAATAGGAGTTCTGGAATACTCTTGGATTTTAGTGTCAATTAAATCCAGAAGTTCTTGACCATACAAGGTCTCTGTCTTAGGATCTCTTTTTATAAGCTTATCCTAGAAATTATTATAAAATACTCTGTATAAGCATGGAATTTGTTCTTGTGTAAATCCGAGCTCTGGAGTCCATTTATGAATCCATGGAATAGAAAACTCGATGAAAAAATAAATCTGATCAATATTTTCTAAGTAGCAGATATGATCTGCATGATATAACTCAGTTAACTGAGGTGATACCTTAACCCATTCTTTATATAATTTAAAAAATGGTTCTGGCAATATCTTGACTGTTGGACCGTGGTATGACCACCATTTTAGAAACCAATTTGGAATGCTTTGTTCGAATATCTTCGCACATATCTTCACAAACCAAGTGTGTTTGTGTCTATCATTGTTGTAATAAAGCACTTTATCAAATGCTTGCACATAATCCCAATATGTAAAATTTATGCGAGTTTTGTTAAGACTTATCTGTCTCTCGTTCATGGTGGAGATTCCCCAATCTTCAACAGATATAATCTGTTTAATAATGATCTTAGAGAAACTATGTTCCTCTGTATTATATCCTGAGAAGTGCTGAAATTCTGCACTTCCTGTATCCTTTAAGATTGTTTCATAATATAATCGGGTTTTATATGATTCACCCGGGTAATATAAACCATTTAATAAGTACCGCTGGAATATCTTCCAAGGTTCATTTTTTCTCTGAATCTCAGAGTTTTCAACAAGAAATATTACTTCTTTGTTGATTACCTGTTCGAATGACTTGATATCATCATTGTCATCTTTAGAAATTGAAGCAAATGTATCACTTTGCTTTTGAGCTGTCAAATATGCCTGTAATTGAGCATATAAGGGGCTATCTTCTGGAATATCTTCCAGATGAATTGATGAACCTGTAGAAGATTAAGGTATCTTCATATTTACAAGTTTTTTTTGTCCCATTTGTATAACTGGGGAACTCGTTGAGGATCCGTATGACGACCCTGAAGATCCTTGTTGCTGTGGGGATGATCTTCCCCCTCTGCCACGTCCTCTGCCTTTAACCCAAGGCGGGTTCATTCTGCAAATATAACATATTTTATTACTCTGATAATTCCTCATAAATAGAATTATCTCTAACTTCATCGTCTGACATACCATATTCTTCATAATCAAATATAGAGAATTTCATAAGATCATCGATGAATAATTCGATAATAACCTCTTTCATATCACGAGGTAAAGTCATAACTTGAAGAATAGCAATTAATAAATCGTTATCCAAAAACATAATGTAAAGAGAGGGATTTATCATTGTAAATATTCTCTATATAAGAAATCAGGAAGAGAGTTATCAACTCCCTTTTTATAGAGGATCTCAAAGTCAAAAGGGGCTAGTTGTGCTTGCCACCTAGCAAAGATTAATTTAGAAGCATCATGCTTAAAATCTTTATTGAACATAAACTTAACTGATTGAGCATCAGTTTTTATCAAAAACCTTTGATTATATAAATCATCTTGAAATTTTAAGACACATTTGACAATTGTAAGCATTTCATGAGCCACAGTTGCATATTTTTTCTGGGCTTCGGTCCATTTTCCAGAATGAAATCTAATCAGATATTCATTATTATCATGAGGATTAATTTGTTTTAAAATTCCCCCATAACCGATATTAGACACATCCGTTTCAATGACCTTTTTCCAGGATGAGTTGGCAAGAGTAAGACAAGGCAAATAATTCACTCTTTGTTTTAACACTTCTTACCAAAGCAGTATGACTGTCAGACCAAGGTTCTTTATAACCCTTTTTCAACCGATCATATAGAGGAGCCAAATCTCGCGACAAATTTTTATAATAAGGAGAGATATAATTTAGGCTTCCTAAAAACCGCTGTAAATGCGTTCTATCATAAATAATATCAGGAAATTTTGAAGCAAATTCAATAGATCTTTGAATAGGCGTTATCTTGCCTTGACTGATGAGATGACCAAGAAATCTCACCTCAGTTTGGAATAAACTCATTTTTGGTTTAGATATAACTAAACCATTTTGAATCACAATCCTTTTGAAAATGTCTAAATGCTTAATATGCATTTCAAAAGTTTTAGAATAAACTAAAATATCATCAATATAAACGATGACGAAATCCAAATAAGGGTTGAAAATATCATTCATAATTTTTTGAAATACAGAAGGAGCATTTTTCAAACCGAATGGCATTACATTCCATTCGTATTGCCCAAATGGAACATTAAAAGCAGTTCTGTAAGAATGTTCCTTAAAAATTTGAATCTGCCAATAACCTAACTTTAAATCAAATTTAGAAAATATATTAGCATCATATAATCTGGATAATAAATCCCTTTTGTTGGGAATAGGATATCTGATCCACTTTAAATATTTATTTAAAGGCTTATAATTTATTACTAATCTGGGTACACCCCTCTCCTTCTCAGCAGCATTATTAATATAGAAAGTTGTACAAGACCAAGGAGTCTAAAAAGGTTTTATTAACCCTTTTTGAAGCAAATTATCAATTTCCTTTTTGCAAAATTCAACCAGTTCAGAATTCATCTGGCAAGGTCGAGACTTAGTTGGAATATCATCCTCCGAAAATTTTTCTTCATAAGGAAGAGTGAAAATATGCTTTTTCCTATCCCAAAAAGCACTTGGATGGTCAACACAAATATCAACAGAAAGTTGTTCAGTAATCAATTTAATTTTTTCCTGAACTTTTGTAGATTTTAAAGTATCTAATATATTCATACTAAAACACTCCAATTGAAGTGTATCAACATGTTTTTGCTTCATATCAATCAAAGCACTGATTTCTTTTGCTATAGGATCAGTAATAAAAGTGTAACTGATTTTTCGATTATCAGTACCTACAGAAAATCCTTTTGCATCAATATGGGTGAAAGGATAAATATCATTTATAAAAGGGGTTCCAAGAATAATTTGAGGGTACAACTGATTTTTTACCAAGAAAAAGAAATGCAGAATGCAAACTTTATTTTGGCAAATACTCACATTCGGTAGTTTATACTTTATATCTAAAGCATGACCAGATGCTGATTTAACCACATGAGTAGTTTTTGAAAATATTTCGTGGGAACTAATCCTTCTTGAATGCAGCTAACATCAGCTCCACTATCACTCATGGCGACATCAGTTATTGAAAAACTATTGTTAATTAAAATAATACATTTTACATACCACTTATGAGCAGTTATAACTTGCATCATTCCAATAAATGAATTATTATAATCAAAATTATCAGTAAATTTTTGTGGTTCTTTATCCAAAACCACACCTTTGCCTTTATTACTAGAAGACTCAGTTACAGAATTGTTTTTCTCAACCTGAGTTATTCTGTGATCACAAATCATTTGATTTTGCTTAAGGGTTTTAATCTCCTTTTTAAGATTCTCAATTTCATATTTTAAATCATCGAAAGAGGAATCTCTTGACGAAATATTTATGTTATTCAGGCGGTTATTAACCTCTTTAATAGAATAAGGTGCTTGATATTCAAAGCTTCTGGGTTTTTCAAAAGGTTTTGAAGAACTTGATCCAGAATTTTCTGCTAGATCAATAATCTTTTCCCGAAGTTTGTTATCAGTTACCTCCTTTAAGAGTTTTATCACATTGTCAGATGTAATAGTATTAACATTCAAATCTTGAAATTGAGCTTGTAATTTGTAAAATTCATCATTTTCACAAACACAATTATCACCTTTACATAATTTTCAACTATGTAAGTATGTATGTATGTATGTATAAAATTGTAATTTTTATGTGCAAACGTAGATGTATTCGATTTTACTATTGTTTACCGTCTTTTTGATTTTAAAAGTAGATGATCTATCTTTTTCAAATTGAAAATTGACTTTTAGTGAGTGAATAAATTTATTAAGATGACAATTATTTTCCTTCAAATAATTTAAGTGAGTAAACAATAAACATGACGATAAAATTATTCTTCTTCTAGCAAGTTAAGAAGGCCAAAAAAAATAATTATCTGATCTTAACCTAATTACATGAAATAGAAAATTCAATAATAATTCAAGAATATAATTAAAAAGACATATTTTAAATAAAATTTTAAACCAAACACAAAATTAAATGGGAAATAATAAACTAAACACAAAATTAAATGGAAAACAATAAAACCAAGTGAGCAAGCAAGCATACATGAAACAAAGCATTAGCTAATATATAGTAATGATAAGACAGTGTGATTAAACCTACTTCCCCCACCTTAAGCCCCCCCCTTTGTCTGTCTTCTCTGGATCAGCAACAACAATGGCATTCTCATCTCCTATTTCTCCATCTTATTCATCTCATCTCTCCTCAAAACATTTCAAGACCAACAGGACGAAGCTTTCCACCATTAACAAGATCTACCCATTTTCTCTCCTCCAACGCTCTCCTTTTCTCAAGTAACTAAACTTTCTCTGTTTTCCTTTATTCATGCATGTTTCCTTATTCAGATGTCATGAATCTTCGATTTTTTATTTATTTATTTATTTTGGGTGTGATAGGATGAGCGAGTAATGCCAGTGTTTATCGAAAAATAAAAAAAGATAAGAGTGGGTTTATGCACAGTTGCATCTTTGGAGAATTTACATCCTTCAGATTAGTTACATCAGCAACCACTTTCCTAGAGAAGAAAGGGGCGACTTTGTTATTCGGTGAGAGGAGGATTGGGAACTTTCTTTGACATAGTTTTAATGTGCTTTGCTTTTGTGGGTCCACACTTCTAATTAAGAATTACTTATCTTTCACCCCATTTAAGCTTTGAACTGCCACTGTGAAATGGATGTCCTTTTGCAATTTTTTTTAGAGATAGTTAGTTACTTGCTAGAATATTGGAGAGAGGGGGCTCGGGAAAGGATTTTTTTAATCACTGGAAATTTCACATTTCCTCTTGTTGGTCCACATCCTAGATGAATATTTTGTATACATCTATGTTGAGTCTTGTGATCAATTTAAAGAGAAAAATAATTGTTAATAGTGTGTATGTGTTGGCACATATTGGCAAACAGGAAGAAAAGAAGGAGAGCAAGTATTTCTTGCTGAAAAAAATATTTCACAAATACAAGCATTCCTAATTTGATGTTTTAATTAAGGGCAATCTTTTATCAATATCGCTGTGTCAGATAATACCATCTTCTTTGGTTTGGCACTATAATTGGTGTAGGACAATAGAGGGTGGCAGAAAACAGGGAAGTTGAGCCTTAATATAGATGCTTATGATTACTGAATGTGTATTGAAACATGGAGAGAATGAGAGGACTTGATGAGTAGTTAATTGGTATGGCGTGGAGGACGTATGATTCAGGGATTCAGGATCTTTTAGGAAGCAGATCAGAGATACCTCCATATTATTTTTTAAAACTAGTAATGTTGTATTCCTCAACATTAAGGATATGCCGGAGACCTTCAAAAGAGGAACAGAAGAAAAGAATAAGAGAGAAACTACTTACGGAGAGCCTAACAGATCTACAAGCTCTAATTCCTCTATATTTGTTTCTTTACACCAAAAAAAGAAAGATACAACACAGTTCCAGTTAACTTTATGACTGGAATTGGACTTATCTTCAAAACATCTACTATTTCTCTCTCTCCACACAGTCCACCAGTTGCAATGTGGAATGATTTTTCACCATCTCTTCTGGCTCTCGCTTCCACCTCTTCTAATCCAGTAGCTAAAAAGATCTTCAGTCTGCTCAGGCATGGCCCATTTTGTGTATGAGAGTAAGAATAAACTCCATAACTGAGCAGTGAATTTACAATGTAGTATAGCTAAGATATCTCCATGTAGGGTGTGGACAATGAAATTAGCAGAAAACTATGAAGGAATAAAGAAGTGCAAGATGTTTGGACGTAGCCACTTGATCCCTGCAATTAACAACTGAATCAATAAATAGTTGTTGAAATGATATTGGAATCACATGATAGAAGTGTCCAAAAAGGTAGTTATGATAGTTAGAAGTCTGTTAGTAGTCAGGAAAGTGGTTAGGCTAATTGTCAGTTGTAACCAGTTACAGCTCATAGTGTGTGAGTCTGATGACTAATGTGAATCCTATAAATAGGAAGTGTAAATGTAATCAATGTGATCATCAATAATATTTCTCTCTCTTTCTTCTAGATTCTTCTATCTTCCACTGATTTTCTCTCTAAGTAGAGTTGTAGAGATCTGCAACAATGGAGCTTAGCTCCATGATTCTATGAAATCTAATAAATGAACTTACCAGTTTCAAAAAAAAGTTATTGAAATGAACAAGTCCAAAATGAATTCAACTGGTATAGTTTCAATGTTATGTCCATTAATGTTTTTATCCATTCTTCTTTTAAGAAGAACAATTGTTTTGCTCATTTAAAATCTGTAAATAAGACTGCCAGCACAACCTATTGTGCTGATGATTTATAGAATGTTACCTTCCTACTTTTTTTTATCCATTCAGATACAGTAGTTTGATGGTAGAAAATTTGCCACCTTTGTTGTTTTACTGGGACAATGTCATCACCTGAAAGAAATAACATAAACAGAAAGCAGCTAACTGATGTCCCCACAGTATTGATTAGCAAAGAAGTGAGGATTTTCTGTGAAGGTCAAGAGAATAGTTAAAACCATTTGAGGAGTGTGTGCTAGCAAATGTAAGCCTGATGTTTGATCTTGTAAGAGATGGAAACTTGTTAAATAAGCCTGATGTGGGATGATTTCAAGGAACGATTCGATAAGTCTAATCTCACCAGGATCTATCAACTCTGGACTGAGGTGGCCACGTTGAAGCAAGGTACAGATTCAGTGACAAATTACTACTCTAAGTTGAGGGATTTATGGGATGAATTTGATGTATTAGTGCCTTCTCCTTCATGTAAATGTGCTGAAGCTAAGCCCTATACTGAACATCTACATCAACAAAGGTTGATGATGTTCCTAATGGGGTTAAATGAGTCCTTCAGTCATGTGCGAAGTGATTTACTACTGAAGACTGAGGTCCCTAGTATCAACCAGGCTTATGCAACTGTGGTTCAGGAAGAAAGCCAAAGGCTATTAGGTGTGGTGGATTCACACAAGGAACCACTTACCATGATGGCAGGAAGGGGACAAGGATTCAAAGGAAAGAAGTTGTTTCCAGGAACTACTGCTTGTGAGATTTGTGGTTACAAAAATCATGTGACAGAAAAATGCTATGGACTGGTAGGATATCCTCCTAACTTCAAGAGCAAGAGGAAACAGCCAGGAGCAAGTGGATCCTATCAGAACAACAATGATGCTTTCAAATCAGCTGGCTCTTACAACAACAATGGCAATTTCAAGCCCTATGTCAACAATGCTTCAATAGATATACAGAAGCAGGACTATGAGTTCACAGAGGAAGAGCATAATCAAGTGAGGAACCTATTACACAACAAGGAACCAAGTGAATGCAAGGCAAATTTGACAGGTAATGTTTCCTTACAGGCTAAATCCTCAGCATATGACTGGATAATAGATTCAGGAGCTACTCATCATGTTACTTCTTGTGAGGAGCTCATGCATGAGTTGAAATGCACAAGGAATGAATACACTAGTACAGTTGAGTTGCCAACTGGAAGCAAAGCTCAAGTGAAACAAACAGGCAATTCAGTCATTTTTGGAAACTTAACAGTGAAGAATGTACTTCATGTGCCTGATTTCAAGTTCAATTTACTCTTAGTGGCAAAACTCATCAAGGAATTATCCTGTAGTGTGAGTTTCTTTCCTCACTTTTGTGTGTTGCCGGAACTCTACTGTGGCAGGGTGATTGGGATTGGTAAGGAGATCAATGGCCTATACTTACTACAGTATGCGGTTAGAGCAGCAGTTAATTTAGCATCAACATCAAAAAAGGATACATGTCTGACTGAGCTGTGGCACTTCAGACTTGGGCATCCATCTATCAAGACTATGGAGCAAATACCTTATCTCAAGAAGAATTTCAATATCACATTACATAATGGTTGTCAAGTATGTCCAGTAGCAAAACAAAACTGATTGAGTTTTCCTATTAGTACTTCTAAATCATCTCATATTTTCCAGCTTATACATGTAGATGTTTGGGGACCTTACAAGGTTCCCACCTATGATAGGAAGCAGTACTTTGTGACAATAGTTGATGACTTGAGTAGATTTACTTGGCTTTGTCTGATTCAACATGAGACAGATGTGCACATTGTATTGAAAGATTTTATGCTTCTAGTTAATACACTGTTTGGTGTTAAAGTGCAAATTGTGAGAACTGATAATGGGACTAAATTTTTTAACTCGAAGTGTGATTTTTTGTTCACATTTCTTGGTATAGTTCATCAGAGTTCATGTGCATATACTCCTCAACAGAACAGTGTTGTAGAAAGAAAGCACAGGCATATATTAAATGTGGCTAGAGCACTGAGATTTCATAGTGGAAGGCCTATCAGATTTTGGGGCAACTGTGTTAAGACTGCAACTTATCTCATAAATAGAATGCCTACTGTTGTTTTACAAGGAAAATCACCATATGAAATTCTATATAGCAGGGAGCCTAATATAGAGCATTTCAGGGTGTTTGGATGCTTGTGTTTTGTCTCAGTTTTGCCAAGGCAAGATAAATTTTCCCCAAGGGCAAGAAGATCAGTCTTCATGGGATACTCAAAGACACAGAAAGGATACAAAGTTATGGATTTGGAGAGTCATACCATGTCTGTGAGCAGGGAAGTCACTTTCATGGAGACCACATTTCCTTTCAAGGAAATAAGCACAGAAGATATGCCATCTTCTGATTACAATGCTGCCATACAGCTGGAATGTTTGATCATGTGGAACCTGATACATCTCCAAATCTTATGGATCCTGTGTTGAAGCTCCTGCAAGTCCTGTCCAACCAGAAGTTGTTGAAGATCTGGCTAATCCTATACAGCCAGAAGTTGAGTCTGCTCCTATCAACACTACAAACCTTGAGAGTGTTGCCTTTGAGTCATAACCAGATAATAACACTCTTGAGACTGAACCTCCACCAGCTAGAAAGACTGCAAGAGCTTCTAAACCTCCTCTTTGGCATAAGGACTACTTGGTCCCAACTAAGTCCAACATGACTTGCTTATATCCTATTGCTAACAATTTGTCCTATGATCATTTGACACCTTCTTATCAAAGTTATATCAAGGCATTCTCAGTTGCTGTGGAACCCAGTAGTTTCAAAGAAGCCTCCAAACATCAACATTGGATAGATGCGATGCAGTCTGAAGTAGTTGCCTTAGAGCAGAACCATACATGGGAAGTTGTGGATTTGCCATCTGGTAAGCAACGTATTGGTTCAAAATGGGTTTATAAAGTAAAGCTTAAGGCCAATGGAGAGGTGGAAAGGTACAAGGCTAGGCTGGTTGCCAAAGGATACAGTCAGCAAGAAGGGTTTGATTATCATGAAACTTTCTCCCCAGTGGCCAAGATGGTCACTGTGAGAACTGTGATTAGTATAGCAGCATCCCATAATTGGCCTCTCTTCCAAATGGATGTCCACAATGCTTTCCTTGATCTTTCGGAAGAAGTTTACATGGAGTTGCCTCAGGGATTTTAGAGGCAGGGGGAGAACAAAGTCTATAAACTATTGAAGTCCCTTTATGGCTTGAAACAAGCTTCTAGGCAATGGAACCTTAAACTAACTGAGGCTTTAGTTATGGCTGGTTATTCTCAAAGTCCATATGACCATTCACTCTTTACAAAAAGAGTTGGCAATGATATTGGAGCAGTGTTAATCTATGTTGATGATCTTCTCATAATAGGAAATAGCAGTGCTCTAATCCAAGATATAAAGGCCACTTTGCATAGCAACTTCAAGATGAAAGACCTTGGTGACCTAAAATATTTTCTTGGGATTGAAATACTAAGGTCCAAAGGTGGTATAGTCCTCAACCAAAGGAAGTATGCATTGGAGTTGATTTCAGACTGTGGTCTTGGAGGTTCAAAGCCAGCAAGCACACCCCTAGAATCAGGTGTCAAGTTGACCACTATTGACTATGATGAAGCCACTGGCAAGGCAGATGATCCCCTATACACAGATATTACTGCATATCAGAGACTGGTTGGTAGGTTGTTATACTTGACAACTACTAGACCAGATATAAGCTTTGCAGTACAAGTGTTATCTCAGTTCATGCAAAGACCTAAAGTGTCTCACTGGGAAGCTGCGTTAAGATTGGTTAGATACATTAAAGGGTGTCCAGGGCAAGGGATGATACTACTGAGCAGTGAACCTAGTAATCAGATGGAAGCATTCTGTGATTCAGACTGGGCAGCATGCCCAAACACAAGAAGATCAGTGACTGGGTATGTGATTAAACTAGGGAACTCACTGATTTCTTGGAAATCCAAGAAGCAACATACAGTCAGCAGAAGCTCTGAAGCTGAGTATAGGAGCATGGCAGCAGCAGTATCAGAAGTAATCTGGCTACTTGGAGTGTTAAAAGAGCTAAATGTAAATGTGATAACTCCTGTAAGAATACATTGTGACAGTAAAGCTGCAATTCAAATTGGAGCTAATCCTATTTTTCATGAAAGAACCAAACATTTTGAGATTGATTGCCACTTTGTGAGGGAAAGAATCAAAAGTGGATTGATACAGACAGAGTACATCAACACAAAGGAACAATTAGCAGATCTTCTCACCAAGGGATTAGGAACTACTCAACATCATGTGTTGCAGGACAAGATTGGAGTCTTCAATGTTTATAGAGATTCCAGCTTGAGGGGGAGTATTGGAATCACATGATAGAAGTGTCCAAAAAGGTAGTTATGATAGTTAGAAGTCTGTTAGTAGTCAGGAAAGTGGTTAGGCTAATTGTCAGTTAGTTATAACCAATTACAGCTCATAGTGTGTTAGTCTGATGACTAATGTGAATCCTATAAATAGGAAGTGTACATGTAATCAATGTGATCATCAATAATATTTCTCTAGATGTGAAAAAGAAAAAAGAAAAAGTTGTTTCGTTTCACTTTATCATGTCAATTTTCTCTTTTTATGTATATATAAAATATATAATTTTCTTGCATTTTTCCCCTTGTTCTCTAAAAAATGCCGTGTCTGAATGTATTTGTTAGCCATGTTGATATTACAGAAAAAGCAGTAAGAAACGATCTGCAGGTGGTTGGGGCAGTCCAATTCCTTTTATCTTCCTCTTGCTAATTTAGAAGAGATTTCTGATTCATTAGAATTGAAATTACATCATTCTACTTCTTCCCTTCTGTCCACTGTTGTAGGACTCTTCAAAGATTAGTTTGTCTTGCTAATGCATGTCATAACATTGAAGAGGTCCTCATATAAATAAACTTTGGGCTAACAACTGTATAGGCATAGGAAATAATGCAGTAGTTTTTGTCATGTTTAAACTTCCAGCTCAACTTTAAGGTACCCTCCCAAAAGGAGGAAAGAGCAAAAGGAAAAAAGGAATATAAGGACCGTAGTTGTGTACTTACCATTCTCAGGAAAAAAAAGTATGACCATAGTTGTAAGGACCCTCCACATAAGATTGAGGTTTGAAGTCATTGAAGGAGCAAAATTTGCAATGCCACTTTTGGGCTCATGGGTAGGGGGTTTGGAGGCATGGGGTTTCAATATGACGCCACTCACCACATCAAAAATAAGAAAGAAACTAAAAAAACAAAAAAGAATATTTTGTCGCCATCTGTGACATCTACTTTAAGCTATAAAAGGTCCTTATAATTTTGTTATTTTGCGAAAAACTTCTAATGAGCATCCTGGACACTTACTACTATGATTTGTCCCTTTCCTTTGAGAATCTTCTTTTCATCTCATTGTTTCTGTTCTGGTAAAGTCTTTCCTTGCTTTTGTTTTATAATTTCATTTCAGAGTGGATTTTAGTTCACAATGGGAAAGAGGAGAATCATCAAAGTTCAGCATAAGTGCTGCTGTGACGAGCAGAGGTCTATTTTACACTTAAAGCTCTTGTCATCCATGTGTGATTTTCTCTGGTTGCTAATTTCCGCTTCCTTTATCCTATATCGTGACAGAATACTCGTTGGATGGAGCGCTAGAAAATACTCAGCTCCCAAAGGGTGATTGCTGGTCTGTTCATAAATTTGGTGGTACCTGTGTGGGAACACCTGAAAGAATTGGGAATGTAGCTGAGATAATAACTGCTGATCAATCAGAGAGAAAGTTAGTAGTGGTATCTGCAATGTCAAAAGTAACCGACATGATGTATGATCTGATTTACAAGGCACAGTCTCGAGATGACTCATATATAACAGCACTTGATGCTGTTAGAGAGAAACATAAATTAGCAGCTGTTGATCTGCTTGACGGAGATGACCTAGCTAGTTTCTTATCTAAACTGCAAGATGACGTGAACAACCTTAAAGCCATGCTCCGTGCAATATATATTGGTATGCTTGCTTTTCCCGTTTGTTAGCCTGATGTCTGGGGGAAAAGCTTCCTGATGCTTCTTTGCTCAAACTGAGTAAACACCATTGCCTCTTTCTAGTTCTACAAAGGATGACGTAAAAGAAAAATAATTTAGAGTACTCCAATCCCCCTTTCACTCATACCTTTGCATGTGGTTAATTGGAAGTATATTGCAGTGCAATAATTATGGTTTTACTTCAGTCTCTGGTTAGCATACTGGTTGTTGCTCTAGTCTCTTGTTTTTGCTAGAGCTGAATTGGTTCCTAATTGGAGTTCCTTTGATTGACCTGCCCCCCTTTTTAACTTTACTGCTTACTTGTTTTGCAGCTGGTCATGCGACAGAGTCTTTTTCCGATTTTGTAGTAGGGCATGGAGAGTTGTGGTCTGCACAATTGTTGTCATCTGCTGTCAGAAAGGTGGGTTTCTTGTAGATTTTGTCCAATCTTACATAGCTAATTAGTTCTTCTAGTTATGAAATTAAAATCATCCCACATCTTGGCTCTACCTTTTAAATTTATATTTGCAGAATGGTGTAGAATGTAAGTGGATGGACACTAGGGAAGTGCTTGTTGTGAACCCGACAAGTTCTAACCAAGTTGATCCAGATTATTTGATGTCAGAGGAGAGAATTGAGAAATGGTACTCTAACAATCCCTCTAAAACAATCATTGCAACGGGCTTTATAGCTACCACGCCGCAGAATATTCCCACTACTTTGAAGAGAGATGGTAGTGATTTCTCCGCTGCTATAATGGGGGCTCTTTTAAAAGCACGTCAAGTTACAATTTGGACAGATGTTGATGGAGTATATAGTGCAGATCCTAGAAAAGGTTTGTTTTTGCTTATTGAATGCCTTTTCCAACCTGATGCCTTTCTGGACTTTCATGAGCCAAAGTTTTATCAAGTATTTATCATTGAAGTTGATGTTTTCCAACTAAAAGATGCCTCATTTGCAGTTAGTGAGGCAGTTATACTGAAGACATTGTCGTATCAAGAGGCGTGGGAAATGGTGAAGTCATGACATTCTATGCAGTTTCTGAATTTAGTATGGCCTCTTATGGCCCTTTGTAACAGCAAAATTTCTTATTTTTCCTGCAGTCCTATTTCGGTGCCAATGTCTTACATCCTCGAACAATTGTTCCAGTGATGCTATACGACATTCCAATAGTTATAAAAAATATCTTCAACCTTTCTGCACCTGGAACAATGATCTGCCGATCCTCTGGAAATGAATACGAAGATGGACAAAAATTGGAATCCCTTGTCAAAGGATTTGCAACAATTGACAATGTAGCCCTTGTGAATGTTGAGGGGTAAGGCTGCACTTGATTCAGGAGTAGTGACATGTATGATTTCTTTATTTTACATGATGCTTATTACCCTTTTCAGAACCGGAATGGCTGGTGTTCCTGGTACTGCTAGCGCCATTTTTAGTGCAGTAAAAGACGTTGGTGCTAATGTAATCATGATATCTCAGGTACATTAATCCACTGATTCCTGTTGTACTTGTTACTATTATGACTACATGAACTTTAATTGGTAGCTATATTGCAGGCTAGCAGTGAGCATTCAGTGTGCTTTGCTGTGCCTGAGAAAGAAGTGAAAGCCGTTGCGGATGTTCTGGAGTCTAGGTTTGGTCAGGCTTTGAGTGCCGGACGACTTTCTCAGGTATTATGCTTTCCTGATTGCGTTTGAGAAGTTAACAGTGTTGTCGATCCAATAGTAACAGAAAGTGAAAAACGGAGCGTTCAGTTCTTGGAACCATCTTTAGTAATGCATTTTGCAACAACTGCACCTTCCATTTCCTGGTTAAGGTTTTAATTTGAGCCCTGTTACGTGATAAAGGTCCCCTTCTCTTTTTGTCTTTTAACTTGTTCATTTAGATGTTGTACAAGACCAGTTAGATGAAAAAAAAGAAAATTCACAGTAAAGATGCTGTGTGACAGAGCTTCAATATGTCTTCTCTTGGAGAATATAATTCCGTTCTCACGTGGTTGCTAGATATGCATTGTGCAACACTGAGAGCCTTGATTTGATCAGAAAGAGGAAGAGTATCGTCATAGTTGGATTGAACATTGTACGGCATATTGGACAAGTTATGATGATAGGCAGATTGGATATTTGTGGCATTAGATTCTGGCTTTAACTAACTTGAATAATTTAAAGATCAGCTCAAGAGAGCCTAAGAATTGGTAAGGCTGTCAAAATCTAGGTCTAGTAAATGCAAACAGAAAAGAGGAAAACCTGAAACAACAGCTTTTGGATGCCCCTGATAAACAGTGATATAAGCAGTCTTGCTTGAAACGTCTTTCTTCTCTAGGGAGGATAATAAAGACGGCCAACCAATTGGAAACAAACTAAGAAATTATGAATGTGGAGGCTTAACACCGCAGAAATGAGAGGAGAGAGTAGGATAAGCCTGGAACATCTATATTTTGTCTTGGCTGATTAAACTGGTTACGAGCATCACAATTCACAAGTATAGTCACACTGCAGAGGTACTCTGATTTAAAAATATTTTACCAAAATTTTATCTATAATGCTGCTGCTAAACAAATTCCCACCATTCAAAGCATTGATTATAGATCAAAAAGGACTTGAACCACTCTTTTCTCAATTTTCCAGATTTTGCAATTTATGGTTTCAATGTGTGGGGTTTCTTTGACCTTTGGATTCAGCTTTGAAATAGTGTGATTCGCTTGTTTCTTTCTACTGTAGCAAAGTGTGTTGGTGTTTTTGGGGATTTTTCTTCTAACTTCAGATTCTATCAAGTTATCATTTCCACTTCTTTTAGAGCCCGTTTGGATTGGCTTAAAATAAGTAACTTTAAAGTCATTTTAAAAATAAGTAGTTATGTGTTTATTGATGTGTTTGGCAAAAAAGTGTTGAAAGTCACTTTTTTTTATCAAAATGTCTGAAATACCCTTAAAGTTGTTAAACATTATAAAACAATTAAGGATAAAAAAGTAATATACTTGGTCAAAGTAGAATAATTTATAAGTTAAAAAAAATAAGTAGGGGGCACCCTACTTTTAACTTTTAACTTATTTTAAGTTACTTTTGACTTATTTTAAGTTATTCTTATAATTGCCAAACACTCTAATAAGTCAAAAAACTGATTTAAAAGTTAGTTTGACCAACTTAAAATCCCATCCAAACGGGCTCTTAGTCGCTTCACAAGTTGCAACATTACAATACTATAGCTACCTGATTAAAGGTACTTTTTAAACAACCTGATAATACTTTCAATTCTTCTCAGATTGCAGTAATTCCGAATTGTAGCATTTTGGCAGCTGTTGGTCAGAGAATGGCTAGCACTCCTGGAGTCAGTGCTACACTTTTCACTGCACTTGCAAAGGTTTGACAATTTTCTATCCTTATATATCCAAAAAACTTCTCAATGTGACTCTCTATGTGGCTGTATCTCGTGAGAACAACAGTAGCACAAGCAAAATGTCAAGGGAAGTTATACAATGCAACCACTATAATATGAATAATGTAATCATATTTGATCCTGGTAATTTTTCTGAATGTCAGTCTTCAAAAAGTAGCATTTTAGTGCAGGCTAATATCAACATACGTGCTATAGCTCAAGGTTGCACAGAGTACAACATTACAGTAGTTGTTAAGCGAGAAGATTGTGTAAGAGCCTTACGTGCTGTGCACTCAAAATTCTATTTGTCAAGAACAATAATTGCTGTGGGCATTGTTGGACCTGGATTGATTGGAGGCACATTGCTTGACCAATTAAAGGATCAGGTTTGTCAATTCAACTTTTTGTTAATTTGATCTTTCCTATTTTGCTCTGACTTCTCCAATTGAAATTAAGTAGTTACTTTTTAATCTTTGTTTATCATTTCTTTTATAATATTAATATCCATGACTGTTTCTAGAATATATTTTGATTTTCCCTTCATGCCCCATCAGTAATATTTTGAGTCTCTTCAGAATTTCAAAGGCTGATCTTAGGAACATAGCCCATAATCATCATCAGAGGAAGGCCAAGTTCAATTTCACATTTCTATGTATTCATTACACTTATAAAAAGCTCTGAACAATAGATGTTTCTTTTAAATTTGATTAGCACTTAAAACGATACAATAGAATGATTTCTAACTTACTGCAATTGAAATTTTACCTGCCTTTTGCAACTTTTCTTTTAAATTTCAATTTTGACATGATTTCCTTTGCTTGATGTTGGCTATTAATTTCTGGTCATGTATCGTTTAGAGTCTCCTTGTTCGTTGATCACTTTTTTCCTCTCCTCCCTTTTTGTGCCATGGAATTTCCTTTTGTTGCTATTTTGGTTTACAAACATTTACTATGCTGATTTTTATTCATAATTTTAGTGACTTGAGTGATGTTTACTATATTTATTGCTTTATTAACTTCCTTTTTATATAAAGTTGTTCCCCTTTCCCTATCCATTAAATTTCTAAAGATCTAATCTAGTTGAGACTTTCAGCATTTCCAAGCTGCAGGTCATTTTGCTTCCTAAAAACTTTCTTGTTGGAGTAGTTTACTTCTCCTCATTTCTACATGTGCCGGAAGATGTGGTTAACTGTAGTTTACTACTTAACTTTTCCTCATTTCTACATATGGCGGAAGATGTGGTGAACTGTTCCAATTTTTTAACACTACACAACATCAGCTAACAAGTCAGACTTGAAGAGTCGAGACTTTATTTTAAACTTATGTCTATGTTAGCTTCTGTCTGATAAGGTCTTTTTCTTGTAAGGATGTTTTAAATGTTGTTCTTCTGTTTGAGGAACAATATTTTTCACAGGTTTTGGCACGTCGGCCCTCATTTTTAAATTAATAATATCTTTTCATAAACCATCTTGCTAGACATAAGCCGTGGTCAACAAATTGATGTTGTTTGTTTTATCTTTTCCCCCCTTGTTTACTCCTGGAAAAGAAACAAGTAGGAAACAAGAGAAGCGAATAAAAACACATAAGAACTAGCATAAGTAGAAAGAAACACATATCAGGATATGAAGGCCAATTTTGCATGCCTATTATACATGTTTTCCTGCTTATTGCTTAATTTTTTTCTTCTTTTTCTGAAGGGTCTCTCTCTGCAACGCTACAGTTCCAGTAAGGAGTATTCTGGTGATCTGGTCAACTTGCTGTGGTTGTTAGTATATCTGGAAGTGGACCTGAACTAGAGTATTTTTGTGTTTGATGTCACTTGCTTCTTTTGTTTCCAAAGCTTAGTTTGTCAGCAGGATTGCTGAATCGCAGACAAAAAAAAGAACAAATAAACATATAAAGCAATGGAGCCATCATAGTTTTTTTTTTCGTTGGAATGTTTGATATTTCTCGAGGACACTATCAGAATATTGTATATGACTTGTTTCAAAGATTAGAACTTTTGTGGAAGACAATATGGCATGCATAGGAACACCTTTCGGCTTTCATTATCCTCTGACTAGTTGAATACCGAGGATATATCTGCAATCCTGCATATCTGTTCAAGTTCTAACGCCTGGCCTTTCTCGCAGTAGCTTAGAATTATATTGGGTTAAATTGATTGTGCTTTTTATGCATTAGTGCTGTGAATTCAACACTCAGGTTCTTGAGGAATACAGAACTAGAGTGCTAATTAACCGGTTAATTTCTTCTGTAATTTGTGGCAAGTTTTCTATTAAAATTGGTTAAAAGCGCTTAACAATTTTCTTTCTTTGCAGACAGCTGTCCTAAAGGAGAAATTCAACATTGACTTACGTGTGATGGGTATAACTGGAACGAGGACAATGCTACTGAGCGAGTCGTAAGTCTTGAAAGTCATATGTTGTTTTAGATGCTCACTGATGTATGTTATGCTTCTAATATGGCCTTAGGCCCAGCTTCGACGTTGTGAAACAACACTTAATGAGTAAAAGACGAAAGAGCAGCACATTTAGCATGCTGCAAGTAGCAACCTGATTGATGAACTAAATAGAACTAAGTTTTTCTGTTGTTTGAATTTGATGACGTAATGGTTAATTAAAAATATGTACATCTACTTATCTGCAGTTAATCCTCCAAGAGAAGTTTTATTATGATTTGGTTTTGCATGACAGTTTGTAAGCCTTGCTTGCTGAGGTCGCAGAATAATGGAAGTCAAACTTTAAAATTTGTATTGCTTTAGTAAAATAATATTGTGATTTGTAGTCGATCAAAGGGGAGAAATATAGTCTTGTAAATCTCCTTCCATCTTATCCTTTCACTAGGAAAAAGAAATAAGATAAAAAAGTTTGAATGGCTTATTAAAAGAACAAGGAAAAAAGTTTGAATGGTTTATTCCGTTAGAAATACTTTTAAAATAATTGATTTGGTGTTAAATATGAGGAAGTTTGTTGAAGAATTATTAACAAAGAAAATACAAACTTAATTTCTACACAGAAGGATGGCACTTCAAATGCTTCTTGGCTGGCTGGTTATAACTGCTGTACATATCGTCTATTGATAATATTAAATGCTCTTTAGGAGTATGATACTAAGGCATTCTTGTCAATGTTGACAGGGGTATTGACTTGTCAAAATGGAGAGAGCTGCTAAGTGTAAAAGGAGAAATGGCCGACATGAATAAGTTTGTTCACCATGTACGTGGCAATCATTTTATCCCAAACACTCTAATGGTGGACTGCACTGCAGACTCTGATGTCGCAAGCCATTACTTTGGCTGGTTGCATCGAGGAATACATGTTGTCACCCCGAATAAAAAGGCTAATTCAGGACCACTAGACCAGGTAACTAAGTACTTTCGTATTGCCCGCTTTCTGGAACTAGAACCTCAACTTTTCACCATTTTCTGGTAATTTTTTAGCTTTCACCTTCTTTCCACTCAATCATAGAGGGGAAAAGGTGATGGATTTTGGAAGTGTTGTATTTCTCTCTTTACTGAAAATTATGAAATAGTTGAGAGTGGAGCTTCTCATACCTTTTATTGCATTTTTCTTTCCGTAAATTGCTTCCAGTACTTGAAGCTGAGAGCTCTACAGCGGCAATCATACACTCATTACTTCTATGAAGCTACTGTTGGAGCTGGTCTACCAATCATTAGCACCTTGCGTGGACTTCTTGAAACTGGGGACAAGATCTTGCGGATTGAGGGCATTTTTAGGTTGGTATCATTGTGATTCGCACTTCTTGCTAATTTCTAAATATTGAATTGTTACTGATAAGGTGACTCATGCTTCACTACCTCATGCACCGTGGGAAATAAAATTTGTTAGCTTGGTTTCCTCGTATTCAGTTCATTTCTCTTGTTTTTGCAGTGGAACTTTGAGTTACATATTCAATAACTTTACGGGCTCAAGGGCATTCAGCCAAGTTGTGAAGGAGGCAAAAGAGGCGGGTTATACTGAACCAGATCCAAGGGATGACCTATCTGGAACAGATGTTGCCAGAAAGGTATTTGGTGATGGTTTAAAGTATTTTATTTCATTTCATTGATAGCCTAAAATAAACTACTACTACAACAACATACCCAGTGTAATACCACAAGTGGGGTCTGGGGAGGGTAGGATGCACTCAGATTCTTACCTACCTTTGTGGGGTAGGAGAGTGTTTCCGATGTACCCTTGGTAGCCTAAAATAAACTGATTCCTCAATTTCCATTTTCCCACTAAGTCCGTGATTCACATTTGCAGAAATGACATCTACATGGCCAGAGTATAATACTCTGATTTTATCCTTAAAAGATGGTCACTGTATAATGAAATTCTAAGGCATGACTTTGTGTTTCAAATACCATGCTGATCAAGTTATTTCTGTCCATATACCATTTCCAGCTGATGTTGTTACTTGTGCAGATTTTCCTTGTCATTCAAAACATAAAAAAATAAAATAAGTCCTGGTTCCACATCTACTAGTTCTATATTTTCTAATACAATGGCTTCCCTGTTCCAGGTGATAATTCTTGCTAGGGAAACTGGGTTACAACTAGAACTTTCAGATATCCCCGTTCAGAGCCTTGTGCCTGAACCAATAAGGGTGAGTTCTTCGTTTAATTATGTGCAGCACTAGTTAGATAGCTGATTTTTCCATGAAGTCATTTTTGGCTGTTTTTTTCAGGCTAGTGCATCTCCCGACGAATTTATGCAGCAGTTGCCACAATTTGATCAACAGTTGGCTGCGCAGAGGCAAGAGGCTGAAGACACTGAGGAAGTGAGTACTCTGGACTTAAATTTTGCAGAAATGAGCTTGAATGTTGCAGATACTTTGTTTTGTGATGGTCATCTTGTGTTATGTACCTTTTCTATCTGATTTTCCAGTTAGATTGTAATTAGGAGAAGTTATCTCAGAATTCTGTTACAACACACGTGAGAGGCATGTGCTGAATTAATTAGTTAGTTATAACTACTTTTCCCGCCAATTCTCATTCCTTGCAATTTCGATTAGATATAAGCTGGGCTCATCAGCCTTTTGTAATCATATTTTGGAGAATTAATCAGCAATCAGTGAGTTTCTACTTCTTCTATTTGGATATTTGTTTAGGAACTGTCAAGTTGTTCCTGAGAATATCACAATTTCTTCTTTTTTCTTTGAGATTGTATCATTGGTATCGGAGCCATCATTCCTTGGATTGGTGGAATGGGTGATCACAGTACGAGAATGTAAGAGATGAGAAGGGAAATCGATAATTTGAAGAGCTACATGGATGGAGTAGTGGGATCTGTGATAGAATTGGGCAGAGCAGTGGATTTGAAGGTTGCGCAGGCCATGGATGAGATCAAGAAGATGATCGCTGCTATTGCAGCAGGTTGACCTGCTGAACCAGAAATTAACGAGGGGGAAAATGGAGAATTGCCTCATGTGAGGGAAAATGGAATCAGACGGCCTGAAGTAATGAGAGGGGAGGAATATCAGGTACCCTCACGGAATTATCAAGTAAAATTTCCCAAATTTGATGGTTGTGGGTTGCGAGACTGGCTATACAAATGTGACCAGTTCTTTGAAGTGGATGAGACACCAACAACTTCTCGAGTCAAATTGACTTCTTGTAGATTGGAGGGGAAAGCATTGTTGTGGCATCAAACCTACATGAAGAACGACTTACAAGGGAATGGCCAAGTTGGGGAGAATATGTGAAATGCTTGTACTCCAGGTTTGGGACAGAGCTGTTTGATGATCCTATGGGAAATGTCAAAGACCTTCGACAGGTATCATCTGTACAAGATTATGTTGATACATTTGATGAACTGTTAACTAGAGTAGAATTGGCAGATGACTATGTAATGACCTGTTTCATTAGGGGATTGAAACTTGAAATTGGTTTATTGTGAAGATGTTTGCTCCTAGGTCCCTACAGAGGGCTATTAGCTTTAGCCAGAATCCAAGAACAAACCCTAGCCTACAACAACCACCACCTACAGAAAAATAGTCACCCTTCCAACCCCTCCCTACCTAGATCAAATTACAGAAATCCAGCATTTTCCCAACGTACCACCAGCCATCTCATAACCAAAACCAACCCTCCTCAAGCCCAAGTTACTCACCAAAGGAATCCTTAAAGACCAAAATTTTTGAGTCCTACTGAGATGGAGGAAAGGAGAGCAAAGGGATTGTGTTTCAATTGTGATGAAAAATTGGAGGAGTCTATGGAGGAAGAGATCAATGAAGAAGACATGATAGATCCTGCTCAAATGCTGTCAATGATAGGCCAAGGGTTGGCTATTGACTCTGAAGGATTCATCATGCCATATGTGTCTGTCCATACTATGAATGGCCTATATGAGTTCAGAACTATGAGGGTAACCACATCTCTTAAGGGAAAGGCTATACAAGTTTTGATTGATATAGTAAGTACCCACAAAATTTTGGACCTCAACACAACTCATAGGTTGGGTGTTGCTTAACAATCATCAACCCTTTTGGTGTGTCTGTAGAAAATGGGAACAAAGTCAACAACAACTATGTGTGTAAAGGGTTAACTTGGAAAATGCAAGATGTGGTGTTTGAGTCTGATATGCTGGTTTTACCTATTGGAGGTTGTAACATGGTTCTGGGCATACAATGTTTGGTTACACTGGGGGACATTGTATGGAATTTTAGGCACCTAAAAATTGGAGTTTACTCTCATGAGACAGAAGGTGTCTCAGAGATTTCCAACCTCCTGCTGCTAAACTAATCCAGCAAGGCCAAATGGACTAGTTGTTGGCCAAACCTGCTGAATTATGGATGATCTCTGTGGGAGTATTGAAAGAGATGGTCCCATGGATAGATGATAGCCTCTTGATTATGGAAGGGAAGGTAGAAGACCCTGCAACCCTTCAAGACTTACAAATGGTGTTAGATAAGTATGAGGACCTTTTTATAGTGCCTACTGAACTACCACCCTCTACAATATATGACCACAAGATTACACTGAAGGAGGGTACTTCACCAATCAAGATTAGGCCTTACATGCATCCTGTGATTCAGAAGGATGAGATTGAAAAGGTGGTGGAGGAACTGCTTGAATCAGAGTTATAAGGAATAGTATCAACCCCTATTCCTCTCCAATTGTGATGCTAAAAAAGAAGGATGGTACACGGAGGATGTGTGTAGACTACAGTGAGTTGAACAAAAGCACAGTGAAGGATAAATTCCCAATTCCTGTGATAGAGGAGCTACTGGATGCGCTGCATGGTGCTGAGTACTTTTCAAAGCTGGACTTGAGGTATGGCTACCGTCATATTAGGATGGTTGAGGAAGATATTCTCAAGAATCATGACACACCATGGACATTATGAGTTTTTGGTCATGCCATTTGGCTTAACCAATGCTTTTTCTACTTTCCAAAGCTTGATGACCCAGGTTTTCTCTCCTTATCTCAGGAAATTCATCCTGATATTTTTTGATGACATGTTGATATACAATTCTAGCTGGAGGGATCATTTGTTGCACTTGGAAGAGGGACACTGAGAGCCAACAAACTGTTTGTCAGAAAAAGCAAGTGTGCTTTTGGGTTGACTCAAGTTGATTACTTGGGACACATCATTTCAGTGCATGATGTTGCTATGGATGGCCAGAAGGTTAATGCTGTGCTCAGTCGGCCACAACCAACAACCATTAAAGCTTTAAGGGGGTTCCTTGTCCTCACTGGATAGTATAGAAGGTTTGTCCAAGGCTATGGGAGCATTGCTAGACCCCTCACCGACTTACGAAAGAAGAGAAGTTTCACTTGGTCTGGAACTGCCACTCATGCTTTTGAACAACTGAAATTGGCCATTACATCAGCCCTCATCCTTGCTCTTCCTGATTTCACTGAAGAGTTTGTGGTAGAGACTGATGCCTCAGGAGATGGCATTGGAGCAGTGTTGGCTCAAGAGGGCAAACCTATTGCTTTTTTTGGTCAGGGTTTATCCATGAATAACCAAGCCCAATAACCAAGCCCTGTCAATGTATGAAATGGAGTTGTTGGCATTAGTTACTGCAGTACAGAAGTGGAGGCTTTATTTGTTGGGGAGGCACTTTATTATCAAGACAGACCATCACAACCTTAAATTCCTATTAGAGTAGAGGATAATAACACCTAGCCAACAGAAATGGTTGATGAAATTGCTTGGCTATGACTATGACATTGCTCATAAAAAAGGGAAAGAAAACATTGCGGCTGATGCCTTCTCCATAAAAGGAGGAGCCACCTCAGCTGTTTAGCATATCTAGTGTGCAGGTTTCCCTACTGGATGAGGTCAAGCTGACTTGGAGTCAAGACCCTCACTTCCAGAGGCTACTGCAAGCAATTAATGCAGGGACTACTCACAAGGCTTACTATAAATTTCAAGGGGGCATACTTAGTAGAAAGGGTAATATTATGGTTGGCCACAATCCTAACATCAGAAAGCAACTTATTGCTTTCTACCATGGGAGCTCAATAGGGAGTATTTAGGCATTTCTGCCACCTTGAAGAGGCTCTAGAAGGAGTTTTATGGAAAGAAAATGAAGCAGGATGGTTATGTTTTTGTTAGGGAGTGTGAGGTGTGCCAGAGGTGTAAACATGAGAATGTTGCTTCCTTCACCTGGCCTACTCCAACCTCTTCCCATCCCTGATATAGTATGTCAGGAAATCTCCATGGATTTTATAGAGGGGCTAGGCTACCTAAAGCTGCAGACAAGGATGTGATTTTTGGTAGTAGTGGATTAGCTCTGTAAGGCTGCTCGCTTCATGATCCTCACCCTTATTCTTCCTTTGATGTGGCTCAGGTGTTTATGGACAATGTCTTCAGACTACATGGTATGCCAAAGTCCATTGCATCTGACAGGGATGTGATCTTTACTTGCAAGTTCTGGAAGGAATTGTCTAAGCTACAGAAGGTCTCATTGCTGACTTCCAACGCCACTGATGGACAGCCTTAGGTTGTCAATAGGGGTCTCGTGTGTTACCTCAGCTGCATGACATTTGAGAAACCCAAGGAATGGCCACAGTAGTTACCATTAGAAGAATGGTGGTACAACACCACCTACCACTCCTCTACACAGATGACTCCTTGTGAAGTAGTGTATGGCCACAAACCACCCCTTTGCTTCTCTACATGCCTTCTGATTCCAACTTGGAGACTGTTGACAGAAGTTTACAGGCTAGAGAGGCCACTTTGAGAGCCTTGAAGTGTCATTTGCTCAGGGCTCAGAATAGGATGAAGGTGCAGGTTGATAAGAAGAGGACTGACAGGTCCTATGCATTGGTGATTGGGTATATGTCAAGCTTCATTGCTACAGAATTCTCGAGAAAATGACCAAAATGGTCTTAGTATGGGTAATGCTTTATTTTGGTCCTTAATATATTTCACTTTTTGATTGAAATGGTCCTTAATATATAACAAAGGTGTTCATTTTGGTCCTTCATATATTTCACTTGATTGAAATGGTCCTTAATGTATAACAAAAGGTGTTCATTCTGATCCTTTACCCCAAACCTAACAGATTTATAAAAAAAAAGTATTAAATTTAATTATGGACCCTATGTGGCCAACAAAATTAACCATTGTTGTCTTCTTTGTTAGCTCCAAAGAAAGAACTCTATAAAATCTAACACCATTGTCTCTACTTTCTCCAACAAAATTTACTATTTTCTCTTTTCTAAAATATTATTTCAATGACCTAATACTCACATGGGGTCCACCATTAAATCTAACACTTTTTTTTGATAAATCTGTTAGGTTTAGGGTAAAGGATCAGAATGAACACCTTTTGTTATACATTAAGGACCATTTCAATCAAGTGAAATATATGAAGGACCAAAATGAACACCTTTGTAATACATTGAGGACCATGATTAAGGACCAAAATGAACACCTTTGTTATATATGAAGGACCATCTCAATCAAGTAAAATATATAGCATTACGGTTGAAGCTTGACATATACCCAATCACAAATGCACAGGACCTGCCAGTCCTCCTCTTATCAGCCTGCACCTTCATCCATTTCTGAGCCCCGAGCAAATGACCATTTCAATCAAGTAAAATGTTTTCCTAGAATGATAACTTCTCCCACACATTACACGACTATAGAAACTTTACATGGGACTCATTTGACACTTCACATTCAAACTTATTCTCTATGATCTTGAAAATGCTGAAGCTGACGATGATTTTCTAACTTTGGCAAATACACCTTTTCCCATGCCATTTTAATATCTGTACTATGTTGAACGTGGAAGTTAAATTTAGGATAGAGTGAGTAAAACAACTTTTAATAAGATAGAAAACAGTAGGAAAGAGAAGCATGAAATGTTTGTGTATTTCACTCGTTAACAATTATTGCATAGCTGATTCATTTTGCATTTCAATCAAAGAATTACCAGATTTTTCATAGAATGTAGAGCTGTTCTTCATCAATAGACTACTGATTTCATTCAATCTTTTGAGGCAAAAAATGAGTGAGAGAAGTTCTGCTGAAAGATGCCTGGAGATCTTAGAAATTGTTTATCTCTAATGTAATGGTTGCTTAGGTCACAAACATCATCTTTGTGTGGTTCAATCTATTTCAGCAGCAGCACATCTGCACGTGCATGACAAAATATTTTCCGTCTCAAAATTGTTGCCAATTTGTTGCAGTAGGTCACTTTGCATGTATTATATGATCTGCTTTCCTGTATTTGTGCTATTTTTATACGAAAAATTGATGTGTTATGAAGGTTTTGAGATATGTTGGAGTCGTGGATGTTGTCAACGGAAAAGGGACTGTTGAGCTGCAAAGATACAGCACAGAGCATCCATTTGCACAACTCTCTGGATCAGATAACATAATTGCATTCACAACTGAAAGATATGCTAAGCAACCTCTAATAGTGCGTGGTCCTGGTGCTGGAGCTGAAGTGACAGCTGGTGGAGTATTCTGTGACATCTTGCGGCTTGCATCATATCTTGGCGCTCCATCATAATTCATTTACTGCGATCCACTTATTCTGCATTTCTGAGTACCATCAAATTTTCTTCTGCCTTTCTGAGTACCATCAGATTTTCTTCTGCCTCTGTAATGCTTCACGTGAATGGTGTTGCAGTTTCAGCAAAAGTGTGGCTCACTCTGTGACTAGGTTTGACTACGATCTTCTCTTCTATAGAAGTTATTGTAACTTGCTCATTTATGAATTGGTTTGATTAAGCTGTATTTTGGCCGAGATGCACATATCTTGTAGGGGTACTCCCTTGTTAGTGAAGTGAATTGGTGATGTGGTTTCGATGCAATTAAGTGTTCAATGCATTGCTTCTCTCGACTGTTTAGTATTAATTACTCCATATCCGTGCTTCCTTTGCTCAAATTTGTTAGATGAGCTCATTTTACACTTGATGGGCACTAAATGGTGTTCTTAGTGTAAAAGGTGATTTTGTTTCCTTCAATTATCGCACGTATGACGTTCCAAATTGAATGAAGAGTTTCTCCACAACAGATAAGAGTCTAATGGGCTCCCTCTTAACTTGTATTCACCAGACACCCAGTTTTTCTATGTTCCGTCATTATCAAATGAACAATAAGAAAAATCACGTTTGAATGTAATTGATATAAGAAGTTTTAGGGAGTATAATGGAAGAAATGTCAGTAGGACCAGACAGCAAGGTATATGAATGATCACTGTTCAAACGCAAATGGACATAACACTGAACAGCAATCACAAGACAATCATCAGAGCATATCAAGGAAGAATAGAGTCAACTTTTCTATAAACGTAACAATACATTACCTTTTATTTGGAGCAAAAGGTAATATCTTTTCCCTGATAGTGTTTTTGTCCATTGATACTTGTCAGTTGCCATATTTGTTATATGAGAATCTAAGAAATTATCATTAAATTATTTTATGTATTTTTTCGTGTCCTAGCGCAAGTCATGTTTTGCATATGAGAATCACCCTATTATCTACTAGTTATGAAATTCACAGTTGCAATTTCATTAAGGAGAGAGTTTTAATGTTTTGTGCTTTCATAATTTCCAAATTTTCATCACTTTAAATTAGGAGATTTGCACAAATAGGATGCTTCAACAATGCTATTTATTTTTTTCCTGTTTAAGGAATTTGTGCAAAAACATCTCGGGCATAACTTTGGTACACAAGTCTTATTGGATTGATGAAATTTGTCGTGCTTGCAATTTGGGCGAGACATAGCTTTGGTATAAATTGTTCACAAAGTTCTGCTGGATTGACAAAACTTGTCTTGTTTACAAGTTACGACAAGAAGATGTATTTTATTACAAATTGTTCACAAGTTTTGTTGTATTGGCTAAACTTGTTAGTATTGTTCAATTGTTCACAAGTTTTGTTGAATTGGAGAAATTCGTACTATCTTCATTCTACCTTCTTGTTAAGTTGTTGACAAAGGTCTTGCTGGATTGCCTAAACTAGCGAGGTTAAAAATGTATTGCAAGTATTCAATATGATTTCACGAGATTCAATTTCGTTCAAGTAATAAATTCTAATCAATTGAAAGAATCTTTGACCATTTGTATTTGTTGTGATGTTAATTGTCTCGAATGTGAATCTGAAAGATAGATGCATCTTCCTCAAGGAGAATCTGTCTGCAAAGAACTGAAAACATCTTCAGATCTTGTATTCACTTATGAGAAAAATTCAAAATTAAGATAATTTATATGAGACAAAAGCGTGGATAAATAGATGAGACAACCAGAGAAAGAAAAAAACATTAGGAATACAAACATTTTGCTTGGGAAGGAAAAGAAGTTGTTATTGTTAGGTTATACTATTAACCATGCGTTTTGATATAATATTATTTATTGAACAATTATTTATTTATTTATTTAATTCAATAAAGTGTTACATTAAATAGATCAATTTGTCATATATATGTCATCAACTTATATAGTAGATGATTTGGTGTATAGAGTTTAAGCTTATACAGAGAAGATTAAATCATTGGTTCTTATAAGTTAAAAGTTATAGTTCACCCACCATCATAGATGAGAATTTGGACAAACCATTAGAAAAATTGTAGTACGAGATTAAATGTAATTTATCTTGGTTATGAGAATGCTATAGTTCTAACTTCTCGTGCTAGTGCATTTTGTATGTATTGAACGAGACAGAGTAGAGATAGATATTTTAGATTGACTGAAAAAAAAATTCTCTAAGCTGTTAAAGTACTTATATTCTCAATTTTGATATAATGATTATGAGTTGTATATAATTGTCGTTTTGATTTATTAAAATGTGAGATTCTGAGATGGATCAATGTGTCAGATAGATTGGATGATAATAATATATATTGGTGAAATAATTAGTTAGTTCATGGAATCCATGTCTCAATATAAAGATTGATGATCTACCTTTTTATGAGAGGCTTATAAGTTTTCATGTGCAAACCCGGCATGTAGATTTATGAATCTGTATGAAATACGTTAAGTATTGCTATAAAGGAAATTAATCATTAAATTAAATTCATCACTAATTTAATTTATTGATTAGTATATTTAATCTTAACACGAGGAATTACACAAGTGTTTAATGGAAAATTTCAAAATATAAATGGAGGAATACAATTACGAATTTCTAGTGGAATGATTTGTAATTTATTATGGTAAGAATAATTCAAATTAATTTTTAGAATTATTTTCATAATAGAAAGCCTAGTAATTAATTTTGTGGTCTCTACAGTGTCCATATTAAACTTGAACTCAGAATCCTATTTCTTAGGAAAAAGGAGAGGAATAACGTCAGTTTTCTTGCTTTTCAAGAAAAGCGTGATTTTCTTGTCCCTTTTGGACTGAGAAGAAATCTCTATAAGTAGTTCTTCTAACCTACAAAGACAATCAGTTTTCTATACGATACTTGCCCATCCAAGTATTGAGAGAGTTCGACTGTTAATTCGAGATCACTATAGAAAATCGTAGAGCTGAAGTCTGACTTGCTTCAAGATATCTGCTCACGCTTCAAGAGGTATTCCTTGAGTGAATTTTCAGCACACTTTGTATGTGATACGCATTTGTGATTGTTATCTATAAGTCATGTAATTAGTATGATTTTGGAATGCTTCTGCTGTGTGCTATTTTTCAACAATTGGTATCAAAGTCACACTTACATCTAAATAGATGATATATAAAATACTTATGTGAAACTATGCGTGATCATATTATTTTTGAAGAGAACCGCCGGCTGCATCTCTAATATCGTGAAGCAATTTTTATCTACCGTTAAAAGTTTCTTGCAGACTTTATTGTGAAAGTATATAGAATATTAGGAGATTTTTTATTTCATGTGAACTTGATGATGACATAAAAACTTTTGCAACTGTGATTGAATATGTTTTTTTTTAAAAAGACATTCTTTGGTTTGTAAATTATGGAAACAAATGGTCCTTAATTCATGGAATCTTGTTGGACCAGAACTAATCCTAAAGGATTATCACCTTAGGATTAACAGAAGGGAAAAACAAAGAATGAAAATTGAATTGTTGTAAAAGAATTAACTGATCCATGCATTGTATAAGCAAATAAGTGGTGGTTGTAGTTTTCTTTCACGTGATTGGGCAATAGAGATTGGGTTGTAGTAAATATAATTCAAACATTATCTTCACTATATGTATGACTTTATCATATGTTTTATTGTATATGTATGAGATTATATATTGAATGAAGTGAAACTCTTATTGTATTTTTCTGAAATTTTTTTGTTTAAATTTGAAAAAAATGGTGATAAGGGTTCTTTCATATAGTCACCAAGATTAAATAGTAATGAAGTATTAAGTTTATGTGATGACTTAGACCTTCCTCCCTATCGGATGAATTTAATACAAGTCATTACGTAGTTAATAACTAGTTTGATAGTCTGTATTAATTCTCCTAAACTGAGTTATGATTAGATCAATGTAACTAGGATATTGATTTTCACTTGATTTAAACTAACAGTAGACTCTTCATCTAAGTTAGGTCTGTATAAGTCCATGGAGTGAATAATTAGTCATTATATATGTATATTGTATGAGTAGTTCTCCAATCCCACTGATTGGCTATTCAAGATGCACGAATATATATGTATGTGATGAGTTTGAATTTAATTATTGAATGTTTATATAACTGTTGTTTGATCTATTGTAACTATTTTTTAAATCTCAGATTCAACATGTCTCCTTTTTAACCCTCTTAGCACAATTTTGGGTCAAAACAAACTTGAGGGTCGTAACTATATTGATGAGAGGAGAAATCTTGACATTGTGTTAACTGCTGAAGAGTATAAGTTTGTACTCTATGAAGAATGTCCATGAAAACTAGGTGAACCGTCTAGTGATGAGGATAAGTTAGCTTATCAGAAATCACAAAAATATGATGACATGGCATGGTGCTGCATTATGGCTTCAATGTCAAATGTGTTGCAACATCATCTGTTAGGTTTTGGATAAACGACCAAAATGAACACCATTTGTTATATATTAATGACCATTTCAATCAAGTGAATTATATTAAGGACCAAAATGAACATCTTTTTTTTTATATATTAAAGATCATTTCAATCAAGTGAAATATATCAATGACCAAGATAAAGCATCACCCATACATTAAGGACCATTTTAATCATTTTCTCATTATATATCACTATGAATATATTTTTAATATATTTCTAATAATATATTAATTGTAAATTTCAATATAGGATGAAGGAGATATTAGTGCTGATGAGGTTGCCCCCCCTCCCTCTCCCCAAAGTTGAAATTTTAGCATGAACATTCAAACTTTCGAGCTTGTTTTCTCCCTCTTTAGACTTTTGATGAGTGCATTTACGATGTCACTAAAAATATCCTTTTTAAAATATTTTCAATTATTGATTATTTGTGAATTTTTGATATCGATTTATCGAATGGGGTAGCGATGCAAATTCTATAAGTTGGCTGTTGAAAACATAATTTGAAATTTGAAATTCTAAAAATTTGGGCAGATTTCAATGGAGAAAGAAGTACCAAATCCATAATTTTGGTGTTCAATCTATCTTGAACTTTCTTTTTATACATTATATATGCACATTTGATTCACATTATGAGCTTAAATTCTTTAATTTAATAAATGGTGAATCTTTTCATAATTTGAAGTATTAATATATATTTTTGTCAGTTCAAAAATGGACTCATGATTTTTAAAAAAAAAAGTAATATAGTACGAAGTTCACATTATGATTTATGTCTACATTTCCATGAGATGTGTTGGGTTCAATATATTTTGATAATTGACAAAGACACATATTCTAAAATTCTGAGTCCAGGTTGATGAAGGACTCTCTGAAATAAAGGAGTCTCTAGTAGAAAAGATCATAAAGTATGTACAAAAAATATCTAAGACATGAGTTCATAAACGTATAGACTATAACATCCAAGCAAGATAAGAGTTTTTAATGATCCTCTAGGTCATTTTTCTCTTTATTGCAATATTTTCGACATTCAGAGCTTTTCTAAAGAGACTTCCAAGTGATTTATGACTTGGTGGGACTGACAGTTCGGTCACTTGATCCTTCGTTTGATTTTTATGCGAGTTTGCATGTTTGGAGATTTTAAAACTTGAATGGATGACTTCGATCAGATTTTCATGTAAAGGTCCTAAGAATGCGATTATGATGGTTTCATTAGCTTTGGAACATCAAGTTTGGTCTAGAAGGACCTTTGGTGCGAGCCTTGAGGCTTCCGAGCTCATTTCGAGCTATCTCATAGATTTTAGCTTAAAATGGAGCATGGGTGTGAGACCTACTTTTTGTTGAAACGATATCGTTTGAAATTTTGACATCTCTATTGAGTCTGGAACATTGAATTTGGTGGGATAGCATAGTTTGCTTGCATGCATGGGGTTCCAAATGAATCTTGAGCCTCGTTGGGGGCGTTTTGCCAATTCCAAGTTTGAGCTAGTGCAACCTTTGTTGGTGCACCATGTTTTGTGCTCCACGTTTGCGAGCGTCTAGCCATGATTGTGGAGTCCAAGAAAATTGGTTATCACATTTGTGGGCTCAACATCGCGTTCACAAAAGGTTAGGCACCTGACTCTTTGCGCTCGCAGAGAAGGGGTATAGTTGACCTGGCCCAGTTAACTACCGTGATCACGGCCATGGGCCCACATTTGTGGAAGTCATTGAACTGACCTTTTAATTGTGATCTACCCAATTTAAGCATCACTTTCCAACTTCCAAGACTTGATTTCTTGATCTTTAGAGCTTCATTTGAGCTCATTCTGGGTGTTATTTGTTGGGAATTGCTAGAGCTTGGTGTTGGGATTGTTGGGAAGCATTGTGGGCTCATTTTGGTGGTAAAATCTTTTCATAAAGACCTATTTTTCTCTCTTTAATGGTGAAGTGTGATTCTTGTGAATGCATGAATTATTTGGGGTTGCTTAAAGGTTCAGATTGTGCCCATTTCTAGGGCACAAGTTCCTTAAGCTGAATCTGACCAACTAACAGAGTCAATCTCGAGATTCCTTGCGCAAGTCCCATAGTGCCATTTTGACTCATTTTTAGGCCCATCATCAATTATTGTAATATGAGTGTTGAAATGTCCATATTGACATCGTGATCATTTATTTGATAGTGTGGCAACAATCGAAGGGGGTTTGGAAGGATAAAGCTCCAGTTTAGTTAAATTTGGAGCGCATGTGTTCGTCATTGAAGTAGGCTATGACTTATCAATCTTACATTGAACTTGTGTTGGTATTTGCATGTTGTTTAGCTAGTTTTGGGAAGTGTTTCTAGCTTGTATCATGTTTAGGGGATAAAATTCATGCCTTAACCTTCTTTCAGGTAGTTTTCGAAACATGTCTACCTTGTTTGCATTGTTGTATCATGCCTTGTTATAGCTATATGTCTGGTTGTATTGATATTGGTGACTTGGCCTTAGCCTAGACGTAGGCTAGTTATTACCTTAGAATTGCTGTTTTGAAGACGTTATACCTTAAAAATTCTCTGACATCGCTTAAGATGATTTTGTTCCTTGTAGACTGATATAGCACACCTGGGTTTGGTAGAAGGAATCCTTATCTAGGCGACAAATTAACTCTTAAAATCTTCCATTCGTAACTCACCTTATTTTTAGGCCTGGTGCTTTTCGGTTGAGATTTTGGGCCTTGTTAGTTATATCAGATCAGGTCTTGAGTTTTGAGCTAAAGTGGGTCCCTGGTGAATCTGAAGGTGGTTTCACTCTGTGGTACGTTCCCGCATGATGACGAGCATGTGATTGGAGACATTCAGAGTCTACTATCCACAGATTAAGGCCCCGATGCATTTTTACTAGCCAAGGTTTGAGGTCCTTGGGCATTTCTACTAGCCGCGCGGTTTGAGGCCTTGGCAAATGTTCACTAGCCTCGGTTTAAGTCTGGGCACACTTCTATTAGTCGTTTTTGAGGCCTGCCATTGTGGTTCTATTGGGTTTTTTGGGATCCCTTTGCTGTGCTTCGAGTCTGGGTCCGCTGTTTGAGTTTGTGATACTTTTAGACTTAGCTAGTATGATCTTTAGCTCTTTTGTGTACTCATCGGGCTTATGGGGGTTCCATTTGGGTCATTTACTTTTCAATTGTGCACGAGTGTACCTTCTTGGCTTTATGGGGGTCCAATTAGGTTATAATTAGCTACTTTTGTTTTACCATCCCACTTCTCGTTAGTATATTGAGGTGCTTAGTTAGACCTTCTTCCATTGCTTTGTTTACTTGACTCTAGTCACTGATTACTTTGTCGCTTTTCATATTGTATTTACTTTTCAAGCTCAGTTGGCCTTTGATATCTATTGGGTACTTATTGTTTTGGTACTCATGCTGCATTCTACAACTATTTTCTTGATGCAGATCTAAGTGCCTACCGATAACAGTGATTCGAGCCTTCATGGAGATCTTCAGAGATAGAGGGTGAGATGATGTCATCCTAGTTTTACTTATCTCCATCGTATATAGTTATGAATAGTGTTTTGTAATTGAGACACTTCTGTACTTTTTAGTATTTTTGGGATTTCTACTCTTGTAGTAGCTTTGTACTTTCGTCCATTAGGTCGTGGGATTGGATCTCTTGTTCCTTCTTCCATTGTGTTTTCTTATATGTTGTTATTATTTTCTCGTTGGTTATTGATTCTCCCCAATATGCCTGTTACTTTTCATTCTGAGATATGGGTTGGCTTACCTACCGTGGGTTATGATAGGTGCCATCAGGACTTGAGTTTTTGGATCGTGCAAAGTTGTTATTAGAGCCGAAGGTTCGCCGGTGTCGTTGGAACAAAGCTAATGTCTAGTAGAGTCCTATGGATCGGTGTAGAGATGTCTATTTACTATCCTTGGGAGGGTACATGAGATCTTTAGGAAGAATCTTTCGTTTGGTTTGTTATTATGCATTGATTGTCTTCTTCAGTTTCTAGAATCTTACTTGTTTTACTCTTTCGCAAGATGGCTCATACGCATGGTTTGCCTACTGGGGGTGATGCTCCCAGGACATCAAATAGAGCCCTAGATGGGTTAGAGGATGGCTCCAAAGTAGTGAGCTAGCTGCTGTACCAGCTCGGGACCAAGGTAGAGAAATGATTTTGGATTCGGTAAGAGAGCCTCAACCTGCTCCCATTCCTTTGTAGTTGATGGGGTCGGGACCAACCCAGCCACCACCTGGGGAATCTATGGCACCAAACTTGGAGGTGGTTTGATGAGTGATAGATTTACACTCATTTGAGGCCTTTTTATTTCAACAATTAGTGTTTTCAATGCCTAGTTATGTCCTATTCTGATGATATTTTGATGTTTTGCAGCTATGAAGGCTAAAGGACAAGGCAAGGATGAATTCATGAAAAACAGGCCAAAAACATTGAAAGGAGTAAAAACTCCTAACTGGTAGTTGCCTAATCAAAAGGACGGATCGCCCAATTGGCCTGACCTTGCCCAAGTTGACAGTGTTCACAATTGAAAATATTCAAGGAAGATCGGCAGACTAAAGATAAAATGGCTATTCACCTAAGCTGAATGGGCGAACTAGAAGTCCATTGCCGAAGGTGATAGACTCCTGAGCATAAATGAAAGTTGAAAAGGCGAACAAGGAGGTAATCAACAATCCACCGAATGTGAAAGGCTGACTCGATCGAGTTTGCCAACTGAGGTTCAAACACCTGAAGCCTGAAGTAAAGAAGGGTGAGCAAGAATTCAATCGGCGATCAGTCGAATAAAAAAAGTGAGCCCGATTAAAGTCACCGAATAGGGCGAACATATAATTTTGGACTAATTTTGGAGAAACTATATATAGTCCAAAGGAGAGATAAAATGTATTAGAATTTTGTATGAGAATTTTCTAGAATCAGTTTGAAGAAACTTTGTATGAATTAGTCTTTTTACCCTTTGAAAAAATACTCTTAGTTTTTGGGGTTTGTGAACAACCTTGTAATTGACACGTGAAGGTTCAAATCAAAGTGGGTGTTGAAGATTATTGCTTAATTTCAATTCCCCAATGAATGAAAACATAATGGGTATACTCTCTTTTCCTTTTATGATGATTGGCTAAAACCCCAATTCTAGGGGTGTAGTTATGGGGTTGGGTGTTGATTTAATGTAGTGAGTTTTGTGTCTTGCTCTGTTTTACTGTTGTTCTTTCATGGATTTGAGATAATTAGCAAGGGGTTAATTCATGGATTAAGGTTACAAACTTACTCCTAGTCTAGATCTCCGATTGATGCTCGAAAGAGATCAATTGAGGTGGGTAATTAGTTAAATGCCTGCAATTTAGGTTTGATTTCTATAATTTGCTCGAAAGATTAATTGTGGTTCAATTCTAGTTGCCAAATCTGTTCGAAGGAGAGATTCTAATAAGGTATTGGGTTGATTTGTGATTCACATAGATGAGATCAAACGGATATTCTATGATATGATGCTTTGAGATCGAAAGAAGATTAGTGTCGTTGAAGATTACCCAGCCTATCCATGATTGTTTAGCACTATTGAGCGAGCACAAATACCCCTATTTAGCATCGATACCAATCCCCGCACCCCTAGATCATCTCTTACTTTCTTGAATCTCTAATTTTAGTTTAATTGTGATACTTTATACTAAGCCCCTTTTTTTGTAAATTTGATGGAATTATCCACCCACTTACTCTAATTGCTTCAATGAATCGGCTTGCATTCTTAATTTCCTAATTGAATTTCTTGCACTAAATCACTCCTTATGGGATTCAACCTCGACTCTTTGTTGGGTATTTTTATTGATAACAACCGCTTACTCTTCTAGTCATTTTTGAGAGTAATTTGAGTGTTCTAAAAAATGGCATCGTTGTTGGGGAGTGGTAGCTAAGAATTCCATCTGTGAACTTGTTTAACTGTAGTAGATCGTTGTTTGGTGTTGTTGTTGTGTCTTATTCGCAAGAGGAACTATGAGAAGAAATGGAATTGACTATGCCAGTCACTATGGGCAGAATGATAACATGGGATATATAAAGGACATGCATTTGAACATCGTTCAAAGCATGGGAGCATTCCAGTTACCTCCCACCACCGGGAGAGCAATGTTCCATGTGACCAGAACCATGCTTCAATTGCTTCAAAGGAGAGGAATGTTTGGGAGAATTGCTCATGAAGACCCCATGAACATCTCTGAAATTTTGTGGGCCATTCATCTTTAAGAACAACTCACAAGAATCTATTCAGCCGAGGCTATTTCTATTCTCCTTAACAGGAGAAGCTACTAGATGGTTAGGCAAACTACCAAATGATTCTATCACTTCGTGGGAGGAACTAATTGAAGCATTCCTTGAGAGATTTTTCCTTCCCTCCAAGATGATAAAGCTTAGGGACAACATCCAAAATTTCAAAAGAGTGATAGGTGAACCTCTTCACGAAACCTGGTTGCGATTTCAAAAGTTGTTATTACAATGTCCAACACATGGTGTCCCAGACAATTTGCTGGTGCAATACTTCTATTCTAGCCTTGATTCAGTCAACAAAGGTCTAGCTAACCAACTTGTTTAAGGTGGGCTAAAGAGACAACCATATAAGGTGGCAACGATGTTGCTTGATGATATGACTAAAATCAACCTCGCATGACATACTAGAGAGGATCAAGTATCTTCTCTACACTTGAGTATGAGCAAGGAAAAAATGGATAACGATCATGAGCGCAATGAGAATATGGCTAAGATGATGGCCCAACTTGACTTTCTATCTAAACATGTCATGGGAAGTGGGCTTAAATCGGTGAATGCAGTTGGTACAAGCATTGGGGAATGCCCGGATGATGCCAAGTTTGAGGCATCATATAATGAAGAGGTGCAATTCTTGGGAAATCAAATGGAGGGTTCTCATCCAAACTATCCTAGACCGGTTGGTAACTAAGGTTGGAACAAGGAAATAGATAATTGCTGGAGAGATTGGAGAGATCGAGGTGGATTTTGGAGGGATCGCAAAGCTGAAAAAAATAGATACATTCCACCTCATGATCATCCCAAACCAAAAGAACAAGCTAGGCCGGAGGTAAACCGAATGGATGAAATGTTAACAAGGATCTTCAACAAGATTAAAGGGTCTGACAAGGTGTTGAAGGACTTGAAAAATGACTTTTCCACTTTGAATCAAATGGTTACTTCTCACTCCGTGTCAATCAAGCAGCTGGAAACTTAAATGTGTCGTATATCCACCCATATAAATCTGAGGCAAAAAGGGATGTTGCCAAGTGACGCCATCCCCAATCCCAAGAATGATGCTTGATGAGTAAGTCCATTGTGCCACGCTGTTAAATAAGGCACTTCTTGGGAGGCAACCCAAGTTTATTTTATTTCTTTCAATAATGTGTGTTGTGAGTGCAGATTGAAATAAAGTCAAAAAGTTGAAAAGGATGCAAGTACCCAGTCAGCGATGCGGTGAAATGGTTGGGCAGGCATCTTCATATTCAACTTCTGAGCAATGAATTTTGAAAAAATGATACTATCAACTTCGGTGATCAGGGACCTATTCGATGATCCACCGAATGACACTAGCTGAACTGCATTGGGTCCACCGAGTTAAACTTCAGGTTTGGTATTTGTTCAGGACTCATCAGTAAGCTTAATCTCCTTCAGCGATTTGAGGAACACGTTCGGTAACATTAGTCGTAGTCCACTGAGTGTGCCTGAAATAAAAAGGCCAAGAGTCTTTTCAAATTTTAAAAGGCAACCTTTGATCTTTTTGAACTCTTTCAGCTCCTAAGCTCCCAATACTCTTGTTTGCATTGTATTGTGTCCTCATTGTTACTAATTTTTTCATTTAGAGCGCGTATTTGCTCAAGACTGTCGATCCCAAACCCTACCTCCCTTCATTTTTGCTATTATACTTCTCTGAGGTTGGTGTTTCGAAGCTTTTATTGTTATTATTGTCTAAATTTGATGTTTATGAAATTGGTCTTGTGATATATTGATGGTGTGCTGATTAATTTGAATGGGTTATGTCATTTGTTGTCGGTTGAGTGATGCCCATGAACTAGGATAGATGATATTGTGTTTGAACTTGCTAAAATTGATTGTGTAGGTTAATTTTTGAAATTGAGTTGATACATTTGATGTGTTTTACTTGAAATTGAATTGGGTGAAGTCTGATTAGCCTAGTGTTGTCCTGAAAACTTGTATTTTCCCAATGATAGATAGGGTGACGTCTTTCTTATGGGAAAATCGTTGATTTCGACAATACTTAGTGAGATTTAAGGGAAGGCTGAGTACCTATGGGTAGAATAGCATGTGGGTAGCCTGTAAAACATATTAGGTAATGAGTGTTATTGCATATTGGTGTCAAAATTAGAAATATAGGCATTGGATTGAAATTGCCTATGCGGCGGGCTTGTGTTAGCTCTCCAAGGTGATTAGGTGAATCACTAAGTAAGCCTCGATCGCCTTCTGAGTTTGAATATGTGACCTAGGTTCTGTCCCATTCGATGGGTTTGTCTTAGCTTGCCGAAACCAACTCGGTGAATTGCCAAGTTGGAGTGGACATCACCCTTCTGCCTGATCTTAATAAGTTTAGCAGTGTCACTTTTGGCAAACTTGTCTTAGCCCACCAAAAAAAATCTTGGTGGATCACCGAGTTGGAGGTTACATCGCCTTTTATGCCTGAGTTGAATTCTGTTATGTCAACTTCGGCGAGCTTACCTGATCTCGCCTAACATGTTAGGCGAATCGCCTTCCAGTCGAAGAGCCTTAGAACTTGCTTTTAAATTTGTTTGTTTTGGAACTTTTTTTATACTAAGCTTCACCCGATCTGTGTTTTGAATGGTGGTTCTTTGCCTGAAATGGGTAGAACCAAAGGCAAGAGAGTACTCTCCTCAAACTCAGAACACGAGTCTCCTCCTCCACCCCCTCTAAAGAGAAATAGGGGGATCTTAATTAATGATCCCTCCGAGGCTCCTCAATAGTAATCCATTCTGCACTCCTCTATGCATGTGAGTGAAAGACCCAAGAAGGTGATAGCTAAAAAGAGGACGAATATAAGGTCCAAATTTCCACAGAACACACAATCACATGCCTCCAGAGTTTTCCCAATCATAGCTCCAAGAACCCTCAATAGGCTCAAAACGGCAAGAGAATGAACTATTCTAGAGGAGAGGCAGACTATTTGAGAGATGATGCAGCAAAGAGAAAGCCGCCACCACCAGATACCACTCCGATAGTGGACCCTACCACTTTGGAGACTGATGCTGCCCATCCCGCTCCATCTCTGGAGCCTTTAGGTACCATTCCATCCACTTCCATGATATTTGTTTCAACCACTTTCTCTACCTCGTTTGCACCTACCCCTGCATCCCGGCCTCCCTTGACCCCAACCTTGATGTACTAAATGGGTAACCTTGCCCGTTCTATGGATGCTAGGGAAACTAGGTTAGAGAGGGAGATTCCCAAGCTGATTGAGAGGACCATTGAGGATACTTTATGCATTGTTAGAGGTCATATGGTGCAATACCAGGCCACTCAAGTTTCATATAGGGAGAGGTTAGACAAACTCACAACTAGGGTAGAGGCTAGAGAGAAGTGTGAGGGGTGTTCCACTGTTCTGACTGAGTTGAGGGGATACATTAGTACTCTTAGGGCTGATGTGGACCCCCTGCAGTCTACTGATATATCCATGTTATGGGGTGAGATTCCCTTGCTTGAGATGCCCGAGTTTGTGCCTTCTTTTGAGCCGAGAGCTGATGCACCTAGTGGTGTAGTCGAGCAGCCAGCTGATGGGAGTGATGAGGTTGGTGGTGATGATGATGCTGAGGAGACAGATCTAAGGATGAGTGTATGAGAGAGGATGAGCAGAGGATAGCTGAGGCCTTGATAGAGTTGGAGGAGATCGAGGAGTCGATAGTGCATGAGATGATGGAGAGATCTCATCAGAGACTTCCACAGTTAGCACTAGTGGGGTTTCTTCAGACTCCACTATTTATCCCATAGATGTGCAGGGTACTGATGCACTGATTGATGCTACTGTGCAGCCTACTATTTCACTTTTGCCAAGTACTGATGCTCAAGATGATACCATTCCCTCCGAGCCTCAGGACCATAGCTCTTCACAGGCATAGCCTGTCAGGGGGACCTTTCACTCACTCTCTTCCCATACTTACATTTTGATAGCATTGAGGACATTGCTAGTTTATTTTTGGTGGGGTGAGGGCACTTGTGCCTGTATTCCCCTTTATGCTTGTATTTTGTTATTTCAATTTTATTTTGAGATATTTGTAGTATTTTGGTTTTCTTTTTGATAGTTGGTGTTTTTGATTCATTTTGTCTCTCTAACCATTGCCCCATGATTTTGGAGGTTTGAAATGATTGAGAATGCTTGTGTTTTAATTATTGATGTTGCAAGAAGAAATTGGTGTGGCTTTGCTTTTGAGTGATCTTTTTGATTCTTGTGTTGACTAGCTGCGTATTAATGTGAGCCTTGCAATGACTATTGCTCACAAGCTCCTTGATTTTTAGGGCTGTGCTAAATGATTGTGTTTGAAGTGTCATGTGTGATGAGATCTTTCTTGAAAGCACGACTTGTTGATTCCTAGAATTTTCCTTGTTAGTCTAATTTTCTAGCCTTGGTGAATGCAAGAAATGATCTTGGGTAAATTTTGAGAGGGAACCCAAACATTCATACCTGTTGTGACTACTTTGTGAGGGTGTGCAACCATCTTGGCACCATTTTAGCCTAAACCATGTGTTGCCAAAGTTGTTAAAACTTCTTGAGCCAAATATAATCCTAACTTCTCACCCGTAAATCCTTTTCTAAGTATTGGTTTGTTTGAATAACCAACTTAGGCCAAAAGCCTAAGTTAGGGTGGTGGAAAGGAAGGAGGAAAGAAAGCCAAGTGAAAAAGAAGAAAGAAGAGTGAGACTCAACCTTAAAGTTGTAGCAAAAAGAAGGTAAGTTGTAGCAAAAATTAGGAACCCGCTCCTTCTAAAAAAAAGTGAGAAAAAGCTTGAAAATTGAAATGAAAAAGAATGTGTGATGGAATAAAAAGGGTGTCCAATAAATTGATTGAAAAAATGAGGTTTGAGTCTCCAAGTGAAAAGAATGAAAAGAACTTGAGAAGAGGTGAAGATGAGTACAACAATACTTTGGAAAGGTGAAGTCACGAAGCCAAATTGACCATACCTTTACACTCAACCCCATTACATGCCTGAAAGGACCCTTGAGTTCTCGCATAAACTAGGTTTTGAGGTGATTGGAAAATATGGGCAAACCAATGGGATGAAGCTTGCATGAGTTTATCTTTTGGAGAGTGAGAGTTGTATTGATTCCTAACTTCTTGATTAATGTTCTTTGTGAGAGCGTGGAATCATTTTTGTTGTGAGGGCACTTGAATGCTTTTGTTGAAACATGATTTTGCATTAAAAGGGAGCACTAGTGAGCTTGAGCTTGGATTGATACTAACTAGTCATCATTTGAAGCCTTTTGAGCATGATTGAGTATTGCATGTGCTTGTTAGTAGTCTTGTGATAGCACTTGCATGTTGATTTCCATTTGAGAATTGTTGTAGACACCCTTGTCGAACTAATTGTGTTCTTGATTTACTTGAGGACAAGCAATAGTTTAAGTTGGGGGTGTTGATGAGTGGTACATTTATACTCATTTGAGGCCTTTTTCGTTAAACAATTAGTGTCCTCAATGCCTAATTATGTCCCTTTCTGATGATATTTTGATGTTTTGCAGCTATGAATACTAAAGGACAAGGCAAGGATACATACATGAAAAAGAGGCCAAAAATATTGAAAGGAGTCGCCTAACCAAAAGGGCGGATCGCCTAATTAGCCTGACCTTTCCCAAGTTGACAGTGTTCATAATTAAAAATATTCAAGGCAGGTCGGTGGAATAAAGTTAAAACGGCGATTAGCCTAAGTTTAATGGGCAAACTAGAAATCCATCACCGAAGGTGACAAACTCTTGAGCATTAATGAAAGCTGAAAATGCAAACTAGGAGGTAATCGGAGATCCACTGAATGTGAAAGGCTGACTTAATCGAGTTCTCCAACTGAGATTTAAACACTTGAAGCCTGAAGCAAAGAAGGGCGAGCAAAAAGTCAATCGACGATTCACCAAATCTGAAAAGCGAGATCGACTAATGTCATCGAACAGGGCAAACATGGAATTTTGGATAAACTAAAAATAGTCTAAAGGAGAGATAAAATGTATCTGATTTTTGAATGAGAATTTTCTAGAATCAGTTTGAAGAGACTTTGCATGAATTAGTATTTTTGCCCTTTGAAAAAATACTCTTAGTTTTTGGGGTTTGTGAACAACCTTGTAATTGACACGTGAAGGTTCAAATCAAAGTGGATGTTGAAGATTATTGCTTAATTTCAATTCCCCAATGACTAAAATCATAATGGGTATACTTTCTTTTCCTTTTATGATGATTGGCTAAAACCCCAATTCTAGGTGTGTAGTTATGGGGTTGGGTGTTGATTTAATGTATTGAGTCTTGTGTCTTGCTCTATTTTACTGATGTGCTTTTATAGATTTGAGATAATTAGCATGGGGTTAATTCATGGGTTAAGGTTGCAAACTTAATCCTAGTCTAGATCTTTGATTGATGCTCGAAAGAGATCAATTGAGGTGGGTAATCAGTTTAATGCCTGCAATTTAGGTTTGATTTCTATAATTTGCTCGAAAGATAAATTGTGGTTCAATTCTAGTCGCCGAATCTGCTCGAAAGAGAGATTCTATAAGGTATTGGGTTGATTTGTGATTTACATAGATGAGATCGAAAGTATATTCTATGATATGATGCTTTGAGATCGAAAGAAAATTAGTGTCATTGAAGATTATCCATCCTATCCATGATTGTTTAGCACTATTGAGCGAGCACAAATACCCCTATTTAGCATTGATGCCAATCCCCTCACCCCTAGATCGTCTCTTACTATCTTGAATCACTAACTTTAGTTTAATTGTGATACTTTATACTAAGCCCCTTTTTTGTGAATTTGGTAGAATCATCCACCCACTTACTCTAATTGCTTCAGTGAATTGGTTTGCATTCTTAAGTTTCTAATTGAATTTCTTGAACTAAATCACTCCTTATGGGATTCGACAACTCTTTGTTGGGTATTTTTATTGCTAACGACCCCTTACTCTTCTAATTGTTTTTTGGAGTAATTTGAGTGTTGTCCTATTGTTCAGTTATTATTCGTGCTAGGGGCATGCAACATGTCCCAGGTTGAGGTGCCACCAGCACCTATCACCGGTCAGTCTATTATCATAGTTGGCGCTATACCGTTAGAGGAGAAGAAGATACTCAAAGTGTTTTTGAGATTAACTCCTTTGAGATTTTCTAGGGCTATAGGGTAGGATGCCCATGAGTTTTTGACGACTTGCAAAGAGAGGCTGTATACTTTGGTATTAGTAGAGTTAATAGGAGCCAAATTTACTGCTTACAGTGGTGATGATTGTTTATGGAGTGTAGACTAGCTGGGTTACCTCTTACGTCATGGTCTAAGTTTTCAGAGGCTTTCTTGGCTAGATTCATACCGAGGAGCATTAGGGATCGAAACTGGGATTTTCAGGTTGGAGTAGGGCTCCATGATCATATGAGAGTACGAGGCTAGGTTCCAAGAGCTCTCCAGGCATGCTATAGTGATTCTATCTATTGAGCAGGAGAAAATTCACTGCTTCATCTATGGTTCGAGGCTTTAGCTACAAATTGAGACTCAGTCCATGACTTGATCGGGAAAGTCATTCTTAGATGTTATTGATCATGCCCGCACTATAGAGGAGCTCCATTGCAAGGCCCTAGGGAGTAGCGCAAAGAGGGCTCTCCATCAGGAAAGCTATAGTGGTTCTAGTGTCAGGGTCGGGACTCCTATGATAAGCTTTGGAAGCACTACTAGTATCAGGGTCAGTCTAGCCAGCCTATTCAGATAACACTTTAGATTGCAGAGGGCTAGCAATATAGTCGAGGTGGTTTTGTTATAGGTCAGAGTTTGTTAGGCTTATATTCAAGTTCTTCGGGCTGTAGTGGTCGATCTTCTTACAGTCGTGCTTATAAGGGTTGTTTTGATTGTGGCAATTTTGGTCACTGGTTTAGAGAGTGTCCCAAATTAGGGATGTTTGAACCTACTCCTCATATATCCCAACCAGTTTTAGTTGTAGCATCTGTGGTTAGAGGCGGTGTCCAGGGTTAGGATCATAGAAGTGGTCACCAGGGGGCGCGAGGAGGCCTCCAAGGAGGTAGGTCAGGAGGCAGATCAAATATGCAGTTCAGAGCTGGACAGGGCCACCTATATGAAGCTCCTGTGATGGTGGAGGCTGAGGCATCGAACACTATCATCACATGTATGATTCATTTATGCCATTAGTCTGCCTCAACTTTATTTTATTCTGGTTCTACATTTTCTTATGTCTCTATATATTATGCTTCCCGATTGAGTTTGTGTTCTAAGATTCTATTAGTGCCTAGCATGTTTTTACCATATGAATGAGTCTTTAGTAGTGGATCAAGTTTATAGTTCATGTTTGGTCACTATCTTGGGATGTGACACTCGGGATGATCTTATCGTGTTGGATATGCTTGATTTTGATGTTATTCTGGGCATGGACTGGTTATCCCCCTACGGTGCGGTCTTGGATTGCTTTGCTAAGGTCGTTACCTTAGCCATGCCTGGTATCCCTCCGATGGTGTGGCATGGTTTTTTTAATCACATGCCAACTGGGGTTATCTCTTCTGTTCAGGCGCAGAGGTTGGTTTCTAGTGGGTGTTTAGTTTATTTTTCTTATGTGCGGGATGTTAGTAGGGAGGGCCCTATAGTTGATTCGGTTCCTATTGTGTGAGATTTCATAGATGACTTCCCTATCGATTTACCTAGCCTTCTCTCAGAGCATGATGTTGATTTTTCTATTGACCTTGAGTCGGTCACTTGTCCTATATATGTTTTGCCTTACCGAATGGCCCTCAAATAGCTTAAGGAGCTCACTGTTCAGCTTCAGGATCTGTTGGGCAACAGAGTCATTTGACCGAATGTTTCACCTTGGGGTGGCTTGATTCTGTTTGTAAAGAAGAAGGATGGGTCTATGTGTATCGATTATAAGCAATTGAACAAGGTGATGTTGAAGAATAGGTACCCTATGCATCATATTGATGGTTTGTTTGATCAATTTTAGGGTGATGTGGTGTTCTCTAAGATTTCTTTGAGATTCGGTTACCACATGCTGAGGATTAGGGTTGCAGACATCCCTAAGACAACTTTCAAGGCTCATTACAATCATTATGAGTTCCTAGTGTTGTCTTTTGGGTTCACCAATACCCCTACGACATTCATAGACTTGATGATGCCTGTGTTGAGGCCGTATATAGAGTCTTTTGTCATTATGTTCATTGATGACATTCTGGTATACTCATGGAGCATAGTGGAGCACGGACAACATTTGAGGACTATGCTCCAAACTTTTAAAGATTAACGACTTTGTGCCAAGTTCTCAAAGTGTGATTTTTGGATTGAGTCTGTAGCATTCTTGGGCCACGTGGTGTCCAAGAATGGCATTATATTTGATCCAGCAAATATTGAGGCTATTCATGATTGGGCTAGGCCTATTTGAGTTATTGAGATTTGGAGATTCATCTGGTAGCTGGTTACTACAGAGAGTTTGTGGAGGGCTTCTTATCAATTTCAACACCTTTAACTTGGATGACTCGTCTTGAAGTTCCATTTGAGTGGTCAGATCAGTGCGAGTTGAGCTTTCTCGAAACTCAAGAGTTACTTACTACTGCTCCTGTTCTGACTCTTCCAGTTGAGGGCGAGGGTTCAATGTTTAATGCAATGCATCCAAATTGGTTTAGGTTGTGTGTTGATGCAGCAAGGTAATGTGATTGCTTATGCGTTGAGGCAACTTAAGGTGCATGAGCGCAACTACCCCACTCATGACTTGGAATTGATGGTTGTAGTGTTCACTCTTAAGATTTGGAGACATTACCTTTTTGAAGTCTATTGTGAGATCTACACTGATCACAGGAGTTTTGCAGTACCATATAAGTTAAAAAGACCTCAACTTGAGTTAGTGTAGGTGGATTTAGTTCCAGAAGGACCATGATCTCTCTATTTTATACCATCTGGCTAAGGTGAGTATGGTAACATATGCCTTGAGTTAGGAGGTCATGAGTATTGGTAGTCTAGCCTTCCTTTATGCTTCAGAGCGACCTTTGGCTTTAGACATTCAATGTTTAAACAATAAGATGATTCACCTTGATAGTTGGATTTGAGGCAATTTTCTAGCTTATGTTGGGGTTCAGTCGTCATTGTTGGAACGGATTCGTGGTCGACACTTTGAGGATGATGCCCTGTTATCGATTCGATATTGGGCTCTATGAGGTGACGCCGGGTAGGACACATTTGATGCAGACAATACTCTATGGTTTGATGAAAGTATCTGCATTCCTTGAGTTGGAAACTTGATACAATTAATTCTTCATGAGGCCCATGATTTTGGATATTCTATTAATCTGGGCACAATGAAGATGTATCGTGATTTAAGGCCGCACTACTAGTGGAGTGATATGAGGAAAGATATTATGGACTATGCGTCCTGTTGCCTGTGTTTCCAGCAGGTGAAGGACAAGCATTTGAGGCATAGTAGTGAATTTTAGAGATTACCTATTCTTGAGTGGAAGTAGGAATGGATAACTAAAGACTTTATTATGGGGTTGCCATGGACTTCTCAAGGTTTTGATAATATTTGGGTCTTCATAGATCGATTGACCAAGTCAGCTCATTTCTTGCCCATTCAGTCTTCCTTTAGTGTCGAGAGGTTAGCTCGTATCAATGTTCTAGAGGTGGTTCTTCTTCATGGGGTGTTGATGTCTATTATCTCTAATAGAGGCTCTCAGTTCACTTCTAGCTTCTGAGAGAATTCTAGAAGGAGTTTGGTAATCGGGTTGATCTTAGCACAACATTTCACTCACAAACCGATGGGCAGTCGGAGTGGACTATTAGGGTTTAGGAGGATATGCTTCGATCTTGTGTGTTGGATTTTGAAGGGCAGTGGGATAAGTTTTTGGCTTTGGCAGAGTTTGTTTATAAGAACGGCTATCATTCGAGTATTCAAATGGCCCATTTCTAGGCATTGTATGGTAGGCATTATAGATCTCCTATTGGTGGTTTGAGGCTTTGAAGCCTAGGCTGCATGTACAGACTTACTTCAGGATGCTTTGGCTTGAGTTTGGGTGATTCAGGATAGGCTTAGGTCAGCACATAGTAAGCATAAGAGTTATGCTGATAGTAGGTGCCGACCTTTGAGATTTGGAGTTGGTCATTAGGTATTCCTTCGAGTATCCCCCATGAATGGTGTGATAAGATTTGGGAGGTGGGGAAAGCTTAGCTCCAAGTTTATAGGGCCATTTGAGATTCTCTAAATTGTTGGTGATGTTGCTTATAGTTGGCCTTACCTCTTGTATTTTTAGCTATTCATCTAGTTTTCTATGTCTCTATGCCTCGCGTGTATGTTCTTGACGAGTCTCATGTGCTCCGGTATGATTTTGTTTAGTTATATGATCATTTGACCTTTGTGGAGGAGCCGATTGCTATTTTGGCTAGAGATGTGAGGCAGTTGCATTCAAGAGACATTCCTATTGTTAAGGTCTAGTAGAGGAATCATCCCATCGAGGAGGCTACCTGGGAGACCGAGACCGAGCACGAGATGCGAGTTCAGTATCCCCTCATGTCTGAGCCTACAGGTACTTCTTGACTCTTTACTTTTGAGGACGAAAGTTCTTTTAGTAGTGGATATTATAATGAACCTCTAGGTCATTTCCTCTTTAATACGTTATTTACGGTGTTTAGAGCTTTCCTTTAGTGACCCCAAGTCATTTATGATTTGTTGGGACTGAAAGTTTGGTCACCTGGTCATTCACTTGGTTTTTATGCGAGTTTACGTATTTTGGAGCTTTTGAAACTTTAACGGTTAACGTTGGTCAAAACTTTAGGTAAACGGTCTCATAATGCAATTCTGACTATTTCATTAGCTCAAGAATATCGAGTTTTGTCTATAAACCTTTGGAATGGACTCCTAGGCTTTCAGGCTCATTTCGAGCTATCTTGTAGATTTTGGCTTAAATAGAGCATGGGTTTGGGTCATACTTGTTGTTGAAATGACCTTCATTTGAGGTTTCGACATCTCCATTGAGTCCATACTATCGAATTTAGTGGAGTAGCATAATTTATTTGTATGCACGAGGTTCTGAATGAATCTCGAGCCCCTATCAGGAAATTGTGCCAATTTCAAGTTTGGGCTGGTGTAGCCTTCGCTAGTGCACCATGCCTTGTTCTTCGCATTCGCGCGCCTTGGGTAGTGATCACATAGGCCAAGGAAATTGGTCACTGCATTCGCGGGCTCGACAATTCATTCGTGGAGGGTTGGGACCTTGACTCTTCACATTCGTAGACTGGGTCTTGCATTGCGGAGAAGGGGCAGAGTTGACCTGGCCCAATTTTTCATGATCACGATCATTGGCCCGGGTGCGTGGAGTCATTTAACTAGCCTTTAAGTTGTGATCTGCCCAATTTCAGCATCACTTTCTAACTTTCAAGACATTATTTTTTGATCTTTACAGCTTTGTTTGAGCTCATTTTGGGTACTATTTGTTGGAATTTCTATATCTTGGTGTTGGAATCATTGGGGAAGCGTTGTGAAATCGTTTTGAAGGTAAAATCTTCTCCCAAAGACCTCTATTTCTCTCTTTAATGGTGAATTGTGGTTCTTGTGAATGTATGAACTGTTTGGGGCTTTTTAAAGACTCAGATTGTTCCCATTTCTAGGGTGCAAGTTTCTTGAGATGAATGGGTCCAATTGATGGAGTCAATCTCGAGATTCCGAATATGTATCCCACAATACCATTTTTGACTTGTTTTGAGCCCCATCTTCAATTATTGCAATTTGAGTGTCAAAACATCAGTTGTAACATCATGATCATTTATATGGTAGCGTGGAAGCAATGAGAGGCAGTTTAGAAGGGTGAAGCTCTAATTTAGTTAATTTTGAAGCGCGCGTGATTGACTTTGAGGTAGACTACTTACTAATCTTAGATTGAGCTTGTTGGTATTTGCATGATTTTAGCTAGTTTTGGGAGGGGTTTCTAGCTTGTATCATGTATAGGGGATAAAATTCATGCCTTAGCCTTCTTTTGATTAGTTTTTGGGAAATTCAGTACCTTGTTTGTATTGTTTTATTATGCATTGTTATAACTATGTCTTGTTGTATGGATATTGGTGACTTGTTCTTGACCTTATGCAATGTGTAGGCTAGTGAATGCATTAGAATTGTTGTTTTAAAGCCGTTATACCTTAGAATACCTCTGACGTTGCTTTAGACGATTTATCTCCTTGTAGATTGATGTAGCATACTTGGGTATTGTAGAAGGAATTCTTAGCTAGGAGACAACTCAACTCTTGAAATCTTCCATCCATAACTCACCTCATGTTTTGGCTCGGTGCTGTTCGATTGAGATTTTGAGTGTTGTTGGTTATATCATCAGGTATTGGGTTTTGAGCTTGAGTGGGTCCCGGGTGACTCTGAAGGTTGTTTCACTCTTTGATACGTTCCCGAATGATGACGACCATGTGATTTGGAGACATTCAAATTCTACTAACCATGGTTCGAGGCTCTGATGCATTTTTCTAGCCAGGGTTCTAGGCCTGATCACATTTCTACTAGCCACGGTTCGAGGCCCTGGTGCATGTTTACTAGCCACATTTTGAGTCCGGGCACACTTCTAGTAGTCAAGTTTGATTCTTGACATTGTGGTTCTATTTTGTTCTTCGAGGTGCCTTCCCTGCCGTTCGATTTTGGGGTCGATTTTAGTTTTGCAATACATTTAGACTTAGCTAGTATGATCTGTAGCTCTTCTGTGTACTTGTCGGGTTTGGGGGGGGGTCCGTTTGGGTTATTTACTTTCCAATTATGCACGAGTGTACCTTTGAGGCGTATGGGAGTCTAGTTAGGTTATAGCTAACAAATTTTTTATCATCCCACTTTTGGTTAGTTTATTGAGATGCTTAGTTAGACTTTCCTCCATTGCTTCATTTACCTTACCTCTTATCATGGTTTACTTCCTCTATTTTCATATTGTATTACTTTCCAAGCTCAGTCGATCTATGATGTCTACTAGGTACTTCTTGTTTTAGTACTCATGTTGTACTCTTCATCTGTTTACTTGATCCAGATCTGAGCGCCAGTCGAGAATGGTCATTCAAGCCTTTGTGAAGATTATCAGAGATAGAGGGTGAACTGATGGCATCCTAATTTAACTTATCTCCATCCATATATAGTTTTGACTAGTCTTTTGTGTTCGAGATAAGTTTGTACTTTTTGGTCTACTTTTGGGACTTCTACTATTTTAGTAGCTTTGTACTTTCATCCACCTGGTCGTGGGATTGGATACCTTGTTTATATATATATATGGATATTATTTCCTTTTTCCACCGTGTTTTCCTATATGTTGTTATTATTTTATCATTGGTAGTTGATTTTGCCTAATATGTCTATTACTTGTCATTTTGGGATATTGGTTGGCTTAGCTACTAGTGGGTTGTCCTAAGTGCCATCATAACTCTAGTTTTTAGGTCGTGACATAGTTCTTGTTGAGCAAGAGTTCTTAGTGGAATGGAAAGCACAACTAGTCTATAAATATATAAATTCTTCCACAATGAGACACACACCTATACTGAGAAAAAAGACAAAATTGTAACACCTTGGATTTCGAGCAAGCAAATACTCAACACTTAGCATAGAAAAATTAGCTTGAAATTTTTTAGTACCAGGTTTTCCATGACTAGAATCCATGAACCGTGAAATGACCTCCTAGACTCGAACATGAAAGTTGTAAAAAAAGCCTTAGTTCCACGAAGTCACTCCAAAATCCATAGATCATTCCACGATATGTGGAATGGACTCGTGGACGAGAACTTGAAAGATGGCAAAATGTTCTAGTTACATGGAGGGATTCCACGAGCCGTGGGAGGTCCTCCTAGACTCAATCCGGTAAGAGTTTATCTTAGGGTATTTTCATTGTTTCCTTATTTTTTAAGCCTAAACCCGATGATTGCTATTTGTGCATAGGTGTTAAGGTAAGTTCCTAAGGTGGGAGGTGTATTTGATGAGAATTAGGATCATAAGGAACCTCTAGCACTAAGTCGAGTCCAAAGCTTTCCTATCGGTTAAGTTTTTCTCACAAGAATATGTAAGGGTAAAATTCAAATGATCATATCTCATAGACTATGAAGAGTTATGCATCTCATTATCCAGCAAACCGTACGTCTTTTAGTTTTCTTTCTAACACCACCGACCCTTTGTAAATCCGAGTCTGGAGTAAAAAGTTATGTGCATGTTATGAAGCACCATAAAATAGTGAGAATCAATGATCCAAAATGACGAACCATGGTTGGTTCCATGGGTCCAAATGACGGACGGTGGTTTTTGGAAGAGAGTGGAAAAGTTTCCTTGGGGTAAGATGGGTCAAACGATGGACCCTCCTTCAATTCTACAGTTTGTAGACCATGTATATGACCCGTATATCACTATATATCATATGTATATAAGTTTTTCCATATTTTATAAAACCACTATTTTGAGTTTCTTTTCTCATTTTTCACTCTTTGGTTTACCCCAACAGCCCACCCATTCAATATTCTCCATGAGCTTACAACATAAATCCTAGATTTTTATAACATTCTAGATGACATCCTCCTACTGTCTCTAGTGAAATCAAGAACTAAATTCTAGGGTTCAAGGCATAATATTTGAGCAAGTCCATCCATAGTTTTTCCTTCCAAATCAAGGTAAGCATACTCTGACGATTTTCTAGTAATTCTATCATATGATTATGCATCCTAAGAAATAATTCTACACTCAAAACCTAGGGTTTTCAAGATAACTCATCTCAAGGTTCAAAAATGAACTTTTGTGATTCTTCTTCAATGTTAGGGTTTCAGTTTGAGAGATTTAAGGTATGTATGACTATCACAGATATAAGAATATCACAGTGAGGAACTTAGTTCTTCCTCATGCCCTACATCTATAGTTCCAATTAGTAAGATCAAAGTCTATGATTTTGAATTCTCTCTATATCAGATTGTCGGTTCTTGATCCTATTATTAAAATTATTATTCTTCATATCATTGATGATCTTTGATTGATCGTTTATGTTTATTCTATCACATGAGCCATTATTAGCAAAGTTATTTGAAAACTTAGTCATAGTCTTTCATATGCATTATTTTCATGAGTAAAATATATATTACAAGTTTTAAAGAAGTATTTCAAGAAATGTATTTAGCTTAAAGTACATTATTTCAAGAAATAGTTCATGAAAGTATATTTTTATGAAATCCTTTATACCTATTTTAAGGATATGTTTCAAAGAAAGTTTAGTCACTTGAAAGATTCATTGTGAAAGTTTGCACCTTTTCATTATTATAGATAGATATAATTTTAAAAAAGAATGGTCTTTTATCATGAGAATTCAGAACAACACTATGTTTCAGATAGTTGTGAGCAAAGTATCACCACCAATATGATATGCCTAAATTACACCTCCCTAAAGAAGTATAAGAGGTCGTTGTCAAATAAAGAACCTAACAAAGGTTAGGGTCGATCCCATGAGGAATATGGTTCAGACTTAGTCTAATTTATTGTTATTTGTACATTTAGCCAAGTTATCTTTGTAAAAAGGAGGTTTTGAAAGCTAAAATTATGATTGATTGATTGTGTAGTAAAAAGTAAATGAGTAACAGAATTCGCAGTTTGTAATATCAATATGAGAATGAAACTAGAGAACATTTGTTCCTCACAAGCTCTTAACTAAGTAAACCTAATAATAATAACTCTTTTCTAGTATTTAACATGCATGATCGGTAAGTTAGGTATCGCCTAAGTGACTGGTCCTCCTAATAGGAAATTTCACCACGCAACTTGGTCCATCTACGGGTGTATGCTTTACTAACCCTTGCCTTTGATCCAGATTAGCCCTCTACGTATGTGGTTCAGACTATTAGATAGCGGATTGTCACGCTAAATTTCTGTTGTTTAATATCTTTTCCCATTTGTTACTTTCTTGGTCCGACAAGTAGGAATAAGGTGAGTTCTAACGTTGCGCACCGTTAAAAAGCATTCAAAATGAAGAGATTAACAAATACATGCATAAACACTTTATCAAGAATTAATAATTATTAGTTTTACGTTGTTAATTACTTATGGTTCCGACAATCCTAGTTGTGAATTTAGCTACTCATGCTTGAAGATTCACAATTCATATTAGGGTTTGAATAATAAATCATAAACTTACAATTAGAATAGATGAAATCTAGAATCTCGAATTGTAGAACAAAAACCAATTGCATAAACCAACTTCAAGAATTAAATACCAAAAGTATTTGATTAAATATTTCTCAAAGCAAAAATAATGTATCACAAATTGTCTATCACCAAAAACTTATAAAAAATGAAATTTACAACTTATATTTATAGAAACTAAAACCTAAACTAAGTAGGAAAAGGAAAGCTAAGGAAATTTGGCTTGGGCAGTGTCATCTACGGCCGGTGACCTACGGCTCGTAGTCAGACCTACTGCTCATAGGTACCTTCCATCATTCAACAGTTATTCAAAATCCTAAGAGTCACTTTCCACGGGCATGATCTACGGCTTGTAGACCTTTGTACGGCCCGTCCGACACTTCTGTCAACCAAGTAATGAAGTTCACCCTCTCTGAAGTTTTCTACGGTTCTTCATATACGGTTCATAGTAGGAACTATGACTCGTCATCCTTGACCGTCGTTCCATGCTTAGCTCAATCTTCAAGCACCTAAACCCACGATCTCAACTTACGGCTCGTCCATGGAATGATAGCTCATAAGTCAACTCGTACATCACCAAAAAATCTGCTGCTGCAACACTTTAATCGCCAACTACTCCAAAAGCTTATCTCCTATAAAATTAAACACAAATACCATCACATAGAATAACAAAATGCCTAAGAAGCATGCAAAATTCTAAGTTTAATGCATCCAAAGTGTAATGACCCTCCAGGTCATTTCTATGTTAATGCCTTCTTTCTATCATTTAGAGCATTCTTGTAGTGACCCCAAGTCATTAATGACTTGCTGGCACTGACCGTTCGGTCGCCTGGTCGATCGTTTTGGTTTTATGCCTGTTTTCTTGTTTTGGAGCTTTTGAACCTTAAAAAGTTGATTTCGGTCATAACTTCAGCTAAACGACCTCAGATGAGGATTTTGACAGTTCCATCAGCTCCGGAGCGGCCAAATTAGGCTAGAAGCATGGTTTGCCCGAATCTCGGGGCTTTCGGGGTGATTTTGGGGCCAGTTAGCTCTTTAACCTTTGAAATTTGGCTTAAGGTTGACTTCGGTCAACATTCTTGGAAAACGCACTCGGATGATATTTTGATAGCGCGGTTAGTTCTGGAATGCAGAGTTTGGTCTAGAATGACTTTTGAGAATTTCTGAGAGCTTTCGATCAAATTTTGAAGCCCCGGTAGAAGTTGGCTAAAATGGTTCATTGGGTATGGGACCCACTTTTTGTCGAAAAGATCTCGTATGGAAATTTCTACTACGCCATTGAGTTCGAAATGTCAAATTTGAGGGGGTAGAATATTTCATTTTGCACGCACGGGGTTCCGAATGAATCCCGAGCACCCCATCGGAGTTATTGAATTGCCCAAAACTTAGCTGTTGCAGCTATCAAAAGTGCAGACTCATTTGCTCTCCGCGTTAGCAGGATAGGCTCCGCGTTCGCAGAGGTCTATGTCTCTGTGCTCCGCGTTTGCGGGAGGTTCTTCACGTTTGCGGAGGTCTGTTGTGTGGGGGGGTTTCTTTGCTCTCCACATTCGTTGGCTTCTCTCCCCGTTCGCGGGGCCTAGACCGCGTTCGCGGAGAAGAGCGGGCTTGGCAGTTTATAAAAGTGAGGTCGAGGATCATTTGAAGGAAACTTCAAAATTCCATATCTCCCTCATCTTGCATCGGTTTTCGGCGATTCAAAATCCCAGGCGTTCAGATTCTCGTTGGCTTCATGGGTTGTTGGTCTTTTAGAATTGGGTGGTCTTCTATTTCTGTAAATTCGAGTTGTAAGTTAATTTCTTGGCCTATTTTGTTAAGTTTTGCTTTTTGTTGTTGTTGGCTGTTAGAAGAAGATCCAAGCCCTGATGGGCGATCCTATTGGGATTCAAGTTTATGGGAAGATTTGGGACCTCTTGATGAAGTCAATTTTGAAAAATCCGGAGTGGTTCCCACTTTGCCCGATTTGACTCCAAAAATGGTCTTTCTCCGATTTTGTTGATTTTAGTGTCTAAACTACTGTATTGATGTTGTGATTCTATTTTTGATACCGTGGCAGCAGTCTGAGGCCGGTCGGAAGGGGAAATCTTTGTTTGAGTGCATTGGAGCGCTCTTGATCGGCGTTTTGATAGGTTACAATTTCCCTTCCTTCTAGATTGAGCCTGAATGCATAAATTTTGGTTGATTTGTGTGAATCTGTGGTGGGTAGCTGGTATTATTCCTATCCTTATCCGATTTCTTAGTCTAGAATTGAATGTTAGGCTGTTCTGGGCTAGTATCATGCTCTAGATTGGGTTATTGACTCGGATTGTTGGTATTTGTGTTGTGGGTTATCTGTTGGGTGCTTATCTGTTGTTGCATGAGTGGGTTCGGATGATTTTATTCCGTGTTTGGTTGTTTATTGTGATTTCGGCCTTAGAATAGATTAAGGTAGTATTTCCTTAGTCTTATGCACCTGTCGGCTTGAGTATGTATCCGACGTCGATTCGGATGGACTAGATCCTTGTAGACTGGTATAGCAGACTTGGGTCTGATAGTATGAGCCTTAGTTTAGGAGTTTTTGTGGCTTTTGGATCTTCCGATTCTTTCCCATCTATCTATGCGGTTGTGGAATGTTGCCGGAAGGTGTTGCGTTTGCACCGATTGACGGTTGGATTGTGCTAGGCTGGGAGCCTTCGTTGATAAACTTGTGGGGGCGGCAGCCCCTGATGTTTAGTCTTGCGTTGTATTGATTGGTGTTGTCTTTATCCGGTTCAGTGTGAGCATGGTTTGTAGTGGACAGTGATCCACGATATTTGAGTTATTTGAGATCCTCTTCGGAGTTGATATAGCCCGCACACTCTGCCTGGCATGGGCAGAGCCCCTGGGAGTGATAACTAACTCCCTTGACTGGCATGGGCTTGGCCCTGGGTAGGACCCCACAGTGATTAGCAGGTATGGCAGTTGGATATATGTTATTCGGGGTCCTCTTCGGAGTAGACATAGCCCACACGCTTGTCTGGCTGGGAAACGGCCCCCGGAGTGTTAGATGGCTCACTCTTCTGGCATGGGCTGGGCCCAGGGCAGGGCCCCCGTAGTGTTAGCCTATTAGGCAGTTGGATATAAGGTTATTTGGAAGGGTCGGTGTACCCCCTCTTAGCACTCGACTGGCTGGGTTCATGCCCCCAGGGTGGCTAACAGGATTGGCGAATTGGTTTGGGGAGTCGGACTTGTTATTGGTTCAGTGTTGGGTGATTGATCGGTTCGGTGTTCTGGTTTCCTTGATCCCTTAGTTATAGCTCTTCTGTGTGCCTGTCGGGCTTATTGGGGTCCGTTCGGGTTTTATTTAAACTTGCGCACGAGTGTGCCCAGTGGGTCTTATGGGGGACCCAACTGGGTTTAGTTTAGCTATTCTCAGTTTACTTTCGGCTTTTCTATTCCCGTTTTGTTGACTTTGGTTGTTGTTGTTGATTCTATCTTGTCTGCCTATTTTTACCTTTCTTGCTCAGTCGGCCTATGATGCCTACTGGGTACCTACTATTTTGGTACTCTTGCTACACTTTGCATATGTTTTTGTGATGCTGTCCGAGCACCAGTTATCAGCATTGAGATCGGGCCTGCAGCTGTCAGTTCAGGAGACTTGGGTGAGCACATGGCATTCTGGGATTACCTGTCTCCTTCTGTATTTATATTTTGGCTTGTCTTTTGTTTTCGAGATAGTTGTTTCGGTGGTCCACCTTTGGAACTTGTACTGTTGTTAGTGGTTATGTACATGTGACTTCTAGGTTTTGGGAGGTGTCTTGTATATATTTAGTTTTGTTTTGTTTCAGCCTTCGTTTATGTGTTCTTATTGTATGCTTCCGCTTGGTTTTGGATTAGTTTCCACTCTTAGTCCTATTACTGTTAAGTTTTGGGATAGAGTTTGGCTTGCCTACTGGTGGGTTGGTAGGCGCCATCATGACTTGAGAAATCGGGTCGTGACACAAAGTACCTTAAATTCACTGTACATCAACACCCTCAACTTAAAATCATTGCTTGTCCTTAAGAGACACAACAAACTCTAAACGACACTTATGCTTAAGAAACCCACAATGCAAGCAACCACACATCATTTTCTCAATCATCATCCTCATTATTTATTCTCAGCATCGCGCAATTTCTTCATAAACACAACAAGCTAACTCATGCGGATCAATACATGACATACACATACCAATAGATACATTCACATACAAAGACAACAATCACCAAGATACCGACTCTTCAATAATGCAACTTGTGCCCTTACCACAAAGATGTCCCTTATTCACACATAATTTGAATTTTTAGTTTGAGATTCAGTATTCACTCACACTCAGAATGAATTCAGTACAGTTTGTGCTCAATACCATAGGCTTGCCCTTATGTTCCACACTTTGATTTTTCAAACTTTTCACTTAGGATCACTATAGGACTTTCTTAGCTTGTAACGTAGGCTCGGGGTCAGGTTTGGTACATTTGGATATTAAGTGACTTTCTGCCCTCCTTGACATTACATTGGCTAATTTACCAGTCGCGGTTCAGCCAGACCCTTTGGAAGGGGTTATGCCTCTATTAGAGCAGAAGATGCTTGGGGTGTTTCTTAGACTGTCACCGCTGAGGTTCTCCGGGGCTGTGGGGGAGGATTCCCACGAGTTTTAGACTACTTACCGGGAGAGGTTCCAGACCTTGGGATTAGTGGAGTCCAGAGGAGTCGACTTAACGGCATATCAGCTAGACGGACCGGCCAGATAGTGGTGGCGTTCTTTCATTGGGACTAGGCCAGCTGGATCACCACCAGTATCGTGGGAGAAGTTTTCAGAGGCTTTTCTGGCCAGATTTATTCCGCAGAGCATTAGGGATCAGCTTTGTGATGAGTTCTCAAGGTTGGAGTAGGGCTCCATGACGATATCCGAGTATGAGGCCAAATTTCTAGAGTAATCCCGTCATGCCACCATGATTTTGCCTACAGAGGAGGAGCGGGTTCGATGCTTCGTTAGAGGGTTGAGGCTGCAGTTGAGGATTGAGTCGCAGTCTATGTTGTTAGTGGGCTGTTCTTTTCTAGATGTGGTGGACCATGCGCGCACTATTGAGCATGTCTATCGCGAGGCCCAAGGGGGCAGCGACAAGAGGATCAGACAGGATGGTAGGGCTAGTGGGCCCCGTTCCAGGCCTAGAGTTACTCGACACCAGGTTTATCAGGGGTTCTAGGCAGTTCAGCTTAGTCGCCCATATCAGGCAGCGCTACAGATATAAAATGGTGACCAGCACCGCCAGGGGGCCTATAGTGCCGGGCCGAGTCAGGGCCGGGGTGGTTCGCAATCGGGTTCTTCAGGTCGAGGTGGTCGACCTACAGTTGGGAGCAGATTGTCGCAGGGTTGTTTTACCTGCGGGGCACCTGACCATTGGGCTAGGGAATGCCCTATCTCCAGGTCAGCTTTACGAGTTCCTCAGGCAGCGAGACCGGTTTCAACGGTAGTCCCTCCAGCTAGGGGAGGAGGTCAGCAGCAGGGTGCTCGGGGAGGTCCTCGGGGAGGCAGGACAGGTGGTCGAATGGATGTGGGGGGTAGAAGTGCCCAGGGCCATTTCTATGCAGCTCCAGCTAGAGCAGAGGCCGAGGCATCCGATGATGTGATCGCAGGTGCGGTGCTTTTATGCCATCAGTCTGCTTCAGCCTTATTATTTCCTAGTTCTACCTATTCATATATGTCTGATTACTGTGCACCTCGATTGGGAGTCAGTCTTGAGCCCTTATCTGTTCCCTTGCGTGTTTCGAGCCCAGTAAGGGATTCTTTAGTAGTGGAACGGGTTTGCAGGTCATGTGTGGTGACTATTCGAGGGCAGGACACTCTGGTTGATCTTATTGTGCTTTGTATGGTAGACTTTGATGTGATTCTTTGTATGGATTGGCTATCTCCTCACGGGGTTGCCTTGGACTGTTATGCCAAGACTGTGACTTTAGCCATTCCTTGGATCCCGCCGATGGTATGGCAGGGTTCTTGTAGTCGCACACCAGTTGGGGTGATTTCTTGTATTCGGACCCAGAGGCCGGTGGACAGCGGATGTTTGGCTTACTTGGCATATGTTAGAGATGTTAGTAGGGAGGGCCCTACAATTAATTCAGTGCTTGTAGTCTGAGAGTTTGCAAATGTGTTTCCTGTCGACCTTCCTGGCCTACCCCCAGATCGGGACATTGACTTTGCCATAGACTTGGAGCCAAGTACTCGTCCCGTTTCTATCCCACCGTACCGCATGGCACCTGCAGAGCTCAGGGAGCTCAGTGATCAGCTTCAGGATCTCTTGAGTAGAGGGTTCATCCAACCTAGTATGTCGCCTTGGGATGCCCCAGTCCTATTTGTGAGGAAAAAGGACGGCACCATACAGATGTGTATCGATTACATGCAGTTGAATAAGGTGATGGTGATGAACCGTTATCCTATGCCTCGTATTGATGACCTATTCGACCAGCTTCAGGGTACTGCCGTGTTTTCTAATATTTACTTGAGATCTGGTTATCATTAGCTTAGGATTAGAGTAGCGGACATCCCTAAGACAACATTTAGGACTCGTTATGGCCATTATGAGTTCCTGGTGATGTCTTTTGGGTTGACTAATGCCCCTTCCGCGTTCATGGACTTGATAAAACGTGTATTCAGGCCATATTTGGATTCCTTCGTCATAGTCTTCATTGATGACATCTTAGTATACTCGCGGAGCCATCGTGAGCATGAGCAACATTTGAGGATAGTGCTCCAGACTTTGAGAGATCATCGGCTTTATGCCAAGTTCTCAAAGTGTGAGTTTTGGCTTGAGTCTGTAGCATTCCTGGGGCACGTGGTGTCCAAGGATGGCATTATGGTGGATTCGACGAAGATTGAGGCTATTCGTGGTCTGGCTAGGCCCACCTCTGTGACTGAGATTCAGAGCTTCGTCGGATTGGCTGGGTACTACAGACGCTTTGTTGAGGGTTTCTCCACTATAGCTGTGCCTTTAACTCGGTTGACTCACCAGGATGTTCCCTTTTTGTGGTCGTAGGAGTGTGAGAGGAGATTTCTGAGGCTCAAGGAGTTCCTTACCACCGCTTCTATATTGACTCTTCCAATTAAGGGCGAGGGCTTCACGGTTTATTGTGATGCATCCAGCATTGGTTTGGGTTGTGTTTTGATGCAGCAGGGCCATGTTATTGCTTATGCATCGAGGTAGCTTAAGCTGCATGAGCGCAACTACCCCACTCATGATTTGGAGTTGGCGGTGTTAGTTTTCGCGCTTAAGATCTGGAGGCATTACCTTTATTGAGTTCATTGTGAGATATACACTGATCACAGGAGCCTTCAGTACATTATGACTTAGAGGGATCTTAATTCGAGGCATCACCGGTGGATAGAGCTCCTGAAGGACTACAATCTCTCTATTCTCTACCATCCTGGCAAGGGGAATGTAGTAGCAGACGCCTTGAGTCGAAAAGCAGTGAGTAAGGGTAGTCTAGCCTTCCTTTATGTTTTGGAGCGACCCTTGGCTTTGGACATTTAGTCCTTAGCCAATCAGATGATCAGGCTTGATGTTTCAGAATCCAGCCGGTTGTTAGCTTATATGGGGTTTCAGTCATCTCTACTTGATCAGATATGTGGTCGTCAACTCGAGGATGAGTCTTTGGTGGCACTCAGAGATAGAGTTTTGGCAGGTGATGTCGGGTAGGCTACCTTAGATTCAGGTGGGGTTTTGCTACTGAGAGTTGGTGATTTGATCCAGCTGATCCTTAGCAAGGCCCATGATTCCAGGTATTCTATCCATCCGAGCACAACTAAGATGTATCGCGATTTGAGGTAGCATTACTGGTGGAGCGGTATGAGGAGGGACATCTCAGACTATGTGTCTCATTGCTTGTGCTACCAACAGGTGAAGGCCGAGCATTTGAGGCCTGGTGGAGAGTTGTAGAGGTTACCCATTCCTGAGTGGAAGTGAGAGCGTATCACCATGGATTTTGTTGTGGGATTGCCACAGACTCCTAGAGGCGTTGACAATATCTGGGTGATTGTGGATCGATTGACCAAGTTAGCACACTCCATACTTGTTCATACATCCTTCCATGCTGAGAGGTTAGCTCGTATTTACATTCGTGAGGTAGTCCGACTCCATGGTGTGCCTATATCTGTCATTTCAGACCGAGGTCCACAGTTCACTTCCAGCTTTTGGAGAGCATTTCAGGAGGAGTTGGGCACCCGTGTGGATCTTAGCACAACATTTCACCCGCAGACTGATGGCCAGTCAGAGAGCACTATCCAAGTTCTTGAGGATATGTTGCGGGCCTGTGTTATAGATTTTGGGGGTCAGTGGGACCATTTCTTGCCCTTGGTAGAGTTTGCGTATAATATAAGCTACCATTCCAGCATTCAGATGGCCTTATTTTAGGCCTTATATGGTAGGCATTGTCGCACTTCGGTTGGTTGGTTTGAGTCTACGGAGCCTAGACCGCATGGTAAAGATTTGTTTCAAGAGTCCTTGGAGCATGTGAGGTTGATCCATGATAGGCTCAGGACGGCTCAGAGTAGACAACAGAGCTATGCAGACAGTAGGCATCGACCATTGAGTTTTGCCGTGGGTGACAGAGTATTCTTCCGAGTATCACCCATGAAGGGCGTGATGAGATTTGGGAGGCGGGGCAAGCTTAGCCCTAGCTATATCGGGCCTTTTGAGATTTTGAGGGCAGTTTGAGAGGTGGCTTATGAGTTAGGTTTACTTCCAGCATTCTCAGCTGTTCATCCGGTTTTCCATGTTTCGATGCTGCGCCGTTATGCTCCAGATGAGTCTCATGTGCTCCAGTATGATGCTGTTGAGTTGGATGATCCGTTGACCTCTATTGAGGAGCCAGTTGCTATTTTGGCCAGAGATGTGAGGCAGGTGCGGTCGAGAGTCATTCCTATAGTTAAGGTCCGTTGGAGGCATCGTCCAGTTGAGGAGGCTACCTAGGAGAGTGAGCGGGAGATGCGGGAGCAGTTTCCCAGCTTATTTTAGCCCTCAAGTACTTCTTCATCCTTACTTTCGTGGACGAAAGTCCTTTTAGTAGTGGATATTGTAATGACCCTCCAGGTCATTTCTATGTTAATGCCTTCTTTCTATCGTTTAGAGCATTCCTATAGTGACCCCAAGTCATTTATGACTTGCTGGAACTGACCATTCGGTCCGCCTGGTCGTTCGTTTGGGTTTTATGCCTGTTTTCCTGTTTTGGAGCTTTTGAACCTTGAAAAGTTGATTTCGGTCATAACTTCAAGTAAACGACCTTAGATGAGGATTCTGAGAGTTCCATCAGCTCCGGAGCGGCCAAATTAGGCTAGAAGCATGGTTTGCCCGAGTCCCAGGGCTTCGAGGGTGATTGCCAGTTAGCTCTTTAGCCTTTGAAATTTGCCTTAAGGTTGACTTCGGTCAACACACTTGGAAAACGCACTCGGATGAAAATTCTGATAGCGCGGTTAGTTTTGGAATGCAGAGTTTTGTCTAGAATGACCTTTCAAGAATTTTTGGGAGCTTTCGATATAATTTTGAAGCCCCGGTAGAAGTTGGCTAAAATGACTCATTTGGTATGGAACCCACTTTTTGTCAAAATGACCTCGTATGGAAATTTCAACTGCGCCATTGAGTTCTGAACGTCGAATTTGAGGGGGTAGCATATTTCGTTTGCGCGCACGGGTTCCGAACGAATCCCGAGCACCCTATCGGAGTTTTGGAATTGTCCAAAACTTAGCAGTTGCAGTTGTCAAAAGTGCAGACTCATTTGCTTTCCGTGTTTGCGGGATAGGCTCCGCATTCGCGGGCCAAAGGGCACGTTCGCGGAGGTTTGTGAGGAACGTTGGGTTCTTGTTCTCCGTATTGCAAAAGGCTCTCCGCGTTCGCAGAGGTCTGTGTCTCCGTGCTCCTCATTTGCGGGAGGTTCTCCGTATTTGTGGAGGTCTTTTGTGTGGGGGGGTATCTTTGCTCTCCGCATTCGGAGTCCCGGGGCCACGTTCATGGAATACTCGTTGGCTTCTCTCCGCGTTCTCAGAGAAGAGCGGGCCTGGCAGTTTATAAAAGTGAGGTCAAGAATTATTTGATGAAAACTTCAAAATTCCATATCTCCCTCATCTTGCATCGGTTTCGACAATTCAAAATCCGAGGCGTTAAGATTCTCGTTGGCTTCGTGGGTTTTTGGTCTTTTAGCGTTGGGTGGTCCTCGATTTCCATGAATTCGAGTTGTAAGTTGATTTCTTGACCTATTTTGTTAAGTTTTGCTTTTTGTTGTTGTTGGCTTTTGGGAACAGATTCGAGCCCTGATGGGCGATCCGTTTTGGGATTCAAGTTCAGGGGAGGATTTGGGACCTTTTCATGGAGTCAATTATGAAAAATCCAGAGCGGGCTGCACTTTGCCCGATTTGACTCCAAAATTGGTTTGTCTCCAATTTTGTTGATTTTAGTGTCTAAGCGACTGTATTGACACTGTGAATCTATTTTTGATAGCGTGGCAGCAGTCTGCGGCTGTTCAGAAGGGGAAATCTCCGATTGAGTGACTTGGAGCGCTCGTGATCGGCTTTTTGGTAGGTTATGACTTCCCTTACTTCTAGATCTTGAATGCGTAAATTCTAATTGATTTGTGTGAATCTGTGGTGGGTAGCTGGTATTGTTCCTATCCTTATCCGATTTCTTAGTTTAGAATTGACTGTTGGGCTGTTCTGGGCTAGTATCATACTGTAGATTTGGTTGTTGACTCGAATTGTTGGTATTTGTGTTGTGGGTTATCTGTTGGGTGGTTATTTGTTGTTGCATGAGTGGGTCTGGGTGATTTTATTCCGTGTTTGGTTGTTTAATGTGATTTCGGCCTTAGAACAGGTTAAGGTAGTATTGCCTTAGTCCTATGAACCTGTCGACTTGAGTATGTATCCGACGTCGATTTGGATGGACTAGATCCTTGTAGACTGGTATAGCAGACTTGGGTTTGATAGTATGAGCCTTAGTTTAGGCATTTTGTGGCTTTCGGATCTTCCGATTCTTTCCCCTCTATCTCTGCGGTTGTGGGATGCTGCCGAAAGATATTGCATTAGCACCGATTGACGGTTGGATTGTGATAGGCTGGGAGCCTTCGTTGATATCCTTGTGGGGGCGGCGGCCCGTGATGTTTAGTCTTGCGTTGTATTGATTGGTGTTGGCTTTATCCGGTTAAGTGTGAGGAAGGTTTGGAGTGGACGACGATCCATGATATTTGAGTTATTTGAGATCCTCTTCAGAGTTGATATAGCCTACACACTCTGCCTGGCATGGGCAGAGCCCCCGGGAGAGATAACTAACTCACTTGACCTGCATGGGCTGGGCCCTAGGCAGGGCCCCCGGAGTGATTAGCTAGCAGGGTAGTTGGATATATGTTATTCGGGGTCCTGTTCAGAGTAGACATAGCCCACGCGCTCGTCTGGCTGGGACAAGGCCCCCGGAGTGTTAGAAGTCTCACTCGTCTGGCATGGGCTGGGCCTAGGGCAGGGCCCCCGGAGTGATAGCCTATTGGGCAGTTGGATATCAGGTTATTTGGAAGGGTCGGCATACCCTCTCTTAGCACTCGACTGGCTGGGTTCATGCCCCCGGGGTGGCTAACAGGATTGACGAATTGGTTTGGGGAGTCAGGCTTGTTATTGGCTCAGTGTTGGGTGATTGATCAGTTCGGTGTTCTAGTTTCCTTGATCCCGTAGTTATAGCTCTTCTGTGTACCTGTCGGGCTTATGGGGGTCCGTTCAGGTTTTATTTAAACTTGCGCACGAGTGTGCCCAACGGGTCTTATGGTGGCCCAGCTGGGTTTAGCTTAGCTATTCTCAGTTTACTTTCCGCTTTTTTGTTCCCATTCTGTTGACCTTTGTTGTTATTATTGATTCTATCTTGTCTGCCTGTTTTTACCTTTCTTGGTCAGTCGGCCTATGATGCTTATTGGGTACCTGTTGTTTTAGTACTCATGCTACACTCTGCATATATTTTCATGATGCAGGTCCGAGCACTAGTTATCAGCGTTGAGATCGGGCTTGCAGCTGTCAATTTAGGAGACTAGGGTGAGCACATGGCGTTCTGGGATTACCTGTCTCCTTCTGTATTTATATTTTCGCTTGTCTTTTGTTTTCGAGATAGTTGTTTCGGTGGTCCACTTTTGGGACTTGTACTCTTGTTAGTGGTTTTGTACATGTGACTTCCAGGTTTTGGGAGGTTTCTTGTATATATTTAGTTTGGTTTCGTTTCAGCCTTCGTTTATGTGTTCTTATTGTATGCTTCTGCTTGGTTTTGGATTAGTTTCCACTCTTAGTCCCATTACTGTTAAGTTCGAGGATAGAGTTTGGCTTGGCTACTGGTGGGTTGGTAGGCGCCAGCATGTCTTGAGAAATCGGTTTGTGACACAAAGTACCTTAAATTCACCGTACATCAACACCCTTAACTTAAAATCATTGCTTGTCCTTAAGAAACACAATAAACTCTAAACGACACTTATGCATAAGCAACCTACAATTCAAGCTATCACACATCATCCTCATTATTTATCCTCAGCATAGTGGAATTTCATCATAAACTCAACAAGCTAACTCATGCAGATCAATACATGACATAGACATACCAATAGACACATTCACAAACATAGACAACAATCACCAAGATACCGACTCTTCAATAATGCAACTTGTGCCCTTACCACAAAGAAGTCCCTTATTCACACAAAATTTAAATTTTTAGTTTGGGCCTCAGTATTCGCTCACACTCAGAATGAATTCAGTACAATTTGTGCTCAATACCATAGGCTTTCCCTTATGTTCCACGCTTTGATTTTTCAAACTTTTCACTTAGGATCACTATAGGAATTTCTTAGCTTGTAACGTAGGCTCGGGGTCAGGTGTGGTACATTTGGATATTAAGTGACTTTCTGCCCTCCTTGACATTACATTGGCTAATTTACCTCTTTTTCAACCAATCTTTTATATCTTCATGCTTTATGCTCTTCTCCTTATGACTTATTTAGGCTCGAGTGTGACTTTGATTTGATCATATTGCTTGATTTATCTTTCTTCATATTTTTGTTTAAGCATTTGATTCTTTTTGCTTCTTTTTTTTCAGTCACACTATTTTCATCATTTTTCTTTAGTTTGCTTTCTTGCTCTACACACGACTCTTTTTATACCCTTTCTTTCTTGCTTTCCTTCATAATAGCCACCCTCAACTTAGACGTTCAGTATGAGTTGTGGTACACAATGTCCTTGGAAGGACTAGGGCCAGAATTTAGGTAACTTTGCAGTAGCCACCCTCAACTTAGGCTTTTAGTGTAAGTCGAGGTGCACAATGACCAAGGAGGGTCCAGGGACAAAATCAGAGTTTCACAATAGTATCAGGGAAGGTGAATTGGGTGTAAGAAAGAATAGTACTCTTTTAGACTCAAACATTTGGATCGAAGGGAGCAATTTATCTTTTTGGTTGGTTGTTTTTAGGCTTAAGTGGACTTAGTATCAACAATGGCCTATGGTTATCTCCTAGTTTGCAGTTCAAATCATCTTAGCATGAGCAACAGGGCAAGTTCTAGATTGGCACATACCATATGAATGTACAAATGACCTCACACACACATGGCGCCTGTTGCACTTATTAAATCATCAATGAATCTAGTTTACGTTGTAGCATAAGTCATAGTGTCTTATCGATTTCTGTCATGTCATGCAAAGATCTTACACATTCAACTTATCAAATTCATAATCATAGAACAAATCAAAATTCGAAGGGATATCAATTTTTATGCTCTATTGCCATCATGCTTTTGCGTTCAGGTTACTTCTACACATTTACAATCCTAAACATGTCGATTTAACATAAATTAAAATAGTTCCTTGGGGAAAAAGAACACAGGCAAGAAAACCCCAAGGAAGGATTGTGAGTTGAGTTACTCAAACTTCACCCCAACACTCACAATCCATTCACCCCACCCCCACATAAAAAAATAGTGCAATGTCCTCAATGCACAACTAAAAATAAAGACATTGGGTGGGACAAACCTGTGGTGCATATGCACCAAACACCAATCAAGAAGCGGGTGGATTCGGTTGCCTGGAACCCGCTAGATCATCATGCAAGGCGCCATCAGTAACGCCCTCAATAGTAGTATCGGGTGCACCATCAGTAGTGCGCCTCGATCCGGAAGCTCCCGCGGCTGACTCTCGCTCCTGCTCCTATCTCAGGTGCTCATCAATGATGGGCTGACATTGGGCATAATTTAGAGGGAATTTACACAGTTTGGGGAGTGAAATCAGAAAGGGAAAAAGACAAAGGGAGTTTGGGGAAGTAGAGGAATATATAGGGTGTGGGGGATGATGGAAAGGGTTACTTGGGGAGTGTGAGGGGAAGAATTAACTGAATTTGAGGATGGGGGGAATGTTTCTAACAGTTGGGGAAAAGAGGGAGATGGGGAATGTCTTAAAAATGAGGGGTTATATTAGTTTGTGTCGCTGGTCGGGTCGAATTAAAGACCCTGTCTAAAACTATGATTTCCCGTCTACGGTTCGTACATGGTGCTACGGCCCGTAGATGGGTCCCATCATTACTCCCAACACTTGGTAAAATTTCAAAACATACATGGGGTCTACGGTTGCAGACTATGGACCGTCAATTGATGTATGGTTCGTACTATGCAACCGTAGACTTAAAGCTGCAGCTGCTTTTGGACATCCAGATCTACGGATGCCATTTACGATACATCGAGTTAATGATGACTTGTAGATGGGACTCGTAGACCCTTCTGTACTTAACTTTTTTCTAGGTTTTCATCATTTTTCTGCACATGTAGCAAGCATTAGGACTTCCTTTTAGCTTTTATTGACTCTTTTTGGACATGGACCCTATACTACCCTAATCTAGCCAATACTAGGACTCAATAAAACATAAAATTAAATCAAAAGTTAAAAATTTCATAAAAATTAAAAGAAATTCCTAAAATTGGCTAGATTTACATCTTGGGTTGCCTCCCAAGTAGTGCTTGATTTAACATCGCGGCACGACGCAGATCTCTTGATTACTCATACTTTATCAAGGCTCAATTGTTCAATCAACTCGTTGACTTCTTCCATTTGGCCTATATAGAGTTTGATCCTTTGGCCATTGACTTTGAATTTTGTTACTTCCTTGTTCTCAAGTTCAACAGCTCTATGTGAAAATACTTGAACAACTCTAAATGGTCCCATCCACTTGAACTTGAGCTTTCCAGGAAACAGTCGTAGTCTTGAGTTAAATAGAAGTACCATATCACCGGGAGCAAAATTTCACTTTTCGATCTTTTGATCATGGTACTTCTTCATCTTCTATTTATACAAGGCTGAACTTTCATATGCTTTTAAGAAGAACTCATCTATCTCATTCAATTCATTCAACCTTTGACTTGATGCAGCATCCCAATCTATATTGAACTTTTTGAGTGCCCACATCGCCTTATGCTCTAGTTCTACAGGTAAGTGACATGACTTCCCAAAAACAAGTTGGTAAGGAGACATACCTATGGGAGTCTTTAATGAAGTGTTATAAGCTCATAGAGCATCATCGAGCTTTCTCGACAAATTAGTTCTGTTCGCATTCATAGTCTTTGCAAGGATTTGCTTGATTTCTCTATTGGACACTTCAACTTGCCCACTAGACTGTGGATGATAAGGAGTTGCTATACTATGAAGAACACCATACTTCTCAAGCAACGCCTTGAACAGTTTTTTACAAAAGTGGGAACCTCCATCGCTTATAATCGCCCTTGGTGTACCAAACCTGGAGAAGATATTCTTTTTCAGAAACGTGGTGACACTCTTACTTTCATGTTGGAAAGCACAATAGCTTCCACCCATTTGGACACATAGTCAACCGCTACAAGTATGTACTTTATCCCATTTGAACTTACAAATGGACCCATAAAATCAAGGCCCCAAACATCAAAGAGTTCAATCATTACTATCGGGTTCATTAGAAGTTCTTACTTTCTTGAAATACCTCATTCTCTTTGGCATCGATCACAGGACTTGGCAAAATCATGAGCATCTTGGTGAATGGTAGGAAAATAGTACCCACATTGCAAGATTTTATGAGCAGTTCGGATACCACTATGATGACCACCAATCGGAGACGCATGGTAAGCTTCCAATATACTCATCATCTCCACCTGAGGCATGCAGCGACGAATAATCCCATCAGCACAGACATGAAACATGTAAGGTCTTCCCAAAATTTTTCTTCACATCAAAAATTTCCTTCTTTGATGGAACGATAAATCTTAAGGCACCACATCGCTTGCCAAGTAATTGGCGAAATCTGCAAACCAAGGGATAAGATCACAAGAAGCAGCCAATACCTGTTTGTCTGGGAATGTATCATCAATGTCGACTCCATCCTCTAGCCTCAACATAGCTTCTTCTTCTTATCTTGACAAGTGATCAACCACTTGATTTTTTGTCCCCTTTTTATCTCTTACCTCAAACTCGAATTCTTGCAGTAGTAGTACCCATTAAATCAGCCTCAGTTTTACATCCTTCTTTGCCATTAGATACATCAGTGCAGAATGATCAGTGTGCACAATTACTTTAGTGCCCAGCAAATAAGATCAAAACTTCTCAAACGCAAAAACTACGGTAAGAAATTCTTGTCCGTAACAATGTAATTCTTTTGAGCAACATTTAAAGCTTTACTCGCATAATATATGGGATGAAGAATCTTCTCTTGCCTTTGCCCCAATACTACGCCTAGTGCCACCCGCTTGCATCACACATGACTTCGAACGATTGTCCCCAATCCGATGAAATAATGATAGGTGCAGACATCAACTTCTTTTTCAACTCTTTGAATGCTTTCAGACAAGCATCATCAAATACAAAGTTTACCTCCTTTTCGAGTAGTTTGCACAAAGGATGTGCAATTTTCAAGAAATCTTTAATGAAGCTCCTATAAAAACCTACATGCTCTAGAAAACTTCTAACACCTTTAACAGATATGGGTGGGTGGTAATTTTTCAATTACCTCAACTTTTGCTTTATCAACCTCAATATCTTTTTGTGAGATTTTATGGCCCAAAACTATACCGTCTTTTACTATGAAGTGAAATTTCTCCCAGTTTAGCACAAGATTACACTCTTCACAGCATTTCAACACATCACCTAAATGTACCAAGCAATCATCAAACGAGTCACCAACTACAGAAAAATCATCCATAAATACCTCGATAGTGTCTTCCACCATATCAGAAAATATAGACATCATGCAACACTGAAAAGTCGTCGATGCATTACACAAACCGAATGGCATTCTTTGGAAGGCAAATGTCCCATAAGGACAAGTGAAAGTGCTCTTCTCTTGATCTTTCGGGGCTATAGAGATTTGGTTGTAGCCCAAATATCAATCTAGAAAGCAGTACCATCCTTTGCTAGTAAGACGATCTAATATTTGGTCCATGAACGACATAGAAAAGTGATATTTCTCAGTCCATGCATTCAACTTGTGATAGTCCATACAGACCCTCTATCCAGTGACATACCGCATTGGAACAAGCTCATTCTTCACATTGGGAACCAAAGTGATTCCACCCTTCTTTGTCACACATTGAACCGGGCACACCCAGTTACTATCAGCAATTAGATACACCACTCCAATATCTAGCCACTTGATTATTTATTTCTTCACCACCTCTTGCATTGGTGGATTCAATCTTCTCTGGTGTTCAATACTTGGTTTGCTGTTCGGCATGATTTGAATTTTGTGTGATCATATCCCCGGTGGAATACCAATAATATCAACAATCGTCCATCCAATCGCCCTTTTATACCGCTTCAGCACCGATATCAAAGCTTCTACTTGCCCTTCATTCAAATCAATAGCTATTATTACAGGTAAAGTATTGTTTTGGCCATAGAACATATCTCACAAGTGAGATGGAAGATATTTTAGTTCCAACTTCGGAGGCTCATCGATAGATGGTTTTGTAGGTGGAGTGTCTCGATTTTTTAGATCCAAATCCAGCTTCTTTGGTTGGCGACGATGAAAACCACCATAATTGAGTGCAGCAACTAACTTTTCATATTCATCAATACCATCACTATCAATGTTCATGATCACCACAGCTAGTGCTTTAACACCTAGTCTTTCTTCAATGGAGACCTCTGGCTTCTCCTCATCAGCATGGTCCACTACTAATACTGAATTAAGTCCATTCTTATGCTTCATTGATCTGCAGATGTTAAATGTTACTTCCTCATTGTTCAAACGAAACTTCATTTGCCTTTTCTCCATATCCACTAAAGCGCGCCCCGTAGCAAGGAACAATTTGCCTATGATGATAGGTACTTTAAAATCGACCTCGCAGTCTAGTATCACAAAATTTACTGGAAATATGAATGCTTCAACTTTCACCAAAACATCTTGTCGTATCCCTATTGGTCTCTTCAAAGTCCAATCAGCCATAAGTAGCCGCATTGTAGTTGGTTTGGGGGCTCCCAAGCCCAATTTATTGAACACAGACAGCGGCATCAAATTAATGCTAGAACCCAAGTCACATAATGCTTTCGCAAAGTGCATCATGCAAATCGTGCATGGAATAGTAAATGCTCCAAGATCTTCCTTCTTTTGCACTAACGACCGAGTAGCAATGACGCTACAATGTTGCAGCTTATCATTATCTTCAAAACTGACAGCTCTCTTCATGGTCACCAGATCCATCATGAACTTTGCGTACTCGGGCATATGTTCTAATGCTTCAATCAAAGGAACATTTATAGACAACTGTTTTAACATAGAGATAAACTCTCGATACTTCCCTTCTTCAGCCTTCTTTACCAACTTTTGTGGAAAGGGAGGTGGAGGTCTTGGCATAGGGATGACCTTTTGCGTGATTTTAGCCTCCTTCTCATTTTGATCTTTAGGCAGTTCTGCTACCTCAACTCCATCTTTATCTGGCTCCTTTGTACTTTCCACTTCAGTCGACATAGGAGGGTCAATAGTCTGCTTTCCTCCTCTAGTAGTGACTGCCATGTAATGCCCATCATTCTTTGGATTTTGGACCGTATTGCTTGGAAGTGTTCCTTATTGGCACGGATTTGCATTCGAAGATAATTGGCTCTATTGCTGCTCGATCTATTTAATTGACAGTGCATGTGACTCTACTTTTTGCCTAATGCCTGATAAGTCATTTCACATCTGCTTCATGTTTTCATCCGTAGAGTCAAACCTCTTCATCATCTTTCTCATCATATCTTTAACGTGATTCAGACTCGATCCTCCTTCTCGGTTTCCTGGTGGGATGTTCGGACAACTTCTATCATTCCTGTTGTTATACCAATTTCTATTGTAGTTATTATCTCGGTTATAGTTCCCTTCATGATTATACTATCCTTCCCAATTGTAGTTATTGTAGTTGTGACCTTGATTCCCTTGACCTTGGCGCCAATTATCCTGATTGGATCCTAGGGCATTAGTCTGAACACCCCCCGGTTGCTCATTCACCAGATTTGCATCTTCCTCATATGTATACCAGTCAGTTGGTGGAGCATTATGGTGATATTGGACTGCATTAACTTTTTCCACATTACCACTCACATGTTTAAGCACCAAGCCTAACTCTATCCTTAACTGTGCTATTTCTTCACGAAGATCATCATTGAACTGATTTGGTGTAGTTTGTATTGACAATGTGCTCTTTGCAGTAGCCGATGTTCTAGTGCTCCATTCTTTATTGTTCTTCAAGATCTTTTCAAGTTTATCTGCAATCTCTTGGAATGTGTTTGCTTTGTAAGATCCTCCCACAATAGTGTCTAGCACAACTTTTTCGTTGTCATCCATCTCTCTATAGAAATACTCCTTGAGCGATTCATCATCAATGTGGTGGTTCGGCATACTCCTTATAAAACCTGTAAACCTGTTCCAAGAATCACTAACAGACTCCCCATGTAAAGCCACAAAATTATTAAGTTTATCTTTGAGTTTTAGCTTCTTATATAATGGAAAGTATTTTTCATGGAACACTCGGTGTAGCTCATTCCAAGAGGTAATAGAGTTGTATGGGAGTTCGGACAACCACACAGTAGTATAACCTATCAAAGATAAGGGAACACACGCAACCCAATCGAATTCATATCTAGGTCAGGTCTCCCCACATTGCTCTTACATACGCTGATTACCTTACTTAGATGAGCATATGGGTATTCCGATTGTAGTCCAGCAAATAGTCCTCGGGATGTCAGCATCTGCATGAGACTACTAGTAACCACGAACGGGTGTCCAGCTGGTAATGGAGGAAAGACTATGGCTCTAGTCGATCCTACGACATTATGGTCAACCTCATAGTTGAGGCGGACATTGGGGGCAGGTTGGTTCTGCACTCTAACAACATTATCAACAAGAGGATTTTGCTGAATGATTCCTGGTACATCCCCCACTCTCAAAGGTTGGATTCCAGGTATCTCTCGATGACCCTCGCCGTTTGGATCATCTTCATGTCTCACTTGTTGACCTTTTCAAACCATTCTTCATAGAGTTCTTCTTATTTTCGGGTCGTAAGGAGTCAGGGGAATACCTTGACTTCCTGTATTTGACATGCACTGGAACTAATATTTGTAGACAACATAAACAAAATAAACGTATATCAAGAAATAATTGACTAAGGTAAAATAATGAAATTAGTCTAATCTAAAAGCCTTATTCCCCGGCAACGATACCAAAATTTGATACACCCAAATTACACCTCCCTAAAGAAGTATAAGGGGTCGTTGTCAAATAAAGAACCTAGCAAAGGTTAGGGTCAATCCCACGAGGAATATGGTTCAGATTTAGTCTAGTTTATTGTTATTTGTAAGTTTAGCCAAGTTATTTCTGTAAAAAGGGGGAGGGGGTTTGAAAAATAAAATTATGATTGATTGATTGTGTAGTAACAAGTAACAAAATTCACAGTTTATAATATCATTATGAGAATGAAACAAGGGCACATGTATTCCCCACAAGCTCTTAGCTAAGTAAACATAATAATAATAACTCTTTTCTAGTGTTTAACATGCATGATCGGTAAGTTAGGTATCACCTATGTGATTGGTCCTCCAAATAGGGAATTTCACCACGTAACTTGGTCCGTCTATGGATGTATGCTTTACTAACCCTTACCTTTTACCTAGATTAGCCCTCTACGTATGTGGTTCAGAGTATTAGAGAGCGGATTGTCTCGCTAAATCTAGGTTGTTTAATCTCTTTTCTCATTCATTACTTCCTTGGTTTGGCAAGTACGAATAAGACGAATTCTAACGTTGCGCACTGTTAAAAAGCATTCAAAATGAAGAGATTAGCAAATACATGCATAAACACTTTATCAAGAATTACTATTATTAGTTTTACGTTGTTAATTACTAATGGTTTCCACAACCCTAGTTGTGGATTTAGCTACTCATGCTTGAAGATTCACAATTCACATTAGGGTTTGAATAATAAATCATAAACTTACAATTAGAATAGATGAAATCCAAAATCTTGAATTGTAGAACAAAAGCCAATTGCATAAACCAACTTCAAGAATTAAATACCAAAAGTGTTTGATTAAATAATTCTCAAAGCTAAAATAATGTATCACAAATTCTCTATCACCAAAAACTTATACAAAATGAAATTTACTACTTATATTTATAGAAACTAAAACCTAAACTACGTAGGAAAAGGAAAGCTAAGGAAATTCGACTTAGGTAGTGTCGTCTACGGTCGGTGACCTACGGCTCATAGGTACCTTCCGTCATTCAGTAGTTAGTCAAAATCTAGAGGGTCAGTTTCCACGGGCATGATCTACGGCTCGTAGACCTTTGTACAGCCCATCCTACTCTTTCGTCAACAAAGTATTGAAGTTCACCCTCTCTGAAGTTTTCTACGGTTTTTAATATACGGTTCGTAGCAGGAACTACGGCTCATCATCCTCGACCGTCGTTCCATACTTAGCTCAATCTTCAAGCACCTGAACCCATGACCTCAACCTACGGCTCGTCCATGGAATGACGACTCGTAAGTCAACTCGTACATCACCAAAAAGTCTGCTACTGCAACACTTTAATCACCAATTGCTTCAAAAGCCTAATGCCTATAAAATTAAACACAAATACCATCACACCTAATAACAAAATGACTAAGAAGTATGCAAAAATCTAAGTTTAATGCATCAAAAGTACCGTAAATTCACAGTACATCACAGTACTACTTTACAAATTTGAGGAAAGACTCATAATATGATTTTAGTTTTAGTTTTCATGGTATGTTATGAGCAAATAGTAATACAATTTTGGGAGGACTATTTAGCACCGAGAGGACACAAATTCCAGATAACCCAAGTCCCAAAACTACATTGTCATCATAGAATAAAGGTATTCAATGTTGTTGAGGTTGACAACTTTAGCCCAATGGGCACAATTATTTGATCCTTCTATACCATTGGAAAGGTATAGGGAACCCTCCTAACTGGGTTGTTTATTGGACTCCATATTGCTCGCATGGTTTATGTTGGTTGTAAGAAACTCTTTAAGAAAAGTAAGGTTGAATTATTTTCAGTATTTGCTATTATTACTTATATTCAATTTTAAAAATTTGTTGTTAAAGCACACATGCATGTATTAATATTCAATTTACTTTGTTTCATTCTATATTCAGAGTTAGTCATTGTACTCATTTCGTTCAATTTTCGCCAGTTGTTTAATTCAACTATTTTACGTATTGTACATTTCATATATTGAAGTTATTCAATGTTGCATCTTTAATTGATGTATATTCAGGGATTCATGCATTCATGATCAACAATAAACGCAACATTAGAATCAAATTCACCCAGCTTTGGTGAGACCTCCTTATTTTCACAGGGCTATAGTTTATCTTGAGTATTATTTGTTAGTACATGTTGTTAATAGAGTATTTAGGTAGTCTCTGGTCTTATCCCAGTAACCTATCTTCAGTATGTTAGAGGCTTCGTAGATGAGTCAATTGATTGTAGCTTTCTTCATAGTTTCACGAATATATATATACACATAAACTTTATATATTTTATTAATTAAAGTTTTTGAGTTTATTTTTTAAAGTTAGTGCATGCTCATTTTTTAAAAGCTTCCACATAATTTTTATAACTTTTCGTATAGTAGTAAGCTAGATTAAGGGTTTGCTTGAAGCCAACAATGGTTATAAGTGTCGGCCACATCAATGATGTAGACTTAGGTCATGAAAATCTTCGTATTAGAGCACAAAGTTCAAGTGTCCTAGGAAGTCTATGGAGATGTATTATCTTATTTATTATTGTGAGGGTCCCACTTCTATAAATAAGGGACTACATACATTTAAGAAAAGTTTTCCCTTCTTTCATACTCTAGATCATTCAATAGATATGTATATCTCCTAAGAAACATATGCAGATTCATGAGTGTCTCCAAATCCTCTGACTATGCCTTATCTCAGAGGTGTTAGGAACAGTAAAGTTCAGATCCATATCAATAAGGTTCCCTCAATAAATAGAATGTTATGATGCTGCACAAGGTCTTGATAGGAGCCCATTAATGCACTTAATATTATTCGATTAAAAAAGATACACCATTATTCTTGCTCACATAAATCATACATTGGGACCAAGTATGATATGCTCTCAGACCCTTTTTGAACCTTCTTATTTATGTTACCTTTAAATAGAAATTATGATTTAGAATTCTGGGTAGTCTTCCACCCATAAGATAGTGTGATTTTGGTGTGATGAGTCAGAAGTTGTACAATTGCCTAGAGTAAGAAGTTTGATTCAGAAGTGTAGTAATCTAAAAGAGTGGAAATAGTGGTTGAGTAAAGTATGTAGTTGCCTTCATGCACCCTGTAAATTAGTAATGAGGTGACATTCCCTAATGTATTTGCTAAAGCATAATGAGTGTGTGTAGATTTCATGTTAGTAGCATAGAGATAGTTATTAGTTAAGGTAACTTAGAGTATGCCATTGTGGTAGTATAGATCATGTCTAGGTGGTGAATTGATGTTAACATATGAAGAAGCTTAAGTTGATAGGCTTGCAATGAACACGGTGATGTAACTAAGAAGTATATGTTCTCCTTATGCGAGATAGTGAGATTTGGCATAACCTTTATGTAGAAGAGATCCTTAAGCCTTAGGAAGATAGATGTGTACCCAAGATAGTATGTAGTCATATGAGTCTCAAGTTTATGATTTTCTATGTGTGCCTAGTTAGTGTCCTTTAACTGCCAATATGGATTAGGCTAACGTAAGAATTATATAGTACCCTTAAGAATTTGGCCAAAGGGATTATAGATAGACGATGATGAGCCACTCAATATAGTTCAAGTTTCCTTCAATTAGGCAGATATGAACTCAGAAGAGTAGTGTCAGTAGTCAAAGAAGAGGAGGCTGGATTATTAAGAGTTATACGAAGCGACTATATATGCCAATAAGTGTAGTAATTATAGAAATATGACTATATATATAGAGGTAGGAGTAAGTTAAGAGAATTATCCTAAAAAGAAGTCCTAGAAGGAATTTTAGTATCTGTAGATATGGTCCATAGGGAGAGTTTAGTAGTCATATGATTAGCTATGCCTCAATCGTTAGGGTAAAGTGAATATACATCAATTTAGAGAAAATGAAATAGGTCCATAGACTTAAAATGTTGACTTCAAACCTAAGGTGGAGATGATATGGTGAAAAAATAATCAGGCCAAAAAAAATAAGATAGTGGTGTGTTCAGAAAGAGTTATGATGAGATATCTATCTATTTCTACTCTAGCGTATTCTTGCACCTAAACCTTATGCCCATGACCCATGCTCATTCACTTCATACAAATTCAAGTCCATGCTTAGTTCTTAGAATAATAAGTAATAATTTCAGCACAGTGACCTCAACCTACTCTATGAAGTTATGAATACCAGCCTTATGATATACAACTTATAATGTATGCATTTATATTTTCACAATATGCTCATCCCCATGAACTCATGATATATCCTCAATGGCTAGTAAAATCATGCTACATCATGCCTATTCTCAAATTAGATTTTTTGAACTATTCATGCTTATGACTTTTTTTCTCTAAGCCCTTTTAGTAATTCTCTTTCAGTTTTGATAGAAGTAGTGTTAGTTTAGGTGAGAGGGTAGATAAACCTTATGGTGAAGATCGTATTTTGCTTATTCATTAGAAAGTAAAGAGACTGAACAAAGGTTTTAGAGGAGCCCAATAGTGTGTTTAAGTTTATTGATTCAAAAGAATTCACCCGTATTCATATGAATCATGCATTTGAGCCAAAGAAAGATGTGCTCTCAGACTCTCTTCTCTAAACCTTATTTATATGGCACCTTAAGGGAAATATTATGTCTCTAGATTCTTGAGTAGAGTCGTCACCTGAGAGACTGTGTGATGGGGGCATAGTAAGGCATAAGTAGTACAATGATCCTAGAGCTAGAAAGATAAAAAAGTGTAGGAACCAAAACTGGGAATAGTATTTGATTGAGGATGTATCTAGAGTTATGTATGTATAAGGTATGCAAGGGGATGATGAGTTCCTTGATTTTAACTAAAGAGTAATAAGTTTTGTGTGGATTTCATGGTTAAATGTAGAGAAGGAGTTGTTAGTTAGGATGTGTTAGAATATACTTGAACCAAAAAAGTAGTTTATGATGTTATGTCATTGAGTTTGTAAAGGTCAATTATAGGTGTTAAAAAAAAGGATAAAGTGTTCAAGATTTGAAAATTTTAGGCTATACTCTTATGATTTTTAAAGAAGAGTCCCTAAGATATTCGTTGGGTAATGAACCTAATTAGGCAAAAGGTGGATGATGAATGGATAAGTAGTAATGAGTTTGTGAAAGAAATGTGTTGATAGACTATAATTAGATAGATAGTGAGATACAGAACGATTACTCTGTCATGAGGTTTAAGTGGATTTGTGTTTCTTGATTTTATCTAGTAGTTGTAAGTTCGCATAGTATGTGAGAAATTGTGTTGCTATCCATGCTTAGTAATAGTCGCTAAGCTTGAATTTTAGATGAACATCGTGATAAAAGGATGCCATTATGAGGGTGATAATGTTAGTTTTATGATTTGATATAGTAGGCTAGACATAACGTATTCTAGAAATTAAAATGTTAACTTGCAACAAGTGTGATGGTACAAGTGTGGCGTATGTTACCCTTAGATGAAAACAGTAAATTGTGGCTAAATCATTAGATAAAGAAGAGCTTTAAGATTTACTGAAGATATTATATAGTTGTATGAGGCGCTAAGTTTATGATTTTCTATGTGGCCCAGTTAGTATCCTTGAGCTGCCAATGTGGAGTAGGCTGTTGTAAGAATTATATGGCACCCTTAAGAGTTGGGCCGAAGGGGTTATATACAAAACGATGACGAGCCTATAAATATAGTTCAAGTTTCCTTTAGCTAAGTAGATATGAACTTATAAGAGTGTTGTTAGTAGGCTAAGAAGAAGACGTCAGATTATTAAGAGTTAGAGAAAGTTTATATATATGCCAATAAGAGTAGCGATTATAGAAAGATGACTATAGAGGTAGGAGAAAGTTAAGAGAAGTATCTCATAAAGAAGTCCTAGAAATGGTTTTGTCTCTACAAATATAGTTTACTAGGGAGAGTTTAAGAATTTTTGTGTATAGTGATACCTAGGATTGTGACTTTCTATCTAAGGGGGAGATGATGAGGTGTTGAACTAAGGTGGGTCTTTAGGTTCAAGTAGCAATTAGTTGGCTAAGATGAGACATCAATGCATTCCTATATCAATATATTCCTTGTACTTTAGTCAAGATGACACTCTACTCCTATCTTGCGTATCAGTGCCATACCAATGGCCCAATTCATGCACTTCATACAAATTCACATCAATGCTTAGTTCCTAGAATGAGAAGTAATAGTTTCATTCAACGATCCCAATCTTACTTCATGAATCTAAGAATTTATAGCCCTTAGTTATACAAATAATGAAATATGCACTCATGTTTCCCAATATGCTCAGTCCCATGAACTCATGATATATTTTAAATGGCTAATGAAATCACGATGTGTTATGTATGTTCCAGATCATATTTCTTGAACAATTCATGCTTATGATCTTTTAGCTCTAAGCCCTATGCACATCTACCTATAAATAGTGATAGATGATTATGCCACATCTATGCTTAATATGCCCCTTTTTTCATGCTTTATGCCTTTGATATATGTAGTATTCATTCCTATCATACTTTATGATATTAGGCCGAAAATACATATATTAATTATTATTTGACTTACATTTAGTCTTTTCATTATCATTTTTTGTATAAATTTTATGAATTATTCTTATATTGGGTATTTTATATGTAGGATTAAAATGGTGTGAAGATGAAGAAATTTAGAGCATAAATAAATTTAATATGAGAAATCATAAAAAGGAATCAAGCAGACAACTTGTAACACCCCAAGCTTCCAAGGGATTTTAAAATGCAGAACTCACCTGAAGACAGTGACCTACGGAGGCCACCTACGGGCCGTAGATGGATTGACGGGCCGTAGGTGGGAACCGTCAATGGCACTATGAAATTTCAAGATTTTCAAGTTTCTGAACTTTGACCTACGGAATAGCAAGACGGTTCGTAGTCCAGTTGACGAGCCGTAGATGGGTTCCGTAGATGCCTTCCAGACTTAGCCAAATTTTCAGCCCAAAATGATCTTTCTGAATCAATTGACGGAAGAATAGGACGGTCCGTCAATTGATGTACGGACCGTTGATCCTGTCCGTCGATTGGCCCCGACAGTTATTAATTAATGGCTTTTTGGTCATATCCCTAATTGTTTACCTATTAAGCTAAGTCGGTTATGCCCTTAATCTAAGACCTATAAATACTTTCTAAGCCTAATTTCTTTCATTCTAATTCATTCCAAAACTTTCCTCTCTCAAATATTTCTCTTTCTAAAAAGAAACTCTCTTAACTCTCAAGGAAGAAGAAGGAGCTTGAATCCCCCATTGAAGACCTCAATCTTCTCCAATTCTTGTGGATTGCTTTGAGGTATGATAGTGTTCACCATTATGAGTTTTTTCCTCCAATGGGCCCTTCCTCTTCTTCATGATTTTCAAAGGTTTACTCTAACCTAATTGAATTAGGGTTTTGATCAATCATTGTGGGTTCTTCAATTATCATTTCAATTGTTGATTTTATGATTCCTAGTGCACGATCTAGCGTGATAAAGTAACTTAGTGCACAAATTAGCGTGAATTATACGATTTGATGTAAAGATTGCATGAACCCCATGATCCCAAGCTAATTCTCCCCAATTTGATAATCTATGCTTTGATTGTTGGGTTGAGCTATGATTTGATGAAGTTTATGAATTCTCTATGAAATCAAGCATGAATTATGAATGAATTGAGGATAAACTTATGAATTTAGCATGATCAAGTCAAAAGCATGATTTTCCTCTATTATGTGAGTTCCTTCAAGTATGGGTAAATTGTTTTAATTATGGCTTTCTAAGCATGAGCTTGCATTGAATTGCATGATATGAGTTGAACTTGCATGAACCCATATGAACTCTATGAACTATGAAATATGAGCATGATGAGTTAAGGGTGCTTTGAGAGTAAAGTACCAAAGTTATGACATGATGATGCTATGGTTGAGTCGTGAAAGGTTTTCTCACGTAATTCTCCCAATATGACTTAAAAGAACAAGAGGCGATTACCCATGTACCCTAATGTAGACAAAGCGGCGATTACCCAAGTCTACCAATAATGAGCTTATGACTAATGTAGACAAGAGGCGATTACCCATGTCTACCTAAGATAAAATGAACTATGATTAATCCGTGGGAAGTATGCTTAGTACCGAGTGGACAAGTGGAGATTACCCATAACCTTTGTGCCACCGTAGGGTGATGGTCTATGATAGACACTAGCTAGTGGATCCACATAAGCTAAGAAGTTCATGGTCTTACCTTGGCAAGTAGGACACACCTTTTCGGTGTGGGGTAGACACCGGATTCCATGTTGATAGCTCACATGGTCTTACATGTCGGTTAAGGCTTTTCCCCACAAGTTAATGAACAAGTGTTCTCATGATGAAGTAAAGAAAAGAAAGAAAGATGATTTAGCTTGCTTTGGCCTTGATATATGCTTTATGTTTCATGTTTCTCATGTTTATCATGTTTTTAGCTTGGCCATTGCATGTCATGATTATGTCTCTCTCTAGCACGACTTATGTTTTTATGTGCATTGCTATCATACTTAGTACTTAATTGTGCTAACGCATACTCTTGCCTACATTAACTTCTTTGGTGTAGGACGTGGCGATTCACCTTCCACTCATGGCTAGAACATTGACTTAGAGTTGATAGTATACTTGGTGAGTCCTCATCCATCCGAGGACATAGCCTAGTTGTTCTTAATTTCATGTCTTTCCTTATGTTGGATATTGTATTGGGCTGCGTCCCTATCACTTTTATTCATATTCTATGATATTAGAAGGCTTTGAGAGATGAGTTGTAGACTTCCGCTGATTTGAGTAAAGCTTGATATAAAATGCTCTTTTGATCTCGTATTTCTCTATTATCTTGTATGTTATGTATTCTAAGGGCTTGTATGAGGCCTCTCGGGGTCTTGTACGCCGTGTTACATCTAGGGTCTACCCTGGGTCGTGACACTACTTAATGAATTAAAGTCAATAGTCCATAAAGAAATCAAGCAGTGCAGTTTGAATGAATTTCTATCGAAATTCTCATGGCCACCTTAACGAATGGCAGTCTTTGAAGACACACAAGAGGTAGGAGAGAGAAAATTTAAGGCAATAACCGTGCAATGCTTATTGTGCAGATCCAATTCAATTGGGTTTTTTTGTTTTCAGTCTATTTTTTACTCAATTATTTTATTAGGTTTATTTCTACATTTATAAATAGTCTGTAAGAACTTTTTTTTTATTCAAACTTAGAACTTGGGAACTTTGAGAACTTTTGAAGTTGAAACATAGGATGAGCTAGAGCTGCTGTGCAGGCCACAAAATTTTGGTCTATTCTTTTCTTCTCCTTTATTATTTATTTATGTTCTTGATTTTTGGAAGATCTTTTGGCTATTGTTCTTTAAATTTCATAATTAATACAAGTAACATTTTTCTTATAAAGTGTGCTATGATTTTCTCAAGCATGAGTGCTAAACACCATAACTAGGATTGTCGGAACCATAACGAATAATGGAGATACGAGACTACCAAGTCTCCTGTAGTAACTTGATATGTAAAAGGTAAAGCTAACACAAGAAAGAGGTAAGAGTTAGAATTCAAACATTCAAAGAATGAAAGGAATTTAAAGTGAGATTCATCTAAATAGGGTTTAATGATGTTTAGGTGTACCAAACTTATCATCTTGCCTGCTAAGCATCGAAATAGATCATTGATACAATACACTTACTATTTTCTAAAATCATGGAAAACACATTCCTAGTTACTTCTAATCATCTGAATACAAACAAATATTAAATTTCAAGCCATTGTTATTCTTTACTTTTTATTTAAGCCCCCCTTGAAACAACAACTACCGAGTAAAACTTCCGCTATTGACAACATTCTTCCATATTTCTTGTGGTATCAATTCTGATTCTTTAGTTGGATAAATATATTATAAACGATCATTTACATTTCTTTTGAGAAGTGTATTGGACATTATCAAAAATGGTGGCATAACTGAGGAATATAATTTAGAAATTATCTTTAGTATTTAGTTCTACTTGTAGTCCTTTTTTATATTTTTCTTTATATATTTTTAAATAGCTTTTACTATTCTTTTCGAGATGACATCTGAAAAAATGTGGAGTGAAAGGTCTTCTTGTTCTAATAATTCTTGTACTAATGACAGTATGGGTCCATGAGAGAATAAAAATTATGATAATACACCTCATAGAAAGAAGAATCGAGCTCATTAATGAGGTTTAGATGTTTAGCTTGGATATTCATAACTTAAATTATGAGTTGTGTGCAAAGGTTGATGCGTTTAAAGCTTAACAATTTAGTCATGAATTGTGTGAGGACGAAAAAATGCTTATAAGCCAACTTGAGGATCTAAAATTGGAGGGCCAACTACTCAACCATACTTTTATTGATGTTTTTACCGTTGAGAAGATTACACTAGAGTTATGTGAGAAAGTAGATAATATTATTTTAAAAGTCTCTAGTGTGTGTGAATACGGAGGATGTAAATAATGATACAATTCGTGAGGTACGACGTAAAAGACTTCATTTCAATCATTTTCCATATTATATTTAGATGATGAGATATTAATCATGTCATTTGAGCCTATGAAAGAGCGTATGAATGAGGAACAATGTGTCTATATTCTTGAATTGCTAGTGCCAAAATCGAAGAATTATATTCCCCACTTCACGTCCAAGAAGTGCGAAATGCAATATCTATTACTTGGGACATTTATATTTATACCACCATCCCTTGAGCAGATATTACGACCCTGATCTGCCGTGATTGGCACCCACACAAACTCTCCGGTGGAAGAACCAACTACCAACCCATCAAACAACTTTAAGAAACAAATCATGATATAAAATGCTAGGAAAACAGTTCAAATAATTGAAATATCAAGTTCAGATAAACTCAATCATTTAACAAAACCATTTGTAAAATTTAACTCCAAAGAACCTGAAAGTTATAGTACCAAAACTCTAAATAGTCAAGAATGGGGTTGCAGCCCTGAAAATTAGAAATCATAAATCTAGTAGTCTAAATTGTGTGTGTCTAAAGAGATTGGAAGAGAAATGGAGAAGAACCCATGGTAGCCTATAAGAGTAACTCACCCTTGGAATTGGATATCACAGTCAATTAACTGAGTTCTTGTATTAGGCGCCTAAATATGCCATGTACTCAACAAGAAAAAAACAAGTGCAGTATCAATACACAACCACCGTGTACTGCTAATATCATATGACCAATTCCAAAATATAAATGTAAATAAGTAACTACAAAATAGTAATATAGGCTAGCACATATACCAACAGTCACAACATAGTATAGATTCCTAATCACAGCCTCAACTTAACAAGTCCATGAAACATGTCCCACATGATTACAAAATGCACATACCCATTCCTCTCATGGAACCCACACACAATCTGTTAATGTATCAGCGTGGTACCCGAGCCAACCTTGAATTATTCATACCGTGCGTGGTATCTAAGCCAACCCTTAGTATTATGTACCAAACTGGTACCCAAGCAAATCATAAATCACAAACAACATGCACAATTAGAGTCACAATATACAATCAACTTGAAACCACAAGTAAATAAATAGGTTCATTGCATAGATTATTACATAAAGTCATTTCACATTTGCCTTCTAGTTTCTCCCATGTGCATCGCACAAAGAATACTACAAAATAGTTACTATGCACACATTACTATAACACCTCAGATTCAGAAAGAAGAAATTTCTGGTTTTCAAGTCTGCTTCCAGTACCAACAGAAACCATCTACGGATCATAGGTTGACTTACGGGCCGTAGGTGGGAACCGTAGATGGCAGGGTAAATATTTCTAAAATGTCAAGTTTCAGGATCCTATTGACGGTTTTCCAGGACGGCTCGTCACTCCATAAAGGAGTCATAGGTAGGTCTCGTAGGTCCCTACAGACTTGGTGAAATTTTACAGGTTCAAGGTTGGACTGTCAGTTGGTATGTACGGTCCGTCAATGGACCTATGGACCATACAAGGGGTCTCGTCGTTTGAAGGTCCAAAGAAATAGTTTCTGAACTTTTCTATGGTTGACCAGGACGGTCCATAGTTTGACCTACAGACCGTAGGTCGAAGCCGACAATTAATTTTTAAGGGTTTTTTGGTCTTTTCCCTAATTGATTTCTCTCCTAATCCCTATCAGATGCTTTTCAAGATGTGGCCACTCAAAGGGTATATGCTATGAGGAATGTGAGAGAGAATGTGGAACAAGATCCTCAAGTTTCGGTCGACCCTTTGACCGAGCAAGTTACTAATGTGAAGTTTTGGCTTTTCAGGTGTTGGCCCAAGCCGCGACGGCCCAAGCCAATAGGGACGCTGTGGTCCCCGTGAATCAAAACATGGGTGTGGTGGCATCTAGAGTGAGGGACTTCACTAGGATGAACCCTTCGGAGTTTCATGGGTCTAAGGTTGAGAAAGATCCTCAAGAGTTCATTGATGAGGTGTATAAGGTGCTAATGATCATGGGTGTAACCCCGGTGGAAAAGGTGGAGTTGGTCGCTTATCAACTCAAGGGTGTGGCTCAAGTGTGGTTTGAGCAATGGAAAAGCGAGAGGGCGTTTGATGCGGGTCCTCTTGATTGGGAGAAGTTTAAGGTTACTTTCCTTGATAGTTTCTTTTCCCTTGAGATGAAGGAGGCAAGGGTGCTTGAGTTCATTAACCTTCGTCAAGTAAACATGAGTGTGAAAGAGTATGCCTTAAAATTCACACAATTGTCTAGGTATGCTCCTACTATGGTTGCCGATCCAAGGGCAAGGATGAGTAAGTTTGTGTCGGGAGTGTTTGAAATGGTAGTCAAGGAATGTCGTATTGCCATGCTCATCAATGATATGGACATTTCTCATCTAATTGTTCATGCTCAACAAATAGAAAAGGAGCAACGTAAGGAAAAGTCTAGGGAAACAAAGAGGGCTACGACCGATGATGGTGACTTTTGACGCTCAAGGTCTGATGGATATGGTCATCCTATATTTTGACAAAGATTTTCCGATCAAGGTTCCTCTAGTGTTGCCCCTATATTAAACAAATATAGGATGTCTAACCCTAAAAATCAAGGAGGAAATGGTGGTGGATCTTTATCAACTACTTGCGCTAAATGTGGAAAGAAGCATGAAGGTAGATGCTTGGCCGGTACAGATGGTTGCTTCGGTTGTGGTAAGAGTGGTCATAAGATAAGGGATTGTCCATCACTTACGACTAAGGGAAGAGAAGGTAGACAAGCTCCACCTAGTGGTTCAGGTTTGAATTTCCCCAAGAAAAATTGGTTCTATGCACCCCAAACTCGACATGATCAAGAGGGTTCTCCCGATGTGGTTATCGATATGTTGAAAGTCTTTAATCTTGATATTTATGCTTTGCTTGATCCCGGTGCTACCTTTTATTTTGTGACGCCATATGTGGCTATGAGGTTTGATGTTCTTCCGGATGTGTTGTTAGATCCTTTCTCCATCTCTACTCCTATTGGTTAATCTATCGTAGCTAAGAGAGTGTATAGGAATTGTCCTGTGTCCTTACCCCATAGAGTCACTCATGTTGATCTTGTAGAGCTTGATATGTTAGATTTCGATGTTATTCTTGGGATGGATTGGTTGCATTCATGTTATGCTTCTATTGATTGTAGAACCCGAGTGGTGAAGTTTCAGTTTCCAAATGAACCTATCCTAGAGTGGAAAGGGGGAAATTCTATGCTTGAGAGTTGGGTTGTTTCTTTCCTTAAAGCTAGAAAGGTGATTTCAAAGGGTTTCATATACCATCTTGTTCGGGTTAGGGATATGGATTCCGAGACCCCTATCTTTGAGTCAGTCCCCATTGTTAATGAGGTTTTGGAATTATTTTTCGATGATCTACCCAGTGTTCCTCCCGAAAGGGAAATAGGCTTTGGTATTGGTCTTCTCCCATATACGCAACCTATCTCTATTCCTCCTTATAGAATGGCTCCGGCAGAACTTAAGGAATTGAAGGAGAAATTAAAAGTCTTGTTGGATAAGGGCTTCATCCGACCAAGTATCTCTCTATGGGGTGCCCCAGTATTGTTTGTTCGAAAGAAGGATGGTTCGCTTTGCATGTGTATTAATTATCGATAGTTGAATAAGGTTACTATTAAGAATAAGTATCCTCTCCCAAGGATAGATGATTTGTTTGACCAACTTCAAGGTGCGAGTTACTTTTCCAAGATTAACCTTCGGTCGGGCTATCACCAATTAAGGGTGAAGGAAGATGACATTCCAAAGATAGCTTTTTGGACTAGATATGACCATTATGAATTCCTAGTAATGTCGTTTAGCTTAACAAATGCTCTGATTGCATTTATGGATTTGATGAATAGGGAGTTTAGACAATACCTAGATATGCTTGTGATTGTGTTTATCGATGACATTTTGATTTACTCAAGGAGTGAGAGTAAGCATACCGATCATTTGAGGATTGTGGTGCAAGTACTCAAGGACCAACAACTCTTTGTGAACTTTAGTAAATGTGAGTTTTGGTTGAGGTCCATTGCTTTTCTTGGTCACATTGTTTTCGGTAAGTGTATTGAGGTAGACCCTAAGAAGACGGATGTGGTTAAGAGTTTGCCTAGACCTCTATCCCTTTCAGATGTTCGAAGTTTCTTGGGTTTGGCTGGTTACTGTAGTCTCCTGAAGATAAATCACGGATGTCTCCGCACCGATCCTCAAGACTCTACTACATGTTAGTTCTGTACAAATGAGACAAACGAACCTAGGCTCTGATACCAATTTGTCATGACCCGATTTCTCAAGTCATGATGGCGCCTACAACCGATCGGTAGGCAAGCCAAACTCTATCTCGGAACTTAACAGTAATGGGACTAAGAGTGGAAACTAGTCTAAAATAAGTGGAGGCATACCATAAGAACACATAAACGAAGGCTGAAACGAAACCAAACTAAATATATACGAGACATCTCCAAAAACCAAGAAGTCACATGTACAGAACACCTAACAAGAGTACGAGTCCCAAAAGTAGACCACAGAAACAACTGTCTCAAAAACAAAAGACAAGCCAAAAGATAAATACAGAAGGAGACAGGTAATCCCAAAACGCCATGTGCTCACCCTAGTCTCCAGAACTGACAGCTCCCGGCCCGATCTCAACGCAGATAACTGGTGCTCAAACCTGCATCACAAAAACAGATGCAGAGTGTAGCATGAGTACCAAAATAATAGGTACCAAGTAGGCATCATAGGCTGACTGAGCAAGAACGGCAAAAACAGGTGGACAAGATAGAATCAACAACAACAACAACAGAGGTCAACAGAACGGAAACAGAACAAGCGGAAAGTAAACTGAGGATAGCTAACTAAACCCAGTTGAGCCCCCCATAAGACCCACTGGGCACACTCGTGTGCAAGTTTAAATAAAACCCGAACGGACCCCCATAAGCCCGACAGGTACACAGAAGAGCTATACTACAGAACGAAGGGAGCTCCATCACCAGAAGCCGTAACACCTATGGGTCTCGGACACAACAATATAATACCTGGGCCCCGCCCAATCATCAGTCACGAACTGGAAATACCAGACTTTAATTAGGTAACGTCAGTCTAGAGCTGGAACAATATCTCGGCCCCGCCCTATCATCAGTCATGAGCTAGAAATACCAGACTCTAACCAGAAATGTCAACCTCGAGCTGGAACAATATCTGGGCCCCACCCAATCATCAGTCATGAGCTGGAAATACCGGACTCTAATAGAAAACGTAAGCCTCAAGCTGGAACAATATCTGAGCCCCACCAATCATCAGTCACGAGCTGTAAATATCGGACTCTAACTCGAAATGTCAGCCTCAAGCTCGAACAATATCTGGGCCCCGCCCAATCATCAGTCATGAGCTAAAAAAATCAAACTCTAGCCGAAAATGTCAGCCTCGAGCTGGAACAATATCTGGGCCCCGTCCAATCATCAGTCACAAGATGGAAATACCTGACTCTAATCGGAAACGTCATCCTCGACTTGGAACAATATCTTGGCCCCACCCAATAATCAGTCACGAGCTGGAAATACCTGACTCTAACCGGAAACATCAGCCTAGAGCTTGAACAATATCTGGGCCCTGCCCAATTATCAGTCACGAGCTAAAACTACCGGACTCTAACCAGAAACGTCAGCCTCGAGCTGGAATAATATTTGGGCCCCGCCCAAACATCAGTCACGAGCTGGAAATACCAGACTCTAACCGGAAATGTCAGCCACTAGCTTGAACAATATTTGGGCCTCGCCCAATCATCAGTCACGAGCTGGAAATACCTGACTCTAACCGGAAACATCAGCCTCGAGCTTGAACAATATCTGGGCCCTGCCCAATTATCAGTCACGAGCTGGAACTACCGAACTCTAACCGGAAACGTCAGCCTCGAGCTGGAACAATATCTGAGCCCCGCCCAATCATTAGTCACGAGCTGGAAATACTAGACTCTAACCGGAAATGTCAGCCTCGAGCAGGAACAATATTTGGGCCCCGCCCAATGATTAGTCACGAGCTGGAAATATAAGACTCTAATCGGAAATGTCAGCCTCGAGCTGAAACAATATCTGGGCGCCGCCCTATCATCAGTCACGAGCTCAAAATATCGAACTCTAACAGGAAACGTCAACCTCGGACTGGAGCTAATTAGTGTACGCTCAACAGTCTAGCATTGGAAATACTGGTTCCAACCGAGTAACGTCAACTGCGGGCTGGGACTAGTAGACTACCCTCCACGAACTCGCACTGGGAATAACGGGTTGCAATCGTATAATGTCAGCTATGGACCGGAGCTGGTAGCCTAGCCCCGACAACCTAGCGCTAGAAATACCGGATTGGAACCGCGTAACATTAGTCTGGTACTGGAGCTAACAAACTCAAACCAGATAAAGTCACCATGAACAATACAGTGCAAGACTAAATATCACAGGCCGCCGCCTCACAAGGATATCAGCCTAGCACAACCCAGTCGTCATTCGACGCAAACACGACATCTTCTGGCAGCATCCCACCATCGCGGAAATAGAGGGGAAAGAATCGAAAAGTTTGAAAGCCACGAAATCACCTAAACTAAGGCTCATACTATCAGACCCAAGTTTGCTATACAAGTCTACAAGGATCTAGTTCATCCGAATCGCCGTCGGATACATACTCAAGTCAATAGGTGCGTAGGACTAAGGCAATACTACCTTAACCTATTCTAAGTCTGAAATCACAATACTCAACCCAGCACAGAATCAAAAGACCCGAACCCACTCATGCATCCATAAATAACCACCCAATAGATTGTCCCCAACAAAAATACCAACAATCCAAGTCAACAACCCATTCTACATCATGATACTAGCCCATAACAGCCCAACAGTCAACTATAAAATAGGAAATCGGATAAGCAGGGAAACAATACTAGCTAGCCACCCCAGATTAACAATTATCAACCAATATTTACACATTCAAGCTAAATCTAGAAGGAAGAGAAGCCGTAACCTACCAAAAAACTGATCACAAGCGCTCGAAGTCGCTCAACCGGAGATTTCCCTTTTTGATTGGCCTCAGACTGCTGCCACGCTATCAAAAAAAGAATCATAGCGTCAATATGGTGTTTAGACACTAAAAATGATAAATTCGGAGACAGACCAATTGTAGAGTCAAATCGAGAAAAGTGGGACCCGCTCTGGATTTTCTGGAATTGACTCCGTGAAAAGGTCCCAAATCCTTCCCCAAACATGAATCCCAAAATGGATCGCCCATTAAGGGTCGGATCCGCTCCTAATAGCCCATAAAAACAAATCACAAAACTAAACAAAATAGGCCGACAAAGAACTTACCCCCGATTTCATGGAAAACGAGGAACACCCAACGGACCCAACCTAAAACCCACGAAGCCAACGAGAATCCGAGCGCCTGGGACTTCGAATCGCCCAAAACCGACCACCTGGGAGATTTTTATGAAGGTTTGATGCTCTCCTAAATGGGAGCTTCGACCTCATTAAATAGAGACTGCCAGGCCCTTCTCCTCCGCGAACGCGGCCAAGCCTCCGCGAACGCGAAGAGTAATCTCCCCAAAGCTCCGCGAATGCGGCCCTAGGCCCACGATGGTGGAGCACAAGCTGCTCCACCATCGCACAGACCTCCGCAATCGCGGCCCCAGGCCCGCGAACGTGGAGAGCAAGGATCACCCTCACCCAGCAGACCTCCACAAATGCGGAGTACAAGAAGCCTCTCACCCAACAGGTTCCACGAACGTGGAGCACTAGGAACCACCCAGCCTCACATACCTCCGCAAATGCGGCCTCTGGCCCACGAATGCGGAGCCTATCCCGCGAACGTGGAGAGTAAATGAGTCTGCAGTTTTGACAGCTGCACCAGCTGAGTTTTGGACAATTCCAAAACACCGACAGGGTGCTCGGGATTCGTTTGGAACCCCGTGCACGCAAACAAAATATGCTACCCCCTGAAATTCGACATTCCGGACTCAATTGCGCAGTTGAAATTTCCATACGAGGTTGTTTCAATAAAAAGTGGGTCCCACACTAATTTAGCCAATTTCTACCGAAGGCCTCAAAATCATATCAGAAGCTCCCGGTAATTCTCGAAAGGTCGATCTAGACCAAACTTGGCATTCCGGAACTAACCGCGCTGTCAGAATCTTCATCTAAGTGCGTTTTTCAAGAATGTTGGCCGATGTCAACCTTAAACCAAATTTCAATGACTAAAGAGCTAACTGGCCCCAAAATCACACCGGAAACCCCGGGACTCGGGCAAACCATGCTCCTAGCCTAATTTGGCCACTTCGAAGCTGATGGAACCGTCAAAATTCCCATCTAAGGTCGTTTACCTGAATTTATGACCGAAATCAACTTTTCAAGGTTCAAAAGCTCTAAAACAAAAAAACAGGCATAAAACCCAAACGAACGACCAGGCGACCGAACAGTCAGTGCCAGCAAGTCATAAATGACTTGGGGTCGCTACAGGAATGCTCTAAATGACAGAAAGAAGGCATTAACCCAGAAATGACCTAGAGGGTCATTACATTTACTCACTTGAATTCAATTTTTGAAGGCCCTATAGACTCCTTAATTTCTTAGCTAATAGAAAATATGACCCAGGATTAGACACACCACCCAAATCCATTTGTGGATTTCCCTAGACCTTACGTTGATTAGATTTCGTGGAGACTGGCCTAGCCTAGAATTTTTAAGTCTCTACCCAAAAAACTTCTTTCTCGATTCTTTCACCTTTGTTCTACCCATAACGACCGAAGCGGGTAATTACAATAGATATCAGTTTACCTATTGCTCGTCCATGAGTGAACAAATAAGAAAAAACACTAAGTTAGTAAGGTGTAGTACTTTTATCCTAAAACAAGTGATAGTAATTGTCCCGGATGTCCCTCTTAGTTTCCCAAGTGGCCTCCTCAACCAGATGATGATTCCACTAGACCTTTACTAATTTGATCTCCTTTTTTTTCAACTTCTGAACATCTTGATCAAGAATCACAACTGGTTCCTCTTCATACTGCAAATCTTTGTCTAATACTATTGAGTCCCACTTAATGATATAATATCCATCCCCATGGTACCTTTTTAGCATAGACACATGGAAAACTGGATGAACATCAAAAAAATTGGGTGGCAGTGCTAACCTATATGCCACCGGTTCCACATGTCAAGAATCTCAAATGAACCAATGTAATGAGGGCTAAACTTACCCTATTTACTAGAACTCATGACTCATTTCATAGGTGACATCTTCAATAAAACCTGATCACTAACCTGAAATATCATGCCCCTTACATTGCAATCTACTTACTCCTTTTGTCTACTTTGGACTGCCAACAGCTTAGTTTGAATACCCCTCACCCTTTCCTTGGATTATCTCTCTAAATCTACACCCAAGGGTTTCACATTCCTAGCCTCAAATCACCCTATGGGCGATCTGCATCACCTCCAATAGAGTGCCTCAAATGGTTCCATATCAATGTTGGAGTGATAACTGTTATTGTAAGAGAACTCATATAAGGGTAAGAACTGATCCTAATGCCCCAAAGTCAATTACACATGTTCTCAATATGTCTTTTAATACCTGAATCCATCTTACCGACCGACAATCAATCTGCGGATGAAAGGTTGTACAGAATGGGAGTTGGATTCCCAAGGCTTCATATAACTTTCCCCAAAACATAGATATAAACTAAGTGCCATAGTATGAAATGATAGAAAGGGGCACCCTCTGCAACCTTACTATCTCGTTGACATAAATCTTTGCCAACTATTGGAAATTATAATCCACTCTAATCGAAATGAAATGGGATGATTTTTTCAACCTGTCAACAATGACCCAAATTGAGTCATACTTCCCTAAGGTCTTAGGCAGTTCAACCACGAAATCCATGGTTATCCTTTCCCACTTCTACTCAGGAATGAGAATTCTTTGAGGCAAACCTGCAGGCCTTTGATGCTCACACTTTACTTGTTGGCAATTATGACACTTGGATACATACTCAACTATGCCTTCTTAGTTCCAGGCCACCTATAAAGCTGCCTCAAATATCGATACATCTTGGTTACACCCAGATGCATAGAATATCGCAAAGCATGAGACTCTACCATCACAGTCTGAATCAAATCATCTACTTGAGGAACATAAGTTCTCCATCTAAAACTGAGCACACCACTTGCATCGAGAGTGGCATCATGGGCCTTCCTAGAGATAACCTTATTTCTGAGCTCGTTAAAAGACCTTATCTTCAATTTGCTTAGTATTGATTTCCTCTATAAAGTTGGGCTTAACGTCAATACTGGCTAACACCCCACCCTTCTTTGAGATATCTAACTACATGAATTTTGATTCAAAATCCAAAATCTCTCTAGCCAAGGGTAGCTTAGACACCCCCAAGCAGGCCAAGCTGCCCATGGTAACTATTTTCCAGCTCAATGCATCTACCATAACATTGGCCTTATGTGGATGATACTGAATGATCACATCGTAATCCTTGAGCAGATTTAGATCCTTCTGAGTGAACGCATGCTATACACTCTGATGATCTATGAGCATCTCACACTTGACACTGTAAAGATAATTTCACCAGATCATTAGAGCAAACATTACCGCTGACAACGCTAAATCATGGGTTGAATAGTTCCACTAATGAGCCTTCAACTTCTTGGAGGCAGAGGCTATAACATTCCTATCCTGCATCAACACAACACCCAAGACCAACTATGAAGCATCACGATAAACAATAAAGTCCTTACCTTCCACCGGCAATGTTAGGATAGGTGCTGTAGTCAAAAGGGTCACGAGTTAGTGAATGATCTCTTAACACTTCTCAGTCCACACAAATGGTACCTCTTTTTGAGTAGCCTTGAATATTAAAGGCAAAGTTTTTAACAAATCTATGATAGTAGCTGGGAAGATCCATAAAGCTTCTAACCTATGTCAATCTACCATCACACCTTCTACCCCACATGTCCTAAGAAATCAACTAAAGACAACCATAGTTCACACTAGGACAAGTTAGCATACAACTGTTGTTTCCCCAGTATATCAAGAATAATACGAAGGTCATCTGCATGGTCCTCCTTTCCCTTGGAGTAGATCAAGATATCATCTATAAACACGATCACAAAGAAATCCACAAATGGTTCAAACACCGTATTCATCAAGCTCATAAAATTTGTCAATGCATTATTCAATCAAAATAACATTACCAAGAACTCATAGTGTCCGTATCGAGTCCTAAAGGCCATTTTAGGTATGTCCTCAAGCCTAATCTTTAGTTGGTGGTACCTCGACGTTAAGTCAATCTTAGAAAATACTGAAGCACCTTGCAACTGGTCAAATAGATAAAAAATATGAGGTAAGGGATGCTTATTCTGGATGGTCACCTTATTCAACTACCGATGATCTATGCACATTCTCATGCTACCATACTTCTTCTTTATAAACAATATCGAAGCTCCCCAAGGAGAATCACTAGGACGGATGAATCCTTTATCAAAAAGCTCTTGAAACAGAGTCTTGATCTCCCTCAACTCTGCCAGAGCAATGAAGTAGGGAGGCATAGAAATTAGGCGAGTGCCCAACTCAAATCAGTAAAAGTCAATATCCCTATTCGGGGGCATACCAGACAAATCTTTAGGAAATAACTCCTAAAATTTTGAAACACACGGATACACTTAATGGAAGGGGGTTCTGCATTGTCATGTCGAAGATGAGTCAAATAGGCCAAACAACCCTACCCTACTAGCTTACTACCCAAAGAAAGGATATGATCTTCACTAGCATAGGCTTGTACACCCCTTCCCAATCTAATCTTTCTCTATCCGAGATCTTTAGAGTCATTGTCGTAGCATTACAATTTAGCACAACAAAATGACCAAACAACCAAGTCATACCCAAATTCGCATCAAAATCTAGCATATCAAATTTGACCAAATCTACCTAAGTCCGGAAACCAATAAACATAACAAAGCACGTACGGTATACACGGGTGAAAACTATAGACTCTCCAACCGGGGTAGAAATGTGAATAGGGGTATCAAGTATATTACATGTGTCACGATCCAAAGTATACCCTAGGTGTAACATGGCGTATAGAACCCCAAAAGCCTCCACACAAGCCACTTAACATACATCATACAAAATAATAGAAATAAAGATTTCAAAAGTTATAGTCTTATATCATAAAAGAGTTTGACAAAGCGGAAGTCTAACATAGTCTCAACCAGCCATCTAGTACATCATAAGGAAGTGATTGGGACGTAACCCGTACATCACATACAAAGTCTAAAAACTGAAATAAAGAAAGAAAGAAAAGTATCTCAATCCTTGGAACATGAGGACTCACCAATCGTTGGGTGCAAAACGATCAACTAGCCACGAGTGTGAGAGGTAGGAGCGCCGGATCCTACATTAGTGAAACAATATAGGCACAAGTATGCATTAGTACATAGAATGTACTAAGTATGATAGCAATGTATAAAAGTTATGAAATCATGCTAAAAAGGACTTTACATGACATGCAATGACCAAGCTAAAGCATAAGATTATAATCATGGTCAATGCAAGCTTAACATGTTTAAAACACTTTGTGAAATACCTTGAAAGTAACTTAGTTCATTATTGTGGGAAGTTTACCATTAACTGACACATACTATGTGAGCTAAAACAGGGAATTCGGTGTGTATCCCACACCAAAAAGAGATATCCTTACTAGCCAAGGTAAGAACTATGAGTCTGAGCTAAAGTGGATCCACTAGCTAATGTCTATCTGAGACAATCATATGGTGGCACATAGTTATGGGACTTAGGGATTGCTTCGAAAGGTCCACGGACGCTAAGCAAAAACCTTCATCCTAAAAGACCGCTCGACGCTAAGTAAAATCCCACGGAATAGTCATTAATCAAATTCAGATCATCATTCATGGAAAGGCACAATCAAGCAACCAATCCAAGATAAAGTTCATTTAGAAAACCTTTCAACCTCATGAACCTTTATGTGAGAAAAACCTTTCACAATCATGTTCTTAGTAGTATGTGAGAAAGCCTTTCACAACAACATTGATACTTTACTCACAAAGCATCCTCAAAATATTTACATCAACTTCATAAAACATGCATATCTTTATAAATTCATCTTTCACAATTCATAAGCTTCATCATGTGTTCATAATAAAAAATCATGGATCATGCATGGGTTCATATGAATTCAACTTAAAATCATGTAATTACTCCAATTCATGCATTAAAGGATAGAAAACAATCAATTGAATCATAATTGAAAATAACCCATGAAGATTGAATAAAACCCTAACTTTTGAATTGAGAAACAACTTGTAAGATTGGAGATCTTAGGAACCCTATGGAGGAAAGGACTCCATAGGTGAATACTAACATACTTCAATGATCAAATCCCAAAAGCTATGGTGAATTGGAGACTTGACCTTGAAACCCTAGCTTCTTCTACCTTAGCTTTAGAGAGAGAATTCTGGGGATGAACTTGGAGGGAAATTAGAATTTAGGTGAATGATTTAGAACGCGTAGTTTTATGACTTAATTTACTTATATAGGGCTAACAATAGGGGTTAAAATGACATATTAGGTACCAAACACATAGGAGAAAGACTAAAATGACCCTAACTTAAAATTTGATAGTGACACTAGATGGACCCCTAAACGGACCGTACAAAGCTTCACTGGTCGTTTAGGGTTCCGTCCAGGTGACTCCAAAGTCCAGGCAACCCTGGACGGTGGGGAAACTTTCCATAAATGGGATATTCAACCTTATATGGGCCGTTTAAGGAGCCGTTCAGGTGACCCTAAGTCCTAGAAGTCTTAAATGGTCGATCTACTTGCCCTATACGGCCAGTGGTGCCCTAAATAGACCGTTTAGGGTCTCGTGAAGGATCCCTGACCTGTTTTAGGCTTTTGAACTTGCCCAATTACTCATGTTTTACCTTTTTAAAACCAAAGGTGTTACAATATCTCTCCCTTGGAAATATTCAACCTCGAATGGAACTCAAGCTAGCACAAAAAGGGTAGGAGAGAACCTAACAACCCAACATAAAAGCAATTCGACAATAATGCACATATCTGAGGAGGAAAATCGACTCCAAGCTAAAAAATACTCAAACATCATTTCATAAAACATACATGCATGCATACGGAAACAAGAGAATGGGCAAAACACATGAAACCAAAAGAATGATCCACGAGGAGCTAAATACCTCAAGCTAAAGTAGGAATAGAGGGAAAGAGATGAGGATATCGAGATATCATATCGGCCTCAGCCTCCCAAGTAGCGCCCTCAACCATTTGATTCCTCCACAACACTTTTACAGACGCAACTTCCTTATTCCTCAATTTCAAACTTGCTGGTCTATAATCTCAATCGGAAATTCTTCATAAGAAAGACTTTCCTATATACCAAGATTTTCTAATGGTACAATAGATGTCAGATCTCCAACACATTTCTTCAATAAGGACACATGGAAAACCGGATGTACCGATGCTAAGCCATTAGGCAAATCAAGCTCATAAGAATCTTTACCAATACGCCTCAAAATCTGATATAGGCCTACATATCGGGGACTAAGTTTCCCCTTCTATCCAAACCTCATGACACCCTTCATAGGTGAAATTTTAAGTAAACCCAATCATTAACATCAAACTCAAGATCTCTTCTTGTAACATTGACATAGAACTTTTGTCAACTTTGAGCAATTTTCAGCCTTTTTCTTATAAGTTGAACTTTTTCCATAGCCTCATGTACCGATTTAGGACCTATCAAGCAACCTCACCTATTTCAAACCAGCCTATGGGAGATCTACTCCTCTTACCATAAAGAGCCTCAAATGGAGCAATACCAGTACTTGAATGATATATATTATTATATATAAACTCAATCAAAGGCAAGTGATCATCCCAATTACCCTTGAATTCGATCACACAAGCTCTCAACATATATTCAAAAGTTTGGAAAGTACACTCCGCTTGCCCATCGATTTGAGGATGAAAGGTCGTACTAAGCTTGACATGGGTACCAAGACCCTTTTGGAAAAACTTCCAAAATTAAGAAGTAAATTGGGTACCACGATCGGAGATAATGGATAGAGGCACTCCATGCAACCTAACCATTTCCTTTAGATACAACCTAGCATAATCTTCCGCTGAATAAGCGACCTTCAAGGGAATGAAATGAGCCGATTTCATCATACGATCAATAATAACCCACATCGATTTATGTTGCCGCCAGGTGCGGGGTAAACCAACAATAAAGTCTATGTTCAAATCTTCCCACTTCCAAGTAGGAATGTTAATATCTTGGAACAAACCTCCTGGCCTTTGATGCTTAACTTTCACTTGTTGAAAATTAGGATACTTAGCCACAAATTACACAATATCCTTCTTCATCCCATTCGACCAATAGACCTCTCGGAAGTCACAGTACATCTTGGTGGCTCTAAGGTGAATGGAATATCGAGAACCATGGGATTTCGATAAAATATGTTCTGTCAAGTCATCAACATTGAGAATACACAAACCACTTGATATCGAAGCACATTCTCTCCCCTTTGGGAGAAAGCCTCAACGAACTTTTTAAGCACTGCTTCCTTGAACTCAATGCAAGCTTAACATGTTTAAAAGACTTTTTGAAATACCTTGAAAGTAACTTTGTTCATTATTGTGGGAAGTTTACGATTAACTGACATAGACCATGTGAGCTAAAATATGGAATCCAGTGTCTATCCCACATCGAAAAGAGATGTCCTTACTTGCCAAGGTAAGAAACATGAGTCTGAGCAAAAGTGGATCTACTAGCTAATGTCTATTTGAGACAATCCTATGGTGGCACTGAAATACCTTAGAATTTGAAAAAAAAGAAAAGGGATTTTTGGGCTACAAGTTATGTCTACGGTCCCCATCTATGGACCGTAGAAGCTCCTAAGGGTCGTAGATGTCATTCGTAGATGAGGGAAAATAATTTTTAAAAAACCTAGTCCTAGTACTTTGTTGATGAATGACTAGGATGGACCGTAGACAGTTTGATGGGCCGTAGATGGGTCTCATCAAAATCGATTGAATTTTTTGGTTCTAGTACTTTTTCAATGGTTGACAAGTACGGTCCATAGAAAATCCTACGGACCGTAGGTCAGAATCGTAGGTCAAGTCCGCCAGTTATTTTAAGGGGCTTTTGGATATTTTCCCTAATTATTTTAAATCAAAACTAAGTCATTTTGGCCTTCATCCTAAGGCATATATAAGGCTTTTTGAGTCCTAAATTACGCACTCAAACCCCGTTATCCTATATCCCCAAAACCTAACCAAATTAATTCTTCCCAAATTCTCTCAAGACTAAGAAAGAAGATGAATCTAGGGTTAATTCAAGTTCATCAATCCTCCATTCTTTTTGTGCATTAAGTATCAAGGTATGTGGGTATTCACCCATGGAGTCCTTTCCTCCATGGGGTCCCCAAGGTTTCCAATTTCTCAATTCATTTGCAATTGATCAAGTTAAGTTTTCAATTCAATCTTTGTGGGTTTCATCCAATTATGATTTAGTATTGCTTATGTAGTCTTCTATTGCATGATACAATGTTAATGTGTGATATTTATTTGAAATTATATTGACCCATGCCTAAATTATGATTTTCAACTATGAACCTATGATGAACCCAAGAACCTATGAACTATGAATTTATGAAGATATGCATGTTTTTATGAAGTTATTGTAAATGATTTGAGGATGCTTTAAAAGGAAAGTATCAATGTTATTGTGATAGGTTTTCTCACATGCTATTATAATCATCATTGTGAAAGGTATTTCTCACACATGGATTCACATTGGTGAAATGTTTTCTCATCCAGATTGAATTGTGTTTAAGGAGCTATTCTATGAGTTGATCTCAAAAGTGTGGATTGGTATTGATCTTTGCCTTTCCTATGTTATATTGATATTTGGCTTTTATCTATTCCGTTGGGATTAAGAATTAGCACCGAGAGGGCTTTCAGGTGGAGGCTCAAAAATGGTAGTCTCTAGTAGCAACCTTTAATACCAAACTACATTTCCCCGTAGGATTGTCTTGAATGACCTAGCTAGTGGATCAACTTTAGCAAAATATGATATGTACTGAGTCTGCCTTGGCAAGTAGACTCCCCTTCTTTCGGTAAGAGGGATATACTGGATTCCATGATATATTTCTCATGGTCTTATTCTCGATTAAACCTAATATCCCACAAAATGACTACGTTTTCTCAAAGCTTTCCTTATGTCTCCTATTTTAATTGCATTGACTATATTTCATGATTTACATGCCATTACTTCTTTAATCTTTTAAATGTTCAAATATTGATCATGCCTCATATATTTTAAGCCATTCATGCTACCATGCCTATTTTATGCGTATTGTCCCATACTTAGTACATTCTATATACTAATGCATACTTGTGAATACATTATTTCACTAATGTAGGATTTGACGCTCCTACCTCTGACTCTTGTAGCTAGTTGATTCTTTCTCATTCAAGAGATTGGTCAGTCCTCATGTTTCGAGGACCGAGATACATCTTACATGTTCAAGCCTTTCATTAGTTTTCAAACTTGTATGTGATGTATGGGTTACGTCCCAATCACTTTCCTTATGATGCAATACATGGCTTATTGAGACTTATGTTAGACTTCAGCTTTGTCAAACTCCTTTATGATATAAAACTATGATTTTGAACTCTTTACTTCTATTATCTTGTATGATATATGCTAAGTGGCTTGTGTAGGGCCTCTTGGGGTCCTATATTCCATGTTACACCTAGGGTATACTTTGGGTCGTGACAAACATATAGTTATGGGAATTAGGGATTGCTACTAAAGGTCCACAGACGCTAAACAAAAACTTTCATCCCAAAAGCCTGTTCGGTGCTAAGTAAAATCCCACGGAATAGTCATTAACCATATTCATATCATCATCCATGGAAAGGCACAATTAACAACCATTCCAAGATAAAGTTCATTTAGAATAGCTTCTAAAGCTTGATTTAACTTAGGTGAGAAAACCTTTAAACCTCATGAATCCTTATGTGAGAAAAACCTTTCACAATGATTTTCTTAGTAGTATGTGAGAAAATCTTTCACAACAACATTGATACTGTATCCTAAAACCTTCCTCAAAAAATTTACATCAACTTTATAAAACATGCATATCTTCATAAATTCATCTTTCATAGTTCATAAGCTTCTTCATGTGTTCATAATAAAAAATTATGGATCATGCATGGGTTCATATGAATTCTACTTAAAATAATGTAATTACTTCAATTCATGCATTAAAGGATAGAAAATAATCAATTGAATCATAATTGAAAAGAAGTCATGAAGATTGAATAAAACTATAACTTTTGAATTGAGAATCTAACTTGTAAGATTGGAAATCTTGGGAACCCTATGGAGGAACGGACTCAACAGGTGAATATTAACATACCTTGATGATCAAAGCCCAAAAGCTATGGTGAATCGGAGACTTGACCTTGAAACCCTAGCTTCTTCTTCCTTAGCTTTAGAGAGAGAATTTTGTGGATGAACTTGGAGGGAAATTTGAATTTAGGTGAATGATTTTGAATGGATAGTTTTAGGACTTAATTCACTTATAAAGGGCTTAGAATAGGGGTTAAAGTGACATAGCTTAGGTATCAAACACATAGGGGAAAGACTAAGATTACCCTAACTTAAAAACTGATGGTGACCCTAGATTGACCCCTAAATGGACCGTACAAAGCTTCACTCGCCGTTTAGGATTCTTTCCATGTGACTCCAAAGTCCAGGCAGCCTTGGAGGGCTAGGGAAACTTTCCCTAAATGGGTCATTCAACCTTATATGGGCCATTTATGGAGCATTCCAGGTGACCCTAAGTCCTGGCAGTCCTAACCAACCAGCCCACTTGCCTATACGACCAGTGGCCGCCTAAACAAACCATATAGGGTCTCATGAAGGGTCCTGACTTATTTTAGGCTAGCCTACTTGCCCATTAACTCACGTTTTACCTTTTTAAAGCGTGAGGTGTTACAAGAGGCAACTCTCCATTGATGGGGTGATGATTGACTACCCCACAATATGGGATACAATAAAATTTTATGGTTTTGAGCGGTTTGCCAGAGCTCAGCCTACATATGTCCAAGGTGGGTGAGGGAGTTTTATGTGGCCTATGTAAAAGCCTTGCCAAAGAAAAGAAAAGGAGTGGTTTGGAAACCCTTGGATGTGGTTGAAGTCCAAGGTAAAATGGTGCAGTGCCACCCGAAATGATATGTTGGGCACTAAGGGCAACCGGACTGAGATGTACACACTGTGCATGCAACAAGATCTTGACACCTTGAAGGGTTGGTTGGCACCGTTCATATCAGATATCACTCCTCCGTGGATGGCTGATGGAGTGAAGATCGAAAAGAAAGATATGAATATTGGAGCCCGGTAGTGGTTTGGGTTCATCATTAGCAACATCATGCCATCCTAAAATGAGTCAATCCTCCGGCATCTGAAAGCCATCTTTGTGGGTACAATTATTGACCAGGAGAAGATAAATGTTGGTTCCATTATTGTAGATGAGATGTGTAACACCTCGGATTTCAAAAGGGGAAGGAATGCATAAAATTTCAGCACCAGGTTGAGGTCTATGAGACTAGTTTATAGTTCATAGGTCTTTCTATGGGCCGTAGACCAGTCTCGTAGAAAGGGAGGAAAACATTTTTTTAAAATCAAGTTCTAATATCTTTTCTACGGCTCACCAGGACGGCGCGTCAATCCCTGTACGTGCGTAAATGGGTCTCGTAGGTAGGTCCATGACTTAGTTAAATTTTGAGGGTCAAGATTGGTTTCTATGGTTAGTGTCTACAGGCCGTAGGAAGAGCTACATGTTAGACAAGACCGTCAAAAGTTAATCCAAATAAAAGGTTTATGAACTTTTCTACGGTTGACCAGGACGATCCGTAGTTCCAAAACATAGAAGGGCTTTGGCAGTTATTTGAAAGGGCTTTTGAGTTTTTACCCTAATTTTTTAAAATCAAAACTAAGTAATTTTGGACTTCATCCTAAGACCTATATAAGGCTTTTTCAGTCCTAAATTATCCACTCATACCCCATTCTTCTAAATCCCCAAGACCTAACCAAATTCATCTTCCCCAAATTCTCTCAAGACTAAGGAAGAAGAAGAAGTTATGGTTAATTCAAGTTCATCAATCCTCCATTCTTTTTGGGCTTTAAGTATCAAGGTAAGTGGGTATTTACCCATGGATTCCTTTCCTCCATGGGATCCCCAAGGTTTCCAAATTCTCAATTCATGTTCAATTGATCAAGTTAGGGTTTCAATACAATCTTTGTGGGTTTCATCCAATTAGGATTTATTATTATTGATTAAGTCTCCTAATGCATGATTCAATGTTAATGCATGATATTTAGTTGAAATTATATTGACCCATGCCTAAATTAGGATCTTCAACTATGAACCTATGATGAACCCATGAACCTATGAACTATGAATTTATGAAGATATGCATATTTTTATGAAGTTATCGTAAATGATTTGGGGATGCTTTGAAAGAAAAGTATCAATGTTATTGTGAAAGGTTTTCTCACATGCTATTATGATAATGATTGTGAAAGGTATTTCTCACATATGAATTCACATTGGTGAAAGGTTTTTCTCATCCACGTTGAATTGTGTTTAAAGAGCTATTCTATATTTTGATCTAAAAAGTGTGAATCGGTATTGATAATTGCCTTCCCTTTATTATATTGGTATTTGACTTTTATCTATTCCGTTGGGATTTAGACTTATCACCAAGAGAGCTTTGAGGTAGAGGCTCAAATAGGGCAGTCTCTAGTAGCAACCTCTAGTCCCAAACTACGTGCCCCCATAGGATTGTCTTATATGACATACCTAGTGGATCCACTTTAGCAAACGATGATATGTACGGAGTCTATTTTGGCAAGAAGATTCCCCTTATTTCGGTATGAGGGATATACAGGATTTCATGATATATCTCTCATAGTCTTATTGTCGGTTAAAGCTAATATACCACAACATGACTATGTTTCCTCAAAGCTTTCCTAATGTCTCCAATTTTAAATGCATTGACTATATTTCATGATTTACATGCCATTGCTTCTTTAAGCTTTTAAATATTCAAATATTGATCATGTCTTATATGTTTTGATCCATTCATGCTACCATTCCTATTTTATACATATTGCCCCATACTTAGTACATTCCATGTACTAATGCATACTTGTGCCTACATTATTTCACTAGTGTAGGGTCTGACGCTCCTACCTCTCACTCTCGTGGCTAGGTGATTCTTCCCGATTTCAAGAGTTTGGTGAGTTCTCATGTTCCGAGGACCAAGATACATTTACTTATTGATGTCTTTCATTAGTTTTCAGACTTGTATATGATGTATGAGTTACATCCCAATCACTTTCCTTATGATGTAATAGATGACTTATTGAGACTTATGTTAGACTTCCGCTTTGTCAAACTCCTTTATAATATAAGACTATGATTTTGAATTCTTTATTCTATTACCTTGTATGATGCATGGTAAGTGGCTTGTGCAGGGCCTCTTGAGGTCCTATATGCCATGTTACACTGAGGGTACTACTTTGGGTTGTGACAAGATGTTGATGAGTGCTGGTCAGGAGCAGACTTCTCTTACCTTCCCACTTTCGATCACACAACCGTGTGAGGCCACCGGGGTACCATTTAGGGAGAGATAAGATGTCTGGATCATCCCTGCCTCCTCCAACAACATTCAGAGAATTAAGGTAGTCTATTTGAGAGATGACAAAGCCCGAAGAAAGCTTCCACCACCAGACACTACTATAGTGGTAGATGTAACTATTCTTGAGGCCGATGCTGCTCATCTTGCTCCTTCTGTGGAGCCATCAAGTACTCCTCAGCCTCCTCTCATAGCTTCTAGCTCAGCCACTCCCTCTAACTCGTCTGCACCTACCCCTGCATCCTCACTAATGAGTGGTAGATTTACTCATTTGAAGCTTATTTAGTTGAACAATTAGTGTCCTCAATGGCTAATTATGCCCTATTCTAATGATATTTTGATGATTTGCAGCTATGGAGGCTAACGGATAAGGCAAGGATGAATGTTTGGTAGAATGGCCAAAAACATACAAAGAAGTGTAAAGTCCACATTGATGATCGCCTATCAGGAAGGGCGTATCGCCCAATGGGCATGACCTCACCCAAAGTGAAAGTGCTTAACACTTAAATTAATTGAGGCTGGTCAGCGAACTTGAAGAAGAATGGTGGCTCGCCAAATGTAAAGGGTGAACTTGCTGACCATCACCGAAGGTGACAAACTTGGAGAAAAATTGAAGTCTAAAAAGGCGAACAAAGGTGGTACTCGACGATTCACCGAATGTGAAAGGCAGACTTGAACGTGCTCATCGACTGAGGTTCAAATACCTGAAGCCTAAAGGAAGAGAAAGGTGAGCTAACGAGCAAAAGGAGATACGCCGAACGTGCTTGGAGAGCCCGACTAACGTCATTGAAATGGTCACATAGTTAATTTTAGGCCAAATTTTGGGAAACAATAAATAGTCCAAAGGAGAGAAAAAAAGGTGTTCTGAATTTTTGAGAGAGACTTGTCTAAAACCTTTTTCTCTTGAGTTTTTGAGAGAGAAACACTTTACTTTGTGAAGAACACTTTTAGTTTTGGGGTTTTCAACTTTACTCTTAATTTGTACAATTTGAAGTTGAATCCAAAGTGGTTGTTGCTTATTATTGCTTAATTTAATGTCACCCATGACTGTTGTCATGAAAGATATAATTTCTTTACATTTGGTGATGGGTGGCTAAAACCCCAATGCCTAAGGGTGTAATTATGGGATTGGGTGTTGATTTACCATAGTGGGTATTGTGTTATGCTCTATTTTGTTGCTGTTTATTTATGGATTTTGGCTAATTAGCATGGGGTTAATTTATGGGTTAAGGTTGCAAACTTAATTCCTAGTTCTCATCTCTGATTGATGCTCAAAAGAGATTGATTAGAGTGGATAATTAATTCTATACTAGCAATTTAGGTTTGATGTCTGCAATTTTCTTGAATAAGAGATTATAGGTCAGATTTATTTGCCCTATTTCTGCATCGAAAGAGAGAATAGTGTAAGGTATTGGGTTGTTTAGTAATGCACATAGATGCGACCGAAAGGGGATTCTATGAACTGATTCTATGAGATTGAAAGAAGATTAGTGTCATTGAAGATGACCCAGCTTATCCATGAGTGTTCGATACTATAAAGCAACACAATTACTCCTATGTGCTATCAATTTCCAATCCCCGCGCCCCTAGATTAATCTTAGTTTAATTGTTAATCTTGATACAAAAATCTTTTTAGTAAATTTGGCGGAATCATCCACCCATTGTTCTTATTACTAAAAATGAATTGATTTACATTCTAACTTTCTTGGTAGAATTTTCTGCACTATGTCACTCTCTGTGGGATTCAACCTCGACTCTTAATTTGGTATTTTATATTGACGATGATCTCTTACTTTTTTTATTTGTTTTAGAGAGTAGTTTGAGCGTTATAAAAAAATGACGCCGTTATCGGGGAGTGATGGCTAAGAATTTCATTTGAGAAATTAGTTGTTTAGTTGTAGTAGATTGTTGCTTTGTGTTGTAGTTTGCTGATTTGCAGGTATAGAACATGAGTGACCACAGTAGTGACAATGATAGTCACTATGGTCAAAATGATAATATGGGTGATTTGAATGACATGCACATGAACGTCATTCAATCCACGGGAGCTATCCGGTTACCTCCCATCGCAGGGAGAGTAGTTTTTGATGTAACCAGAATAATGCTACAGCTGCTCCAATTGAGAGGAATGTTTGGTGGTTTAGATCATGAAGACCCCCATGAACATCTTCAAAATTTTGTGGATGTGTGTGGGCCATTTGTGTTCAAGAACATTTCACAAGAGTCCATAAGGTTGAGGTTATTCCCGTTCTCTTTGACGGGTGAAGCTACAAGGTGGTTGGCAGAATTACCAAATGATTCTATCACTTCTTGGGAGGAGTTAACTGAAGCATTCTTGGAGAGATTCTTTCCTCCCTCAAAGATGATAAACCTTAGGGACCAAATCCAAAACCTCAAGAGAATTAAAGGTGAAGTTATACATGATACATGGTTGCAGTTTTGGAGATTACTCTTGGAATGGTCAACACATGGTGTCCCAAACCAATTGTTGCTGCAACATTTTTTTGTAGCCTTGATTCAATCAACAAAGGTGTGACTGATTAACTCGTCCAAGGTGGGCTGATGCGACAACAATATCAGATAGCATTGGTGTTGCTAGATGACATGACCAATGTGAACCGAGCATGGCATACTAGAGAGGACCAAGTGTGTTCCCTACAATTGAGCATGAGAAAAGAAAAAATTAACAAGGAGCAAGAACGAGATGAAAATATGGCCAAAATGATGATCCACCTTAATATGTTGTCCAAACATGTCATGGGAGGCGGATTAAAATTAGTAAATGTGGTTGGAACAAGTAGTGGAAAGTGCCCAAAAAATGCCAAGTTTGAGGCATTATACAATGAGTAAGTACAATACTTGGGAAACTAAATGGGGGGTTCTCACCCAAACTATCAATGACAAGGTGGGAACCAAGGTTGGAACAAGGAGCGAGATAGCGGTTTTGGAGAGGTAAAAATTGGAGAGATAGGGAGGCTGAAAAAGATAGATATATTCCTCCCTATAATCGTCCACGCCCATAAGAAACAGCTGGCCCAAAAGGAAACTAAATCAAGGAAATCCTCATGAGGATCATCTACAAGGTTTAAGGGTCTAACAAGGTGTTGAGGGACTTGAAAAATGGATTCTCCACCTTATCTCAAATAGTGACCTCTCATTCCATAACTATCAAAAAGCTGAGACTCAAATGTGCCAAATCTCCACTTATCTAAATCCAAGGCAAAAGGAACATTGCCTTGTGACACCATACCAACTCCAAAGAATGATTGTTGAGGAGTTGAGAACTCTATCATGCCATGACGTTAAATAAGGCGCTTCTTGGGAGGCAACCCAAGTTTTACATTTAGTTTATTGCTTTTCAATAACGTATGTTGTGGATGTAGGTCGAAATGAAGTCAAAGTGTTGCGAAAGGTACTTTAGGCGATGCCAAGACCAAGTCGGTGATCTACCGAAGGCATTGTGTGCACTCATTCTTGTCGTCTTTTGAGTTAAAAAAAAGTGAAAATGTGTACTATCTACTTAAGCGATCTGATCTCCAAATGGTGATCCATCGAAGTATACTATGTGAACTCCATCGAGTTCACCAAATCAGCCTTCAGGTTTGGTATTCGTTCAAGCCTCATCGATGAACTTTAGCTCCTTCGGCGATTCACCAAATGCGTTCGGTGACGTTAGTTGCAAATCACCGAGTGTACCTGACATAAATAGGCCAAGAGTCTTTTCATGTTAAAAAGAAACCCTTTCAACTCTTTGTGCTTTTTTTCTCTTTTAAACTCCCAATACCTTCATTTTGGTGTGTTGAGTGCCTCGTGTGTGTGATTTCATGTTCTTGGAGTGTGTTGGATTGATTGCATCTCGACCCAACCCTATTTCCGTCATATTTTGTGTTGTGCTACTCTTTGAAGTTGGTGTTCGACTTCTATCTTATCATTTGTGCTTAAATGTGTGTCAATTGATATTGGCTTAGAGGCATGAGAAACATATTGTTGTTTAATTGTATTAAGTAGTGCTATATAGATCGTATTGAACTGTGTCCATGATTTTGATATTTGAGTTTGAACCCAAAATTGATATTGTTGGTGAATATTTGAAATTGAACCCTCATATATGTTGGGTCTTTGTGGAATTTCATGTGGGTGAAGTCTGATTAACCCAGTGTTACTTCGATAATATGATTTTGCCCAATAATAGATAGAGTGACGACTTACTTAAAAGCAAATTGTCAAATTGAGTAGTACTTTGTGAAATTTGGGGGAAGTTTGAGTACCCATGGATAGAAAAAACATGTGGGTAGATCGTAAAGTTAATTGGGAATTGGGTATTGTTGTGTATTGTGGTTGATCTCGTGACAATAGGCACCGGGTTGAACACTACCTATTCGGCGGATTTGTCTTAACTCGCCAAGGCAGTTAGGCGAATTGCTGAATATTTTACAGCTCACCTTTCTTGCTTGAATATGTAACCTAGGTACTGTTCCATTCGACGAACATGTGTTAGTCCACTGAAACCCACTCGACGTATCTCCAAGTGGGAGTGGAAATCACCCTTTATGCATGTTCTCTTTTATTTTGCACTGTCACTTTCGGCAGACTTGTCTTAGCCCGCCGAAACCAATTCAGCGAATCACTGAGTTGGAGATGACTCCGCCCATTTTGCCCGAGTTCTTTAAAATTGTGTACTATCTATTTTGGTGAGCTCGCCTAACCTGTTAGGCAGACCGCCTTCTCAGTAGGTGATCCTCAGAACAAATTTTTGAAATGCATTTCCATTGGGTTTGATTTCAACTAACCTTCACCACATCTATGTTTGTATGATTATGCCTTGTAGGAAATGGCTAGAACAAAGGGGAAGCAAGTGGTCAAATCTGACACAAAATCAGATAGAAAATCCTCTTCTCCTCCTCCTCCAAAAAGGCAAAAAGGGATAGTCATAAATAAGCCTTCCCAAAAAGAAAACACTATGAGCTCCTCAATGTGTGAGAGTGAGCAACCAAGAAAAGGGGTTGTTAGAAAAAAAGATTAACATCCGCTCCAAGTTGGTGCATCCTTCTCAAAATTAGGCACTAACTTCTTGTGTTCTCCCGATCACCGTTCCAAGAGCCCTCAATAGGCTCAAGGCTATAGGAGAATGAACAATTCTAGAAGAGAGTAGACTCTTCACTAATAGAGTGCTAAGTGAGTACTCGGTTGTTTGGGACATGATTAAATTTCATGGGTTTGAGAGGTTCACAAGACCTGGACCTTCTTAAGTCCCAACATGGGTATGAGAGTTCTACATAGCCTACACAAAGGCTTTATTAAAGAAGAGGAAAGGCACAATATGGAAGCCCTTATAAGAAGTCAAAGTTCGTGGTAATATGGTGCAATGCCACGCATGAAATATAAATGATATTTTTGGTACCAGGGGCACTAGCAATGTGTATTTTTGACTCAGAATAAACAAAGGTTTAGAGGAACTGAAGGGTTGGTTCGCCCATATCATCTCTGACACCTCACCACTAAGGATGGCAAAAGGAGAAATGATTGAAAAGAAAGATCTGAACATCGCTTCTAGATACTGGTTTGGGTTCATTTGCAGCAACATTATGCCATCTTAGAATGAGTCCATTCTCTAGCTTTCGAAAGTCGTACTAGTTGGCAGCATCATAGACAGGACAGAAATATGTGTTGGTGGGTTGATTGCTGAAGAAATGTTAATGAGTGCCAAACAAGATAAGACATCCCTCCCTTTTTTGGTCTTGATCACACAATTTTGTGAAGATGGATGAGTTTCCTTTCAAGGGAAGATAGATGTGAGGGTAACCCCAGCCTCCTCCGATGTCATTCGGAGGATCAAGACTGACGATTTACGGGATGATGCATCTTGGAGGAAGCCAGCTCTACCAGATACTATACCAGTGGTTGATCCTGTCACTCTTTCTGTTGAGGCCACTCTATCTGCTCCTTCGGTGGAGCAGTCAGGTATACCCCAGCCTTCTTTAATACCCTCTACTTCCACTTTTGATGTGACTGCACCTGCCTCTATCTCCCATCCTCCCGTGACCAGGCCATGATATATCAAATGGGAAATCTTGCTTGGTCTGTAGATGTGAGAGCTGCGAGAGTAGAGAAGGATATGTTGTCGATGATTGATCGGGCTATTGAGGTTGCTTAGGCCCCACTGAGAGTTAGGTTGACTTAGTGTGAGGCTTCTATTGAGTCACATAGTGTGAGGTTGGATAACCTCACTGCTAGGTTAGAGGATTGAGAGAAGGCTGAGGGTAGTTTAGATGTTCTATCTTCGATGAGGGCAGAGATAACTTATTTAAGGGTTGATGTTGACCAACTAAGGTATACAGACATATCTATGCTGTGGGATGAGGTTCCTTTGCTTGATGCGCTCGTGTCAACACCTACTTCTATGCCTAGTGGTGATCTTTCTCTGAGTGTAGCTAAGCAGCCGAGTGGGGGTTATGTGACTATTGGTGATGATATAGGTATTGAAGATGGTGCTGAGAGATAAGAGGATAGGGGCGATGATAATTTGGCTTAGTAGACTGATGAGGAGGAGCAGAGGAGAGAGAAGGCTGAGTAGTAGACTGCATTGACATTGACTGAGCTGCAGGACCTTAAGGAGACGATGGTCTACGCTACTTTGGAGAGATCCCTTGAGGAGGCCTCCACAGTTGGCACTAGTGGAGTCTCTTTAGACTCCATCATTCTTCTTGTAGATGTGTTAGGCACTGATGCCGCGGTTGAGCCGACTTTGCTTCCTCTAGTTATCATTTTTCAAGCACTGATGCCCAGGATGATGCTACTCTTCCTGATACTCCTAATGCCAGCACTCCATAAGCATAGCCTTTTAGGGGGACTTTTTACCTCCCATCCCGTACTCTTTATTTATTTTGCATTGAGGACACTATTATTTCTATTTTGGTAGGGTGAAGGAACTTGTGCCAATATTCCCCTTTTGTTTATATTTTGTTACTTTAAGTTTTTTTTTACATAACTGTAGTAATTGGTTTTATTATAGTTGTTTGATTGATTTGGCTTGTTTTCTCTCTCTCTCAATTTTATAATTGCCTCATGAGTTTTGAAATCGTTGAAATGCTTGAGTGTCATTGATAATAATTTAACGATTATGTTCAATATCGATGTCTTGAATAGTACTCATGATGAGCATTGTGTTTAGCATTTGTGTTGCAAGAAAAGATCGATGTGTATGGACTTTTGAATAATCTTTTTGAATCTTGTGTTGACTACCTACATTTTGATGTGAGCCTTGCAATGAACATCAAACATAAGCTTCTGATTTTATCGGCCTGTGCTAAATAATTGTGTTTGAAGTGCCGTGTGTGGTAAGGTTTTACTTGGAAGCATGGTTGTGGAATACTAGAATTTTCCTTGTTAGTCCAATTGTCTTGCTATGGTGAATGTAATAAATGATCTTGGGCAGAAATTTTGAGAGGGAACCCAAATTCCATTTCGTTTTTGTGACTACGTTGTGAGAGTGTGCAATAATTTTTGCACCATTTGAGCCTAATCCATTTGTTGACAGCCTTATTGAAACCTCTTGAGCCAAATTTTTCCTAATTTCTCACCCAAAATCCTTTTAGAAGCATTGGTTTGTTTAATAGCAAACTTAGGATAAAAGCCTAAGTTGTGGGTGTGGAAAGGAAGGAGGAAGGAAAGCCAAGTGAAATACAAAGAAAAGATGAAAGGAGAATCAACTTTGATGTGTGTTACACAAAAAAGAAACCCCTCCTTCTAAAAATAGGTGGATCGCCCAAAGGGCACAACCTCGCCCCAAGTGACAATGGTCAACACTTGAATTAATTGAGGCATGTCGGCAAACTTGAAGAAGAACATCGACTCGCCCAATTTAAAGGGTGAATCTGCTGACCATTGCCGAAGGTGACAGACTTCGAGAAAAATTGAAGGCTTAAAAGATCAGCAAAGGTGGTACTCGATGATTCACCAAATGTAAAAGGCAAACTCGAATGAGCTCGCTGACTTAGGTTCAAACACCTGAAGCCTAAAGCAAAACAAATGCGAGCTAATAAGAAAATGGCGATCCACAGAACGTGCTTTGCGAGCCTGACTAAAGTCACCAAAATGGTCACGTAGTGAATTTTGGGATAAATTTTTAGAAACTATAAATAGCTCAAAGGAGAGAGAAAGGAGGATTTTGAATTTTTGAGAGAGTCCTATCTAAAAGCTTTTCCTCAAGAGTTTTAGAGAGATAAACACTTTACTTTGTGAAGAACACTTTTAGCTTTGGGGTTTTCAACTTTGCTCTTAATTTGTACAATTTGAAGTTGAATCCAAAGTGGGTGTTACTTATAATTGCTTAATTTCATTTCACCCTTGGCAGCTTTCATGAAAGGTATAATTTCTTTACACTTTGTGATGGGTGGCTAAAACCCCAAAGTCTAGGGGTGCAATAATGGGGATGAGTGTTGATTTACTATTATGGGTATTGTGTTATGCTCTATTTTGTTACTATTCATCTATGGATTGGAGCTATTAAGCATGGGATTAATTTATGAGTTAAGGTTGTAAACTTAATTCCTACTTCTAATCTCCGATTGATGCTCGAAAGAGATTAATTAGAGTGGATAAATTTTTTGATACTAGTGATTTAGGTTTGATGTCTGTAATTTGCTTTAAAAAGAGATTATATGTCAGATCAATTTGCCCTATTTCTGCATCAAAAGAGAGAATAGTGTAAGGTATTGAGTTGTTTAGTTATGCACATAGATGAGACCAAAAGGAGATTCTATGAACTGATTCTATGATATCGAAAGAAGATTAGTGTCACTAAAAATGACCCAGCCTATCAATGAATGTTGGGTACTATAGAGCAACACAATTACCCTAACATCAAAGAAAGACCAAGATCATTTCTCCAACAAAACTCAATCAAGATCAACATTTCAAGACCAACCGGGCAAGTTCTAGGTAACAAAAGTGAACACAAGACCTTATTAAACAACTCACCACACATGGCATGCAAATCAATCAAGATGGTTCAAAATATTACTTCCTTTTAAAATTATAAGTTGCATTGAACATCTAAAACTCTGACGAATCAAAAGTTACCAAAAGAGTTGTAAGTTGTCACAAAATCATTCACAACTCCAAAAATGGAGGGGTATGTTCAACATTATTCACATGCAAGACTATGTTCCTAGTACCAACCAAGTCTAAACCTTTCCAAAAAGATTACAATATTGTCCTTAAGAAGGTCGTCAACCAATCCATCATCGGGCAACCTCATGCATCTATTCGGGGTTGGCTACTCAGACTTCAACACATCGAACACCAAATGGGCAACCATTCCTGTTCTGTGGATGCTAGAGAATCTAGGATAGAAAGGGAGATGCATAAGATTATTGAGCGAGTGATTGATGCTACGATATGCCAAGTTAGATTTCAGATGATGGTACACCCGACCACTCTAGCATCGTATGGGGAGAGGTTGGATAATCACACTACTAGAGTTGAGGCTAGAGAGAAAAGTGAGGGTAGCTCTATGAATCTTACTGAGTTAAAGGGAGATATTGCTACATTTAGGGCTGATGTGGACCAGTTGAGGTCCACACATATATATATCCATGTTATAGGGTGAGGTTCCCTTACCCGAGCCCGAGTTTGTGCCTCTCTTTTAGCCAAGAGTTGATACACACGGTAACGTAGTTGAGCAGCCAGCTGAGGTTAAGAATGAGGTTGGTGATGAGGACACAAATGAGGAGGAGTGTGGGAGAGAGGATGAGTAGAGGATAGATGAGACATTGACCTCTGTTTGTATCTAGATTCTATCTTTTCTAATTATCTTTACATTTCTTGCTCAGTTGGCCTATGATGCCTACCGAGTACCTTCGTTTTGATACTTATTCTACACTCTTCATCTTTTCTTGATGTAGGTCGTAGTACCAGCTACCAACGGTGATTGTTTGTGCCATCTTTTGTAGTTTATGGATACCGGAGACGAGGGTGAGCACTTGGCGTCCTGGATTAGCCTGTATATATGTTAGCTAGTCTTTTCCTTTGAGACAGCTTGTTGTTGTCCACTTTTGGTACTTGTACTTATTCATGTTATACAACTTTGTACTTGTGACTTCTAGGTTCTGGGAGGGTTTCCATTGTGTATAGTTTTTGGTTTGGTTCCGTTTCTGTCTTTTCTTATTGTTAATATTGTTTTATGTTTAGTTCTACCCTGAAACTCATTACTGGTTGTTCTGGGTTACGGGTTGGCTTACCTACTCATGTATTATAGTAGGTGCCATCATGACTCGAGATATCGAGTCGTGATATATATTTTTTGTTTGTTTGTAAGGTCTATATTTTAATTATAGTGGTTGCTAAAGAAATGCAACAAATAGATTGTTGTAGTTCTACAAACTATCGTATATTTGATCATTTTTAGAGACTCTTAATAGTTTTGGACTCTTTGTTTTAAATTTTTTTATTCAAACTATCTTATTGGTGTTTAGGCATTTTATCTTTTTTATTATGTGATGTTGTGTAGATCTTGTCTTCAATATTGTCTAGTATTTTAGAAAAAATAATTATATTTGTGTGGTGCGTAGTATATAATCTTTCTCTAAAAAAATTTTGTTAGTTAAAAATATTTTTAAAATTAATGATGTTATAATATATAACTGCGATTTCTTTTTCATTTTCCAATAATTTTACTATTCAATTACAAAATTTAGGTTGTAGCCATTTGAACATATATTTCTTTTGTTGACAAAATTTCGTTGTGACTAAATTGTATGTTAAATAGAGACAATAATACAGTTGTCACTAATTGTTCGAACTATTAGTGATAAAAATTAAGGTCACAATTGAATAATAAAATTTTTTGGCTAAAGTTTACAATGATTAACCACAAACTCTAGTTTGTCGCTAATGTATCAATATACTTTTTTTGACAGTTTTTCGTATCCAAAAATTAACTAATTTTAGGATAAAAAATGGTATATCACTAATGTATCAATATATGTTTTGCGACAAAAAAATTATATAAAAATTATCTAATTTTAAGATAAAAAATTATTTGTCACTAATGTATTGATATAAATTTTTGCGATAAAAGTTTTTCGTATACAAAATTTTACTAATTTTAGGGCAAAAATGGTTTGTCACTAATATATCAATATATTTTTTGCAACAAAAGTTTTTCGTATAAAAAATTTAACTAAATTAGGGACAAAAAATGGTTTGCCGCTAATTGGGAACATCATTAGTGACAAAATAATGTGCCTTTAGTAACTTCAAATTCATGGCTAATAGTGCTCAATAAATGACGTCAATTCATTTTTATTGAGAAACTTTAGTGGATAAAACTTTGCTACGAATTTTTATGTTTTGTCACTAAAAATATGTGGCTCGTATATTTAAGCATAAAATGTAATTTTTGTCACTAAAAGTGAACAAATAGTGACAAATTTTATGTCGTAGGTAGTAATTTCGTAGCTATATATCATATTTATTGTAGAAGTTTCCTAACACACTAGATGACTCATCGAATGGACTGCAACTCACTAAAAGTGTCAGAAAACTCTCCTCAAAAGTCCAAACCAACTCAGCCAGAGAATGTAGTGAATGACCACTCACCAATCATGTCAAACCAATCATGTCAACGAGCTCTAGTAATCTCATCCAAAAGGTTAGAGAACTCTGATCATAAACGTAAACCAACTCAGTGAGAGACAGGAACAAACGATGCCTCACCAATCAAGTTGGCAGACTCCATCGAGCTCGCCAAAAGTATCTAAAACTTGAAGACCTGAAGTGAAGCTAAAAGGTAGAATTGGGTGATGCGGCGGAGCACTCGGTGACTTGCTAAGTTGTTCGGTGAGACCGACTAATATCACCGATGGGTGTTTTCAAGTGAAATTTTCACCAATTTTTAAAAAGGTATAAATTGATGTTAGGAGAGAAACACTATCTTATACTGTTCAAAATACTTTGCACATAGAAACTTCTAATGTTTTTGGAGATTTTCTAGCTCAGACATGAGAAATTGAGGTTTTGACTTGGGTTGATTCAAATTGAGGATTGAAGCATTTCTAGCTTTGATGGAGAACAATTTATTTGGTCAAACTTTTTAAAATTTTAGTATGATTGGCTAAAACCCCATAGTCTTAGGGGTGTGCGATGTAATTGAATTCCTAATTAGTTTGTGGGTTTTTGTTATTGCACAATTAAATGTCGGTTTGAAATAGGTTCAACTATTTCTTCATGTTTTCATTTATTATTTGAGGTTGCAAACTCTTATGTAGCTTAAGATCTCTAAACTTTCTTGCGAAAAAGGTTTAGAGTGGAAGAACTAGTTTATAATTGATTGATTAAGTTCATATGCTAGTCTTGCTTGATAAAGCAGGTTGAATTAAGGTGTTGGATTAGCTTTGAATGTGATACATGTGGAGGTTTGACAAAACTAGTGTGAGATACGATAGTGGATTGATAAATAACTATCGTGCATGTTAATCTACTCTACCCATAGAAAATAAACTATTTTGAGTAATACGATTATCCACAATACGAATTTTGTGTTCAATTATGCATACTCCTAAGATTCCCTTCTTACTTGTTGAATTTCCTTGTACTACGCTTGTGTTAACTACTTGTTGAATATCTCCAAAATGCAAAGTTTGATTATCATTTTACCCCTATACTACATTAAAATATTTTAAAACATCCAGTTAATTAAATATTAATAATAATCATATCATATTATTATACTACTAAATAGTAAAAGTGGGTACATGTTAAGTCAAAAGTTGAAACGTTATTCCAATAATATTTATGAACAAAGAAGTAAATACACATTTAATGAAAATAAAAAAAGATTTGACCAAAACTTTCAAAAAAATGATACAATGAAATGGTTAGCTGCCTTTGGCCTTTTCTGCAGAAGATGTAACGATTTTTTCTTTTTATATTTCATACTTATTATAAAATTTCAAAGTGTAAGGAATATAAATATTAATAATGATAAAATAATTGCTACTTAACATGAAAAATATTGTTTGCTCGTCCAATTTTAATGCAGTTCTTAACTTAAATCCTTTTATCTACTAATTTGGTCCTTTAAGATACCACATTAATATGATTTGCACTAAACTCTTTTTCTTATTTATTTATTATTTTTCTTCTTTTTTTCTTTAAATATCCACCTTTATAACTCATATATAATTTACCTATTCAATTGTTACTTTTAATATATGTAAGTGATTTATGACAAAGAAGCAACATGATGTGTACATTAATACTTGCAGCGGAAATTGTTAACAATGCATTTGTTGTTGTTATGATCTATTGACTTCTTTTGGTACCTCTTGATATATTTATGTAATACTTGAGAAATTATCTTGCTAAAAGTTAAGGCATAAAACAATTCGACTTCATTGTTTCATGTGCATTGTGAACTGAGCAACATTTAAATTGGGAAATGATTACACCCTTTCTTTGATTTGATTGTGTCTTTAAAGCCTACTAAATGACATGTTATTCGTAGAACTCTCATTTCGAGCCTGAAACCTTTTTATTTGAATAACCATATCTTAGCATATATCCTTTTGAGTGCCTAAATGCACTATCCCTTAGTCCCACCTCCTTGAACGTTCTATTAATTATCTACACAGTATCAAAGATCTGTGTTGGGTAACAAAATGAAAAGGTCAAATATGTGAAAGTTCAAAAAAAATATCCATAAACAAAGAAAACACTGAAAAAGAAACTCCAACAAAAAGGAGGGAAAATGAGAAGGAAAAAAACATAAATGAGGAGAAGCATCCAAGAAAACAAAGTTCAAATGTGAAAATGAGAAAACATTTGAGAGCATAGTGCATTTTTTAAGGAGGAAATAGTCACTTTATCCCAAATGAATTTCCTACTTTTTCCTAAGCCTACATTACAAGCCAATGATAAGTCCTATTTGAACCTATTTTTGGTGTTCTCACATTAGTGGATACTTAGACGAGGGCTAAGCATATGGTATCTCGATCTTATGCATTGAACATATTTATGAGTGTGAGTGACTTTCAAAATGTCCTATGATCTAACTTGTTCTATAATAAGTGAATAAGGACTTTGTTTGTTGTAAGAGCACTTCAAACAAGAGGATACAAATGATTCTAATTCCTTAATTGATAAAAGATGAACAAATCTTGTCAATACTTAAATATGTTTGAGGTACCATTTATAACTATGGGGATTACTCCAAGTTGACCTCAAATTTGTCTGAAAGTAGGTGAAGGTGATTCATATGCATAATACTAATTGTTGGTACCAACTAAAGTCAAGACATTATCAACCATGAACTGATTCATTTCACAAAATATGTCTTTAAAAAAATTAAGAAAAATAAAAATAATTTTTGATTTATATGAACTACGTTTGACCTAATTCTCTTTATGACAAGATACGTAGGCAGTCCTACAATTGGCTCGGTCTCACTACGTAAAATTTTATATCCTCGAAAGATCAAAACTGTGGTAATTTTTTAAAAAAAAAATCAAAAAAGAGTTTCGAAGGTCCTCAATTTAAAAAACTAGGGCATATTTTTATTTTTTTTAAAATCACTCTCATTTCTAGGGAACAAACACTCTAGTTGTATTTTGACCTTAGGGAACAAACACCCTAGAGGCATCATCTTTCATTACTAGGGAACAAACACCCTAGTTGCATTTTGACTTTAGGGAACAAATAACCTAGCTGCATTTTAACCTTAGGGAACAAACACTCTAGAGGCATTTTAGGGAACAAACACCCTATCATCTTTCATTTCTAGGGAACAAACACCCTAGTTGCATTTTGTCCTTAGGGAACAAACAACCTAGAGGCATTAATGGGAACAAACACCCTAGAGGCATTAAGGGGAACAAACACCCTACCATCTTTCATTTCTAGGGACAAACACCCTAGTTGCATTTTGACCTTAGGGACAAACACCTTTGAGGCATTTTAGGGAACAAACACCCTATTATCTTTCATTTCTAGGGAACAAACACCCTAGTTGCATTTTGACCTTAGTGTACAAACATCCTAACGGAATTTTAGGGAACAAACACCCTGTCATATTTCATTTGAAGGGAAAAAACACCATAATTGCATATATGTCTTGCATTTTTCTTTTGGTACAAGTATTTCTCATTCATGTTAATAACTCGTAAAAAATATTTTATGGTGTAAACTGGGCTAAAAATAAAGAATGTGGCGGTGATTCTAAATGATGATTCTGCTTAGCAAGATATTCTTGAGTAGTGAGATTTAGTTTAGCAGGACCCTCATGGACAATGAGATTAGAAGGACCCTCCTACATAATGTGATTTAGTTTTGAAGGACCCTCCTACACAATGGGATTAGCAGGACCCTCCTACATAGTGGGATTACCAGGACCCTCCTACATAATGAGATTTAGTTTAAAAGGACCCTCCTGCATAATGGAATTAGTAGGACCCTCCTGCATAATGGGATTAGTAGGACCCTCCTGCATAATGGGATTAGTAGGACCCTCCAACATAATGGGACTTAGTTTAGTAGGACCCTCCTACATAATGGGACTAGCAAGATCCTCTTGGACAATGGGATTAGCAGGACCCTCCTACATAGTGGGATTAGCAGGACCCTCCACATTATTGGATTTAGTTTAACAGGACCCTCCTACATAATCGGATTAGTAGGACCCTCCTACATAATGGGATTTAGTTATTTTCTCCTTGGATAAAAAATTTCTAGTCTGAGACATTTATGTTTATTTCCTCCTAGGATAAACACTTCCTAGTCTGAAAAGTTTATTTTTTATTTTCTCCTAGGATAAACATTTCCTAGTCTGAGACCGTTATTTTTTATTTTCTCCAAGGAAAAACACTTCCTAGTATGAGACATTTATTTTTATTTTCTCCTAGGATAAAGAGTTCCTAGTCTGAGACGTTTATTTTCATTTTCTCCTAGGATAAACATTTTCTAGTCTAAGACTATTATTTTTATTTTCTCCTAGGATAAACATTTCCAACATGTTATTCCCATCGTCTTCCTTTCAAAGATGTACACTACCTTCACTGTAAAATTTTTGAAGTAACATCAAAGGTATGTGAATGTTTTCAGTTTTTGACTAATTCATGCCTTTTGTTCATTATTTTCAGCCCCGTTGACGGACGTAGAGTATTATTCAAAATCTCTACTAACGTCTCGTATTGGTTTGTTCAAAGTTCATTAAACCAAATTATGGTTTGTCAACTTTGTTTGACCAGGATCTCTTTCATTGATCCTAATCAAACAAAGGGGCAAGTTGTTGACACCAAATTTTGGTCTGATAGTTTTCAAAGTTAATATTTTTAAATATTTTATTTGTTAAATAGTTCAAAATACATGTTTTGCAATTTTAACGCAATTTGTTGATAATTATCCTTATTTCTCAAAATATTAAGATTTTATCGGTTAATCTTGTTTACATTATTTTTTGGTCACAACCGATTTGAATATGATCAAATATTTGTTCAGTTTGATTAAATCATTATTTTTGTGAAATCACATTTTTTATATGCCGTTAGTTACGTTCGTTACATATTTTAATATTCACTTTATTCGTTACATTTGTTAATATTCATTTTGATATTTTTGCGCAGTCTAAAAATTTATTCAAATATGGATAAGATTTCATACACAGATATTTTATTAACCAATGGTTTTGGCCCACGGTTTTAAGATAATGGTATTGTACTATTAGTGGTTTTCAATTTTCTATTTAAGCAATAGCTTTGTTATTAAGTTAGAGGTGGTGGGTAAAATTTTAGGGGTAATTTTCAGATTTTTAGTGTTTAGGAATTTTTTTAGGTGTTCATATTTTTCCGGTTACAAGCTCACTGGAGCTCCGCCGGATTCCGGTGAGTCCACCAACCAAAACCCCCCTTTGTTTTCCCTTTTTTTTTGCCATCTTCTTCCTCCTATGATCCTTTCTCCGGCCAGATTCCAAATGGTCATCTCCGACCAACAACAACCAAAACAGAGCAGCCAACAAACACCCTTGTTCTTCAGCCACCAGAAACCCCACTGTCTTCTTCTCCTTTTCGCTGCTCCGGTGAAGGGAAACACAACGGGGAAATCAAGAAACCACCACCTCCAAACAACCAGCTCCAAGCCCATCTAGAAAACGCCATTTCCGGCGAAGGAACACGAACATTCGACACTCCACCGACAAGCTCCAAGCTCCACTGAGAACATCCAGTAGTCACGTTTGATTCTCTGTTCTCTGTGTTACAGGTTTTCTTTCATCTCATTATAGATCTGGCTAGAGGGGTACATACTTCGGCCATCTTTATCTTCATATATTATATATGTTTTGCTACTGATATTTTGTTCTCTGTGTGCTTATTATTATTTATTTATTATCATTATTGAAATTTCATTTAACTGTTACTATTATTGCTTCAGTGAACTTTGCTTGTCTGTAAAGATTATTCAATATTCTTTTGGTTAGCTTTATTGTTATTTATAATTATTGGCAGGTCCTTACTCTTTAGTGACCTTCTTCCTTGACTATTGTTGTTGATATTCCTTTGTTATTAGTTGATTAATTATTATATTTAACATTGTACTCTTTTTCTCCTCTATCTTTTATTATATTTTTGGGTCTGTTCGTATTTATTTTTTGATGGAATTGCTCATGTTTATTTGTTGATATTGCGTTAGTTCACAAATCCGTTCGGCAAATATTTAACTCAAGTGTTGAAATGTTATAATTGTCTTTCTTTGATGGTTAATTCACTGGCTGTTTACTTCCCATTTTTCTATATTTGTTGTTTTTCACCCGGACATTCCTTTGACCCCTTAATTTATTGTTATAATTGTTTAGTTGTAACTTTTCAACATTTTTTTTAATTATTATTTGTTATAATTGATGTATAAGTTTTGTTTGTTGCTGCCTGCATTTTGTTGTTAACCAGTGTTGTTTCATTCTTCATTATTTTATTATAATTTTGTTGTTAGTTTTTTTTTTTCTTTGTTGTTGAGCTTCATATTTAGTAATGTATTTATTTTTCACGTTTTTTATATTGTAATTTTTTTTATATATATATTAGTTAATTTTGAGTAAGTTAAAGATTGGCCAATGAAGAAATTATCGTCGATTTCCAAGGCCTCCAATGTTTGTAAGACGGATTTTTATTTTTTAAGTTATTATTTGATTCATTAATTTTTATTCATATTTATTATTTACTAACACTTTTACAAAGTGTCTTTACAGGTACCCGGAGTTGCTTCCCATTGAAGCTATTCGAATGAAGCTCAAATTACACTCTTTATTCATTATTGCATATATTATTGACGTTAGGCAAACCTTATGCCGTTTCTTATATTATTGTTTTATTTTATTCATTGTGTATATGACATGTTTTATATACTTGTATATTGTGTTATCTCCTCCTCAATTTGAAAAAATGAATTCTGTCGGGACCTACAGTTGTGGATTTCGAAGGATGCCCGATACCTTCCGTTCAGACTAACTTGAACCCTTACCTAGAATCTATTGGTTTCGTTGAAATTATTATTTAATTAATTAATTGGTTTTCTAGTTTTCCTAAAATTAGGTGGCGACTCTCACTCCCTTTAAAAATTCTTTTATTCTTTAACTTTCTTTTAAAATTAATTATTTTTTAAGTCACCGCGACGTTGCGCCTTTAGAGGATGTCAACACCTGCAAACACCACTGGTGGATCAGCTGCAGCAAGGGTTCGAGACTTTGTTCGTATGAATCCACCGGAGTTTGTAGGGTCGAATGTTGGTGAAGACCCACAGAACTTCATTGATGAGATCAAGAAGATTCTTGAGGTAATGCAAGTGACTGGTACTGATAGTGTTGAACTAGCATCCTATAAACTCAAGGATGTGGCTCATATCTGGTTCACACAATAGAAATAAAATTGAGGTACGAATGCAGCTCCGATGACATGGGACTATTTTACTGGAGCTTTTCTGGACAGGTTCTTCCCGAGAGAGTTGAGGGAGGCTAAGTCTCAAGAGTTTATGAACTTGAGGTAAGGGTCAATGTAAGTTCAGGAATACGGGCTAAAATTTCACTCAGCTCTCCAGGTATGCTCTACATACGGTGGCAGATTCGAGGGCATAAATGAACAAGTTCTTGTTTGGAGTATCCAATTCGGTAAAGACTGAGTGCAGGAATGCTATGCTATTGGGAGATATGGATATCTCCAGACTTATGACCCACGCTCAGCAGGTTGAGGGAGATAAGCTTATCGAAATGGCTAAGAATAACAAAAAGGCTAGAACAGGCAATTATGAATATTCACAGCAAGGGTCGGGCGGTGGAAGTCGCTTACAGTTTCAGTAGAGGTCTACAGCCCCAGCACCTTCATCAGCTAGCGCTCCATCCCCCAGGTTTCGACAAGATCAGAAAGGAAGGGCATCATGCATTAAGTCTCACAGAAGTTCTTCTAGTACCCGGACCTTTCCGTCTCAACCAAGTGTGGTAAGAACCATCCGGGCGAGTGTCCTGCTACCAGAGAGGGGTGTTTTTTGTGTGGTAAGTCTGGTCATAGGCTGAAGGATTGCCCTTCTGCCAGGCAAGGACAAGGAGGTAACAGGGCTCCGTCTACGACTTCAACAGCACCAACAGGTCGCCCTACTCAACAGGGTGCCTCATTTGGTACAGGTGGTGGTCAGCGCCAGAACAGGTTGTATGCTCTTCAGGTTCGCCAGGACCAGGAAGATTCTCCTGATGGAGTCACTGGTACGCTACAAGTCTTCAGTTTAGATGTTTATGCTTTGTTAGATCCAGAGGCTACACTTTCATTTGTTACTCCTTATATTGCAGTAAACTTCGGTGTCAGTCCAGAAACACTCTCAAAACCCTTCTAAGTCTCTACTCTAGTTGGTGACCCAGTAATAGCTAGACGGGTATACAGAAATTGCCCTGTCACACTTTCCCAGAAAGTTACCTCAGCTGACCTTGTAGAGTTAGAAATGATAGATTTTGATATCATTCTAGGCATGGATTGGTTACATTCCTGTTATGCCTTAGTCGATTGTAGAACTAGGATCGTTCGGTTTCAGTTTCCAAATGAGCCAGTCTTAGAGTGGAAGGGTAGTAACTCAGTGCCTGCAGGTCGATTTATCTCTTACCTCAAGGCCAGGAAAATGATTTCCAAAGGGTATATTTATCATCTTGTTCGGGTTAAGGACTCAAACTTTGAAACTCGACTCTTGAGTCAATTCCAGTGGTGAATGAGTTTCCAAAAGTTTTTCTAGAAGATCTTCCTGGAGTTCCTCCTGAAAGGTAAATCTACTTCGGAATAGATCTCCTTCCAGATACCCAGCCTATCTCAATTCCTCCTTACAGAATGGCTCCAGCTGAGCTTAAAGAATTGAAAGAACACCTGAGAGACCTTCTAGATAAGGGCTTTATCAGACCTAGTATCTCTCCATAGGGTGCTCTAGTGTTGTTCGTGCGTAAGAAAGATGGTTCCCTCAGGATGTGCATTGACTATCGTCAGTTGAACAAAGTCAAAATCAAGAATAAATATCCCATCCAAAGGATTGATGACTTGTTCGACCAGCTTCAAGGTGCTAGTTGCTTTTCTAAGATAAATCTCAGATCCGGCTATCATCAGCTCAGAGTCAGAGATAGTGACATCTCGAAAACAGCCTTCAGGACTCTTATGGTCACTATGAATTTGTAGTTATGTCTTTCGGACTAACAAATGCTCCTACAACTTTTATGGACTTAATGAACAGGGTGTTCAAGCAGTATTTTAAGTTGTTCGTGATCGTCTTTATTGATGATATCCTCATTTATTTTCGGAATGAGGAAGAGCATGTGACTCATCTGAGAGTGGTTCTGCAGACCCTTAAAGATCGCCAGCTATTCGCTAAGTTCAGCAAATGTGAATTCTGGTTACAGTCGATCACTTTCCTTGGACATGTAGTATCCAGCGAAGGGATCCGAGTGGATTCTCAGAAAATAGAGGCAGTAAAGCACTGGCCCAGACCCACCTCAACGACTGATATCAGAAGTTTCTTGGGTTTGGCCGGTTACTACAGAAGGTTTGTAGAAGCATTTTCATCCATAGCTTTCCCATTGACCCAGTTGACTCAGAAGAAGGTCCAGTTTCAGTGGTCGAATGAGTGTGAGAAAAGCTTTGTAGAACTGAAGACCAGGTTGACTACTGCTCCTGTCCTGGCTCTACCATAGGGTTCAGACGGTTATGTGGTCTATTGTGATGCATCCAGAGTCGGCCTATGTTGTGTGTTGATGCAGCAAGGTAAGGTCATAGCTTATGCTTCCAGACAACTTAAGGTCCATGAGAAGAACTACCCGACTCATGACCTAGAGCTTGCAGCCGTCGTGTTTACCCTAAAGATTTGGAGACACTACTTGTATGGTGTCCAGGTTGATGTGTTCACAGATCATAAGAGCCTCCAGTATGTGTTCACCTAGAAAGAGTTGAATCTTCGTCAGAGGAGATGGCTTGAATACCTTAAAGACTATGACATGAATGTGCTATACCATCCGGGTAAGGCCAATGTAGTAGCGGACTCCCTCAGCAGACTATCCATGGGGAGTGTGGCACATGTTGAGCAAGAGAAGAAAGAATTAGCAAAAGATGTTTACCGGCTTGCTCGCTTAGGAATTTTCCTTATGGACAGTCAGATGGTGGTGTGATAGTTCAGAATGGGTCAGAATCTTCATTGGTACCGGAGGTTAAGGAGAAACAAGATAGTGATCCTATATTGCTTCAATTGAAAGGTGCAGTTCATCAGTAGAGAGTTGAGGTTTTCTCCCAAGTGGGAGATGGTGTGCTTCGTTACCAGGGTAGCTTGTGTGTCCCTAATGTTGTTGAGTTAAGGTAGCACATCCTTAGAGAAGCTCATAATTCCCAATATTCCATTCATCCGGGTGCCACTAAGATGTATCGTGATCTACGGGAAGTCTTTTGGTTGAACGGCATGAAGAGGGACATCGCAGATTTTGTGGCTAAGTTTCCCAACTGTCTGCAAGTTAAAGTAGAACACCAGAAACCAAGAGGTGTGACTCAAGAGATTATCATTCCTACTTGGAAGTGGGAAGTGGTAAATATGGACTTCATTACGGGTTTACCTCGTACTCGCAAACAACATGACTCCATTTGGGTGATAGTGGATAGAGTCACTACGTCAGCTCACTTCTTGGCAGTCAAGACTATAGATTCAGCAGTAAACTACGCTAGACTTTACATCAACGAAATAGTCAGGTTGCATGGGGTTCCTTTGTCTATCATCTCAGATAGAGGTCCTTAGTTTACCTCTCATTTTTGGAGATCGTTTTAGAAAGGTCTTGGTACTCAGATAAATCTCAGCACAACATTTCATCCGTAGACGGATGGTCAGTCAAAGCGTAATATTCAGACCTTGGAGGACAAGCTGAGAGCTTGCGTGATCAATTTCAAGGGTAGTTGGGATGATCACTTACCTCTAATAGAGTTTGCCTATAATAACAGTTTCCATTCCAGTATTCAGATGGCCCCTTATGAGGCATTGTATGGGCGTAGATGTAGATCTCCAGTTGGTTGATTAGAAGTAGATAAAGTAACCTTGGTTGCGCCAGATTCGGTTCACGAGGCTATGGAGAAAGTTCAGCTCATCAGAGATAGACTAAAGACAGCTCATTGTCATCAGAAGTCTTATGCAAATGTAAAGAGAAGAGACATAGAGTTTGAAATCAATGATTGTGTTTTCCTAAAGGTGTCACCCATGAAGGGGGTGATGAGATTTGGCAAGAAAGGGAATCTCAGTCCCAGATATGTAGGTCCTTACAGAATCCTGAAAAGGGTTGGTAATGTGGCTTATGAGTTAGAGTTGCCAACAAAACTAGCAACGGTTCATCCAGTCTTTTACATTTCCTTGTTAAAGAAGTGTGTGGGTGATCCGGCATTGATAGTACCTTTAGAAAGTGTGGCTGTGAAGGATAGCCTCACCTATGAAGAAATTCCAGTTGAGATTCTTGACCATCAGGTTCGTTGGTTGAGAAATAAGGAAGTCGCTTTAGTGAAAGTCTTGTGGAGGAGTCAGTCTGTAGAGGGAGCTACTTGGGAAGCAGAAGCAGCTATGAAGGCCAAGTATCCCCATCTTTTTCCCTCCGATTCAGTTTCAGTTTGAGGTAACAGCTCCTCTCCAGTCTCTCAGTTTAATCTTGTGTAAGTTCAGTTTCAGTATCTTGTCCCCCCAGTTATCCGTGCATTTCAGCCTATTTGCATGTTCATGAAATTTATTTTAGTTAGATATCAGTTTCTAGTACTCAGTTGGTAGGGATTACAGCTCTTTCCTCCAAACTCAGTTTTTTTTTTACTTCATTCGAGCATGAATGATCCCAAGGGGGAGATATTGTAACATCTTAGATTTGAAAAAGGATAAAAAAAGGGAACAGGAAAAGGTCCACTAACCCAAATTAGACCATGAACCCTTCACGGCACCCTAGACGGTGCGTGAAAGGGACCACGACCTGTTAAGGAGCTCGTGAGTCCTTTCCAGAATCTGCCCATGCAGGGGGTCACCTTGACGGTGACCCATACCGCTAGTGGTGGACTTGAAGGCCCATCAAGTGAGTCATACAAGTCACCTAGTTGGTGGGGTGTGACACAAGGTCACTGGAAAAGGGCCACTGACGTCTAAACGGCCCGTGAAGCATCACACGGACCGTGAAGTCGTCCGTGAAGGAGACTGATCAGGTTTTGAGTTTTGGGCTAATTTCAAACCATCATATCCTTTAGCACAAAATGAATGAGGTTCCCCATAGATTATCAAATTAAATGTCTTTGGGTCCTCTTCCCAACGCCACTGAGTTTGCCCCATTTGAAGTTTGGGGTCAAAAGTTATGCTCGGTTTAGTTAAGCACTATCAGGCAGATGAAGCTTCACGACCAGCTTTACGACCCTTGAAGTGCTTCACGGCTCGTGAAGCCTGTCTTGAAGTCAAGGCGTCAACTTTTAAGTCAGGGTCATATTGGTCTTTTCCCTTATGCGTTGGGCACTTAACCTACATCTTTTGATGCCTAAACTACATCGTTTTACTCAGTCTAAGCCTAATAATCTAGTCAAAAACTACCTAGAACCCTCATTCTCCCAAAATCATCTAACTTAGAATGAAAAGAGAGGAATAGGCGACCGTTTCTCCCAAGAACGAGCAGAGGTGTTCTTCAAGTTCAATCCCTAAATCCAAAGGATTTCTCCGTAGTTTTCGTCTCCAGGTATGTGGGATTTCACTAGTGGGTACCTTTCACCCATTAGGTCCCTAGAATTTAGCCAGTTCTTAAATTTTTCATAAATTGTTTAGACCTAGGGTTTCAATAATCTTGGATATTCATTGTGATTTTAGCTGCTATAGTTTCAATGATCTAAATACCATGCTTTCTTGGAAAATTTGCATAGTCTCATGTATAGAACTCAGAACCCTAGCTTGTATTAATTATCAGCATTTCAGGAATTATACTTGCTAGACATATCAGTCAGAAAATCATACTCCAGTATTTGAATGCCATATCTTTCAGTATGTTTATGTGCATTCCCAGATAGCATGTCAGTATTTTGAGCTACTCAGTCTATAAGTTGTATTTTAGCTTTGTATATTCAGTTGGGAGTAAACTTAGCACCGAGTTGGATGGGTTCAGCGTACCCACAAAGTGCTAGAACTATGTGCCAACGTATGTTCAGAAGTCCCCTCTGTTGGGCATCAGTTTTAGTGATCACGCCGCAATCATGCCTTTATACCCTGGCAAGGTATATTGGGTCCTCTCGATGAGGCGTATACATCGGACTCCACGTTTAGCTCACGTGGTTTATGTCGGTTAGCAGTAGCTCCCACAGTCATACTCTTAATGCATTGACCATGTTATCAGTATTTACTTTATTATACAGTTCAGCATGTTATCTTCATGATTAGTATTTGGTCATTGTATCTAGCTCAGTTTTCAGGTATACTCTAGTACAACCCTTTCTCTATGTTCAGTTATATTGCTCAGTTTATATCGTTCAGTTTATATTGTTCAGTTTAGTATCTATATCCTGCATGCTCAGTACATTCAAAGTACTGATGTATACTTTTGCGCTACATCGTTTCATGATGTAGGTTCAGGTGCTCAGTATCTAGACTGCACTTAGCTCGATTTCTAGTTCGTACTCAGCAGCTTCAGTGGTGAGTCCTCATAGTCCGAGGACATTTCTTTATGCTTTAGTTTAGTCAATCTATTATCAGTCTTTTAGTATTATTAGAGTTAGCTGGGGACTTGTCCCAGCAGCTCATCAGTTCTAGAGGCTTTGAGACATAGAATCAGTGTTCAGTGTTTTGGGGTTGTTTCCCCTGGATATTCAAATATATTTTTGTTTGGAGTTCTTTTAGTTTGACTCCTTTTATAGTTGTGCTTCCATTTACTTAGTTATATTTCAGTATGCTTGTGATATGCCAGACTCAGGGTTAGCTTGGGGTCACTTGTGATCCTAGGTCCTGTGTTACGTCAAGGGGGTAGCCTCGAGGCATGACAAATAGGATAAATAAGGTGAAGAAAAATCATTGATGTGAGCGAAGATGTGATAGCTTTAGGAAGTTCTCTTAGTCACTTTGACCAAATGATACCATACATTTTTCCTTAGCCTATGTTTAATCTCTAAGTACTTGATGATTTTAATCCTTTACAATCCACATTTGAGGCAATTCACATTCTCTGAAAGCATATTGTTTAATGTGTGTATGCTTGTATTCCTTTGTGAGTGAGCAAATATATATGATCTATATTTCCTTGAATTGATATTCATGATTGTGAGTGAGATTCACTCTTGTATGTATGCTTGTGTGTATGCTTGTATTCCTTTGTGAGTGAGAAATTTATAAGATCTATATTTCCTTGAATTGATATTCATGATTGTAAGTGAGATTCATTGGCATTGAACATTTCAAGTGAATGGTGAAATCTTTTTTTCAATTAGAATGTATAAATGCAATAAATTGTAGTGAATCTTAAGAAACACCTTGAAGGTAGATGTCATTCACATGAGATGCTTTGAAATTGTGCTTGAATGAAGCATTGTCCTAGATTTGTACATGAAAAAGTTTCTTTGAATGGGAAGAATTTTTGAAAGGAAGAAAACATTTGCCTTTTATTGATGGTTGAATCAATTGTGAGTTGTGCTAAAATATAAAGTATTTTTCTTTTGAGTCATTTTTTTGTTGTTTTTGATTCATGATGTGTAATAATGCAGATCCTATTTTTTTGTGGCTAAATAAAAATTCTATTCTTAGTTAATGCTTCGCTTGAAGAGAAGTGATAGTTCAAGTTTGGGGATTGGATTAGCTATTTGTTTTTACCAACTTATTGAACTCATATTCATGAATTATTGCTATATTTTAATTCTAACTTAGGGGATTGTAGGCATGCATATTTTTTTGGAAAAATGAAGTTTGAAAGATTGTGAGCTTAAAATCACGGAAGCACACCAACGAAGGAACCGACGGCTCGAAGAAGCCAACTGGCGTCTCACTCACTTGACTGGAAAGAAATGACTTAAAGCACCGAAGAACAATTGGCACTAAACAATTCATGATCGGCATTTCGCTGATCTAAGCACAGGTGTGACTGTAGAATCGAAGGGTGAGGCGGAGCCATGATTGGCATTGAACAAGACCGGATCAACATTTTAATAGTACCGTGCAAGTCACCTTTGGAAGCTTAAGGACAAAAATGTAATGAAGGATAAAGTTCTTCCTTTTGAAGATTCCAGGGATAGAATGTGGATTTGTTAAATTTTATGCTATTATCTTCTTCCCAATTAAGAATTTTGTATACAGTTGCTCTTTTTGAAATTTTTAGGGATAGAAAGTAGCTAAGATTTTTCTTGATTTCTAAGGAACAAACCCAAGATTTGTGTACCTTCCGTAGCTTGGATCTCACCTTAAGCTATCAATTTTTTCTTGAAATAGAGTATTCTTATTTGGGTATATTTTCTTTTCCTTCATTCATGAGTGGCTAAATTTGTAGCTAGGGGCATGTGTGATAGATGTGGGTGTAAAATCCAATGAGTGTTGATAAATTAGTTCTAAATATGGTCGTTAAGCAAGGATCTATTGTTGTCTTGAAGTTTTAATCTAAAATTTAGTAGTTGCAAACATTGGTTGAGTTCTCTAACACCTTTTTTTCTTGAGAAAGCAAAATGGAATTGGGTAACACTCATTAGTGAGGACTTGGGGAAGTTAGTCGTTGGATTAGATCTATAGATAGTCCAATCTGATTAATTTCTTTTTTAAAGAAATCATGAGCTAGGGATAGTCTGTCCACTCAAATAATGTTTGTTGCTTTGTTGGTAATGGTCTTGGAGTTCAAGAGAATCCAAGGGATATCTTCTTATAGTTTGAGAGAATATTGAATGTAGTCTATACTACGCTATCCATGTGTAATATTAACTTATTTTATTGAAACCCCATCGCATTGCACATAACCCTATTTTATCAAATCTTGATAAAAACCACTTATGTTATCTCTTGGCTAGTGATCCTTGCAATTGTTAGTTTCTAATTTTTTACTAAATCCCCCCCCCCTATATATATATATAAGAGTCTGGCCTATGTTTCAATCCTAGTGTGGCTGATTATTTCCTCAAACCAGCTACCCAGCATCACTTCGGTAAACTATTGCCTTACAAACTAGCTAATCAAATGTGATTCCCTCTTCGGAAAGATTCCTCTTTTTTCTCCTCAGCATACGGCGTATTAGCAACCATTTCTAGCTCTTCTCCCCTCCAAAGGACCGGTTCTTCCATGTTACACACCCATCCGCCACATGTTACACTGTTTCTTGTGTTTCCCATCTGACATGCATGTCTTAAGCATCTCTAACACAGTCGACCTGATCCGGGATTGAACTCTCCATGAAATTCCTTATTTTATTACTTTTAACTTTCTAGTTCTTAGACAAAGCGGATTCAAAATTTTATTTCACTCCAAGGCATAACATGTATCCGTGCGCTTTATATTTGTCCAAAGCTCGCTCCAATAATTATAGCCATCCCTACCACCTCACGTCAAACTCATGAGCCTCTTAACCATTGTCATTGAATGATGACGGGGGAGAAAATACAACTCCAAAAAGTCACATTAGGTTCAGGAATAATCAGGCTCGAACAAATGACTTCCACAATGTCAAGGTGACACTCTACTGCAAAGTTATATAAATTACCCCCCTCCTCCAATCGAGAAACAAAACTAACTAATCTCAAGTCATAGTGTTGAGAAACTGAACGCCACTATTGTTGAAAAAGTTTGAGCTAAGACTTCTTTTCGCACAATTACAGATATGAAAGTAATGGTCTAAATTAGACTCAATTGTCAACTTCCCCTATCGGAAATAGGGTTGACTAAGAATTCAGAAGGAACTGGAGTTACATATCTTTTCAATTCAAGAGTTCTTATGCATTCCATGCCCCTTTGAGACCCCAAAAATGGACAAATTGCATTTCTTAGGAAATTATTCAAGATTCAACACTACAAAAGGATAATGGTAAACCTACCATTAATTACTTCATTTATGAATTTCATAGTAATAGAAATACATGTCCTACCAAGATAAAATTATGAACTTGCTATCCTTTTGACTAGCATGAAAAGATTTACCTCCGTGGAAAGGATGATTCATTCAGATTGACATGAGAGTCTAACTACATTTCAATAATCCATGTTGTATATTTGAAAAAGGCTTACCTCCTTGCTTCTCTCATGGTACACTTCTCTTCCCACTGAGCCCCCTTTCTCCTCGGTCCACAGAGACAATATGTAGGAATAGTGCAAATAGTTCATCATGGAAGAAAGGAATCATTGTACCGGGATCATTAACTAATACTAATATAATATAATAGTCTAATATATCTAATATAAGAGAAAATACAAATATAATAGAAAAGAACTGTCTTTTCTATATAGTTCCCTGACTCTGTTGCTACCGTGGGCTTGTTGCAATCTATGAGATTGGATAGATATCCCTTCAACATTGGTAATCAAATGGAAATAGGAGAACCACCAAATTACAAAAGCCATGATTTTTCATAAAATAAATTCTTATTCAAAGAGTGCATAACAACATGGATGAGCTCACATTAACCCATCAATTTGGGATACATGTTAGAGATTTTCCTTGGGATGTATCATGAAGAATTCACAATGGAATAATATCAATTCATATAGAAGAAAAAATCATCTATATGTTAAAACACATTACCTAAGGGATAGGGATCGAACAAGGGGAAAAACTGAATATTTCACATGGTACTTTTATCAATTTGATTTATTTCGTACCATCCGTTCAATGAGAAAATGGGTCAAATTCTACAGGATCAATCTATGGTACTTAAAGAATGTTATAGAAAAAGAGAGGGAGAATATTAATCATATTAAATAAATATGAAGTAGATGAACCCATATTCCAAATAAACAAATTCAAACTTGGAAAGGATCTTCATTTTTCTCCAAGAATAGGCGACAAAGGGATTGATTAAGAAATATATTTTGTTCTTATTCTATATAAGATCTTGATTAGATTCACATATATTAGGTAAAGAGAATAATCTTATCCTTTGAGAATAATAATAAAAATGGTCACAGTACAATTAGAACATGAAAACATGACTAAATTGCCCCCGTTTGAGGTCAATTCTCATCTAAAACTGTTTCCTTAGCTTGATTTCTTGTGAATTATTGCATGTTGTTGTGGTGGCTGTTTTCACACCTCAGATTATGTTCAATTTAAGGACACAAGTTCGAGGCGTAGTTTCGGACTTCTTGATGGAGTAAATTGCATAAATTCTAGCGCAGGTCCCACAGTTCCCATTTGACTCAAAAAATTGTATGTCTCCATTTGATGTGTTTTTATTGTCTAAATGATTGTACTTATGTTGTGATCCTATTTTTGATGGTGTGGCAGTGTTCAAAGGCCATTTGAAAAGGAACAGCTCCGGCATTGCGATTTGGAGCGTGCGCAGTCAGCCTATAGGTAGGTTACAACTTCCTTTCCTTTAAGATTGAGCCTAAATGTTTGAATTCATGATGATTAGTGTGAATTGAGAGCAGGTACATAGTTATTCCTTCTTTCTTCTTAGAATCCATGATTTATGGTTTATCTTCACTATTCAAGGATAGTATTATGTTAGTTGTGGTTTTATTATGTTGTTGCATGCTAGTGTGACTACTTGCATTTTTATATGATTTCATAAGCATGTTCGACCTTAGTATAATATAGACTAGTGATGCCTTAGACCTGTAAGCCTTGTAGCTTTATTATGTTTCTAATATCATCTCGAATGGACTAGGTCCTTGTAGACTAGAAATGCAGACTTAGGTCTAGTAGTATGAGCCTTAGTTTAGGCGTTTGTGTAGCTTGTTAGCCCTTTCTATCTTCTCTCCCTATTTTTGTGGCTCCGTGCGTTAACAGAGGTTGTCTGCTTTCTCAATATTATAGTACTTCAGACTGGGAGCCTTTTGTGATATCTTTGGTAGTGGACATCGATCCATGGTGGCTCGGAGCCTACTTGAGATCCTCTACTGGGTCAACACACCCTCGGGTCACTCTTCCTAGCTAGGTGGCTTACATCCTTGGGAGTGGACTGGTTCACTAGGTAGCCTTGATATCTGAGATCTTTTAAGGAGTTGACATGCCCCTGGGTCACTCTTACTAGCGGGGTGGCGTATGCCTTTGGAGTGGACTCTCTGGCTGGGCGGCCTAGATTGATTGTCACTCTTACTAGTTGTGTTGTTTTACGGGTTTCCTTATCTACTGGTGGGTTATAGTAGGTGTCATCATGACTCGAGGGATCGGGTCGTGACATCTATCCATAGAGTACATTGAATGTACATAAATGGCTATATCACAGTTTCACTTATTCGTATTAACAATTACTCTATGAGGAATGTTTTAATGTGGTGCTAATGATTTAATAAACATCTTTTTACCCCTATAATGTTTCAGTTTACTCTCCTACCTATAATCTTCCTATACCAAGAAAGATGTATAGTCTAATGAGGCTACTATAAAATATTTATTCATGGGTGGGGCAAGCTCTTCTATTCTAGTTCATGATTTCTCTTTCTATATGGTTCATCCAAGAGAGAGGTTGAGCTTCAAAAAATAGTTATGGTCTTATCAATACACAAATGTATAACTTCTCAGAATTTTGATTGTGCTTATATTCAATACCGTAGGAATTGGGTTCAAGATTTCCCATTCCCGTCTCATCAGTGGACTCCTACGGTATACAAAGGAGTAAAGTTTGTTTGAGAAATTCCTACCTCTTTATCTATCTTTGAGATGTATGGATTTTTCAAAACACCATGTACATGTAGAAGAGAAATTCTATCCCCACTCGAATGATAAATCTTTATCAAAATATGGAGTGTGAATCAAACCCATGTTTAAATTGAAATTGAGGTACTAATGCAAGTTCTTTCTTTTTGAATTAGATAGATTTATATCTAAAAGAGGTTGACAATAAGTTATTTTCTCACCAAATAGCTAATTAGACGCGAGCCCCTCCTCTAAGAAAGATTTAATGCTGAGATTACACATTGAATTTTTTGTAGTAGATCAATAATCAAAGAAACATGTGTGATTGTTCTATAAGAAATGAAACAAAATATATTGTAGAGCTAGGAAAGTTATTGTATGACGTTTAACCAATGTTAGATGTAGAGGTGCATAATAGATGGATATGAACATCATGAGCTATCCCATAATAAAACCAGTTGTTGTTGATACCTTCTTCTTAGTTCCTTTTTCCATAACCAAAGCTCGTAGAAGGAACAGATAAGAGGGCCCTATGGAGAATGTGGTTAAAAATCCATAATACAGTTCAACCACAATGACTGAGTTGATTATCTTCATGCATAAAGACACTAGAGTACATAGTAGAAAAGATTAAAAAATCATCATAAACCTCCCTTATTTCTTTTTCTATTGCAACTTCTAGATTATTGTATGATGTTGTTTAAACATTCCATATATAGAAAAGAAATAGAAAGAGATAGATGTGAATGACACCAAAGAGATATTGAATAATTGGAATTGAGATACGGATGAAATATAATGAAATAGAGTCACTTTGAAGTTTCCTTTGAAATAAGGCATATAAGGGAGGTACTATGAACAAGTCCCAAGAGTTATGAAGGAAGCTTCGAGCTCATATTGGTCATTGGTTGGTAACATGAATTTAAATTTATGAGATCGAATATGTTGTTGTTCCTTAGTAGCCCAATGGTAGAATGGTCGATTATTAACCCATTGGTCATATGTTTGATTCCTCTTTGGGGTGTAACACCTCGGATTAGAGAAAGGCTAGAAACGAGTCAATCGGGCATGTCAAGAACCCAAAATGGACCATGGAACCCTCCACGGAGCCCTAGACGGGCCATGTAGGGGACCACAGTCTGTTAGGGCACTCGTGAAGAGTTTCCAGAACCTGCCTCAGGCAAGAGCCACTTGGCAGTTACCCAAACGACCTTTGGTGTACTTGACGGCCCGTCAAGTGGGTAGTGCAAGTCATCTACTTGGTAGAGTGTGACCCAAGGTCACTCAAAAAAAGGCCACAGACGTCTAAACGACATGTGAAGCTCCACATGGACCGTGAAGTCATCCGTAAAGGGGTATTATCAGACTTAGAGTTTAGGGTCAACTTCAAACGATCATATCTTTTAGCACAAATTGAATTAGGTGGCCCATGACCTATCAAGTAAAAGATCTTTGAGTCCTCTTTCCAACGACACCGTGTTTGCTCCATTTGAAGTTTGGAGTAAAAAGGTATGACCAAAATAGTAAAGTCCTGTCAGGAAGAAATTCTTCACGACCCGTTAAACGGGCAGTGGTGGTGTAGATGAGCCGTTTAGGCCTCCTTGAAGTCGTTTCATCAGTTTTTAATTAGGGTCATTATGGCCTTTTTCCAAAGTATTTGCTACCCAAATTACATTGTTTTAAACCCTATTTCAAGACCTATAAAAGTGAATTATACCCTTAAACTATCTATTTTCAATTCATTATCCTAAATTCCCTAAACTTGACCAAATTTTTCCTCTCTAAAAAATCTTCTCTCTAGATCAAGGAAGAAGAAGAAGCTAGGGTTCTTCAAGTTCAAGTCTCCTTTCTTCATCATTGATTAGAGCTTCAAGCAAGGTATGTAGGGAGTTCTAGAATGAAGTAAATGACTGTGGGCCTTATAAAGCTATTATAAAAAGATCATGGATGGTGAAGAGTTTTATCACACATGGTCTAAGGAGCTATTCTAAATGACGTAAGCTTGGACTAGTCCATGGAAGATGAAACGTCTATAAGCACGACTTTAGCTTGGATTAGTAACTCCATTTGTACCTTTCCAGGGATAATAAGATGAATATGGTTAATGACTATTCCGTGGGAATTTACTTATCACCGATAGGATATTGAGGTGGAGGCTCTCCCATAGAAGAGGCTGGGTCTCTAGTAGTATTCTCTTTATCCCATAAACTATGTGCCACCATAGGATGATTATCTTAGATATACATTAGATAGTGGATTCACTTTTGCTAGAAGTTCATCGTCCTTAACTTGGCAAGTAGGACAACCCCTTTTCAGTGTGGAGAGGACACCGTATTCTATGTTATAGCTCACATGGTCTATGTAGGTTAATGGTAAACTTCTCACAAAATGAACTAAGTAAATCACTAATGTTTTATAAATCTTCCTTTATGATTTAATGATGCGTTGACCGTGTTCATGATTTATGAATTTTTTAAAATGATTTTACTATGTTTTAACTTTGTCATGTATTTCATGTTTTAGATTATATCCCCTTATGATCATGTCTCATGTTTTATTGCATTCCCCTCATACTTAGTAAATTCCATGTACTAACGCATACTCTTGTCTACATTGACAACTAAGTGTAGGGAGGACACCGTACTCTTCTCTCTCCACTTGTGGCTAAGTAAATCACTAATGTTTTATAAATCTTCCTTTATGATTTAATGATGCGTTGACCGTGTTCATGATTTATGAATTTTTTAAAATGATTTTACTATGTTTTAACTTTGTCATGTATTTCATGTTTTAGATTATATCCCCTTATGATCATGTCTCATGTTTTATTGCATTCCCCTCATACTTAGTAAATTGCATGTACTAACGCATACTCTTGTCTACATTGTTTCACTAATGTAGGGCGTGGCGACTCTTCTCTCTCCACTTGTGGCTAGTAGATACATTTGAGCTTTGAAGACTTGGTGAGTCCTCATACATTCAAGGACGATGTCATTTTTAACTTTATCTCTTTTTCTTTTCGGATTTTGTAAGGAATGCATGGTTTATGTCCGAATCACTCTCCTATTATATTAGATGGCTTTGAGACATATGTTAGATTCCGTTGTTTTTCTCAAACTCTTTACGATATAAATTTTCTTTTGAACTCTTTAAATTCTATTATCTTGTATGATGTATTCTAAGTGGCTTGTGTGGGGCCTCTCGTGGTCCTATACGCCATGTCACGTATAGGGGTACTTTAGGTCGTGACAAACTTGGTATTCAGAGCACAATGTTTTAGAAAAGTTGTAGGATGTCTCATAAGCCCGTCGAGTAGAGTCTTAATCATACGTGTGAAGCGCACCACATTTATGAATGAGAGGCTACAAGATTTTTAGGAAACTTCACTTCATTTCTCTAAAGTCATGCCATAGAGTTTAAATCTATAAAGGTCTTCCTCTCCTAACCCCTATTTATGCTCTTTAGAATATGCCTCCACGATAGAATCTTGTGAGAAGGAATAGAAATGTTCATGAAAATGTAAGACAAGAGGTTCCCCAAGTGCCGATCAACCCTTTGGCCGAGCAAGTGACTAATGATGAGTTTCGAGCCGCATTTCATGCATTGGCCCAAGCTGTGACGGCTCAAGAAAATAGAGAGGTTGTGGCTTCCGTGAACACAAGGGTGGGTATGGCGGCAACAATAGTGAGGGTCTTTGTTAGGATGAATCCTCTGGAATTTCATGTGTCTAAAGTTGAGGAATATCCTCAAGAATTCATTGATGAGTTGTATAAGGTGTTGATGATCATGGTAGTGACGCCGGTGGAAATGGCAGAATTTGCCGCTTATCGACTTAAAGGTGTTGCTCAAGTTTGGTTTAACCAATGGACGGAAGAGAGGGTAATAGATGTGGGTCCTCTTGATTGGGAGACACTTAAGGTTGCTTTTCTTGATAAGTTCATTCCCCTTGATATGAGGGAGGCAAAAGTACTTTAGTTCATTAACCTTCATCAAGGGGATATGAGTGTGAAGAAGTATACTTTGAAATTCACACAATTATCTAAGTATGCTCCAACTATAGTCACCAATCCAAGGGCAAGGATTAGTAAATTTGCGTCGAATGCTTCCGACTTGGTGGTCAAAGAATGCCTAACCACCATGCTTGTTAAGGAGATGGATGTCTCCCATTTGATGGTTCATGCATAAAAAATAGAACAAGAAAAGCTTAAGGAGAAAACTAGGGATTCAAAGAGGGCAAGAAAGGATGATGGTGATTCTTCACATTCAAAGTCCAGTGGGGGTAATCATTCTCAAGGTAAGAGTTCTAGTGAGAAAATGTGGTCCGAGTGTGGGAGAAGACATAAGGGTGAGTGTCTAGCCAGTTCAAATGCATGTTTTGGTTGTGTAAAAATGGATCATAAGATAAGAGATTGTCCTTCGGTTGCTAAAAATGAGGGAGATAATCATCGATGGGCTCAACCCTACCCTTCCTCAGGGCATAGTGGTGGTCAGAAACAATATAGATTTTATGCCCTTCAGACTCGACAAGATCATGAGGGTTCCCCGAATGTGGTGATAGTTAAGTTATGGTCTTTTAGTTTGTAGTTATGCATTGTTTGATGTTGGGTGATTTTTTGGCTATGGTATGACTCCAAGTATGGTTAGTTTGTTTAAGGTCAACTTTGAAATCCTTGTGGAAACTTTTTAAGTGTTTCCTTGTATCAATGGTTCTTTGGTTGTTAATACTTTTGTGTTATACTTTGGTTGAGGGAGCTGGATTCGAAGAAAAATATTAGAGAGGTTTGCTTCCAAGGGGGAGATAGTGTGTGTCATGATTGATGTGTGTGGGACTATTTAAATTATCGGAAATGTTCCTTTCTTTGGGTTGGTATGTGAAAGTTCGGAGGCAATGTGATGTCTTAATATTCCTATCTTTTCCCTTCTATCATCGGGTCTAGCTTGAGGCCTTAGCCCCTCATGGTTCACTTTTTATGATTCTTGTGTTTTAGTCATTCCCATGTTTCCTAATGCATGCATGCTCATAAAAATTTGATTTATTGAAGATATGATGAAAGGTTAAATTGATTGCATCATGATTATGTGCATTTGAGTATGATTTGTATGTATGTCTTATGAAATGATATTGTGAACATGCTTTAGCTTGGAGTTGAAGTTTCCTCCTCGGATATGTGTATTTATATGATTGCATTCATGTTGGGCTATTAGGTCTACTTCCTACTTTCCTTGTGATGTTTTGAATTTCATTCGAGGACGAATATTCCCAAGGAGGAGAAGTTGTAACAACTCGGATTAGAGAAAGGCTAGAAAGAGTCAATCAGGTAAGTAAGGAACCCAAATGGACCATGGAACCCTCCAAAGAGCCCTAGACGGGCCGTGTAGGGGACCACGATCCGTTAGGGCACTCGTGAAGAGTTTCCAGAACCTGTCTCAGGCAGGGGCCATTTGAAACGACTTGTGGTGGACTTGATTGCTCGTCAAGTGGGACGTGCAAGTCATCTAGTTGGTAGGGTGTGACCCAAGGTCACTGGAAAAAGGGCCATGGACGTCTAAACGGCCGGTGAAGCCCCACACGGACTGTGAAGTCATCCGTGAAGGGAGTTTATCAAACTTAGAGTTTAGGGTCAACTTCAAACGATCATATCTTTTGGAAAAATTTGAATTAGGTAGCCCATGACCTAGTAAAGCAAAGATCTCTGAGTCCTCTTTCCAACGCCACCAAGATTGCTCCATTTGAAGTTTGGAGTAAAAAGGGTAGTAAAGCCCTGTCAGGTAAACCCATTCAGCGGTTAAGACGACCCATTTAGGCCTCTTGAAGTGTCAGTTTTTAAAATTGTGGTCTTCAAAGTATGGAACCCTATTTCAAAATCTATAAAAGTGAATTAAGCTAGATCAAGGGAATTAGGGTTCTTCAAGTTAGATCATTGATTAGAGCTTCAAGCCATCAATGGGTTTTATTGAGCCCCCAAAGTTTCTTCAAATCTCCAATTAGATTTCTCAAGATTTATTAGGTTTTCACTCAATTCCTCATGGGTTCTATTTGTATGGATTCAATTGATTAACTTTGAGCTAATGATTTGGACTTAATTACATGCTTTTCAACTAATTCCATTGAAACCCATGCATTGATCTATGAATTTTGACTATGGACCCTAACTTACATGAATTTATGAAGAATCTTGAATTTATGAATATGTTTTATGAAATCATGCATGTTTCATGAAAGCAATGTGTTTGACTCAAGTAAGATGAAGGTATCTATATGTTCTATGAAGCTTGGCCACATGACATGAATGACATCTAGATTTTCCATCAATGCTTGTTGGGCTATTTTCTGAAATTTGGTCTTGATTAGTATGGTAGCCGGTTATGCCATCAATGATTATAGATCATGCTTTTAAAACTATTTCCATTAGTATGTCACTTCTAATATGAAGTTAATGACTATGGGACTTATAAAACTATTATAAAAAGATCACGGATGGTGAAGAGTTTTCTCACACATGGTCTAAGGAGCTATTCTAAATGACGTAAGCTTGGACTAGTCCATGGAATATGAAATGTCTATAAACATGACTTTAGCTTGGATGGATAAGTACATTTGTACCTTTACATGGACAATAAATTGAATATTGTTAATGACTATTCTGTGGAAATTTACGTAGCACCGAGAGGATATTGAGGTGGAGGCTCGCCCAGAAGAGGCCGGGTCTCTAGTAGTATTCTCCATATCCCATAAACTATGTGCCACTGTAGGATAATTGTGTTAGATAAACATTAGCTAGTGGATCCACTTAAGCTAGAAGTTCATGGTCCTTACCTTGGCAAGTATGAAAACCCCTTTTCGGTGTGGGGAGGACACCAGATTCCATGTTATAGCTCACATGGTCTATGTCGGTTAATGGTAAACTTCTCACAAAATGAACTAAATAAATCACTAATGTTTTATGAAGCTTCCTTTATGATTTAAAGATGCATTGACCGTGTTAATCATTTGTCAATCTTCTTAAATGATTTTACTATGTTTTAACTTTGTCATGTATTTCATGTTTTAGATTATGTCCCCTTATGATCATGTCTCATATTTTATTGCATTCGCCTCATACTTGGTGCATTCCATGTACTAACGCATACTCTTGCCTATATTGATTCACTAATGTAGGGCGTGACGACTCTTCTCCCTCCACCTGTGGCTAGTAGATACGTTTGAGCTTTGAAGACTTGGTGAGTCCTCATACATTCGAGGACGATGTCATTTTTAGCTTTTTTTCTTTTTCTTTTTTGATTTTGTAAGTGATGCATAGGTTATGTCCCAATCACTCTCCTATTGTATTAGATGGCTTTGAGACATATGTTAGATTTCCGTTGTTTTTGTCAAGCTTTTTACGATAGAAATTTTCTTTTGAACTCTTTATATTCTATTATCTTGTATGATGTATGCTAAGTGTCTTGTGTGGGGCCTCTCGGAGTCCTATACCCCATGTCACGTCCAGGGGTTACTTTGGAATACCCTATGCTAGTTTGTACTGAATCCATAAGGCTATTTAATAATAATCCTTTCATTTGGTCCTTGTGGTTCGACCTAGTTCCTCAAACGTTGGGTATTGTTTTTGCGTACAACTGCCTAGGTCTTAAACACAAAACATAGTTGAGCGTTATAAAAAATGACACTATTGCCGGGAATTTGCTAGTGTTTACCTTAAATTGATTTTTAGATTCAATCTCTCATGCATTTTGTGTTCTTGTTACTTCGTTTTGTTATGTTAGTTATTTTTGAAATAGGCAAAGATGAATCATTTAGATGATATTGAAAGTGTTTCCAGGGTTTCTCTTAATGATGATGATGAGCCCATAAAACATGGTTTGGCAGGGCCATTCTCCTACCATCCATAGTAGGGAATGATGTTGTCCCATTACAAGCACCATATTGCACCTTCTTCAAGTAAAGGGACATTTTGGAGGACTGGCTATTAGGGATGCGAACCACCATATTTTAAAATAGAGGTGTGACTTACCTTCAAAATGAGGATAATTAACCAAGGTTTTATTTTGCTAAGGTTTTTCTCTTTCTCATTAACCAAGAAAGCTACCACATTACTTGATGAGTTACCTCAGGTTCAATCACTTCTCGGGATGAACTAGAGGCTGCATTCTTTGAGAGGATTTTCCACCCTCTGGTATGGTAAAGTTTTGTGATAAGATAAACTATTTTCAGCAGCTACTACATGAACTCCTTGTCACCACGTAAAGTACTTCCAGGCGTGACATGGCGTATAAGACCCCAAAAGGCTCCATACAAGCCACTTAGAATATATCATACAAGATAATACTAGTTGAAAGTTCAAAATTCAATTTCATAATAAAAGAGTTTGACAAAATAGTGGATGTCTAACATTGTCTCAAAGCCATTTAATACATGAATGAAATGATATTTGGGACGTAACCAATACAATTTCAAAGGTAAAATGACATAAAACTATAAGGTGGCAATGTCCTCGAAGTATGAGGACTCACCAAGTCTTCGAGTCTCAAATGCAACGAACTAGCCACGAGTTGATGGAAAAGAGCCAAATCCTTCATTATAAGACAATGTATGCAAGGGTATGCGTTAGTACATAGAATGTACCAAGTATGATAACTATGTAGAGAAGTCATAAAATCATGCTAAAAAGGGCTATACATGAAATAAAATACCAACTTAAATCATATTATGCCAAAGTGGAAAAACATGAATCAAAACCATGGTCAATGCAAGGAAATCGTCTTTAAAATAACACATGCTTGAAATACCTTTAGAAGTAAATTTAGTTCATTATTGTAGGAAATGAGCCTTAACCGACATAGACCATGTGAGCTATAACATGAAATTCGGTGTCTACCCCACACTGAAAAGGGTGTCCTTACTTGCCCAGGTAAGAACCATAGTTTCTAGCTTAGGTGGATCAACTAGCTAATGTCTATTTAAGACAATCATCCTACTGTGGCACATAGTTTATGGGATAAGAAGATTGCTACCAGAAACCCAGCCTCTACTATGAAAGAGCTTCCATTTCAATATCCTCTCGGTGCTAAGCATAATTCCCATGGATTAATCATAATTCTTAACTTATCTTATCATTAGTAGACATGGGTAAGCGCCTCTTGTCTCATTATTCAGGGAAGGCACAACAAATGGCCAATCCAAGCTAAAGTTCATTAGAATAGCTCCTTAATGCTTGATTCAAAGTTTACTTTAGAAAACCTTTCAACCCATATGAATCCTTCATGTGAGAATATCCTTTCACATTCATGTTTTGAGTAATATGTGAGAAAAACTTTCGGAACATAACAACAACAACATTAATGCTTCACAATCAAAGCAATCTTAAATCATTTATCTCAATTTCATAAAGAACATGTGTATCTTCATAATTTCTTCTTTCGTAGTTCAAAACCTCATCACAAGATCGAAGTCTACAAATCATGGATTTTACATGGGTTCATGGGGATTCAACTTAGAAAATATTTTCCCCACCATCTACGGTTGCCACTTACGGTCTGTATGTCCTCCTACCAATCGAAGGTGGGAGCCGCAGGTATAGCCTGCAAACTGAAAATTTTATTTTTCCTTCTTTTTCGAGTTTGAGGTGTTACTATATCTCCCCCTTAGGAACATTCGTCCTTGAATGGAACTCAAGACATCATAAGAAGGGTAGGAACTAAATCTAACAGCCTAACAAGAATGCAATCACATAAATGCACATATCCAAAATGGAAACATCAACTCAATGCTAAAGCATGTTCAAATCTTCATCTCATAAGGCCTATATGCAACTCATACTCAAATGTACAAAAACATGAAGAAATGAATCAAGTTAACTCATTTTCTCAAAATTAAGCTTTTCATGAACATGAATATATGAGGAAATCATGGGCATATCTAAGACACATACGACCTAAAGAGTGAACCTTGAGGAGCTAAATACCTCAAGCTTGAGTAGGGACGGAGGGAAAAATATGAGGATAACGAGACATCATATCGGCATCTGCCTCCCAAGTAGCACCCTCAAATAACTGATTCCTCCAAAGAAATTTTACAGAAGCAACTTCTTTATTTCTCAAATTCCGAACTTGTCGGTCCAAAATCTCAATCGAAACCTCTTTGTAAGAAAGACTCTTTTTTACACCAAGAATCTTCAATGACACTATAGATGTTGGATCAGCAAAACATTTCTTCAACAAGGAAATATGAAAAATCGGATGAATCTATTCTAAATCATTAGGAAAATAAAGTTCATAAGCGACCTTACCAATTCTCCTCAAAATTTGATATGTGCCCACATGGCGGGACTAAGTTTTCCTTTTTCCCAAATCTCATTACACCCTTCATAGGTGAAATTTTCAAGTAGACCCAATCATCTACATCAAACTCAAGATCTCTCCTTCTAAAATCGGTAGAGGACTTTTGTCGAATCTGAGCCATTTTCAACCTTTCTCTAATAAGCTGAAGTTTCTCCATACCCTCATGTACCAACTCGGGATATATCAAAGTAACTTTACCCACTTCAAACAAACCTATAGGAGATCTACATCTCGTACCATAAAGAGCCTCAAATGGAGTCATACTAATGCTTGAATGGTAACTATTATTATATGCAAACTCAATCAACGGCAAATGATCATCCCAGTACCCTTGAAGTAAATTACACAAGCTCTCAACATGTCTTCCAAAGTATGGATAGTACGCTCTGCTTGCCCATCGGTTTGAGGTTAAAAGGTAGTGTTAAGCTTAACACGGGTACCAATACCCTTTTAGAAAGATCTCCAAAACTCAGAAGTGAATTGTGTACCACGATCGGAAATGATTGATAGAGGCACTCCATGAAACCTAACCGTCTCTCTTAGATATAACTTAGCATAGTCCTCCGCCGAGTAAGAAACCTTGACAGGAATGACATGAGTTGATTTCGTCATACAATCCACAATAACCCAAATCGAGTCATATGGACACCGAGTGCATGGTAAACTAACAATAAAGTCCATATTCAGGTCTTCCCACTTCCAAGTAGGAATACTAATGTCTTGGGACAAACATTCTGAGTTTTGATGTTCAACTTTCACTTGTTGGCAATTAGAACACTAAGCCACAAATTCTGCATTGTCCTTCTTCATTCCATTCCACCAATAGACCTCCCACAAATCACGGTACATCTTGGTGGCTCCCGGGTGAATGGAATATCGAGAACTATGGGCTTCCGATAAAATTTGCTCCCTCAAACTATCAATATTGGGGACACACAAACGACCTTGATATTGAAGTACACCATCTCCACCTTGGGAGAAAGCTTCAACAGACTTCTTAAGCACTGCTTCCTTCAACTCTGTCAAGATTGGATCAAGACCTTGCTTTGCTTTCACATCCGACACAAAGGACGATTCAGAACCATTATGAACAACAATAACACCTTTATTAGAATCAATCAGCCGAACACCCAATCGGGCCAATCTATGAACATCTCTAACCAACTCCTTCTTATTATCATCTATATTAGAAACACTACCCCTAGATAACCGACTAAGGGCATCCTCCACCACATTCACCTTATCGGGGTGATAGAGGACACTCATGTCATAGTCCTTCAAGAACTCAAGCCACCTTCTTTAGCGATGATTTAGATCTTTTTGCCTGAACACATATTGTAAACTCTTATGGTCGGTGAAGACGTCAACATGAACATGAACACCATATAAGTAATGCCTCAAAATCTTTAGAGCAAACACAACTGCCGCTAGTTCCAAGTCATGGGTAGGATAGTTCTTTTCATGAACTTTAAGTTTTCTTGAGGGGTAAGCAATGACTTTCCCATTTGCATAAGGACACATCTCAGCCCAATTCTTGAGGCATAACAATAAACCACAAATCCATCGAACCCTTCCGGTAAAGTCAATATCAGAGTGGAGGTAAGTCTATCTTTTAATTTTAAAAACTCTTTTCACATACTTCGGACCATACCATCTTAACATTCTTTTGTGTTAAAGCCGTCAATGGAGAGCTAATCGAAGAAAACCCTTTAACAAATCTTCTATAGTAGCTAGCCAAACCCAATAAATTTGAATATCCAAAGGGGATAGAGGTCTACGCCAACTCTTAACCACATCCATCTTCTTAGGATCTACCTCAATACCCTTACCAAAAATTATATGACCAAGAAAAGCCACGGATCTCAACCAAAACTCGTAGTTACTAAACTTACAAAGAGTTGTTTGTCTTTGAGGGTTTGTAACACGATCCTCAAAGTATTGGTATGCTCATCCCCACTCCTTGAGTAAATCAAAATATCATAAATGAACACAATCACAAACATATCTAGGTATTGTTTAAACACCTTATTTATCAAATCCATAAATGCGGTCGGAGCATTTATCAAACCAAACGACATTACTAAGAATTTGTAATGACCATATCTAGTCCAAAAAGCTATCTTCAGAATATCTTCTTCCTTCACCCTCAATTGGTGATAGCCCGACCGAAAGTCAATCTTAGAGAAGTAGCTTGTTCCTTAAAGTTGATCAAACAAAACTTATTCTTAATGGTAACCTTATTCAATTGATGGTAGTCGATACACATACGAAGTGAACCATCCTTCTTTCGAACAAACAAAAATTGGAGAACCCCATGGAGAGATACTCAGTCGGATGAAGCCCTTATCCAACAAATATTTCAATTGCTCCTTTAATTCCTTAAGTTTTGTTATAGCAATTTGGTAAGGAGGACTATAGTTATGTTGTGTATCTGGGAGAAGGTCAATATCAAAGTCTATTTCCTTTCAGGAGGAACATCAGGTAAATCATTGGGAAACACTTCCGGAAACTCATTAACAATGGGGACCGACTTAAAGGTATGGGTTTCGGAATCCATGTCCCTAACCCGAACAAGATGCTATATGCAACCCTTAGAAATCATCTTTCTAGGTTTAAGATATGAAACAAACTGACTCTTAAGCATATAATTTCTCCCTTACCACTCTAGGATGGGTTCATTTAGAAATTGGAACTTGACTACTCGGGTTTTACAATCAATAGAAGCATAATATGAATGCAATCAATCTATCCCAAGAATAACATCAAAATATAGTATATCAAGCTCTAAAAGGTCAACATGAGTGACTCTATGGGATAAGGAGATGGAACAATCTCTATAGACTCTTTTGGCCACAATAGATTCACCAATAGGAGTAGAGATACAAAAAGGATCTATCAACACATCCAGAAGAACATCAAACCTCATAGCCACATACGGTGTCACAAAAGATAAGGCAGCACCGGGATCAAGCAAAGCATTGGGTGAACCCTCTTTCTCATGATGAATTTGGAGTGCATAGAACCAGTTTGCTTTGGAGCATTTGAACCCGAACCACTAGGCGGAGCTTGTCTACCTTCTCTTCCCTTAGCCGTAAGTGATGGACAATCCCTTATCTTATGACCACTCTTACCACAATCGAAGCAACCATCCGTACTGGCGTAGCATTTACACTCATGCTTCCTTTCACATTTGGCACAACTAGATAATGAAGATCCACCACCATTTCGTCCTTGAGGCTTAGGGTTAGGCACCCTATCTTTATTGATCTTTGGAAGAGCATTGTAGGAGCCTTGATCGGAAAACCTTTGTCGAAACATAGAACGACCATATCTATCAGACCTTGATCATGAAAAGTCACTATTACCGGTCTTAGCCCTCTTTGGCTCCCTAAACTTTTCTTTAAGCTTCTCCTCTTCGATTTGTTGAATATGAACCATTAGACGAAAAATGTCCATATCATTTATAAGCATAGCATTGCGGCATTCCTTAACCACCATTTCGGACACTCCTGAAACAAACTTACTCATTCTTGCCCTAGGATCGGCAACCATCGTAGGAGCATACCAAGACAGTTGTATGGATTTCAAAGAATACTCTTTCACACTCATGTTTCCTTGGCGAAGTTTAATGAACTCAAACACCTTTGCCTCCCTCATCACAAGGGGAAAGAACCTATCAAGGAAAGCAACCTTAAACTTCTCCCAATCAAGAGGACCCGCATCAACCGCCCTCTCTTCCTTCCATTGGTTGAACCAAACTTGAGCAACCACCCTTAAATTGATAAGCGGCCAATTCCACCTTTTCCACCGGGGTCACACCCATGGTCATTAGCACCTTGTATACCTCATCACTAAACTCTTGAGGATCATTCTCAACCTTGGAACCATGAAACTCCGAAGTATTCATCCTAGTAAAGTCCCTCACTCTAGATGCCGACATACCCACATTTAGGTTCATGGGGATCACATCCTCCCTATTGGCTTCAGCCATCATGGCTGTGGCTAACACATGAAAAGCAGCCCTAAACTCCGCATTGATTACTTGATCGGCCAAAGGGTCGATCGGAACGTGGGGAGCCTCTTGAGAAGCTTATTGAGGAGCTTCTTGTTCCATATTCTCTCTCGCACTCCTCCTAGCATATGCCCTTCGAGTGGCCATATCCTAAAAAACATCGGATAGGAATTAGGAGAGAGATATAGAGTTAAATTCTATCACAGAACTTTAAAATGATGAAAGAAGTGGAGTTTCCTAAACATCTTATAGCCTCTCATTCATAAGTGTAGCGCTCATAACACCCATGAACAAGAATCTACTTGACATGGGTTATGAGACATCCTAGGATGTTTCTAAAACCTTGTGTTCTGAATACCAAGTTTGTCCCTACCTAAAGTACACCCAGCGTGGCATGGCGTATAAGATCCTGAAAGGCCTCATACAAGCCACTTAGCATACATCATACAACATAATAGTATTTAAGAGTTCAAAACTCAATTTCATATTAAAAGTGTTTGACAAAATAGTGAAAGTCTAACATAGTTTCAAAGCCATCTAATACATCAATGAAATGTTATTTGAAACGTAACCCATACAAGTTCAAAGGTAAAATTACATAAAACTATAAGCGTGGAAATATCCTCGAAGTATAAGGACTCACCAAGTCTTCAACTCTCAAATGCAACAAACTAGCCATGAGAGGATGGAGAAGAGACGGATCCTACATTATGAGACAATGTAGGCAAAAGTATGTGTTAGTACATAGAATGTACCAAGTATAATAACTATGCATTGAAGTCATAAAATCATGCTAAAAATGCTATACATAAAATTCAATGACAAAGTTAAATCATAATCTTTAAGTAACACATGCTTGAAATACCTTTAGAAGTAACTTTAGTTCATTATTGAGAGAAATGAACCTTAACCGACATAGACCATGTGAGCTATAACATAGAATCCAGTGTCTACCCCATAACAAAAAGTGGTTTCCTTACTTGCCACGGTAAGAACCATAGTTTCTAACTTAAGTGGATGCACTAGCTAATGTCTATTTAAGACAATCATCCTAAGGTCACACACAGTTTATGGGATAAGGAGATTGCTACTAGAAACTCGACCTCTACTACGGGAGAGCTTCCATCTTAATATCCTCTGGGTACTAAAAATAATTCCCATAGATTAATAAGAATTCTTAACTTATCTTATCATTAGTAGACATGGGTAATCGCCTCTTTTCTCTTTATTCATGGAAGACACAACAAATAGCCAATCCAACCTAACGTTCATTAGAATAGCTCCTTAATTCTTGATTTAAAGTTTAGTTGAGAAAACCTTTCAACCCTTATGAAGCCTTCATGTGAGAATATCCTTTCACATTCATGTTTTGAGTAATATGTGAGAAAAACTTTTACAACTCAACAACATCAACATTAATGCTTCACTCTCAAAGCAATCTTAAATCATTTATCACAATTTCGTAAAGAACATGCATATCTTTATAGTTCAAAACCTCATCACAAGATCAAAGTCTAGAAATCATGGATTTCACATGGGTTCATGGGGATTCAACTTAGAAACATGCTATTAACTCAATTCATGCATAAAAAGTCACGATTAAATCAATTAACTCACAATTTGAAAGAACGCATAAGATAGAAGAAAAACCTAACTTCAATTGGAGAATTCTACCTTGTAAAATTGGGGAATTTAGGAACCCTATGGAGGAAAGGACTCCACAGGTGAAAGTCATAATACCTTGATGCCAAAAGCTTGAAATCAATGGAGGATTATGAGGATTGATCTTGAAACCCTAGAATTTTCCTCTTCCTTAGAGAGGGAAATATTTGAGAGGATGAACTTGACCAACTTTTGAAAATTTTAGAGAATGACTTGAATTGGTTAATTTGAGGGGTAAAGATACTTATATAGGGCCTAGGGAAAAGGATAAAATTACATAGTATTGGTTTAGAATAATTAGGAAAAGACCAAAAATCGCCTCTTAAATTAACTGTCGGACCCCATCGACGGTTGGACCTACGATCTGTAGGTCCAACTACGGACCGTCTTGGCCAACAGTAGGTTAGGTTCAGAGACTAACAATTTTGGACTTCAGTCGATGGCTCCTATGTATGGTGCGTTGGTCCACTTACGGATCGTACATTCCAACCATAACTCCCACCTTGACCCTCAAAATTTCACTAAGCCTGGGACTCACCTACGAGACCTATGTACGACTCGTAAGAGGAGTGACATTTCTTGTTGAACCATCAAAAGATACTGGGACTTGAATTTTAGAAAATATTATTCCCACCATCTACGGTTTCCACCTACGGTCAGTAGGTGGTCCTACCAACCATAGGCTGGAGCCATAAGTACAGCTTGCAAACCAAAAATTAGATTTCTCCTTCTTTTTCGAGTCCGCGGTGTTACACTTATTCATCTAGTATGGTTGAGGTTCAAGAAAAAGGCTGCTATGTGTTTTAACCATGGATTTTTGGAAGAGGTGCTGCTACGATGCTTTTATCGATCTTTCGATGAGGTTAACCAATCAATGATTAATAATTCTGCAAGAGGTTCACTCATGAAACTCACTTATGGGTTGGATTTTGTTGTCCTTGATGGACTAAAAAACAAAAACATGGCATAACATACATGAGATAGTGAAAGAGCTGTGGGTGTGGTATCTACAACATGAGAAGTCAGATGAGGCGAAGAGAGGAAGAACGTGATGAATAGATGGATTAAATGATGACTCATGTGGAAGTTTTGGCAAAGAATATGTTGGGCATCAGAACAAAAAGTGTGAATGCAATCGGCTCATGTATTGCACCACAACTTAAGGATGAGGACGCTTATGCCTCATTAGATGAGGGGATATGATATTATGTGAATCAGGCATTGGGTTCTTGATCGGGGTATCAAGGCACTGATAACACTCAACTACACTCCCAAATTAGAAATGGAAGTGGTCGTATGCAAAACAATACCAACATATGAGGTCGGGTTCAAATCTCACAAGGAATAACGTAAGGGCGATTTAAGATATAAAGAATTATCAGCCACTAATTTGAGTCTATACAATTGATACAAGTATTTTAGGGGATTTTTCCACATAAGACAACTAGGAAACAAAAATAGGAAAATGGAAGACATGTTGATCAAAGACTCTTCTACCTAGAATGACAAATAGATTTGGGAGGAGGAATTCAATTCATGCTTTTACGATCCATCACAAATAGCAAAATATTATCTAAGTAAATATGGGTAAGTCAACTTTGCCTTAGTCTCTTTAGTACCCACTTATATCTCTAGATCACAAGTAAGTATTTCTTACCTAATTCTTCAAAACTTTGCAAGTATACAAAAAAAACAACCAATATAAATTTACAAGGATTATCCTATCTCTAGCTCAAACCTATGAGATGAGGGTTAGATTGAATCTAGACATTCTAAAAAAGTAAGCCCTTTGTCAATTCTCTAATTGCATTTATCAATCTTTACACACTTAATCCTCTTTCAGAAGAACGAACAGGATAAATAGGCAATTCTTGGGTTGATCTCTCCCTTGAAAGTCAATTAGAGCATGTGATCAATTAAAGAGTCAAAGACCCATATCATAACAAGATAATCGTCAATTAATTGCAAAAGTACAAAACAAAAATAAAAACTCCAATATTGTTTATCTCTAACACAATATTGAAATTTCAAAATAAAATACTAAAACTATGAATATTAAGTCAAAACCAAGAGTTTTGATTTACACACTTTAAGATCACAATTGTGAGGCAGTCTTCCTGAACTTTTGACCGAAGCCAACTATTTATATTTCAAACGCTTCAAAACACATAAACTTGCATAAAAAACAAATGAACGACTAGGTGACCGAGCTATCAATTCCAGCAAGTCATAAATGACTTGGGTGGGCTACAGAAATGCTCTAAAAAAATGAAAAGAAGGCATTTCAATAAAAATGAGCTAGAGGATCATTACAACATTCACTACTAAGAAGGTCTTTCTTCTACAAAAGTAAGAGTCAAGAAGTACCTGAAGGTTCAAAGAAGTTGGGAAAGTACTCTTGCATCTCATGTTCAGACTTCAAGATAGCCTCTTTAACTTGATGATGCCTCCAATGGACTTTACCCACAAGAATGGCTCTTAAACGAAACCAGTGCACATCTCTGGCTAGAATAGCAATTGCCTACTCCACAAAGGTCAAATGATCATCCAACTTGACCGAGTTATACAAGAGCACATAACTCATTAGGACCATATTGGGGCATCATCGAAACATGTAAAATAGGACTAATAGCTGAATATTCAGGAGGTAGAGCCAACTCATAAGTAATATCACCAATTGTCTGAAGGATCTAAAAAGGCACAATATACCTAGGACCTAGCTTTCCCCAACCTCCAAAACCTTATAATGCCCTTCATGGGAGACATATGAAGGAATACCAGATCATCAACTACAAACCTTAATGATCGACACCTATGATCGTCATAACTCTGGTGCCTACTCTGAGCTTTCCTAAACCTATTCTGAATCACTTGAACATGATATAATGCCTCTTTAAACATATCAGTACCATGGGGCCTAGACTCTGTAAACTCTAAACCCTCCAATACTCGATCCTAAAGAGCCACAAAGGTATAATCCTCAAACTGGCGACAATGAATCTGCTCCAATAAGGAAGACTAAACTCCTACATAGGCCAACACATGTCTAGAATCTTAAATATCTAAATGAATCATCCAATTGACTAAGAGAAAAATGTCGAAAGCCAAAGGTCACTCCCCAATAGACAGGAAGGCTAGAGTACCCATATTTACAATCTTTCGGCTCAAGGCATCTTCTACTACATTCTCTTTTCTTAGATGATAAAGAATAGAGAGGACATAGTCCCTTAGGAGCTCAATCAAACACCGCTCTCTAGAATTAAGGTCCTTCTTGCTCATAATATATTGATGACTCTTGTGATCAATGTACAACTCACAACTCACTCCATATATGCAGTGTCTCCGAATCTTAAGCACAAAACCTACCACCACCAGCTCTAAGTCATGAATGAGGTAGTTTTCCTCATGCAACATAAGCTTTCTTCAAACATAAGCTATAACCTAGCCCTGCTGCATCAATTCAAAACCCAAACAAATATCGAATGCATCACAATACACGTGTAACACCCCAGATTCAAAAAGCAATCTCTTGTCCCGTAAACTATGTGCTACCATAGGATGATTGTCTAGATATACATTAGCTAGTGGATCCACGTAAGCTAGAAGTTCATGGTCTTACCTTGGCACATAGGACATCTTTTTTCGGTGTAGGGTAGACACCGAATTCCATGGTTATAGCTCATGTGGTCTTACATATCGGTTTAATGATAATTTCCACAATAATAAACTAAAGTGACTTTTAAGGTATCTCTCAAATTTTTTAAAGATGTTTAGCTTGCATTGATCATGATTTATAACTTATGATTTCTAACCCTTTTCTCATGGTTTAGCTTGATCATTGCATGGCAATGAAAATGTCCCTTTTTGCATGTTTAGATGTTCTTATGCATGGTTGTCATACTTGGTACATCTTTGTACTAACACATACTCTTACCTACATTTTCTTATAAGTGTAGGATCCGGCTCATCCCTATCTTCTCATGGCTAGTTCGTGATAGTAGAGATCTTGAAGAATTTGGTGAGTCGTCATATATTCGGGGACGTAGCCACATTTACTTTCATGTCATTTACTTTCTTTTAAAGACTTTGTATGGGTTACGTCCCAATGTTCTTTCATTTCCTATGTTAGATGGCTTTTGAGACTATATGTAGACTACTGCTATTTCCTTAAACTCTTTGATAATGAATTCTCTTCTGAACTCTTAAATTTCTATTATCTTTTATGATGCATGCTAAGTGGCTTGTATGAGGCCTCTCAGATCTAGAAGTTACTTTGGGTCGTGAAAAACTTGGTATTCCGAGCACAAGTATTTAGAAAGGCACTAGGAAGTCTCATAAGCTACATTGAGTAGAGTATTGTTCAAGAGTGTGAAACACGCCATATTTATGAATTAGAGGCTACAAGATGATTAGGAAACTCTACTTATTTCATTACTCTTATGTCGTGCGATAAAGTGTAACTCTCTAAGTCTTTGTCCTAATCCCTATCCTATGTGTTTCAGGATATGGCTACTCGAAGAGCTTATGCTAGAAGGAATGCGGGAGATATTGTGGAACAAGTAGCTCCTCCTCAAGTTTCGGCCGACACTTTGGCCAAAAAAGTGACTAATGCGTTGTTTAGGGCTGCTTTTCAAGTGTTGGCTCAAGCCATGACGGCTTAAGCCAATAGGGAGGTTGTGGCTCCTGTGAACCCAAATGTGGGTACGACGGTATCTAGAGTGTGGGACTTCACTAGAATGAATCCTCCGTAGTTTTATGGTTCTAAGGTTGAGGAAGATCCTCAAGTGTTCATTGTTGAGGTGTACAAGGTGCTATTGATCATGGGTGTGACGCCAGAGGAAAAGGTGGAGCTGGCTGCTTATCAACTTAAGGGGTGTGGCTCAAGTGTGGTTTGAGCAATGGAGGAGTGAGAGGGCGGATGATGCGGGTCCTCTTGATTGGGAAAAGTTCAAGGTTACTTTCCTTAAAAGGTTCTTTCCCCTTGAGATGAGGGAGGCAAGGGTGCTTGAGTTCATCAATCATCATAAAGGAAGCATGAGTTTGAAGGAGTATTCTTTGAAGGTCACAAAATTGTCTCGATATGCTCCTAGTATGGTTGTCGATCCTAGGGCGAGGATGAGTAAGTTCATTTCAGGAGTGTCCGAAATGGTGGTCAAGGAATGTCGTACCGCCATGCTTGTCAATTACATGGATATTTCTCGTCTCATGGCTCATGCTCAACAAATAGAAGAGGAGAAACTTAAGGAAAGGTCTAGAGAGGCAAAGAGGGCTAAGACCGGTGATGCTAATTTTTCACATTCAAGGTCCGATGGACAAGGTCGTTTTAAGTCTCGACAAAGGTTTTCCAGTCAAGGTTCCTCCAATGCTCCTCCTAATTTCAAAAAATATAGGGTCCCTAACCCTAAGCCTCAAGGAGGAAATGGTGGTGGATTCTCATCGGCTACTTGTGCTAAGTTTGGGAGGAAGCATGAGGGCAAATGCTTAGCTGGTACGAATGGTTGCTTTGGTTGTGGTAAGAGCGGTCATAAGATATGGAATTGTCCATCTCTCACGGCTAAGGGAAGAGAAGGTAAGCAAGCTCAACCTAGTGGTTCAGGTTCAAATGCTCCCAAGCAATACCGATTCTATGCACTTCAAGCTCGCCATGAGAAAGAGGGTTCTCCCGATGTGCTTATCGGTATGTTGAAAGTCTTTCACTTTGATGTTTATTCTTTGCTTGATCACGATGCTACCTTGTCTTTTATGACGCCATATGTGGCTATGAGGTTTGATGTTCTTCTGGATGTGTTGTTAGATCCCTTTTGTGTCTCTACTCCTATTTGTGAATCTATTTTGGCTAAGATAGTTTATAGAAATTGTCCCATCACCTAATCTCATAGAGTCAGTCATCTTGATCTTGTAGAGCTTGATATGTTAGATTTTGATGTTACCCTTGGGATGGATTGGTTGCATTCTTGTTAAACTTCGATTGATTGTAGGATCCGAGTGGTCAAGTTTCAATTTCCAAATGAGCCTATCCTGGAGTGGAAGGGGGAAATTCTATGCGTAAAGGTCAATTTGTGTCATGTCTTAAAGCTAGACAGATGATTTCTAAGGGGTGTAGAAACCATCTTGTTAGGGTGAGGGATATGGATTCCGAAACCCCTACTCTTGAGTCGGTCCCTGTTGTTAATGAGTTTTTAGAAGTGTTTCTGATGATCTACCCTATGTTCCTCTCGAAAGGGAAATAGAATTTGGTATTGATCTTCTCTACGATACCCAACCTATCTCTATTACTCCTTATCAAATGGCTCTGACAGAACTTAAAGAGTTAAAGGAGCAATTGAAAGATTTTTTGGATAAGGGTTTCATCTGACCAAGTATATCTCCATGGGGTGCTCCCATTTTGTTTGTTCGAAAGAAGGATGGTTCACTTCATATTTGCATTGGCTACCGTCAATTGAACAAAGTTACTATCAAGAATAAGTATCCTCTTCCAAGGATAGATAACTTGTTTGATCAACTCCAAGGGGCAAGCTACTTCTCTAAGACCGATCTTCGATCGGGTTATCTCCAAATGAGGGTGAAAGAAGATGATATTTCAAAAACGGCTTTTCGGACTAGATATGGCCATTATGAATTCCTAGTGGTGTCGTTTGGGTTGACAAATGCTCCGGACGTGTTTATTGATTTGATGAATAGGGTGTTTAGACAATACGTTGATATGTTGTGATTGTGTTCATCGATGATATTTTGATTTACTCAAGGAGTGAGGATGAGCATGCCGATCATTTGAGGATTGTTTTTCAAGTCCTCAAGGAGCAACAACTCTTTGAGAAGTTTAGTAAATATGAGTTTTTGCTAAGGTCCGTGGCTTTACTTGGTCACATTGTCTCCGATAAGGGTATTGAGGTAGATCCTAAGAAGACAGATGCGGTTAAGAATTGGCCTAGACCTCTATAACCTTCAGTTATTCAAAGTTTCTTGGGTTTGGCTTGTTACTATTAGAGTTTTGTTGAAGGGTTTTCTTTGATTGCTTCCCCATTGAATGCTTTAACTCAAAAGAAGGTTGAGTTCATACGGTCCAAAGCGTGTGAGATGAGTTTCCAAGAGTTGAAAGATAGACTTACCTCGGCTCTAATATTGAGTTTATCGAAAGGGTCTGATGGGTTTTTGGTTTATTGTGATGCTTCAAGGATTGGGTTAGGGTATGTTCTTATGCAAAATAGGAAAGTCATTGCTTATTGTTCACGGCCACTTAAGATTCATGAAAAGAATTGTACTACTCATGACTTAGAATTAGCAGCGGTTGTGTTTGCTTTAAAGATTTGGAGGCATTATTTGTATGGTGTGCATGTTGATGTTTTTACCGACCATAAGAGTTTGCAATATGTGTTCAAACAAAAATATCTAAATCTTCACCAAGGGAGGTGGCTTGAGTTGTTAAAGGACTATGACATGAGTGTCCTCTATATCCCCGGAAAGGCGAATGTGGTAGCGGATGCCCTTAGTCGGTGGTCTATGGGTAGTGTTGCTCAATGTTAGGATGGTAAGAAAGAATTGGTTTGTGATGTTCATAGATTGGCCCGATTTGGTGTTCAGTTGATTAATTCTAGTGAGGATAGTGTTATGATTCACAATGGTCCAGAATCGTCCTTTGTGTCCGATATGAAGGCTAAGCAAGATTTTCATCCTAATTTTGTTGAGTTGAAGGAAGTGGTGCTCAAGAAGTCTATTGAGGCTTCCTCCCTAGGGAGAGATGGTGTGCTTCGCTATCAAGGTCATTTATGTGTTCCTAATGTAGATGACCTAAGAGAACAAATTTTTTCTAAAGCCCATAGTTCTAGATATTCCATTCACCCGGGAGCAACCAAGATGTACGGTGATTTGAAGGAGGTCTATTTGTTGAATGGGATGAAGAAGGATATTTCAGAATTTGTGACTAAGTGTTCAAATTGTCAACAACTGAAAGTTGAGCATCAGAAGCCGGGCAGTTTGTCTTAAGATATTAGTATTCCTACTTGGAAGTGGGAAGATTTGAATATGAACTTTATTATTGGGTTACAACGCACCCGGCGGCAATATGGTTTGATTTGGGTTATTGTGGATCGTATGATGAAATCAGCCCATTTAATTCCCGTCAAGGTTTCTTATTCGGCGAAAGATTATGCTAAGTTGTATTTAAGAGAAATGGTTAGGTTGCATGGAGTGCCTTTAACCATTATATCCGATCGCGGTGCACAATTTACTTCTCAATTTTTGAAGTGTTTCCAAAATGGTCTTGGAACTCGTGTTAAGCTTACCACGACCTTTCATCCGCAAACAGATGGGCAAGCGAAACGTACTATCCAAACTTTGGAAGATATGTTGAGAGCTTGTGTGATTAATTTCAAGGGTAGTTGGGATGATCATTTGCCTTTGATTGAATTTACTTATAATAATAGCTACCATTCTAGTATTGGTATGGCTCGATTTGAGGCTCTCTATGGTAGGAGGTGTAGATCTCCTATAGGTTGGTTTGAAGTTGATGAAGCTGCTTTGATAGGTCCCAAGTGTGTACATGAGGCTATGGATAAAGTTCGGCTTATTAGAGAAAGGTTGAAAACGGCTCAAAGTCGACAAAAGTCCTATGCTGCTGTGAGACAAAGGGATTTAGAATTTGATGTTGATGATTGGGTTTACTTGAAAATTTCACCCATGAAGGGTGTAATGAGATTCGAAAAGAAAGGGAAGCTTAGTCTCAGTTATGTAGGCCCATATCAAATTTTGAGACGTGTTGGTAATGTTCCTTATGAACTTGACTTGTCAAATGTTTTGGCATCGGTGCATCCGGTTTTCCATGTCTCATTGTTGAAGAAATGTGTTGGTGATCCATCATCTATAATGCCATTAGAGAATCTTGGAATAAAGGATAGCCTTTCCTATGAAGAAGTTCTGATTGAGATTTTAGACTAGCAAGTCCGAAAGTTAAGAAATAAAGTAGTTGCTTCCGTGAAAGTTCTTTGGAGGAATCAATTAGTTGAGGGTGCTACTTGGGAGGCCGAGGCTGATGTGATGTGCCGATATCCTCATCTCTTTCCCTCCGACCCTAGCCTAGCTTGTGGTATCTAGTACCTCATGGATCATTCTTTTGGTTTCATGTGTCTTAGTTGTTTCCATGATTCCTTGATTATGCATGTTCATGAAGAGTTAAACTTTGAGAAAATGAGCTAGCTTGATTGATTTCTCTATGATTATGTGCATTTGAGTGTGAATTGAATTATTCCTTCATGAAATGATGTTTTGAACATGCTTTAGCTTGGAGTTATGTTTCCTCCTCGGATATGTGTAATTATGTGATTGCCTGCATGTTGGGCTGTTTGATCTTGATCTTGCCTTTCTTATGATGTTTTGTATCTCATTCGTGGATGAATATTCCCAAGGGGAAGATAATGTAACACCCCGGATTCCAAAACAACAAAAAACCTCAATTTTTGAAAATTAAGGTGATCCACCACTTGACCTACTGCCCATTGGTGGACCTACCAACTGTAGGTCAAGTGGGAGTGGGGGTCGTAGGTTCTACTGCCTAGGAGAAGGAAATTTTAAAAAATGATTTGAGGTAACCTACAACCTAACCTACGGTGAGTAGGTGGACCTACCAACCGTAGGTCCAACCGTAGGTGAAGTGTCCGGGAAATGTTTTTAGGGATCTTTCGGTCTTTTCACCCAATGACTTATTTACTTAAGTAGGTCGGTTCCCTACTGTCCCTAACACTATATAAACCTTTTTAAGCCTAAAATCTACCCCTTTTCCTAATCAATTTTCAATAACTCTCAAAGCCTCTCCAAATATATCTTTCTCTATAAGCTTCAAGAAGAAGAAGAAGAACCTAGGGTTTTAAGATCAAGCCTCCTAATCCTCCATTGATTTCAAGGTTTTGGCATTGAGGTATGATTATCTTCATCTATGGAGCCCCTTCTTCTATTTTACAAGTTAGAAATCCTCCATTGAAGTTAGGGTTTTTCTTCTATGTCATGGTTCTTTTCAATGTTGATTTAATTGATTGTTTTTTGAATTATGAAGCTTGAATTGAGTTGAATTTCATGAATTGAGATGAATCTCCATAAACCTATGTGATTTCCCCAATTTTGAAATTAGGTTTGGTGATGGGTTGAATTGTGAAGAAGATGAATTTTATGAAGTCTATATGAACCTATGCATGATTTACGATTTCTAAAAGCTATGATTTCATGATGAATTATGAATGATCAAAAGATGGGTTTTATGAAAGTACGCATGTTCAATGATAAATATTATTATTATTTATGAATTTCTTTGAGATTGAAGCATGAATGATGTTGTTGTTGAGTTGTGAAAGGGTTTCTCACACATTACTCAAACTATGAATGTGAAAGGATTTTTCTCACATAAAGGATTCATAACATGTTGAAAGGTTTTCTAAACTAAAGTTGAATCAAGATTTAAGGAGTTATTCTAAATGACGTAAGCTTGGACTAGTCAATGGAAGATGAAACGTCAATACTAATGAACTTTAGCTTGGATTAGTAACTCTAGTTGTACCTTTTCATTGATAATAAGATGAACAAGAATTATGAATAAATTTCGTGGGATTTATGCTTAGCATCGAGAGAATATTGAGATAGAAGCTCTCCTATAGTACAAGACGGGTTCCTAGTGGAAGCTCTCCCGTAGTAGAGGTCGGGTTTCCTAAAGCAATTTCTTGTTCCATAAACTATGTGCCACCATACGATGATTGTCTAGATAGACATTAGCTAGTGGATCCACGTAAGCTAGAAGTTGATGGTCTTACCTTGGAAAGTAGGACACCTTTTTTTGGTGTGGGGTTGACATCAGATTCCATGTTGATAGCTCACGTGGTCTTACATGTTGGTTTAAGGCTTATTCCAACAATAATGAACTAAAGTGACTTTTAAGGTATCTCTCAAATGTTTTAAAGATATTTAGCTTGCATTGATAATTATTTATAACTTATGATTTCTACCCCTTTCCTCATGGTTTAGCTTGATCATTGCATGGTACTGAAAATGTCCCTTTTAGCATGTTTAAATGTTTTTATGCATGGTTGTCATACTTGGTACATTTTAATACTAACGCATACTCTTGCCTACATTTTTTTATATGCGTAGGATCTGGCTCATCTCTATCTTCTCTTGGCTAGTTCGTGATAGTAGAGATCTTGAAGAATTTGGTGAGTCCTCATATGTTCGAGGACGTAGCCACATTTACTTTCATGTCATTTGCTTTCTTTTAAAGACTTTGTATGGGTTACGTCCCAATGTTCTTTCATTCCTATGTTAGATGGCTTTTGAGAGTATATGTAGACTTCCGCTATTTCCTTAAACTCTTTGATAATGAATTGTCTTCTGAACTCTAAAATTTCTATTATCTTTTATGATGCATGCTATGTGGCTTGTATGAGGCCTCTCGGGGTCTTGTATGCCATGTCACATCTAGGAGGTACTTTGGGTCGTGACAAACATCGTATTCAGAGCACAATGTTTTAGAAAGGTCTTAGGAAGTCTCATAAGCCACGTCGAGTAGAGTCTTTTTCATGAGTAAGAAGTGCGCCACATTTATGAATGAGAGGCTACAAGATGATTAGGCAACTCCACTTCATTCATTATTCTTAAGTCGTGTGATAGAGTGTAACTCTATAAGTCTCACTCCTAATCCCTATCCTATGCGTTTCAGGATATGGTTACTCGAAGAGCTTATGCTAGAAGGAATGTGGGAGAGAATGTGGAATAAGAAGCTCTTCCTTAGGCTCCTCAAGTTCTGGCTGACACTTTGGCCGAACAAGTAACTAATGCAGAGTTTAGGGCTTCTTTTCAAGTGTTGGCTCAAGCCATGACGGCTCAAGCCAATAGGGGGTTGTGGCTCATGTGAACCCAAATGTGTGTACAACGGCATCTAGAGTGAGGGACTTCACTAGAATGAATCCTACGGAGTTTCATGGTTCTAAGGTTGACAAATATCCTCAATAGTTTATTGATGAGATGTACAAGGTGCTAATGATCATGGGTGTGACGCCGGAGAAAAAGGCGGAGTTGGCCACTTATCAACTTAAGGGTGTGGTTCAAGTATGGTTTGAGTAATGGAAGAGTGAGCGAGCAGATGATGCGGGTCCTCTAGATTGGGAAAAGATCAAGGTTGCTTTCCATGATAGGTTCTTTCCCTTTGAGATGAGGGAGGAAAGGGTTCTTGAGTTCATCAATCTTCATCAAGGAAGCATGAGTATGAAGGAGTATGCTTTGAATTTCACAAAATTGTCTTGATAAGCTCCTACTATGGTTGCCGATCCTAGGGCAAGGATGAGTAAGTTCGTTTCGGGAGTGTCCGAACTGGTGGTCAAGGAATGTCATACTGCCATGCTTGTCAATGGCATGGGTATTTCTCGTCTCGTGGTTCATGCTCAACAAATAGAAGAGGAGAAAGTTAAGAAAAGGTCTAGAGAGGCAAAGAGGGCTAAGACCCGTGATGGTAATGTTTCACATTCAATGTCTGATGGACATGGTCGTTTCAAGTCTCGACAAAGGTTTTTCAATCAAGGTTCCTCCAATGCTCCTCCTAAGTTCAACAAAAATATGGTGCCTAATCCTAATCCTCAATGAGGAAAAGGTGGTGGATTCTGATTGAATACTTGATCTAAGTATGGGAGGAAGCATGAGGGCAAGTGCTTAGCCGGTACAGATGGTTGCTTCGGTTGTGGTAAGAGCAGTCATAAGATAAGAGATTGTCCATCTCTCACGGCTAAGGGAAGAGAAGGTAAGCAATATCCACCTAGTGGTTCGGGTTCAAATGCTTCCAAGTGAAATCGATTATGTTCACTTTCATGCTCGCCTTGAGAAAGAGGGTTATGCCGATGTGGTTATCTGTATGTTGAAAGTCTTTCACTTTGATGTTTATGCTTTGCTTGATCACGATGCTACCTTGTCTTTTATGACGCCATATGTGGCTATGAGGTTTGATGTTCTTCCGGTTTGTTGTTAGATCCCTTTTGTGTCTCTACTCCTATTAATGAATCTATTGTGGCTAAGAAAGTCTATAGAAATTGTCCCCTCTCCTTATCCCATAGAGTCACTCATGTTGATCTTGTAGAGCTTGATATGTTAGATTTTGATGTTATTCTTGGGATGGATTAGTTGCATTCTTGTTACGCTTCGATTGATTGTAGGACCCGAGTGCTCAAGTTTCAATTTCAAAATGAGCCTATCCTAGAGTGGAAGGGGGGAAATTCTATGCCTAAAGGTCAATTTGTGTCATGTATTAAAGCTATAAAGATGATTTCTAAGGAGTGTATATACCATCTTGTTAGGGTGAGGGATATGGATTCCGAAACCCCTACTCTTGAGTCGGTCCTTGTTGTTACTAAGTTTCCAAAAGTGTTTCTCGATGATTTACCTGGTGTTCCTCCCGAAAGGGAAATAGACTTTGGTATTGATCTTCTCCTCGATACACAACCTATCTCTATTCCTCCTTATCAAATGGCTCCGACAGAACTTAAGGCGTTAAAGGAGCAATTGAATGATTTGTTGGATAAGGGTTTCATCCGACCAAGTATCTCTCCATGGGGTGCTCCAGGTTTGTTTGTTCGAAAGAAGGATGGTTCACTTCGTATGTGCATTGACGACCCTTCATTGAACAAGGTTACTATCAAGAATAAGTATCCTCTACCAAGGATAGATGACTTGTTTGATCAACTCCAAAGGATAAGATATTACTCTAAGATCAATCTTCATTCAGATACCATCCTTTATTATATATACTTATGCATGTGTGCCATTGCGTAACATCCACCGCTTCATATATTTTAAGTATATAAGCATATGCTACCTTTAAATGATTGCTACTAATATATTTTTAAATGATCCGAAGAATTTGAAATATTCTTTCATTTAGAGAAATGGTACTACAAACATTTTGGTATTCATTTGAAACACATGTATATCATATTCCACATCTATTACAAACTATTACTAATATATTATTACATATGGCACTCTTACTAAATTATTCTCCAAATATTGCTATTGTTCTAGTTCTGTGCTTTCGAATTTAATTTCTTACGAATTATAAAAAATTGTAAACTGTGGCTAAGGAGATATGAACAGATGAAGTTCATGTTAGGTTTGAGATGTGTGCATTAAGGTATGTGAAGACTATTCCTTTCTTTTTCTGCATGATACCTTAAAATATATTTTTTTGGTATAGCATGCTATCAAAGAGTTGATTGTTGGACATTTCTAAACTTTTATTGGCATTATTCTTGTTAAAACTTCATTTGATGGAAATAATTGTTTCCTTGTAGGCTTCTAAAAATTATGGTGGCCTCGACAACCCAAATAAAGATTGATGCTAAATGATTATTGTTTTCTATGAACTGTTGGGTTAGTTGAGATTGTTGTTGTGTTGTGATGTTCGTATAGTTTGCCTACATACATACATATGTTGCATATACATTGTATTCCATTCCTTTTGAGACTATGATCGAGGAGTTTTCCTATACTATATGCATTTCATTCCTTTTGAGGCTAAGATCAAGGTGTTTTCCTACACCACCCGCATTTCATGTCTGTTGACAATAGGGTCAGGGTATTCACCTGCACCATATCCATTGGATCGAGGTGCTGGCCTACACTTTATTGCATTGCATTCCATATGATTGTGTATTATGGCTTGAACAATTGTGGTTATTTGAGTACGAAATTGCAGGGGGTTGGTATGTTGTTGGTGTTGTGGGGACGTAAGATTAGACAAATCATGTAGATATGGTTGGGAATTATTGGCAGCAGGTTGTTCTTGTTGTATTTACTACAGTTGGTGTCTTGAGTGTGTCCAGGTAAGATTGTTTTGTGATCGTAGTTGGTTCTTTCGTATTGTAATGCATTGCATTACATCCATTATCATATGATTCTGGTTGATACCTATAAGGCTTACGGGGACTTAAGTAAGTGAATGTGTGACAACTTATCTCCTAGTTATTTATAATATTTAAGTTTAGAACATGAGAAATGGACATAAACTACACAAGGGAAAGTGATTCAGTGAGTTGATGATTCGGTTTAGGTTATGGCTATCTTATTATGAATTTAGTTTTGGTTAAGCTATTTCTATTGTTATTTCACCTTACATGCTTAGTACATTATTTTGTATTGACGTCCCCATTGCTAGGGTTCTCTGCATTCATGCCTATAGGTTATCAAGTTTACAAGGATCCTATGCATGTGGTCGAGTTTAACTTATGGTTGATACGTTCTATTCTTTCTGGAGCTATTAAGTGTGGTTACAAGATGTGCTACTTGACTGGTTTTTATCGGTTTGCTCGGTCAAGTGAGGCACTAAGTGCTAGTCACAACCCTCTAAATTTTGGGCATGACAAACTTAGTATCAGAGAAATGTCAGTTTTTATCTGTTTGCTCGATCAAGTGAGGCACTAGGTGCTGATCGTAACCCTCTTAATTTGGGGCATGCCAAACTTGGTATCAGAGCAATATCATATCCTAGGGAGTCTACAAGTCATATCCAGTAGAGTCTATCTTATAAGTGTGTTATGCACCACACTTATAATCAAGAGGCTACAGAGCATTTAGGGTTGGTTTTCATTCTTTCATCTCCATCTCATGCTATAAAGTTGAGTCTTTAGAGTTGGTTATTTAATAGTGTCATATAGATTTTCCACGGTTAGACCTCAGCAAGTCTTCTAGGATGGTCAATTCTTATTTGAGACGTTAGCATTTCTAAGGATGACGGTGCCACATTAAGTTAAGTTTTAGTTTATTTTGTAAATTTGTCTTGTAGATGGTCGTGTGGGGCCTCATGAGATTTTGGTAACTGCTGGTGGCCTTGTAAATCATGTAGCGTATTTTCTTGGGATGTTTAGCAGGTATGGTAGATTTCGATGTATAGGGGAGGGTCTTTCAGATATTTGAGAAGTTCCTAGTGTTAATCATATGCTTTATTCAACATTCAAGGGTGAACGTTTCGAAGAGTGGGAAGTATGTAACACCCCAGGTGTGTATGGTTGTCCTTTGTCCCCTATGGAAGGTTTACGAGCCTAAATTTTAGAGTTTTATTGTAACGACTCTCGTGTTCAAAATATTTGTTTTAAATTAAAATTTTGACGAAAATATATGGTTTTGGACTTCGTAAAATGTCTTAAATGTTTACAAAAAAAAATTAGTTATGGTATACTTGTGTATATATTTATTTAATAAGATTTTTATAATTCATTGATATTTTAGCAAAAATAGTATGTCTTGTTATGTTGAAGTGTTATTATTATATGAGGTAGACTTTATTCGAAATAATTTTTTTATAAATTGTGATTTATTCAAAAAGTTATACTTATTTTACCGCGAATCTACGCAATACCTATATACTTAAATTACGGATAAAATATCTAGATTTTCCACCACCACTCCTTGTAGAAGTGGAGGGATGACACAAAAAGGATTTCATCAACTTGTGGAATTATTATTATATATATAGATGCATGTGTCCCATTGTAAAACATCCACCGCCTCATGAATTTTAAGTATATTAGTATATGTTGCCTTCAAATGATTACTACTACTATATTTTTAAATTATCCAAAGAATTGGAGATATTCTTTCATATAGAGAAATGGTACAACAAACATTTTGCTATTCATTTGGAACACATGTATATCATATTCAACTTCTATTACAAACTAGTACTAACATATTATTACATATGGCACTTTTACTAAATTGTTCTCCAATTCTTGCAATTGTGGTAGTTCCGTGCTTTTGAATTTAATTTCCAAAATATCATAGCAAATCGTAAATTGTGGCTAAGGAGATATCAATAGAATGAGTTTGTGGTAGCTTTGAGATGTGCGAGTTAAGGTATGTGAAGGCTATTCGTTTCTTTTTTTAAATGATTCCTTATGAATTGCTATTTTTTGGTCTCGCATGCTATCTAGTAGTCGATTGTTAGATGTTTCTAAATTATTATTTGTTTTATTCTTATTAAAATTTCATTGAGCGGTGTTAGTTCTATGTCAAATTGGTAAGTATAAGGTGATTGTATATAGTGTTGCGGTTATCAGATTATGGCGATTGTAAGGTCAATCGTGGTATTAAGGTTTTGGTATGGAGAATGTACGGTTAAATATGGATTATTGTGAGGTTTCTATTTTTTCTATACAACATTTATGTTTTCTTAGATATCATGGCGGCCATTACTGTATAGAATTGAACTTGTGTGCTAGCTTATTATTGTTTTATATGAACTGTTGGAAATAGTTATTTCCTTATAGGCATTTAGATATCATTATGGCCTCGACAACCCGAACAGGATTTTTGTGCTAATGATTGTTGTTTTGTACGAACTGTTGGGTTGGCTGAGATTGATGTTCTGGTGTTATATTCATGTAGTTTGCCTACATACATACAGATGTTGCATATACATTGCATTTCATGCCTTTGAGGCTAGGATTAGGGTATTCACCTACATCACAAGCATTTCATGACTTTTGAGGCTAGGATCAGGGTGTTTGCCTACACCACATATTTCTCATGCCTTTTGAGGCTAGGATCTGGGTGTTCGCCTACACCACACGAATTTTATGCCTTTTGAGGCTAGAATCGGGATGTTCGCCTACATCATATGTATTGGATCTGGTTGTTCACCTACACTACATTACATTACATTCCATATGATTGTTTATTATTGCTTGAAATGTTAAGATCTTCTTGGTACGGAATCTCTGAGGCTTGGTATGTTGTTGGTATTGTGGGGATGCAAGATTGAATAAAATCAAGTTGATTTGGCTGGGAATTATTGGTAGCAGGTTATTCTTGTTGTAGATGCTAGAGTTGGTGGCTTGAGTGGTGTTAGGTAAGGTTGTTTTGTGATTGTAGTTGGTTCATTCTGATTATATTGCATTGTATTAAATTTATTATCATATTAATGCGGATGATACCTATTAGGGTTATGGGAACTCAAGTAAGTCATTCTGTGACAATTGAATTCCTCGTTATTCATGTTATTTAAGTGAAGTACAAGGAAAATGGATATAAACTATGTAGGGAGAAAGTTATTCAGTGAGTTGATGATTTTGTTCAGGTTACGATTGCCGTATAATGGTTTCAACTTTAGTTAAGCTATTTTTATTGTTATTTTGCCTTACATGCTTGGTACATTATTTTTTATTGAGACCCCATTGTTTGGGGCACTACATTCATACTTGTCGGTTATCAGGTTGACAGGGATCCTCGTGCGTGTGGTCTAGTTTAGCTGATGGTTGGCACGCTCCGTTCTTTCTAGAACTATAGAGTCTATAGTCTTTTTTTCCTCTTTAGAAGATAGGTATGTTGGGGCCCTGTCCCGACTAGTAGTTAGTTGTTCTTAATTTTAGAGGCTTGTCGACATTTACTGTGGGGTTTGTAGGTCAGTTGTGGTTTTTTTGTAAGTTTTATGCTCTATTTTTTGGCCTTGTCGACCTTGTGTTTATTTTAGTATGTTCAGCAGGCTTTCATGCAACTTTTGATTTTAAGTGGCCTTGTTGGTCTTGTATGTTACTCTTTCTATTTATATTATGAGGGTTGTGTGTTTTTTAGGCGTTGTCCTCCTTGACTTGTTGTTGGGTGTGTTAGTTGGCTGGTTTTTATCGAATTGCTGAGTCAAGTGAGGTACAAGGTGCTGCTCGCGATCCTACGGATTTGATATGTGACTAATATGAGGCATAGGGTAACGGTTCTTAATGGTCACCTTATTCCACTGCCTGTAGTCAATACGCATCCACATGGATTAGTCCTTTTTTTAGAAACACGATAAGGACACCCGGGGCAATATATTAGGGAGAATGAATCCCTTACCAAAGAGATCCTGAAGCTGAAAACTATGCTACTTGAGATCTGTGAGGGGTTTTAAGTAAAATGGAGTAGAAATAGTGTGGGTGCCCTGCTCAAGGTTAATAGGGAAATTGATATCAAGCACTATATTAGGTCATATAGGTTGGTAGGAAGCAAATCCTCAAATTACGGACAATAGGAACCGACTGAATTGAAGGAACCTTCTTACTCACATCCATCACATAAGCCAAATAAGATAGGCAACCGCTAGCCACTAATCGCCGAGCCCGAATAAAAGAGATAACTCTAACCGGTGTGCAGCTAAAAAGAGCTGTCACAACATCGAAGGAACACCAGGCATGGATAAGGTAATGGTATTAGAAAATCAATCTAATCTAGTGCAGTAGGGGAATAATCATTCCATGCCCAATATCACATTACAGTCCAACATATCAAGCAATATAAGGTCAGTCTGCGTGTTATGCTCCTAGATAGTGACCAAACAAGATTGAAACACACGATCCACTCCTAAAGACTCACCCAAAGGGGTTGACACACTTAACGGCACTGTCAAAGGCTCAGAACTCATTCTCACATGGGTAGCATAATACATAGATATATATGAAGACGTAGAGCCTGGATCAAATAAGTAGAGGTAGGTTGATGGAATAAAAGAATCATACGTGCGATAATATCATCCGATGCCTCAGCCCCCGCCCTCACTAGAATTGCTGATGTGACAAGAAGAAATATCTATATTTAATTATTATTTACCTCACATTTAATCTTTTCATTATCATTTATTAGCATGAATTATATGTATTATTCTCATGTTGGTTATTTTATTTGTAGGATTTAAATATGTATGAAGATGAAGATATTTAGAGCACAAATTAATCCAAAACAAGAAATCATATAAGAAAATCAAGTAAGCAGCTAAATGGATTAAATTTAATATAATAATACACACACATATTTATGTATATATATATATATATATATATTTGCAATTATCAGCGAATTGCAATTTCAAATTATATTATGGTTGTACACTTGGTAGAAGCGGAAGACCCTTCCAATTATTGAAGGCGGCGGCAACAAATTCTAGAAACAACAAACACAAAAAACAATTCCTTTTAGTTATGGGTTTCCTAGTTTTCTTTGGACTCAATTATTTTATTTAGGTTTTTTTACATCTATAAATAGTCTATAAAAAACAATTCTTCTAGAGCGAACAACCCACAACTCTGAACTAACACATAACCTAGAACTTAGAACTTCATAGCCGGAGGACTATGGAAGAGCTACCATGGAGGTTAGAGAACTTTGGTTTATTCATTCTTCTCCTTTAATATTTATTTATTTTCGTTATTTTTGGAAGATATATTTGCTATTTGTTCTTAATATTTCATGATTGACACAAATTAAATTATTTTTATGAATTTTGATTGTCTTTTCTAGATAATGTGTAGCTAAATTTCATAATTAGGGTTGTGAGAACCATGTTGAATTAACGAAGTAAGTTAATATAAAAAGTGATTCTTAAATGATATTTATGCTTGTATTTTTTCTCTCTTCACTTTGATTGCTTTTTAATGGAGGCATACGTTAAAACTCACCTTATTCTTACTTGTCGTAGAAAGGGAGTAATGAATGGGAAAATGGATAACTCAACAAATATTTTAGGGTATCAAACCTCATTTGATAGCTTGAATGGACCAAGGGATAGCTAATTTAATATTAAAGGTAAGGGTTAGTAAAGCATACACTCGTAGATGGGTGAGGTTGCATGCTGAAATTCATTTATTTATGTGACTATCCACTTAGTTGATAACTATTAATCGTGATTTTTAATGTCACGACCTAAGACTACCCCCTTGACATGACGTGGTGAATAAAATCTCGAGAGACTCTAAACGAACCACTTGACATAGCATGACACTAAGATAAACCACATAACTTAAATAATCATAAAAGTAGAATATAGGTCTCAAAGTGATAGTGTCATATGATACAAAAATCAGAGTACAAAGACTTCATAAGCAGAAATACTATGTTTGACATAAGACTCTACTACCTAGGTTTGGCTAGGAAAGGCCCTAGCTCACGAAATAATCTGAAACTAAAAGAAAAGTCTGAAGGAAATAAAGCATAAAATTTGTAGTCCTTGAACCATAAGGATTCAACAAGTATGGACACGCTAATCAGAATATGTGCTAACCGCAACTGGGATGTGGAGCGCCGAAACCTATAACATGAACAATTTAGGCAAAAAGATGTATGTGGTCAGTACTCGAAAGGTATTGAGATGAGGAAAGATGAATGAGTCATAGTATAAACCATGATAAGTCTGAAAACATGATGATGCTTGACCAAGTAAAATATATCATATGATGATAACTCTGAGTTCAAAAACATAAATCAAGGTCAATGCAATATCCTAAAAATAATATCATGGCTTAATCAAAATCTTTTGAAGATGTCATAAACTGTTGTGGGAGATAGAGAAAACCGACATAAATCATGTGAGCTGTAACATGGAGTTCAGTGTACTACTCCCACACTGAAAAGAGATACAGTATCCTACTTGCAAAGGTAAGGACAATGTTCTTAAGTTTAAGTGGATCCACTAGCTAATGCCAATTCGGGACAATTGTAAGGGGAACGTAGATCGAGGATCTAGGTAATCGATACTAGTCTGACTCGATGCTAAGTAATCTCTCAACTGAAATAGGCATAATCATATCATATTCATATTTTCCGTCTTTTATAATGGTATGAATATACTAATACCAAATCATTCTTGAAGACTCATAATCACAAGAATAGCTCCTATGAAATATCATGATTTCATAAACAATCCATAAGTGACAGTTAATTGAAAGCATCTAAATCATGATAATCTATCGTAACGAGAATACTTCAATTGGAAGAAACCTAATTTAATAAAATCACGTTGACACTTTATTTGAAAGTATCCTTGAATCATGATCTCTTCAACTCATAATGCATGCATATCATCAAATCTCTATTTCATATAAAAACCACGTTTATAGCATGAGTTCATGTAAATATCATTAAAAACATGTAAAGATGATCAAATCATGCATAATAAGATCAATAATGATGATAAAACTTCAAACCAATTGAACTCATAAAAAAATCATGAAACCCTAGAATTTGGGTAAGAATCTGAAAAGGGGATTTGAGGGTTCTTTGGGACTCAATAGGTGAAGAGGAACCTATTGATGAATTTCCCACATACCCAGATGAAACACTAGCCTTGAATCAGGAAAGTAGACTTGAGAGCTTTGGGAGTTTAAGAGTGAATATGGAGGGTTTGAGCCTTAGAAACGGTAATGGGTCCTAGGAATAGTCTAGAAACGACGTAGTTTATGAATTAAAAGAGTTGGAAAAGACAAAATTAACCCTGACTAAAAACTATTCAATTGAATCTACGAGCCCTGATATGGTCAGTAGTCTCTTCTACGGATAGTTTTGGTCTTCCTTCAATTAATTACTAGAAATCAAACTTTCTAAGTTCAAACTATGTGAAATATTCCATGACCCATCAATCAAACCATGACCGCGTATACTCTCTCATATTACCCAAGTATAGAAACACTCCTAAGTCTAGAACCTCAACCACAAATGGTTATGTATGGTCCGTAATAAAAAACACGATTCGTTCACCTTGTCTATAGAACTCAAGTCACCAAAAAAACACTAAGTCTAAAACTCAACCTATGGCAGACATCTATGACCCGTAACACACTCCACAATCCATCATGTTGACTCGTGAAAACCCATCTGAGACTTGACATTTTCCCAACTTTCAAGATATCATCAACGATCAGCTATCTACGAACCGTGGATCTATGTACGGTCTGTACTTTGCTTCGTACAAACCGGCAACAAAAAAAATTTCTGCAACTTTTCGTTCCAATCTAACTTTTCTACTTCCAAGGAATTACTATATCTCCTCCTTGGGAATATTTGTGAACTAATGGAACTCAACCAAGAATGAATAGAGTAGAGAAATAGATCTAGCAGCCAACCATGAATGCAAAACAAATCAAAATACATAAAACCATGGAGTAATCGACCCCAAGATAGAACATTAAATTATAACTCAGTTCATGAACAAGCATGCATAAGGAAACATGAGATTAGCTGAAATTCATGAATCAGAAAGAGTACAAAAGAGGAACTAATACCTTAAGCTGAAAATGAAGTGCAAGGAAAGTGATGGGGGTACTTGGACTTCATATCGGCTCCGGCCACCCAAGTGGCACCCTCAACTAACTAACTTATTTCTCCAAAGGACTTTCATGCAAGCAACTTCTATATTTCTCAACTTTTGTACTTGACGATCCAAAATCCCAACTGGAACCTCTTCATAACAAAAACTCTCTTTCATGCCAACACTCCCTAATGGCACAACTGAAGTTGGATCACCAATACACTTTTATAACAGGGAAACATGGAACACCGGATGCACCGATGCCAATTTTGAAAGCAAATCCAATTGAAAAGCGATCTTTCTTAAACGCCTCAAAATCTTATATAGGCCTACATAACGGAGAGTGAGCTTTCCTTTCTTTCAAAATCTCATCACTACCTTCATAGGTGATATTTTTAGTTAAACCCAATCATCAACGACAAACTCAAACTCTCTTCTTCTTACATCTGCATAAGACTTCTTACGACTTTGAGTTTTTCCCAATCTCTCTCTAATAAGTCGAACCGTCTCTATAGCCTCAAGAACTAACTCGGGTCCTTCCAAAGTGACCTCACCAACTTCAAATCAACCAATAGGGGACCTACACATCGTACCATAGAGCGCTTCAAATTAAGCCATATGAATACTCGAGTGATAACTATTATTATAAGAAAACTTAATCAAAGGAAAATGATCATCCCAATAACCTTTAAGGTCAATTACACAAGCTCTCAACATTCATTCCAAAGTCTGAATAATACGCTCAGCCTAACAATCGGTCTGAGGGTGAAAAGTTGTGCTACGTTTTACTTGAGTATCAACTCCTTTCTGAAACCATCTCTAAATTTATGAAGTGAACTAGGCAGCTTTGTCTGAAATTATCAATAAAGGCACTCCATGCAGCTTTACCATCTCCCAAATGTAGAGCCTAGCATAGTCTTCCATTGAAAACAATGTCTTGATGGGAAGAAAATGTGTCGACTTACTCATTTTGTCTACAAAAACCCAAAGAGCATCATGTTATCCACGAGTGGGGATCAACCCGTGAAGAAGTCCTTACATAAATCCTCCAATTTCCAAGTAGGAATGCTAATATCTTGAGTCATACCTCTCGGTTTTTTATGCTCAACCTTCACTTGTTGGCGATTTTGATACTTCTCCATAAATTCCGCAATATCCTTCTTCATCCTATTCCACCAATGGCCCTCTCGTAGATCACAGTACATCTTTGTGGCCCCCGGGTGAATAAAATACTGAGAACTGTGAGCTTCTGATAAAATTTGTTGCCTCAACACATCAAAATTCAAAACACATTAAAAAACCTTATTAGTGAAGCATATCAGCTTCCCCTTCGGGGAAAGCCTCAATAGCTTTTTCTGAAACCTCTTTGTCAACTCAACCAAAGTCGGATCATTATTTTGCCTTACCTTCACATCAAATACAAGAGACAATTCTGAACCATTCATAACAATGATACCGCCCCTCAATCAATCAAGCAAACACCCAAGTGAGCTAGTCTATGAACATCACAAACCAACTCCTTTTTACAATCCTCGATATGAGCAACACTACTCATGAACAATCGGCTATGAGTATTGGCAACTATGTTTGCCTTACATTGATGGTAAAGAACACTCATATTATAATGTTTTAACAATTCAAGCCACCTTTTTTTTCTACGCATCAAATCATTTAGCTTAAACACATTTTGCAAACTCTTATGATTGGTGAACACATCCATATGAACACCACAGAGATAATGTCTCCATATCTTCAAGGAAAACACTACTACCACAACCTCAAGATCATTAGTCGGGTAGTTCTTCTCTAGAACCTTATGTTGCCTCAAATCATAAGCACTCACCTTACCGTGTTGCATCAAAACACAACCAAGACTAATCCTTGATACATCACAATACACAACAAAGCCATTGGATCCTTTAGGTATTGTCAAAACTGGGCTAAAGTAAGGTGATTCTTCAACACCTGGAAACTTTTCTCATAAGCTTTCGACCATTAAAATTTCACCTTTTTCTGAGTCAAAGTAGTCAAAGGGGAAGCAATAGAGGAAAATCCTTTCACAAACCTCCTATAGTTACCGGCCAAACCCAAGAAACTCTGAATATCTTAAGGGGGAAGAGTTCTAGGATAGTTCTCAACTACTTTGTTTTCTTAGGATCAATCTGAATAGCTTCAAAGAAAATAATAGGGCCAAGGAATGCAACAGACCTCAACCAAAACTCACACTTGCTAAACATATCAAATAACTAACAATCCTTGAGAACTTGAAAGACAATCCTTAGGTGATCGGCATGCTCATCCTCACTTTGAAAGTAGATCAATATATCATTAATAAACGTGAGCACAAACATATCAAAGTGTTTATTGAGCACTCTATTCATCAAGTCCATGAAAGTTGTAGGAGCATTTGTCAATCCAAATAACATGACAAAGAATTTATTTTGACCATACCATGTTTGAAAATCCATCTTTGGAATGTTAAACTCTGTCACTTTCAACTGATGATAAACCGACTAAAGGTATCATTGAGAAGAAGCTAACACTTTGAATTCGATCAAACAAGTCATCAATCCTTGGGATGGGATACTTATTCTTCACAATGACCTTCTTCCATTGTGATAACCAATACATATACAAATAGAACCATCTTTCTTTCAAACAAATAACACTGCAAAACCCCATGGTGAATTACTTGACTGATTGATAACCTTATCCAATAAGTTCTTTAACTAATCCTTATACTCTTAAAGTTATACCAGAGCAATTTTTTAAAGGGAAATAAGGATAGGCTGCATATCTGGAAGAAGGTCAATTCCAAAGTCTATTTTCCTTTCGGTAGGAACACATGTAAGATCATTGAGAAACACTTCTGAAACTCATGAACAACCGAAACTGACTTAATAGTAGGGGTTTTGGAATCTGTATCCCTAACTCGTACTTCATAATAAATACAACCCTTAGAAATCATCTTCCCAGCCTTAAAGGCACAAGATAGACCAACCTATCAGTGTTGAATTTCCGCCCTTCCATTCTAAGATAGGTTTATTCAGAACCTTGAATATGACCATTTGGGTTCTACAATCAATAGTAGCATAACAAGTATAAAGACAATTGATGAGGGGTAGATTTACACTCTTTTGAGACCTATTTTGCTTAATAATTAGTGTCCTCAATGCCTAGATATGTCCTATTCTGATAATATTTTTATGATTTGTAGCTATAAAGGCTTATGGACAAGGCAAGGAGGAATCTTTGAAAGAATGGCATAAAATACAAAAAGAAGTGTAAACTCTACATTAATGATCGTCAAACAAGAAAGGTGGATCGCCTATTGAGCATGAACTCACCCAAAATGACAGTGCACAACACTTGTGGGTATCTAGGCAGGTCGGCGAACACCAAAAGAAAGAGCGATGTGCCTAATGAGAAGGGTGACCTTGTTGACCATCATCAAAATTGACAGTGCAAGGAGAAAAATTGAAGCCTCGAAAGGTGAACTAAGGTGGTACTCGGTGATACGCCGAATGTGAAAGGTAGAGTCGAATAAGATCACCGACTAAAGTTCAAACACCTGAAGCCTAGACCAAGAGAAGGAGAGCGGAAACATGAATGGCCACACCCCAAATGAGTTCGGTGAGCCCGAGTAATGTCCCCCATAGGGTAGCGTGCTAAGTTTTGGGCCAAATTTTGAGAAACTATAAATATCCAAAAGGAGAGAGAAAGAAAGGAGTCTTAGAAAATCTTCAATAGTTTTAGTCTTGGCTTTGTTAGTTTAGAGTTAGATAGTGAGAAACAACTTTACCTTGTGAAGAACACTCTCTAATTTTTGGGGTTTTTCAACTTTGTTCTTGAAATTGATAAATTGAAATTTGATTCAAAGTGGGTTTGCTTGTAGTTGCTTAATTTCATGTTGCCCATGACTACTTTCATGAAAGGTATACTTTCATTACTTTTTGTGATGAGTGGCTAAAACCCCAAGATATAGGGGTGCAATTATGGGGTTGGGTGTTGTTTTAATATAGTAGGTATTGCGTTATCCTCTATTTTGTTGTTCATACATTAATTTGGGCTAATTAGCATATGGTTAACTAATGGGTTTAGGTTGTAAACTCAATTCCTACTTCCAATCTCCGGTCGATGCTCAAAAGAGATTTATTGGAGTGGGTAATTAGTCTGATACTATCAATTTAAGTTTGAAGTCTATAACTCTCTTGAAAATAGATGTTATAGGTCGGATCTATTTGTCCTACTTCTACATCAAAAGGCAGAGTAGAGTAAGGTATTGGATTGTTAAGTAGTATATAGATAAGACCGAAAGGAGATTCTACACAAAGATGCTATGAGATCGAAAGAAGATTAGCATCATTGAAGATGACCTAGACTATTCATGAATGTTCATCACTATAAAGCATCATAATTACCCCTATATGACATTGATTTCCAATCTCCGCACCCCTATATTGCTTATTAACTCTTAAAGTCTCTGAAAACATAGTTTAAATTGTAATAATTGATAACCAAGTCTTTTGATTAAATTTGTGGAATCATCCACCCACTTGTTTTTACTACTACAAATGAATGATTTTACAATCGAAATGTCTTGATAGAATTCTCTACGATATATCATTCTCAGTGTAATTCGACCTCGACTCTTTGTTGGGTATTTTTATTGACTACGATCATTGTCTCTTTTAATTGGTTTTAAAGGATACATTTAAGCATTATCAAAAATGGCGCCACTGCCGGAGAATGGTGGTTGAGAATTCTATTTGAAAAATTAGTTTGTAAATTTGTTTAGTTGTAATAGATTATTGTTTTCTTATTGTTGTTGGCTAATTTGCAGGTCTAAAACCACGAGTAACCATGGTAGTGACAACGATATTCATGACGGTCAAAATGACAAAATTGGTGATTTGAATGATATGCATGTGAGTATTGTTCAAACGACAGGAGCCATTCGAGTACCTCATACAGCTGGGAGGGCTGTATTTCATGTAACCAGAACAATAATATAATTGCTCCAACTAAGAGGAATGTTTGGGAGTTCAGTACATGAGGATCTCCATAAACACCTCACGAAATTTTGTGGAGGTGTTTAGGCCATTTGTGTTAAAGAACATCTCACAAGAGTCTGTGAGGTTGAGGTTATTCCCGTTTTCTTTGACGGGTGAAGCTACAAGATGGTTGGCAAAATTGCCAAATGATTCTAGTACTACTTGGGAGGAGTTGAATGAAGCTATTTTTTTAGAGGTTCTTCCCACCCTAGAAGATGGTTAAACTTCCAATCTAAATCAAGAATTTCAAGCATATTGGTGGTGAACCTCTACATGAGACTTGGTTGTGATTTAAGAAACTACTTTTGAAATGTCTGACACATTGTGTTCTGGACAATATGTTGCTGCAATACTTCTATTGTAGCCCTAATTAAGTCAATAAAGGTGTGGCCTACCAGTTAGTCCAAGGAATAGTAATGAGACAACCGTATGATGTGGCCGCTTTATTGCTAGATGACATGACCAAAGTTAACTGAGCATGGCATACTAGAAAAGACCAAATGTCGACTCTTCAACTATGTTTGAGCAAAGAGCAAATCGATAAGGATAATGAATGATATTAAAACATGGACAAAATGATGATCTAACTCGATTTGTTGTCTAAATGTGTCATGGAAAGTGGACTTAAATAAGTGAATGCGATTGGAAATACTAAAGGGCAATGCCCGAATGATGCCAAGTTTGAGGCATTATACAATGAAGAAGTTTAATACTTGGGAAACCAAATGGGGGGTTCTAGCCGAATTATCAGCGACTAAGTGGAAACCAAGGTTGGAACAAGGAGCGAGATTGTGGTTGGAAGGATTGGCGTTGTGGAAATTGGAGGGATAGGGAGGTTGACAAAGAAGGTATATTCTTTCCATGATCTTCCATGACCCAAGAACCAGGTGATCTGGAAGGAAACCGAACCAAAGAAATGCTCACAAGGATCTTCAACAAGGTTGAAGATCCGACAAAGTGTTCAAGGAATTGAAAACAACTTCTCTACTTTATCTCAAATGTTGACCTCTGGTTCTTTGTCTATCAAGTAGCTAGAGACTCAATTAAGCCAGATCTCCACTCACCTCAATCGAAGACAAAAGAGAACGTTTCCTAGTGACACCGTTCTAAATCTCAAAAATAAAGTTGAAGAAATGAGAACTATGTCTGCTATGACATTAAATAAGGTGCTTCCTGGGAGGCAACCCAAGTCGTTAGTTTTATTTTATTGCTTTCAATAACATGTGTTGTAAGTGCATGTTGAAATGAAGTTAAATGGTTGAAAAAGGGACATAAGGCGATGCAAAAACCAACACGGCAACCCGCCGAAGGCGTTAAGCAGACGTTCTTGTCTGCCTTCTAAGCTTGAAAATGGGTAATAGTGTACTATAAACTTCAGCGATCTGAACTTCAAAAGGTGATCTGCCGAAGTACACTATGCAGACTCCATTGGGTGAAACAAATTTTCCTTTAGGTTTGGTGCTAGTTCAGGAATCTTCGGCGAGCTTTAGCTCCAATCAGTGAGTCACTGAACATACTTAGTGATATTAGTCATGATTGCCGAGTATGCCTGATATAAAAAGGCCAAGGGTCTTTTCAAATTCAAAATGAAAACCCTTCGAAATATTTGAGCCATTTTCTTTCCTATCGATAGCATACGTTGTTTGAGTTCTTGTGATCCTTATTGTGTGATTTTAAAGTTTGTGGAGTGTGTGTACTTGCTAGATCAGTCGACCCAGTCTTGTTGTCCTATTATTTTAAAGTCTTTCTTCTAGTTGAGGTTGGTTTTCAATTTTAATTGTGCATTTTGAGCTGTAAATCATTTTTTCTATATGGGCTTTAAGTCATTTAATGCATGTGATTGTTGGATTTCATTAGGTAGGCCTGTAATGATCATATTGAACTTTTCCCATGACCTAATTGCTTGTGTTGTTGCCTTGAAATTGCTAAACTTGAATGTGTTAGTTAAATGTTTGAATTGAACCTATAAAACTAGTGGGTCTTAGTTGAATTTGATGTAGTTAAAGTATGAATAACCAGTGTTGACCTGATTTAATAATTTTACCCAATGCTAGACAGAGTGGCGACTTTCTTAAGGGCAAATTATTGATTTGAGCAATACTTTGCAATATCTAGGGGGAAGTCTGAGCATCCATGGGTAGATAAGCATATAGGTGGGTTCTTATAATTGGGGAACTTGTTTTTATTGTGTATGTTGGTTTTAGCTATGAAAATTAAGCACTAGGCGGAACATCTCCTGTTCTGCAGGCTTATTTTAGTTCACCAAAGAGGTTAGGTGAATTGCTGAGTAAGCCCCAGCATGCCTTCTTCACTGAATATCTGACCTTGGGCATTGTCCCATTCGGCGAGCTTGTCTTAGTTCAGCAAACCCATTTGGCGAATCACCGAGTGGGAGTGGACATTACCCGTAATGCCTATTTCTTTTCATTTGCACTATCTGTTTCAGTGGATTTGTCTTAGCCCGCTGAAACAAACTTGGTGAATCACCATGTGTGAATTAACTCTACCCTTTGTGCATGTTTCTTTTGATAATTGTTCCAATCCATTTCGGAAAGCTCACCAGAGCTCGCCTATTCTGTTAGGCGAGCCTCAGGGAATTATAAACTATAATTCCAACTGAGTTTGATTTCAACTAACCTTCACCAATACTATGTTTCAATGTGTGTGCTTTGCAAGTCATGGCTTAGAGAAAAAGAAAGTAGGTAGGGACTTTAGAGACAGAATCTGACAGAGAGTCTTCTCCTCCTCCCCTATTTAAAAAGAAAAAGGGGATAGTTATCAACGAGCCATTTAAGGCTCCTCGGAGACCACAACCTACCACTACACAACCATCTAGACAAGAAAGTGTGCAACCCCAAAAGGGGGTTCTAAGGAAGAGAATGGAAATCTGGTCCAGCCCAAATCCACCCAAGGACCAACCTCCAGAGTTTTCCCAGTTATCGCTCCAAGAGCCTTTAATAGGCACAAGGCAGCAAGAGAACACACTATTCTTAAGGAGAGACATCTCCCTACTGACGGGTTATGAGTGATTACCCAATGATCTTGGACACGATACAATTCCACCTGTTTGAGGGGTTTACAAGGCCTAGAGACCCTTATGTTCCTACTTGGGTACGTGAATTCTATATAGCCTATGCCCACGCCCTACCAAAGAAGTGGAAGGGCACAGTGTGGATGTGAACGGATGAGGTGGAATTGTATGGCAAGAAGGTGCAATGCCAAGTTGGGGCACTCAACACTGAACTGGGGATGCTGGAATTTAAGGGAGATATATTTTCACTCCAGATGCGGCATGACCTTGATTCGTGAAAAGGTTGGTTGGCCTTTCTTATTTCTGACACTTCTCCTTCTTGGATTGTTGATGGTGCGCGAATAGAGAAGAAGAATTTAAATGTTGTAGCTCGGTATTGGTTTGGCTTTATTAGCAACAACATCATGCCCTCAAAAAATGAGTCTATCCTTCACCATCCCAAGGCGGTCTTAGCGGGCACGATGGTTGATCAGGAACACATTAATGTGGGGTCTATCATTGCGGAGGAGATATTAATTAGAGCTCGACAAGAGTGAACTTCCCTTTTATTCTCGGTCTTGATCATGAAGATAGACAAGGATGTAGGAGCTACCTTTAGGGGAAATATGAATGTGCGGATCACCCCAGCCTACTCCAATAACATTTGAAGGAAGCCGCAACCACCAGACACTACACCCATAGTGTATCCAGCTGCACTAGTTCATGAGGCCCGCACACCTGCTTCTTCTGTGGGGCAGGAGGTATATCTTCCTCCCTAATGTACCTTCATCTTCTGCTACTCCTGTTGTCCTACTGTTTCTACTGCTGCTATTGTTCCTACCCCAGATCCTACTACCCGTCCCCTCTTGGCCAAGGCTTTAATTTACCAAATGGGCAGTCTTGCCCGATCTGTGTGGATGTCAGAGCTATTGGGGTTGAGAGAGACATGTCAAGGCTGATTGAAAGGGTTATTGAGAGGGCTTTGGCCCCATTGAGAGACAGGGTGACTAATTGTAAGGGGTTGATTGAGACCTACAGTGTGAGGTTGGACCACCTCACTGCGAGATTAGAGGCCCGAGAGAAGGCTGAGGGTAGTTCCGGTGTACTGGACAATATGAGAAGTGAACTTACAACCTTGCGAGCGAAGGTAAATCTGTTGTAGTCTACAAACATTTCTATGTTATGGAGTAATGTTCCCCTACAAGATGTACCCGCCTTTATGCAACCAACACTGCCAGCAGAAAGCCTACTTCAAGTGTGTAACCAGAGTTAGCTGTTAGTTTAAAGAACGTTGCTTTTGATGCTGAGAGGGCCAATGATGATTTGGCGAAGCAGATAGATAAGGAGTAGATGAGGAGTGAGGAGTATGAGCACGGGATTGCACAGACACTCAAAGAGATGCAAGAGACTTAAGAGATGATTGTTCAGGCTACACTGAAAGATCCCTTCAGGAGACTTCAGTGATTGGCACCAGTGGAGTCTCTTCAGACCCCCCCTGTTCCTCCCAGTGATGTGATGTGCACTGATGCTCCAGCTGATACCACATTGCTACCTCTAGTGGTTTTATTATCGAGCACTGATGCCCTGAGTGATGCTTCCCATCTAGAGACTCTAGATGAGAGTGCTCCACAGGTGTAGCCTGTCAAGGGGACCTTTTTACTCTTCCTCCCGTACTTTATTACAATTGCATTGAGGAAATTTTAAAAAAAAATTTTGTGGGGTGAGGGCCTTTGTTCCAATATTCCCCTTTTATTTTTATTTGTTACTTTTTCAGTTTTGGATAATTGTTGTAGTTTATTTTTTTTAAAATTAGAGTGTTTCATTTGGTTTGGTGTATCTCTTGTTGCCTCTTTCATTTTATCTCAATTTTTCAACTCCCCTATGTGTTTTTAAATTCATGAAATGCTTGAGTTTTCATTGATAATAATTTGAGGATCGATTGTGTTCAATATCATTGTCTTGAATAGTACTCATGATGAGCATGGCATATAGTGTTGGTGTTTCAAGAATGAAATCAATGTGGTTGCACTTTTGAGTTATCTCTTTGATTCTTTTGTTGACTAGCTGTGTTGTGACGTGAACCTTGCAATGAACATCGGACATACGCTTTTGATCGATTTGGGTTGTGCTAAATATGTGCATTTCGAAGTGCCATGTGTGCATTTTGAAGTGCCATGTGTGATGAGTTCTTACTTGAAAGCATGTGTGTGAAATCCTAGAATTTGCCTTGATAGTATAATTGTCTAAGCCTTGGAGATTGTAAAGCGTTAGCTTGGGCAAAACTTCTAAGAGGGACCCAAATTCTCATATCCTTTGTGACTATCTTGTGAGGGTGTGCATCCACTTTGGCACCATTTGAGCTTAAACCATTTGTTGACAAAACCAAGCTAAAACCTCTTGAGCCAAAATTTCCCCACTTTCTCACCCAAAACCTATTTTGAAGCATTGTTATGTTTGAATAGCCAACTTAGGCCAAAATCCTATGTTGGGGTGTGGAAAGGAAGGAGGAATGAAAGCCAAGTGATGGGCAAAGAAAGATGAAAATGACACTCAACTTTGAAGTTTGTTTGAAAAAGAAGGAACCCCTACTTATGAAAAAAAGAGTCATTGTGATGAAAACATTTTGAAAATTTGAAATGAAAAAAAGAAATGATGAAATAAAGGGAATTCCAAATAAAATGAATGAAAACTCAAAGTTTGAGTTCTCAAATGGAAAAGAATGGAAAGAACTTGAGAAGAGGTGATGACGATTGATACAATGCTTTGAAAAGGTGAAGTCACTAAGTCAAATTGGCCATACCTTAACCCTCAGCCCCATTACAAGCCAAAAAGACCCTTGAAATCTTGCATGAACTAGGTTGTTGATCATTGGAAATTATGGGCAAACCTATAGGCTGAAGCTTGTATGCATTTCTCTTTTAAGAAAGTGAGAGTTGCATTGATTCGTCATTTCATTGTTGATCTGCTTTGTATGAGCAAGGAATCATTCTTGATGTGAGGGTACTTGAATGCATTTGTTGAAACATGGTCTCACATTAGAAAAGAAGCTAAAGTGAGCTTGAGCTTGTGTTGAAACCGGCTTGTCATCATTTGAAGCTTTTTTTTATCATGATTGAGTGTAGAGTGTTGTTTAGAGTAGTCGTGTAATGACACTTTCATGTTAGCTCTCATTGAGTACTGTTGTAGACACCCTTATTGAGCTAATTGTGTTCTTAATTTACTTGAGGACAAGCAAAAATTTAAGTTGGGGGTGTTGATGAGTGGTAGATTTGCATTCTTTTGAGGCCTATTTAGCTTAATAATTAGTGTCCTCATTGGCTAAATATGTCCTATTCTAATAATATTTTGATGATTTGCAGCTATGAAGGCTAATGGAAAAGGCAAGGAGGAATGTATAAAAGAATGGCCAAAAATGCAAAAAGAAGTGTAAACTATACATTCATGATCCCCAAACAAGAAAGGCGATTCGCCTAGTGAGCATGACCTCACCCAAAATGAAAGTGCACAACGCTTGTGTGTATCAAGGAAGGTTGGCGAAATCCAAAAGAAAGGGCGACGCGCCGAATGAGAAGGGCGACATTGTTCACCATCGCTGAAATTGACAGTGCAAGGAGAAAAATTGAAGGCTCAAAAGGTGAACTAAGATGGTACTCAGTGATACGGTGCATGTGAAAGGCAGACTCGAATGAGCTTGTCGTCGGAGTATCAAACACCTGAAGAGTAGAACAAGTGAAGGTGAGCTGAAGCATGAATGGAGACTCGCTGAATGAGTTCGGTGAGCCTAACTAACGTCGCCCAAAGGGTAGCTTGCTGAGTTTTAGACCAAATTTTGGGTAACTATAAATAGACCAACGTAGAGAGAAAAAAAGGAGTCTTGAATAACCTTCAACAGTTTTAGTCTTGTTTTTATGAGTTTAGAGTTTCATAGTGAGAGAAACAACTTTACCTCATGAAGAACACTCTCTAGTTTTTGGGGGTTTTCAACTTTGTTCTTATAATTGACAAATTGAAGTTGTATTCAAAGTGGGTTTGCCTGTAATTGCCTCATTTCATGTTACCCATGGATACTTTCATGAAAGCTATACTTTCTTTGCTTTTTGTGATGGGTGGCAAAAACCCCAAGATCTAGGGGTGTAATTATGGGGTTGGGTGTTGATTTAATGTAGTGGGTATTGTGTTATACTCTGTTTTGCTACCATTCATACATGAATTTGGGCTAATTAGCATGTTGTTAACTTATGGGTTAAGGTTGCAAACTTAATTCCTACTTCCGATCTCCAGTCGATGCTCGAAAGAGATTGATTGCAGTGGGTATTTAGTCCGATACTAGCAATTTAGGTTTGATGTCTATAACTTTCTTTAAAATAGCGATTATGGGGTCTGATCTATTTTCTGTACTTCTGCATCAAAAGATAGAGTAGAGTAAGATAATGGGTTGTTAAGAATAGTATATAGATGAGACCGAAATGAGATTCTACACAAAGATGCTATGAGATCGAAAGAAGATTAGTTTCATTGAAGATGACCCAGCCTATTCATGAATATTCATCACTATAGAGTAGAATAATTACCACTACGTGACATTGATCTCCAATCTCCGCACCCCTAGATTTCTTGTGAACTCTTAAATTCTCTAAAATCTTAGTTTCAATTCTGATAATTGATAATAAATCTTTTGACTAAATTGGTGGAATCATCCACCCACTTTTTTTTACTACTACCATTGAATGATTTTACAATCCAAATGTCTATGATAGAATTATCTACGATATACCATTCCCTGTAGGATTTGACTCCAACTCTAAGTTGGGTATTTTATTGACTACAAGTGTTGTCTCTTTTAATTCGTTTTAAATGGTACATTTGAGCGTTATCAACAATACATTCCAAGAATAACTTCAAACTGTATCATGTCTAACTCTATACGATCAACTGAGGTAAGTTTTTGAGAAATAGAAATTGGGCAATTTCTATAGACCCATTTAGCATCAATAGAATCATCAATTGGAATAGAGAATGAGAAACGTTCTAAAGGATTTCAGTATGGACATTAAACTTCATAGCAACATAAGGAGTAACAAAAAAATTGCACCACCTAGATCAAACAATGCATAGACATCAAACTGAAAGAGTCGTAAAATACCAATGAACACATCTAGAGAACCCTTCTGATCATGCCAACTTTGAAGAGCGTAAAACATGTTGCTATGCTCACCGCCACCAGAACCAAAAGAAACACCCTGCTAAGCTAGGCGACCTAAAGAAGTACAAGGATGAGCCTAATGAAGAACATCTCCACCCTTGTTGGCCTATGAAGGATAATCCCTAAATCTATGTCCCACCTTACCACAACCAAAACATGCACCAGAATTGGCTAAGGAATTTCCTAGATGGTTCTTCCCATACCTCCCACATGCAGGGAAAGTAGATCCACTAGAAGCACACCCTTGAGGCTTAGGGTTAAACACCCTACCCTTGTTGAACCTCTGCACTTAGGCACTAGATGAAGTCAGGCCAGAGAACATGTGTCTTAACTGATAACAACCACTTCCACTGGACCTCGAGTGAGAGAAATCAACACTATCTGTTCATGCATTCTTTTTTTCTCTAGCACTCTCTTTGAGTTTTTCCTCCTTAATTTATTTAGAATGAGTAATCAACCTCGAGATATCCATCTCCTTAATCAACATGGACATTCTACATTCTTTGACCAACACTTCTGAAACACTTGAAATTAACTTGCTCTTCTATGCTCTAGAATTGGCAACCAATGTCGAAGCATACCTAGACAACTGAGTGAACTTCAAAGTGTATTTCTTCACACTCATATTACCTTTTCTTAGGTTTATGAACTCTTTAACCTTAGCCTCCCTCATCTCAAAGAGAAAGAATTGATCATGAAATACACCTTCGAACTTGTCCCACTAAAAGTACACCTATCAACTTGCCTCTTTTCCTTCCATTGAACCAACCACACTTCAGCAACCCCTTTCAATTTGTAAGCGATCAAGTATACCTTTGGAATCAGAGTTACACCCATAATGTCAACAATATTTTGAATCCCCTGAACAAACTCTTACGAATCTTCATCCACTTTAGAACCATGGAATTACAGAGGATTAATCCTCGTGAAATCTCGAACCCTTATCGCTCCTATACCCACATTTGGGTTCATAGGAGGTACAACCTCACTATCAGCTAGCGCCATCTTGGCTTAGGCAAACACTTGAAAAGCTGCCCTAAATTAAGCATATGTGACTTGCTTGGCCAAAGAACTGATTGGAGCCTGAGGAACTTTGGGTTCCACATTCAAATTCCTTCTCATATGAGCACTTCTTTGAGGCATCATTCTAAAACACATAGAACATGAGTTGGAAGGAAGATTTTATAAATTACAACTCTATCACATGACTTTATACTGATAAAATAAGTGAAGTTTCTTAAACGTATAATAACTTCAAATTCATAAATGTTGTAGTTTCACACTCATAAACAAGACACTAATAAACATGAATTATCAAGCACCCAAAGATACTTTATACCTGATACTCTGAATATCAAGTTTGTTGCGACCTAAGATTACCCCCTTGACGTTACATGGTGAATAGAATCTCACAAGACTCTAAAAGAACCACTTGCTATAACATGCCAGTATGATAAGCAACATAACTGAAATAATCATAAAAACAAAATATAAATCTCAAAATAACAATCGCATATGATACTAAAATCATAGTACAAAGACTTCATAGGTTGAAATACTATGTGTGACATAAGCCTCAACTATATAGGTGTGGCTAGAACAAGCCCTAGCTCACGAAATGATCTGAAACTAAAAGTAAAGTCTGAATGACATAAAGCATAAAAGTTTCAATTTCCTCGAACAATGAGGAAACACCAAGTCTGGACAAGCTAATCAAAATTTGTGCTAACAACAAATAGGATGTAGAGTACCGAAACCTATATTATGAATAATATAGGCACAAAAGATGTATGCAGTAAGTACTCAGAATGTACTGAGCATGAGAAATGATGCATGACTCATAGTATACATCATGATAAGTATGAAAATAAGATGATGCATGCCCAAGTAAATCATATCATAATCTGATATGCTGAGTTCAATAGACAAATCTAGGTTAATGCAATATCCCAAAAATCATATCATAGCTTAATTAATTTTTTTTGAAGAAGTTCTAAAATATTGTGGGAGATACCGTTGACCGACATAAACCATGTGAGCTATAACATTGAGTTCAATGTACTTCTACCACATGAAAAGTAAGTGTCCTACATGCCAAGGTAAGGATCATGTTCTTATGCTTAGATGGATCCACTACCAATCGGGACAATCCTAAGGGGAACGTAATTCAGGGACCTGGATAATCACCACTAGTCTAACTTGATGCCAAGAAAACTCCAAACTGTAACATGCATAAACATATCTCATTCATATTCTTATTCTTTTGAAATGGTAAGAAACTAATAATTCCAAATAATTCATAAAGACTCATAATCATTAGAATAGCTCCTTTAGAATATCATGATTTCATAATCAATTCATAAGATACACTTAATCAAAAGCATCTAAACCATGATAATATTTTTGTAGTAATATATTAAAATGGGAAGAAACCTAATTTCATAAAATCATATTTACACTTTATTCGAAAGTATCCTCGAATCATAGTCTCTTCACTTTATAATGCATGCATATCATAAAATCTTGATTTCATATCCAAATTGCTTGTAAAGTATGGGTTCATGTAAATATCATTAAAAAAGTTTAAATATGATCAAATCATGTATAATAAAATCACTAATGATGATAAAACTTCAAATCAACAGAACACATGATCAAATCATCAAATCACAAAATTTGAGTAAGAATCATAAGAGAGAATTTGAGATTTCTTTGGGACTCAATGGGCTGGTTAAGAGGAACCCATTGGTGAATTTCCCACATACCCTGATGAATCCCTAGCCTTGAATCTATAAAGGTTGCTTGCATCTTGAAGAATCCTAGAATCACCTTAGGGGAACCTTGGAAAAGAAGACTTGAGAGCTTGAGAGTGAATGTGGAGGGTTTGAGCCTTAGAAACGGTTATAGGTTTTATGAATAGTCTTGAAATGACTGATGAGTGGTAGATTTGCACACATTTAAGGTTTATTTAGCTCAATAATTATTGTCCTCAATGCCTAATTTTGTTATTTTCTAATAGAATATTGATGATTTTGCAGCTATGAAGGCAATTAAACTAGGCAAGGGCTGATGTTTGAAAGAATGGACAAAAATGCAAAAAGAAGTGCAAAGTGAACACAGTTGATCGTCAAGCATGAAGGGAGGATTGCCAACTAAGCACAACGGCGCCCAAAGTGAGAATGTGCAAGGCAAAGGGTTAGTGCTCGAATGGTAAACTAAGCTGGTATTCGGCAATTCACCAAACATGAAAGGCTGACTCAATTGAAGTCGCCAACTGAAGTTCAAACACCTAAAGCCTAGAGCATTTCAAGGCGAGTTGAGGAGCGAAGGGAAATTCACCAAGTAGGTTTGGCGTGCCTGACTAATGTCCCCAAAGCAATCACATGGTGTAATTTTGGGAAAATATAAAAAGCCCAAAGAAAGTAATTTTCAAAAGAGAGTTTGAGAGTTTTGAGAGTTGGAGAATTTTGAGTGTAGAAAGTTGGAAAACACTTTTCTAGCTTTTGGGGTTTTGCAACTTTGTGCTTAAATTTGACGAATCAAAGTTGAATCCGAAGTGGGTTTGCTTGTAATTGCTTAATTTCATGTTACTCATGGCTGCTTTTGTGAAAGGTATAATTTCTTTACTTTTTGTGATGGGTGGCTAAAACCCTAAGATCTAGGGTTGCTTTAATGGGGTTGGGTTTTGATATAATGTAGTGGATATTGTTCTATGCTCTATTTTGCTGCTGTTCATACATGAATTTGGTCGAATTGTTGTGGGGTTAACTAATGGTTTAAGGTTGGAAACTTAATTCCTACATCCAATCTCCTGTTAATGCTTGAGAGAGATTGATTGGAGTGGGTAATTAGTTCAATATTAGAAATTTAGATTTGATGTCTGTAGATTGCATGAAAGAGAGGTTATGGGTCGGATGTATTTTCCCTATACTTGAAAGAGGGAATATAGTAAGGTATTGGGTTGTTTAGGATTGGCATATAGATGAGATTGAAAGGAGATTCTATGCATAGATACTTTGAGATCGAAAAATGATTAGCATCAATGAAGATTACTTAGTCTATTTATGAATGTTCATCACTATAGAGTAGCACAACTACCCCTACGTGATATCAATTTCAAATCCCCGCACCCCTAGATTGCTTGTTAACTATTGATTGCATTTAAATTTTAGTTTAATTGCGATAATTGATAACTAAAGCTTCATATTATGTTGGTGGTTCCATCCACCTAATTGTTCTTACTATTACAAATGAGCTAATTTAAAATCCAAATTTCTTGATAAGGAATTCTCCACAACACACCATTCCCTACGGGATTCCACCCCGACTCTTCGTTAGGTTTTACTGACTACGATTGCTCACTCTTTTAATTAGTTTTTGAGAGTGATTTGAGCGTTATCAAAAATGGTGTCGTTGCTGGAAAATGGTAGTTGAGATTTTTAATTGAGATATTAGATTTGAATTTAGTTTAGTTGTAGTAGATTTGTTGTTGGTTGATTTGTAGGTCGAAAAAATTAGTGACAATAGAAGGGACAATGATAGTCACTATGGTCAAAATAACAACATGGGGGATTTTAATGACATGCCCATCAATGTTATTCAAACCAGGGGAGCAATCCGGATATTTCCTACAATTAGGAGGGTTGTGTTTCACATCAATGGAACTATGATGCAATTGCTCCAAATGAAAGGAATGTTTTGGGATCTAGCTCATGATGATCCCCATGAACACCTTAGGAATTTCAAAGAGGTATCTGGACCCTTTGTGTTCAAGAATATCTCCCAAGAATACGTAACGTTAAGGTTATTGCCATTCTATTTAAAGAAAGAGGCTACACGATGGTTGGCAGAGTTGCTAAATGATTGAATAACTTCGTGGAATAAGCTAATTGATGCCTTCTTGGAGAGATTCTTTCCATCCTTGAAGATTGTTAAACTCCGGATCCAAATCCAAAATTTCAAGGGTATTGGAGGTGAGCCATTGCATGAGACACTGCTGAGATTCAAAAGGTTACTCTTACAATGTCCAACGCATGGTGTTCCAGACAATTTGCTGCTACAATACTTTTATTTCAGCGTTGATTCAGTCAATAAAGGTGTTGTTGATTAATTAAACCATGGTTGATTAATGACATAACTGTATGAGGTGCCTTCTTTATTACTTGATGATATGACTAAGGTTAACCAGCATGGCACACTAGAGAGGACCAACTGTCTACTCTACAAGTTGGTCTATATAAAGAACAAATCGAGGACTATGAAATAGATGAAAACATGGCCAAAATGATGACCCAAATCGATTTGTTCTCCAAACATGTCATGGGTGGTTGAACCAAGTCAGTAAATGTGGTTGGAACAAACATTGGGCAGTGCTCGAATGATGCAAAATTTGAGGCATTACACAATGAAGAAGTTCAATACTTAAGAAATCAAGTGGAGGGGGGGTTCTCACACCAATTATCAACAATAAGGTGGGAACCAGGGTTGGATCAAGGATAGAGATGGTGGTTGGAATAATTGGCGGGGTGGAAATTAGAGAGATAGGGAGATGTAAAGAGATAGGTATGTGCCTCTCCATGATCGTCCACGCCCAAAAGAACTAAGAGTGCCGGAAGGAAGCTAGACTGAGGACATGCTTGCAAGGATCTACAACAAGTTGAAGGGTTCAATAAGTTGTTGAAGGAATTAAAAAATGACTTCTCCACTTTATCAAAAGACAATGACTTCTCACTCAGTTTCTGTTAAGCAGCTGGAGACCCAATTGGGTCAAATTGAAACTCATCTCAATCCAAGTCAAAACGGAACATTGCTTAGTGAAACAATTCCAAACCCCAAGAATGAATGTTGAGTTTGAGAACTATGTCATTCCACGACGTTAAATAAGGCACTTCTTGGGAGGCAACCCAAGACTTTACTTTTGTTTTTATTGCTTTCGAATATCATGTGTTGTGAGTGCAGGTTGAGAAGAGGTTGAAAGATTGACAAGGGAAGAATATGAGATGCCAAAATCAAATCAGTGATGCGCCGAAGGCATTACGCGGACTAATTTGTTTCCCCCTTTTGAGCTGAAATTGACGAAAAAGTGTATTGTCAAGATTGGTGACCAGAACTCAAAAAGGCTATTTGCCGAGGTACACTAAGCGGACTCCATTGAGTTTGCCGAAGCTGCCTTCAGGTTTTGTAATTGGTCAAACATGTTCGGAGAGCTTAAGCTCCAAATGGAGATTCACCGACCGCCTTTGGCGTCATAAGTTGAGTGCGCCGAATGGGCATAATATAAAAAGGCCAAGGGTTATTTTAAATTCAAAAATCAAAACCTTTAAAATTTTAGAGCCTTTTCGATTCCTCTCTCTTGCATTGTACATTTTGAGTATTGTGAGCCTCAAGTGACTATTTTGAAGGTGCTAAGAGTGAATTTGCTTGGAGTTTGCATCAACCCAACCCCGATCCCTCAATATCTTGATTGTTTTTCAGCATAAAGGTTGGTGTTTGGACTTCTAGTTGATGATTTTGAGTTTAGAAATAATATAGGGTGTGAGCTTGAGACCTTTAACTGATATTTTGTTCTTAATATTGCTGGGTAGCATCATCTTATTGAAATCGAACTATGCCTATATGATTTTTACTGTGAAAGCCTATAAATTGTGAATCGTGATTGTGTTGGTTAATTTATTGAATTGAATCAATATCTTTGCTAGGTCTGAGCCTAATAAAATGTGAGTGAAGTCTGAATAGCTTAGTATTGACCTAATTGCATGATTTTGCCCAATGATTGATAGGGTGACTACTTTCTTAAGGGAAAATCATCAATTAGTCCTATACTTAGTGATATCTAGGGAAGTCTGAGTACCCATGGGTAGAAGAGCATATAGGTGAATTGTAATGTTGGGACGAAACTCATATTTGTTGTGCGTGTTGGTTTTACAGAGAAAATTTTACACTGGGCTGAACATTTCCTATTCGGCGGGCTTGTCTTAGCTCACCAAGGAAGTTAGGTGAATCACCAAGTAAACCAGATCGCCCTCTTAGCATGTGCATGGCCTTGGGTACTATTGAATTCACCAGGTTTGTCTTAGTTCGCCGAACCCATTTGGTGTATTGCCGAAGAGGAGATGACATCACCCTTGATGCCTGTATCTTTCCCTTTTGCATTGTTAGTTTTGGTGGACTTGTCTTAGGTCGCCGAAACCAGCTCAGTGAATCATCGAGTTGGCATTGACTTCACCTTTTATACCTGAGCCCTGATTAAAATTCTTAGTCCATATTGGTGGGCTCACCGGAGTTCGCTAACCCTAGTGGGTGATATGCCTTCCCGTTCAGCAAGCCTCAAGACTTTTTTTGAAACATGATTCAGTGCGCATTTGATTTAACCTAACCTTCACAAATCTTGTGTTTATTGTGAGCTTTACAGTTAAGGGAAAGAACCAAGGCAAAAAGGGTGATTTCTTCCGACACTGAGTCAGACAGAGTATCTCCTACTCGTCCTCCTCTTAAGAGACACATGGGCATTACTATTAATGAACCCTCAGAAGCTCCAAATCATCGACAAACCACAACCCCCCAATAATCTACCTAAGATAGGGCGCAAACTATAAAGAGGGTGTTAAGGAAGAAGATAAATATTTGATCCAAGTTAGTGCATCCCTCATCTGTGCAAGCACAAACTTCCGTAGTCCTTCCAGTTATCGCTCCAAGAGCCTTGAATAGACTCAAAGCTATGGGAGAATGACTATACTTTAGGAGAGATGATTCTCCATTAATGGAGTGATTAGTGACTACCCAGCCATCTGGAACACCATACAATTCCATCATTTCGAAGGTTTCACCAAAGCCAGGAGCCCCTACACCCCTTCTTGGGTGAGGGAGTTCTATGTTGCTTATGCTCAAGCCCTTCCAAGGAAGCGAAAGGCCACAATCTGAAAACAACTTGAAGAAGTTGAAGTGAGAGGGAAGAAAGGCTGGTGCGAAGCAGAGGCCATTAATACTACCTTAAATATGCCAGCATTTGCAGATGACCTTTATTCACTCTGGATGTGCCGTGATTTGGACTCCCTGAAGGGTGGCTGGCTCCATTAATCTATGACTATTCTCCCGCCTGGATGGCTGATGGTACCAGGATCGAGAAGAAAGATTTAAATGTTGTGGCTAGATACTGGTTTGGATTGATTAGCATCGATCTGATGCTTTCCTAGAATGATTATTTTCTTCGCAATGATAAGGAGGTATTAGTAGGAACCATCTTTGATCGAGAGTACATACATGTTGGTGCCATTATTACTGACAAGATGATGATGAGGGCAAGACACGAGCAGACATCACTCTCAGTTCAAGTTCTGATCACACAGTTATGTGAGAATGCAGGAGTCCCTCTTTGGGCTTCAACAGATGTGACAGTCACACCGACCTCGTCCAGTGACATTCGAAGGATCAAAGTAGAGTGTTTGAGAGATGATGCAGCTCGAAAGAAGCCACCGCCACAAGAATCTACACCCATGGTTGACCCTGCTACACTGACGTCTGAGACCAGCACACCTGCTCTTTCTGTAGAGCAGGCAGGTATTTCTGCTCCACCCTCCACTATTTCCTCTATTGTTCCTATTGATTCTACTGCTACTGTGAGGCCTCCCCCCTCTCTTATTACCCTTCCCCCCTTGACCCATACATTAATATATCAGATGGGCAGACTTGCCCTGACAACTAATGTTATGGCTGCCCCGGTTGAAAAGGACTTGCCCAAACTCATTGACTAGGCCATTCAGAAGGCCTTGGCTCCTTTGACTACGCAGGTGGTCAAGTGTGAGGAGACGATAGAGGGCCACACCTTAAGGATGGATGATCCGATAGCTAGGATAGAGGCTCGGGAGAAGGTGGAGGGTAGTTCTAGTGTTGTGGACACCCTGAGGGCTAAGGTAGCTACTTTGAACGCGGAGGTGATCCAGATACAGTCTATGGACATCTCCACACGATGGGGCAAGGTTCCTATTTTAGCTTCCCCTACGCCTGAGATGCCTTCCTCTAGTGTGCCTGATGTTGCTGTTAATGTTGAGACTGTTGATGAGAATGATAGTGAGAAGGCCGAGGAGGAGTCGACTTAGGAGCGGATGAGGAGGAGCTCCGAGATGAAGAGCACAGGGCTACTGACACACTGAACGAGCTGCATGAGACCGAGTAGGTCATACTTCTAGCTGACCTGGAGTGATCTCTTTAAGATATTTTAGAGTGTAACACCCCGGATTTGGAAAGAATGAAAAATTTTGAATTTTGAAAAGTTTTGTGACCTACGACTTGACCTACCATTCGTTGGTTGACGTACCAACCGTAGGTCAAGTGTGGAAGGAGTCGTAGGTCCTATTAGTTGGGGGGAGAAAATTAATTAATTTTTTTGGGCTTAGACAGAATGACCTGCGGTTGTTCACCTAAAGGCAGTGGGTTGACCTGCCAACCTTAGGTCAAGTCGTTGGTGAAGTGGTTCCGAAAATTCTTTTTAGGGATCATTTGGTCTTTTCAACTCCTAACACTATATAAACTTTCTTAAGACTAAAATCTACCCTTTTCCCTAATCACTTTCCAATTACTTTCAAAACCTCTCCCAAATATTTCTCTCTCTAGAAGTTTGAAGAATAAGAAGAAGAAGAACCTAGGGTTTCAAGATCAAGCCTCCTAATCCTTCATTGGTTTCAAGGTTTTGGCATTGAGGTAAGATGATCTTCATCTATGGAGCCCTTTCCTCCATAGAGTCCCTAAAATTCTCTATTTTACAAGTTAAAAATCCTCCATTGAAGTTAGGGCTTTTCTTCTATGTCATGGGTTCTTTTCAATGTTGATTAAATTGATTATTTTATAAACTATGAAGCATGAATTGAGTTGAATTTCATGAATTAAGATGAATTCCCATGAACCCATGTGATTTCCTCAATTTTGAAATTAGGTTTGTTGATGGGTTGAATTGTGAAGAAAATGAATTTTATGAAGTTTATATGAACCCATGCATGATTTACAATTTCTAAAAGCTATGATTTCATGATGAATTATGAATGATTAAAAGATTGATTTTATGAAAGTATGCATGTTCAATGATGAATGTTATGATAATTTATGAATTGCTTTGAGATCGAAGCATGAATGATGTTGTTGTTGAGTTGTGAAAGGGTTTCTCGCATATTACTCCAAACTATGAATGTGGAAGAATTTTTCTCACATAAAGGATTCATAAAAGGTTGAAAGGTTTTCTCAACTAAAGTTGAATCAAAGACTAAGGAGCTTTTCTAAGTGACGTAAGATTGGACTAGTCCATGGAAGATGAAATGTCAATACTAATGAACTTTAGCTTGGATTGGTAACTCTAGTTGTACATTTTCATGGATAATAAGATGAAGAATTATGACTAAATTATGTGGGATTTATGCTTAGCACCGAGAGGATATTGAGATGGAAACTCTCCCGTAGTAGAGGCCGGGTTTCTAGTTGAAGCTCTCTCGTTGTAGAGTTCGAGTTTCCGAAAGCAATCCCTTGTCCCATAAACTATGTGCCACCATAGGATAATTGTGTATATAGATATTAGCTAGTGGATCCACATAAGCTAGAAGTTTATGGTCTTACCTTGGCAAGTAGGACACCTCTTTTGGTGTGGGGTAGACACCGGATTCCATGTTTGTAGCTCACATGGCCTTACATGTCGGTTAAGGCTAACTTTCCACAATAATGAACTAAAGTGACTTTCAAGTTATTTGCTCAAGTGAAGAAAAAATTTTTAGCTTGGATTGAACATGATTTATAACTTATGATTTCTAACTCTTTTCTCATCACTTAACTTGATCATTGCATGATTATGAAAATGTCCATTTTTGCATGTTTAAATGTTTTTATGCATGGTTATCATACTTGGTACATATTTGTACTAACGCATACTCTTGCCTACATTTTCTTAAAAGTTTAGGGTCTGGCTCATCCCCATCTTCTTGTGGTTAGTTCATGATAGTAGAGATCATTGAAGAATTTGGTGAGTCCTCATATGTTCGAGGACGTAGCCACATTTACTTTTATGTCATTTACTTACTTTTAAAGACTATGTATGGGTTACGTCCCAACGTTCTTTCATTCCTATGTTAGATGGCTTTTGAGACTATATGTAGACTTCCGTTATTGCTTAAACTCATTTGAAAATGAATTGTCTTTTGAACTTTTAAATTGCTATTATTTTATATGATGCATGCTAAGTGGCTTGTATGAGGCCTCTCGCGGTCTTATATGCCATGTCACATCTACGGGGTACTTTGGGTAGTGACACTGAGGTTTGGTCTAGTAGTGGCAGGCCAGACTCTACCATAATTCCTGCAGCTAAGATGGACACTAATGCCCTAATTGAGCCCTTCTTGCCGCCTCCAGTGATCCTTTTGCCGGGCATTGATGCCCCTCTTGAGGCCTCTCTACCCAAGCCTCAAGATAAGAGTGCTCCAAAGGCATTGCCTTTCAAGGGGACCCTTTCTTTCAGCCTCCTAGTATTTTTATTTATTTTGCGTTGAGGACACTACAGTTTGTTTTTGGTGGGGTGAGGGCCTTCGTGCCAATATTCCCCTTTTGCTTGTATTTTGTTATTTTATATTTTGAACATTTGTAATTTGATGTTTGTTTATTAATTAGGGTGCTCTTTTGGGTAAATGTGTGTCTCTTTACTTCTTTTCATTCTCTCTTGATAATTGCAACCCCCCATGAGTTTTAAGATCATGAAATGCTTGACATTTTCATTGATAAAAATTTGAGAATCGATTTTGTTCAATATCGATGTCTTAAAAAGTAATAATGATGAGCACGATGTGTAGTGTTCATGTTGCGAGAATGAAATTGATATGGTTACACCTTTGAATGATATTTTTTAATCTTTTATAAACAAGTTGTGTTTCAATGTGAGCCTTGCAAACATCACACGTACGCGTTTGATCTTTTTGGGATGTGCTAAATGAGTGTAGTTCAAAGTTCCATGTGTGGTGATGTTTTACTTGAAAGCATAAATGTGGAGTCTTAGAATTTTCTTTGTTAGTCCAATTGTGTGAATCTTGGTGAATGTGAGACATGATCTTGGACAAAAATTCAATGAGGGAACCAAATTTTCCTTAAACCATATGTGACTACCTTGTGAGGGTGTGAATCCATTTTGGCACCATTTGAGCCAAATCTATTTGTTGTCAACCAAAAGAAGCCTCTTGAACTAAATTATCCCTACCTTATCACCAAAAATCCTTTTTGAAGCGTTGTGATGCTTGAATAGCCAACTTAGGTAAAAAGCCTAAGTTGGGGGTATGGAAAGGAAGGATGAATGAAAGCCAAGTAAAGGGCAAAGAAACATGAAATGAGGATCAACTTTGAAAGTGCTACTAAAAAGAAGAAACCCCCTTCTTATAAACAAATGTTGAATGGGAGAAAAATGAACATGAAAATGAGAATGAATAAAGTAAAAAGGGGGATTAAAAATAAAGTGAATGGCAAGTCAAGGGTTGAGTCCTCAAATGAAAAAGAATGAAAAAAGAACTTGAGAAGAGGTGGAGATGATTGCAACAATGCTTTGAAAAGGTGAAGTCATCAATCCAAATTTGTGATGATCCTTGAGATCTTACATGAAATTTTTTTTGTGATGAATGAAAAATATGGGCAAACTTATGGGACAAAGCTTGCATGTATTTATCTTTTGAGAGAGTGAGAGTTGCATTGATTCCTTACACCTTTGTTGAGATTTCTTTGTGAGAGCATGGAATCGTTCTTTATGTGAGGGCACTTGAATGCATTTGTTGAAACATGTTCTTGCATTAGACAAGAAGCTATGATGAGATTGAGCTTGTTATGAGAATAGCTAGTCATAATTTGAAGCTTTTTTATCATGATTTAGGATAACATGCTATTGAGAATAGTCTTGTGATGGCACTTGCATGTTAGCTCTCATTGAAGACTGTTGTAGACACCCTTATTGAGCTTGTTGTGTTCTTGATTTACTTGAGGATAAGCAAAAGTTTAAGTTGGGGGTGTTGATTAGTAGTAGATTTGCACTCATTTAAGGCCTATTTAGCTAAATTATTAGTGTTCTCAAAGGACTGTTGTAGACACCCTTATTAAGCTTGTTGTGCTCTTGATTTACTTGAGGATAAGCAAAACTTTAAGATGGGGGTGTTGATGAGTAGCAGATTTGCACTCATTTAAGGCCAATTTAGCTAAATAATTAGTGTTCTCAATGCCTAATTTTGTCCTTTTCTAATAGAATATTTATGATTTGAAGCTATAAAGGCAAGGACTGATGTTCGAAAGAATGGCCAAAAATTCAAAACAAAGTGTAAAGTGAACATTGTTGATCGTCTAGCATGAAGGGCGGATCGCCAACTGAGCACAACAGCACCCAAAGTGACAGTGTGCAAGGCAAAGATTTAATGCTCAAACAGCGAGCTAAGGTGATATTTCGTGACTCGCCAAACATGAAAGGCTGGCTCAATCAAAGTTGCCAGCTGAGGTTCAAACACCTGAAGCCTAGAGCATCACAAGATGATCTGAGGAGCGAAGGGCAATTGACAGAGTAGGTTTGGCTTGCTCGACTAATGTCGGCAAAGCAGTCACATGGTGACTTTTGGGACAAATTTTGGGAAAATGTAAATAGCCCAAAGAATGTAATTTTTAAAAGAGAGTTCGAGTGTTTAGAGTGTTGGAGACTTTTGAGGGTAGAAAGTTGGAGGACACTTTACTTTTGAAGAACACTTTTCTAGCTTTTGGGGTTTTACAACCTTGTGCTTGAATTTGATAAATTGAAGTTGAATCCAAAGTGGGTTTGCTTTTAATTGCTTAATTTCATGTTACCCATGGCTGCTTTCATGAAAGGTATAATTTCTTTGCTTTTTGTGATGGGTGGCTAAAACCCTAAGATCTCAGGATGCTCTAATGGGTTGGGTGTTGAGTTAATGTAGTGGATATTGTGCTATGCTCTTTTTTGCCGTTGTTCTTACATGAATTTGGTATAATTATCATCGGTTTAACTAATAGGTTAAGGTTTCAAACTTACTTCCTACTTTCGATCTCCGGTTGATGCTCAAGAGAGATTTATTGGAGAGGGTAATTAGTTCAATACTAGAAATTTAGGTTTGATGTCTATAGCTTTCTCAAAAGAGAGGTTATGGGTAGGATCTATTTGCCCTATTCCTGAAAGAGAGAATAGAGTAAGGTATTGGGTTGTGTAGGATTGGCATATAGATGAGACCGAAAGGAGATTCTAAGAATAGATTCTTTGAGATCGAAAGATGATTAGCGTCAATCAAGATGACTTAACCTATTCATGAATTTTCATCACTATAGAGAAGCACAACTACCCCTATGTGAGATCAATTTAAAATCCATACACCCCTAGATTGCTTGTGAACTCTTGATTTCATTTAAGTTTTAGTTTAATTGCGATAATTGATAACCAAAGCTTCATATTAATTTGGTGGTTCCATCCACCCAATTGTTCTTACTATTCCAAATGAGATAATTTAAAATCCAATGTTTTTGATAAGTAATTCCCCACGACACACCATTCCTAGTGGGATTCGACCCCGACTCTTTATTGGGTTTTTACTGACTACGATTGCTCACTCTTTCGATTGGTTTTGGAGGGTGATTTGAGTGTGATCAATGACATAGTTTATGAATAAAAAGAGAAGGAAATGACCCAATTAACCCTGACTAAAAACTACTTAATTGACTCTACGAGTGCCCATACGGTCTGTACTCTCTTCTAGGGACCGTATTGGTCATCTGCCAATTAATTACTAGAAGTCCAACTTTCTGATTTCAAACCACAAGAAAACTTTCACGACTCATTAATCAAACCATGACCCATATACTCTCTCTTAGTATCCAAGTCTAGAAATCCTCCAAAATCCAGAACCTCAACCATGAATGGTCATGTACAACCTGTAGTACCAAGTATGATCCATGCTCTTTGGCTGTAGAACTCAAGTCACTAAAACTCGCTAGACCTAAAACTCAACCTATGGTAGACATCTATGACCCGTACAACACTCCACGAACCATCCTAATTATTAATGGAAACCCATTTGAGACCTGACATTTTCCAAACTTTCAGGACATCATTTATGAATAGCCATCTATAGATTGTGGATCTATGTAGTGTGCGCACTTGGCTTCGTATAAACTTGCCCCAACAAATCTTTCTAAAATTTTTTCTTTCCAATCCAACTTTTTTACTTTCCATGTGTTATAGCTAGAACTGACATAGATCACTAATATAATACTCATCATGAGTTATGAATCAAGGGGAACACATTCGTAGTTACTTCTCATAATATGAATACAAATAAATATTTAGTTCTAAGCTATTTTTATTTTATTTATTTTCTTTTGTCTTAATTGAAATCTCCCCCTTATAAAATAACAAATACCGTCTAAAAGTGTTGCTATTGAAAACATTTCTTCCATATTCCCTGTGGGATTGACCCCGACTCTTATTTGGATTAACATATTGCAAACGACCATTTATATTTCTTTTTGATAAGTATATTTTAACGTTATAAAAAAGATTTTATTTACCAGGGAATGTGGCTTAGAAATTGTCTTTAATATTTAGTCTGACTTGTAGTCCTTAATCTTTTTTAGTTTTTTAAAGTTTTTTTTTCGTTTATTTTATTTTTTACTCTTCTTGAGATGTCATACAAAAAAGTATGTGGGGATAAGTATTCTTGTAATTCTTGTACTTTTGATATTACGAATCCTTACAAGTTATTCTTTTTTCAACAAGATGGTCTGCATGAGGACATGAAAGAATTGTTGATAGTCTTCCTAGAAAAAAATTGAGCTCGAGTATAAGGTTAATATGTGTGGTTGGGATATTCACTGTTTAAATGCTGAGTTGAGTGCAAACATTAACGTGTTGATAGCTAAATATTTAGTTTTAATATATGTGTGAAAGAAAAGATGCTTATAAGCCAATTTGAGGAACTAAAATTTTAGGGACAACTACTTGATCATACTTTTATTGATGTTGTAACTATTGAGAAGAGAAACTAGAGTTATGTAATAATGTAGATAATATTATTATTAAAAACTCTAGTGTGTATAAATACATCCTTACGATTCATGAGTTAGGGTACAGTGGACCTCACTTCAATCGATTTTCAATATTATGTTTAGATAATGAGATATTAGCCGAGCCATCTGACCATGTGCAAGAGTTTATTGAGAATCTCAATGTCTCTATATTTTTTAATTTATTGTTTCAAAATTGAAAAACTGCATTGCTCGCTTAAGGGCCAAGAATTGCAACATAGGATTTCTTTTGCCTGGTTCCTTTTTGTACCACCACTCCTTGAGAGGAATAGAAAAATTGATGCAAAATTGGGGGTGCAATTATATCCTCAAAGTGGAAGTAAAAACCGTAAATTTGATGGTGTCATGCCGCGACGTTAAATCTGGCGCTTCATGGGAGGAAACCCATGTGGAAACTTTATGAAGTCTGAGTAGTCAAGTGATCTACGCTGTGCAGTGATGTTAAATAAAGTGCATATAGGGAGGAAACACAATTTGTAGTGTAGCTTCTTATTGTTTGAGTATCACATTTTTGTTTTTGTTTTTGAAGATTTAAGGGGAGTCTGACTACCCAAATTTAAATTTAAGGAACATGTTTTTAACATAAGCGTGGGGTGCACGCGAACCTTGAAGAAAGTAGAGAAAATAAGATTTTAGCTAGGCCATAGAGGGCCCGAGGGAGTATTTCTCACCCTTCTTCTTTTTCTCCTTTCTACAAATTGCATTGAGGACAGAGCAAGATTTTATGTGTGCAGCGAAAATTCTTCCGGTACTTGTGAATTTAAGGAATTATTGCATAGGATTTTTTTTTATTTAAAAAATAAAATAAAAATAAAAACACAAAAAATACAAAAAGATTTTGTTATTATTCCTTTTATTTTAATCTTTAGTGTCGTAACTTATCCAACCCTATGTTTTTCTTATGGCCTCTTTTTTTTTCGATGGGGTGTCCTTCGAACTGGGAAATTTTTATTAAGTAACTTTTATATTATTTTATTTTTCAGAGAAAACAAAAAATCTTTTTGACTTGTTTGATATTAGCAATTTAGACCTGAATTGAGTAGTACATTTTTATGAGTGCTTGAGAATAAAATTTAAAATAGACTTTTTGCCACCTAGGCTCATGGTTGTGACTCCATATATAATATTTTCTTATTTTATATGTTTTTATGGCCATATCTATCTTTGAATTTGAATTGATCTATCTTGATTGAGACTTGCATGTGTATCGAGGTTGTTAGCATATACTTCATGTTTTGCGTCTTAGTCTAGAACTTTTCCTTTATGTTATTGATGAAAAATAAAAGGTATTACTTTGTCTAAATGATGATAATAGAATTTTGTTTCATTTGTGTTTTAAATTTTAGCCTTTTCACATTGTATATCACAAGTAACCCCTTTGAGCTTGTAAGCTTTTGTTTGGTAGCCTTATATTTATATTGATCCATTCTTTGAATCCCTAATTTTGGCACGCTGCTTCTTTGAGCACTGTAGCATAAATTGTGATAACATTATTAAATATGAAGAAAAGGAATGATTAAGTGAAAAGCGTGACCAATGATAGTTACTCCTGATGAGAAGGCCCTCCTAGAACGATTGTGACATGAAAAACATTGAGAAAAAATATAATTGAAACATTCTTGATATGATGAGAATTCTTTGTCAAAATAATTAAAGAGAGAGCTAGATAAAAAAGTGATGAAATAATGGGTGATCAAATTCAAAAAAGCACAAAGTGCCTAGGGAAGTTTAAGTCACTACTATATAGTTTCCTATATGTCCCCTAGACAAAATACAACTCGTTAAAGTCATATTTCATTGTATTCATGCATACTTAATTAGTTGAGATGTACATAACGTGCAAGCCTATGGTTTTTTGTGCATACATATGAATTCTTTTGTGAGTGAGAGACTTCTTCTTTGATCTTTAGTCCTTAATCTAAATTCAAATATTTTAATTGAGCGTGTGTACTACTTCTTCTTGTGAGGGTACTTGTTTCATCATAGATTGGTGACTTTACTAACTTTGTTTGGTGGAGTATGTAAGAAAACCTAATTTCATGAGTAGAATTGATGATGAAATTTGGAGCACAAATGAATTAAAAATAAGAAATTGTGTAAGGAAATCAAGATGACATCTTAATGGATTAAATTAAATATAATAATATATTTTTATACATAGGCCGTTAGCAGTGAATTGCAATTTCAAATTGTATTATTCTTATACATGTTGAAAAAGCTAAAGACCCTTCCAATTATTGGTGGCGGTGGCAACAAATTCCAGAAACAGCAAATTCCAGGAACAACAAACGCAGAAAAACAATTCATTTCGGTTTTGGGTTTTTCAATTTGTTTTGGACAAAATTATTTTACTATGGTTTTCTACATCTTTAAGTAGTCCATAAAATAATTCCTCTAGAGCCAACAACCCACAACTAAGATTTAACACATAACCTAGAAGTTAGAACTTGATATCTTGAGGACTTTGGAAGAGCCGTCGTGGAGGCCAGAGAACTTTGGTTTATTCTTTCTTCTCCTTTATTATTTATTTGTACTCATGATATTTGGAAGATATTTTAGCTATTGTTCTAAATATTTCATGATTGAAAAAAACAAATTTATTTTTATGAATTTTGATTGTATTTTTGAGATAATGTGTAGCTAAATTTCAAAATTAGGCTTGTGGGAACCATAATGAATTGTCAAAGTAAGTTACTGTTCAAAGTAATTCTTAAATTGGTTTTGTGCATGTATTATTTTTCTCTTCACCTTGATTGCTTTTTAATGGATGCATATGTTAGAAATCACCTAATTCTTACTTGTCGGACCAAGGGGATAATGAATGGAAAAAGGGATTACACAACAATGATTCGAGACTATCTATCCTCATCTAATAGCTTGAACAGATCAAAGAATAGCTAATTTGGTATCAAAGGTAAGAGTTAGTAAAGCATATACTCCTAGACGGACTAAGTTTCATGGTAAAACTTACTTATTTAGGTGACCATCTACTTAAATGATAAATAACTTACTAATCTTGCATGCTAAGAACTGAAATAGATCACTAATATAATATTCTTAATATGATATGAAATCCCAGGGAACACATTCCTTGTTACTTCTAATCATCTGAATACAAATAAATATTTAGTTCCAAGCTATTGTTATTCTCTTTATTTTTTTGGTCACAATTGAAATCCCCCCCCCCCTTTAGAATAATGACTACCAAGTAAAAGTATTGCTACTGGCAACATTCTTTCATATTCCCTGAGGGATCGACCCCGACTCTTAGTTTGGTAAATATATTGCAAATGACCATTTATATTTCTTTTTGAGAAATATATTTTAATGTTATCACCTACATATAGATGAGCCTGACTTCTTCTGCCTCGAGCATCAACCCTACCACTTGAACTACCTCCCCAAGGACTTGCTCATGCACCCTGATAAACACCTCTCTGGTCCCAACCCTAGCATATGCCTCTAGATTGAGGTGCTGTTGATGATGGTGGCCGAGCTGAATGTGAACCTGGTGTAGGCATCCCTTGCAAAGGGAACTCTCTAGATCAATGGTCAAACTCCACACAATTATGGCAACCCAGTGTAGATCGGCTTGAATAAGAATGGCCACCACAGCCTGAAGCACCCAACTGTGACTCACCTCAACCCTTACTCGGGCCAGCATCAACCTGACTATAAAGATCACCCTCTGAAGCATATAATGAGGCCTGAATAGGCCAGGTAGACTGACTATACTGAAACTACTGGCGAGGCATGTTAAAGGAGTCCTTGAAATAAGAATGGGACCCACTGTAACTACCCTCCTGCCTAGCCCTCTTGTCGCTACATTCATAGGCCTCATGAAAGAGCTACTCAATAGTCTAGGCATGGTCAACTACATCAAGAAAAGAACGGTCCTCTGAAACCATAGATTGAGTTTAATCTGCAGATGACGTCTCAAACATCTAACAAAGCACAAAACTCTCTCCTCCTTAGTAGGTAGATTATAGTAGCATGGCGGTAGAGTTCATGAAATCTCACCTCGTACTCAGAAACAATCATGGAGCCCTGATCAAACCTCGAAAACTGATCCTAGAGTCCATCTCTAGCACAATGAGGGATAATCTTGGCAAAGAAGACCTTAGAGAACTCTGAAAATGTAATCAGAGGAGACCCAACTTACCTAGACTTAATATTAAAACTCCACCAATATCTTGCTAGCCCATCAAGCTGATAAGTAGTGAAGTTGTCTCCTCTCGAGTTAGCGACCCTAAAAACCTTTAAAAACCCCAAGGAGTGGTATGGAAAAGAATTCAAATAAGAAGTATGAAAGTGTTCTAATCTCTTGTAGTATGGAAATAAACAAAACGCAACATAATATAAATCAATAAGTTTTAATTATCAATATTACGAGATTTTAGTAACCAATTGTTCACGAAGATGATTAACACGGGGTTTGAACAAATAGAGAGGGAACCTTAGGAGTGTGTGAGCAATTGAATACTAATTTCGCTTAATGGGTAATTAATAATTGCTTTAAGTTGTTGAATCTCAATGGGTAGGATGAATTATAACTATAACAACCATTTTTCAATCAGCTATCATATTTCAAGTGGGTTCTTTCGAACCTCAACAAGCTTGACATAATGAGTCAATCCAAATCCTTAATTTATCCCACTTTATCAAGCTGGGTTGTAAAGACAAGAGTCAATACAACTATCGATCATAAATTCCACTCTAAGCATCTTTCACAAGCAAGCATAGAGATCTAAGGCTAGAACTGAATTTGCAACTTCAATTCATAAGTGAAAACATGAATAAATAACATAACCCATTTCAAAACAACATTAAATCTAGCAATTAGAAATACCCACAAGCTAATTTACGTATTCGATTACATATTCACACTCCTAAGGAAAAGGACTTTTAGCCAATCATAGAAAAAAGCAAGAAATAGTTACTAAATAGGTTCTCCATCAGAATAACAAAGTTTTCAATGCTCAAATGGTAAAAATTAAGATTAAAACCCAATATCTATGTTCAAAACCCTCTTCAAGAATGTGAATAGCTTGAAAATATCAAAAGTATGAATGTCTCCTTGAGTCTGGTTCCGCCTGATACGTTTCTCTCTCTTCAAAAATCAATTTATATGTTTCAAAAAACTTCCCAACATTTTGGTATGCAGGACCACTCGGTGAAATTAGTCTAGATCACCGAACGACTCGACAATCCGCTGATGTACTCCTTCTACCCATTTTGGACTTGATTTCTGCCTCCACTTATTCTGTTCATTAAGGCGATCTGGGTTGACCTCACCGTTCCATTCGGCGTGTCACCGAATTGCGCTTTTGTTCATGGAGTTGGTTTAGTTCATGAACCGACTAGCTGGACCTTTGGTCGAGCTAGAGTTCACTCGGTGAGTCACCGAGTGCCTTTTGCAAGCTCCTGCCTTCCTATTCTTCAGCTTTTCCAACTTTTTCGCTTCTTTTCATAATGTAATGTATTTGCCCTGTTCTTAAGCCTCCATGGCTGCACATAAACAATTTAACATCAGTTATGAACACAAAATAGGCATTGAGGACACTAATTCATTAAATAATAAACTTTAAATGAGTCAAAATTCTTGACTCATCATGCATACTCCTAAGAACCATCAAAAGTTAAGTAATTGATGCTTGTAGATTAAAAGCCATAGTTGGGTCGGTTGGTGATTAGGCTTGCTCCAGCCCCACCGAGTGTAGAGGAATTTGAGGTGCCTGATGATCCATTGCAAGCTCCGGGGTCCTCTCTCTATCATGGGCTAGTGTTGTAGCCCTAGCACCATACTATGGGAATCCTCTACCCTTAGCTGGGGCTCATTCTCTGGGTTTCATGGATCACCCATAGCCGCCAAGCAATGCGTAAGAACCATCTTGTGAAAAAAATGAAACAAGTCACATTCAAAGATCTAATAATACACACAATGCATGAAAGGTTTTTTTTAGAGTTTTTTAGGTTCAGGGTTTTTTAAGTTTTTAGGATTTTTTTAGGGTTTAAGGTTTCTTAGGGCTTAGATTTTCTTAGTATTTAAGATTTCGTAGGGTTTAGGGCTTTATAGAGTTTCTTAGGGCTTAGTGTTTAGGGTTTGTTAAGGATGAGGGTTTAGGATTTAGGTTTCGGTTTCAGGGTTTAAGGTTTCTTAGAGATGAGGGTAGGGTTTTAGGTTTAGGGTTTATTAGGGTTTAGAATTTTGGATTTAGGATTTTTTAGGGGTTTTAAAGGTTTTTTAAAAAGTTTTTTAGGGTTAAGAGGGGTTTTAAGTTTTTTAGGGTTTAAGGTTTCGTAGGGTTTAGGGTTTCTTAGGATTTAGAGTTTTAAATTTTAGATTTTTAGGGTTTATGGCTTAGGATTTTTTAGGTTTTTTTAGTATTATGTTTTTTTAGGGTTTTAAAAGATTTTTAGGGTTTAGGATTTCTTAGAGTTTAGGGTTTTTAGGGTTTAGGGTTTAAGGTTTCGTAGGATTTAGGGTTTAGGGTTTCTTTATGGCTTAGGATTTAGGGCATAGTTTTTTTTTTTGTTTTTTGGGGTTAGATTTTTTAAAGATTTTTTAGGGATTTGAGGTATAGGGATTTTTGAGGTTTTTTAGGGTTTAGGGTTTAAGGTTTCTTAGGGTTTAGGGATTTTTAGGGTTTAAGGTTTCTTAGAATTTAGGGTTTAGGTTTTAGGGTTTCTTAGTGCTTAGGGTTTAGAGTTTAGGGTTTACGATTTTAGGACAGGGTTTTTTAAGGCTTTTTATGTTTTAGGGTTTAGGGCTTAGAGTTTTTTAGGGTTCTTTTTAGGTTATTTTAGGTTTAGGGTTTTAAAGGTTTTTTAGGGGTTTTTAGGTTTAGGATTTTAAAATTTTTTTAGGGTTTAGGGTTTCTTAGAGATTAGGATTTAGGGTTTCTTAAGGTTTAGGATTTCTTAGGATTTAATGTTTCATAAGATTTCTAAGGGTTTAGGGTTTCTTAGGGTTTATTAAGGTTTAGGGTATGGGGTTTAGGGTTTAGGATTTAGGGCTTAGGTTTTTTTTTAGTGTTTTTTAGGTTTAGGATTTTTAAAGGTTTTTAGGGTCGCTAACAAGTATAAACCTTACGATGACAAGGAGGCAAAACTAGGGCTTAGGGTCGCTAACAAGTATAAACCCAATGATGAGTTGGGATCGATCCCACAAGGAGTTGTGTGGAAAAGAATTCAATTACGAAGTATGAAAGTGTTCTAATCTCTTGTAGAATTGAAATAAACAAAACACAACATAATGTAAATCAATAAGTTTCAATTATCAATATTACGAGATTTTAGTAACCAATTGTTCATGAAGATGATTAACACGGGGTTTGAACAAATAGAGAGGGAACCTTAGCAGTGTATGAGCAGTCGAATACTAATTTCGCTTAAAGGGTAATTAGTAATTGCTTTAAGTTGTTGAATCTCAATGGGTAGGATGAATTATAACTATAACAATCATTTTTCAACCAGCTATAATGTTTCAAGTGAGTTCTTTCGAACCTTAACAAGCTTAACAATATGAAGCAATACAGATCATTAATTTAACCCACTTTATCAAGCTAGGTTGGAAAGACAAGAGTCAATATAACTATCGATCATAAATTTCACTATAAGCATCTTTCACAAGCAAGCATAGAGATCTAAAGCTAGAACTGAATTTGCAACTTTAGTTCATCAGTGAAAACATGAATAAATAATAGAACCCATTTCAAAACAACATTAAATCTAGCAATTAGAAATACCAACAAGCTTATTTATGTATTCGATTACATTTTCACACCCCTAAGGAAAAGGGGTTTTAGCCAATCATAGAAAAAAGCAAGAAATAGTTACCAAAGAGATTCTCCATCAGAATAACAAAGTCTTCAATGCTCAAACGTTAAAAATTTAAGATTAAAACCACATATCTATGTTCAAAACCCTCTTCAAAAATCTCAATATCTTAAAAATATCAGAAGTATGAATGTCTCCTTGAGTCTGGTTTAGCCTGATACGTTTCTCTCTCTTCAAAAATCAATTTATATGTTTCCAAAAACTTTCCAACATTTCAGTACGTGCGACCACTTGGCGAAATTAGTCGGGATCACCGAACGACTCGACAATCCACTAATGTACTCCTTCTCACCCTATTGGACTTGATTTCTACCTCCACTTGTTTTGTTCATTAAGGCGATCTGGGTCGACCTCGCCGTTCCATTCGGCGTGTGACCGAATTGCTCTTTTGTTTGTGAAGTTGGCTTAGTTCATTAGCCGACTCACTGGACCTTTGAGTGACCTAGAGCTCACTCGGTGAGTCATCGAGTGGCTTTTTCAATCTCCTGCCTTCCTTTTCTTCAGTTTTCCAAGTTTTTCGCTTCTTTTCATAATGTAATGTCCTTGCCCTGTTATTAAGCCTCCATGGCTGCACATAAATAATTTAACATCAGTTATGAACAAAAAATAGGAATTGAGGACACTAATTCATTAAATAATAAACTTTAAATGAGTAAAAATTCCTGACTCATCATGCATACTCCTAAGAACCATCAATAGTTAAGTAATTGATACTTGTAGATTAGAAGCCATAGCTGGTTCCGTTGGTGATTAGGATTGCTCAAGCCCCACCGACTGCAAAGGAATTTGAGTTGCCTGATGATCCGTTGCAAGCTCCGGGGTCCTCTCTCTATCATGGGCTAGTGTTGTAGCCTTAGCACCCTACTGTGGGAATCCTCTACCCCTAGCTGGGGCTCTAACTCTGGGCTTGCATGGATCACCCATAGCCGCCAAGCGACGCGTAAGAACCATCCTGTGAAAAAAATGAAACAAGTGACATTCAAAGATCTATTAATACACACAATGAATGAAAGTAATACAAAATAAAAAATATTCCTAAAGACACCCTATAGACTTCTGAATATGGGATACAGACGTCTCTGTGCCAATTCACAAAACTCTACTAGGCGTTACCTTAGTACAAATGAGACCGGTGAATGTGGGGATCTGATACAACCTTGTCACGATCCAATTTCTCGAGTCATGATAGCACCTACTATAACCCACCGGTAGTTAAGCCAACCCATAATCGTGAATGAAAAATAATGGGTGTTTCGACAAAAACAAAGTGGAAGCAACCAATTAATTACATAATAGAAGTCAAAGCGTAAGCAAACCAATATATATATATATAGATATATGATATTAAAAGAGCCTTCCTAGAATCAGGAAGTCACTACTACAGAGCATCTTAAAAAAGTGTACATGTCCCAAAAGTAGACCTAATATACAAGGCTTTTGTCAAAATACAAAATACTAGCCATCAAAATATAGATGGAGATAGGTATGATTAGGATGCCATGTGTTCACCCTCCCCTCCAAAGTTGAAGCTGATATAGGCTCGAGTCTTAGTGTTGATAACTAGTGCTTGGACCTACATCAAAAAATAGGTGCAGTGTATCAAGATTACCAAAACAATAAGTACTCAGTAGGCATTATAGGTTGTTTGAGCAAGAAAAGTGAAGGCAATATGAAATGCTAGAATCTAAACACAACAATGTTTAAAGAACGGAAATCTAAAAGGAATGCACATGACTATACTACGAACAGAAAAGAAATAATTAAAAAACTAACTAAACCTAACTGGACCCCAATAAGTTCAGAAGGTACACTTGTGCGCATGTTTATGTAAAACCTGAACGGACTCCATTGTGAGATCCCATATTTTTTTCTATTCTTGCATAATATATGTGGCGTAGTGTGGCGTTGTTATATGAGGTGTATATGACTTTGTATAGTACATTGGTGATTAAGTTTTCAAATGGATGGCAATATCAAGGAACTTAACTAATGTTTTAGGTCAAAGGAACCCCTCAAACAAAGCTTCGGGATTAAAGAAATGGCTCGGGTAGCACTTCACCCATTAGAAATGTTTAAATTAACCCATACCTTGTGGATAACCTTATGAGTGTCTAACATGCTAAGGAAATGTGTTATGAGGTATTATAATAGCACAATGTTTGTATGATAAGTTTTGAAGTCAAGAAAATTAGAGAAACAAAGGTCGGCAAAAGTTATCGAAGTTTCTCTAATAAAATTTTATCAACTCTGGGTCAAATGTCTTAGATGTTTTCCTCCAATATATAAATAGTTACAAGGTCCATGACCTATCAAATCAAAGGTCTACAAAACGCACAAAACCCCACATCAAACCGACATCGGAGTAAGAAATTATGAGGGTTTAAGTGCAGACTGCCTGGGCAGAATCCTGGTTGCGAACCGGGTCAGGGCTAAAAAGGTTGTATGTCGGCTAATTGAAGTTTTAACCCATAAAAATACTTCTTTTCACTTTCTAACCGGAAAGAAAGCGGAAGAGATTGTTCTAATGGAGTTCTTGCATGACGAAGGTTAGTTTTTTGCGATTTCTACCATTAAAGGTTGCCCCTGTCCCTAGAAACATGATATCTACACATGGCAATCATTTTCCCCTTCTATTAGCTGCTTTTGGAGCTAGTTTTCAAGATATAAATTGGTAATCATTGGTGTTTCTTCAAGGTTTAAACTTTGGTTGCTAAGGTAATCCTCGCGGGAATTTTTTATGATGTGTTTACAAAGTTCTATGGACGTTTCGTCAAGTTAGGGCCATATGGCAAATCTACTGATTTAACCTGAATTATAAATTGTTTATTATACCACATCAAATTTTTACGGTTGTCATTTTTTTGGTGTAACGACTAACGAACCTAAATTTGATAATTTTATTTTCATATTGCTCGTGTATGGAAAAATCAATTTTAAAATATATTTTAGTCTCTTTCAAAATATGACGTAAATATTTATGAAAAGAATTCATTAATTACGATATATGTATTTATATTATTTTATAAGAGTTTATAGTTTATTAATAATCTAATGAAGATAGTGAGACTAGTATGTTTTAAATCTGATAAAATTATATATAATTTTATTGCAGTTCTAAAATGTCTTAAATATATATATGAAAAAATTATTTTGTTACGATATATTTTCATATGTATTTATTTTTATAAGAGTTTTATAATTTATTAATATTTTATCAAAGATATTAACTCTAGCTATGTGAAAAAATTATTTTCGATAAATGTTAGTTTTAATCTCTTCAATTATATTATCTTCCACGTCAATGACCAAGTGTAGTGTATTAACATGTAACTATTATCCATTTCATTTCGTTAATTAGTTAATAAAAGGGTTGTGACTTGGGATCCAAACAAAAGTTTAATATTAAAAAATAGCCAATGCTCTATTTTATATCGTCAATCTTCCACCGCCTCTAAGCCCTCTAATATATATATATATATTATTATTATTATTATTATTTTATCACATGTTTTTCTTATCGTGGAAACTAAGGATTTCAATTTTTGTTCTAGAGAAACTTGCAGCATATGTTCTTTCATCATCACCTCTCTGTATGTATTGTTGCTGCTCCTTGTTTATTTATTACATTGTCAATTTTAGAGGGGGAATCATTTTGAAGAAAATTTAGAAAAAATTGATTATCTATGTCAAGTTATTCAAGCCCGTATTTAAGGTATATTAAGGCAAAACTCTTCTTTTCATATTGCACGAATTCCAAAAATTTATAATTCATTAAATGAATTATTTTTACTATTCGATTACTAGAAAGACCCTCTGTGAAGGGCATTGGTATATTACTAGAAAGACCGTCTGTGATGTTGTTCCTTGATTGTGTCGTATCGTTGTCACACTAGTATCATTGTGAAGTATGTTTGATGGTTAGAGTTGTTTTTCGTCGTGCTAGTTATTCTTATGTCTATTAGCGAGCTATTTTCTTAAGAATGAGGCTAAGATATTGGAGAATTATGATGTTGTAGCCAAGGGAACTGGTAAGCCATTCTTTCTCATCAAAAAGCTTTTAAAAATGTTATTTGAAAATGATATTAATACTAAATCTTGTACTCTATTTTCTTGGTTATATCTTTATCAAACAACCTTGTTTCTAAAAGAATCACACTATTACAATTTGGGGTCATTTATGATAAATCAAGCTAAGCATGTCAGACTCCTTTTGAGTTCTTGAGTGAGCAATCTACTAAATTAAAGTCAAGTCAAGATCTTCAAGTCTCTTCTGATTTTATAGGCCAACATGGTCGTATGAAATTTAAATGAAGTCTCGAGGAGATTCTTTAAGCATCTTAAGGTCTTATGGAACATCTTTAAGTTTAAGTTACCTTTCTATTGTCGAGTTAAGTGTTCATATTTATTTTGTAAGCATATGAGGTGCTGCGAGGCATTTACATGTTATGCAAAAATGATTACGAGATTATAAGAATATAAGTACAAACGGACCAAGATTGGTAAAATGATTATGGTAACATATATGCATTACAAATCATGAAATGACATACTATGTATTCTACTCCCGAGCTATAGTTGGGAGGTCTGTGCCTATTGCCTATATTTATAAGTATGAGACACAGATGGCCACAAGTTGGTGAATATGATGCCGGTTAGCTATCGGAAGGCACCACCATTGCTATCATTTGGTTGGGTATGCCATGCATTTGCACACACAAACACACACACATATATATGTATTCAATACATACGATACACGAGCATAACATGCATATTTGTTAACTATGAGGTCATTTGTCGGTCATGAAGGTTGTTAAGTTTCAGTTTTAGGTGGTATCTCTATTACCCTTTTTTACTGGAGCTATTTATGAATTCACTTTCCATCTTACATACCAGAAAATTTTTATTCGTACTGGCGTCCCATTGCCGAGGACGCTGCTTTGTGATGCAGGTTCCGACAAAGGTCATGATCAGCCTTTGCATTAGGGGTGTTATCTTAGTTGAGGATTGGTAAGCTCCATTCTTCCTGGAGCTGTTGGTTGTGTGTAGATTTTGTATACTTGACTTTCATGTATAATTGTTGGTATCTTTAGGGCTTTTTCAAAACCAATTGATTTGTAGTATTCTTTGAGACTTATGGACATATTAACTTGGGTCTCTTAGCTTCCATTTATAGCCTTGTCGGCTTATTGTATATATGATTTTAGTTAAAGCCCTGTCGGCTTGCTATTTCTTTATCAATTATGTTGGCCTTGCCGATCCATTTGATTATGTCTTGATGTTGTTGTGAGCTCGCTGGTCCAGTTATGTTGTTTCATCAGATTATTGTTGCGGCCTTGTCGGCCCTTGTTGTTTCATTTCATTATATTTTAGTTGTTACGCTCAGTCAAGTAAGGCACCGAGTGCCTGTCGCGCCTCCCCTAATTTGGGGCATGACAAACATGGTATCAGAGCATGTCATTTCCTAGGGAGTCCACAAGTCATGTTTAGTAGAGTCTTGCTTATGGGTGTGTTGTGTACCACACTTATAATCAAGAGGTTACCAAGCATTTAGGGATGGTTGCTATTCTTTCATCACTTAGATCGTCTGATACAGTTAAGCCATAGGAAGTTACTTCTAATTCACACTCTACTTAAATATTTTGTAAATTTTGTCTATGAGCGGCAACCTTATATTATGCCAGAAGGCCAAATGCTAAGTTTGCCTAGGAGACGGTTTTCAACTTATAATCCCTAGTTACATGGTGGCTTCTATTAAATGCGTGTCTTTCAATATCTCGACTACTCAATGACCTATATGAGTCCTTTTATAAGTACTTAGTTTAGGAATAAGTATCTTCATTGTTTTATAAGTACATGTATGTGAGGATTTGTGTCATTATGTTTTATAATAAGGTTAAATGAGATTATTACGTGGTTAAATGTTAGAGTCAAAAATATCTGGGGGTTAATTCTCACGAGTAAGCAAGTAGTTACTTTTAATATATAGTATATTGTTATTTGAATTGGCTGAAATATGTGTGTATGTATATGTGAAATGAAGTCTTAGTTCGTATGAGACTTTCTAAGGGCTAAAGGAATGATTGCATGATTTACATATGTACTAGCTATCTAGTGACTTAGGTTATTATAAGTTCATTTATGCATCTTCTACAATTAACTTGGTTATAAGATTATGTATGTTACGTGTCTTACATGTTAACTATTAATTGTCATTTCATTCATAAGCTGCTATTTATAGTTATTCTCTCATCTATCATGGAGATCATTTGATTGACAATATTGTGTTATAAGTTTTTTTTCCACGAGAAATTTACTACATGAATCAAATTCTTAAATATCGCTAGTTTCATATTGTAACACCCCAGATTTCAAAAAGGAAAAGGATGCCAGGATTTTGGTCCACTGGTTCAAGTCTACGAGACCAATCTACGGTTCATAGTACTTTCTACGAGTCGTAGACCAGTCTTGTAGAAAGGGGAGAAATAATCTTTGAAAACTCAGGCCTCTGAACTTTTCTACGACTGACGAATCGTAGATAGGTCTTGTAGGTAATTCCCAGACTTAGTGAAATTTTAAGGCCTAAAGTTTGTTTCTATTGTTGGTATGTAAGAATCGTAGGAAGTCCTACGAGCTATACATGGTGCCATCGAAAGCTGGTCAAAATAATAGTTTATGAATCTTTGTACGGTTGACCAGGATGGTCCGTAGAAGGACCTACGGACTGTTGGTTTGAACCGTAGGTCGAGTCGGCGGCAATTTATTTTTAAGGGCATTTTGGTCTTTTTCCTAATTGATTAATGCCTAAGCTAGGTCATTTTGATCCTAATCCTAGACCCTATATTAGTCTTCTAAACCTAAAATCTAACTATTCTAGATCATTCTTCAATTCCCCCAAATCTCTCCAAGTTCTTTCCCCAAAATTTCTCTCTTTAAAAGCTTGAAGAAGAAGATTAGGGTTTCAAGATCAAGTCTCCAAATTCACCATTGATCGTGGCTTTTGACATCAAGGTATGATAGTATTTACCTATAGAGTCCTTTCCTCCATAGGGTTCCTAAATTCTCTAATTTCACAAGTTAGTATCTCCAATTGAAATTAGGGTTTAATTACATCTTCATGGGCTCTTTTCAATCATGATCCAATTGATTGTTTTCTATCTTTTTATGCATGAATTGAAGTAATTACATATTTTTGAGTTAAATTCATATGAATCCATGCATGATCCATGATTTCAAACTATGAACCCATGATGAAGCTTATGATCTATGATCCATGAATTTACGAAGATATGCATGCTTTTTATGAAATTAATGTAAATGAATTTGAGGATGCTTTATGAATATTTTTTTTGAAAATTATGCATATTTTATAAAAGTAATGTTTATGACTCAAGTAAGCTTATAGATGAAGGTATCTGTATGTTTTGTGAAGCCTGGCCACATGACATGAATGATATCTAGATTTGTCATCAATGCTTTAGGGTTATATTCCCAAATTAGGTCTTGATTAGTATGGTAGCTGGTTATGCCATCAATGATCATAGATCACGCTTTTAAAACTATTTCCATTAGTAGTATGGTACTTCTAGTATGAAGTTTTAATGACTATGGGACTTATAAGGCTATTATGAATACATCATGGATGGTGAATGGTTTTCTCACGCATGGTCTAAGGAGCTACTCTATGATGTTTCTAGCTTGGATTAGTATCTTAATTGTACGTTTCCATGGATGATAATATGAAAATTATTAATGATTATTCCATGGGAATTTACTTAGCACCGAGAGAATATTGAGATGGAGGCTCTCCCATAGAAGAGGCTGGGTATCTAGTAGCTATCTATTTATCCCATAACTATGCGCCAACATAGGTTTGTCTTAAATAAACATTAGCTAGTGGATCCACATATAGAATATAATATAATATGGAGCTCTACCTTGGCAAGTAGACTCTCCCTTCTCGATATGGGAGTTACATCGAAATTCTATGTTATAGCTCACATAGTCTATGTCGGTTAATGGTAAACTTCCCACAATAATGAACTAAGTTACTTTCAAACGATATCACAAGTGTTTTAAATATGTTAAGCTTGCATTGCATTGACCATGATCATGATTTATGTTTTCTAACCCCTTTCATCTTATGATTTAGTTTGGTCATTGCATGTCATATAAAGTCTTTTTTAGCATGATTTCATAACTCTTATGCATTGCTATCATATTTGGTATATTCCATGTACTAACGCATACTTGTGCTTACATTGTCTCACTAATGCAGGGCTTGATGACTCTTCTCCCTACATTCATGGCAAGTTCGTTGCATCAGAGATTTGAAGACTTGGTGAGTCCTCATACATTCGAGGAGGATGTCACAAGTCAGTCCTCATACATACGAGGAGGATGTCACTTTTATAGCTTTATGTCATTTCATTTTTCAGATTTTGTATGTGATGTATGGGTTACGTCCCAATCACTTTCCTTATCATGTATTAGATGGCTTTGAGACTTATGTTTAGACTTCCATTTTTGTCAAACTCTTTTATTTGTGATGCTACTTTTAAACTCTTTTGTTTCTATTATCTTGTGTGATGTATGCTAAGTGGCTTGTGTGGGACCTCTCGGGATCCTATATGCCATGTCACATCTAGCGTGTACTTTGGGTCATGACACATATAGAAAATGCTTTTTTATATTGACCTACATGTTAGATATGTTGAAGATTATAAACTATGACTAAGATGATCTCATTCAATATTTTGTAATTGGTTGTGAAATTTGATGCGTATAAGAGTAAGTCGTCAAAAATCTATATATGGATATGTTATAGTTCATTTGTTGTAAAATATATGCGCTAGGTATTTCATGATGTAAGGGTATACATGGTACATATTTTGTATGTGATGTATGGGTTACGTCCCAATCACTTTCCTTATCATGTATTTGATGGCTTTGAGACTTATGTTTAGACTTCCATTTTTGTCAAACTCTTTTATTGTGATGCTACTTTTAAACTCTTCTGTTTCTATTATCTTGTGTGATGTATGCTAAGTGGCTTGTGTGGGACCTCTCGGGATCCTATATGCCATGTCACATTTAGCGTGTACTTTGGGTCATGACACATATAGAAAATGCTTTTTTATATCGACCTACATGTTAGATATGTTGTAGATTATAAACTATGACTAAGATGATCTCATTCAATATTTTGTAATTGTTTATGAAATTTGATGCGCATAAGAGTAAGTCGTCAAAAATCTATATATGGATATGTTATAGTTCATTTGTTGTAAAATATATGCGCTAGGTATTTCATGATGTAAGGGTATACATGGTATCATTTTCATAGTTTCACTAGATTACATGCTAAGTGTCCTTTTTGGGTTAATGATTTTACACATTATTTGTACCACAAACACATTATCAGCAGTTACAGGTTATGTGATCATTAAGTAAATGCTACTTATTTTATATAGAATTAGCTTACTTGTTTCATCTTATATAAGTATTGGTACATATGTCATCTCTTCAACATGAATTTAACTCCATGAATGTTTTTCAAGAAAGTTTAAAGAAGTAATTTTTATAGATATTTATTCACATTATTGATTATAAATCTTGACATATTTCTTCACTTTCTGCATTTGAGTTATTTATAATTAATGATATTCTTTGTTATTTGTAATATTCCTTTAGGAAATGTTGAGAAAAATATATATAATTATACTTCCATATTAATTTTGGTTTTTCGAATTGATAAGTATTTGTAGTTCTTAATATCGTAAAAGGGAGTACGTGATGGGTTAGCTTCTAAGTTGTTTAGTATTATTTATATTGGATTGTTGTAATGACCTAGTTTATTGTATGTATGTGATTTCAAGCCCTTACTAGAAGGAATTTAATAATAGTATACTATGCAAGAGTTCTATAAGTTTCATGTTATGTAATTAATGTATGTCTATTGTTTCATATTATACTGTGTATATTTGGGAGTAATTTTATTTGCTGGCCTATCAGGACTTTTTATTATTTTGCTATCCACCGAGGCTTATTGTCATTATGTTACAAATTATATTTGTAAGTTTATCAAAACTTAATTGCCAATCCACAAGGGCTTAGTTAATTATTGAGCAAGACTTATCTATGTCTCACATGAAATAGTTATTTATATGTTATATGTCTCGTAAGATAAGAACTTACATGATTATGTGATTCATGGGTTATTTTCTTATATGTTACTTGTTTTAAAGAACAATCATATCATATGCGCTATAGATCATATTCCCATATGCCATAGGCCATTTTTCTGCATCTCCTAAAGTTTATAAATTGTCTATTTATAGGTCACATATATGGATCACACATTGTATGAATCATTGGTTACATGTCATTTGTTCTAGAAATAACGTGCTTTCTTATTATATGTTTCATAAAAGTTTTGTTACATGTGTAATATTTCTCATGAAATAATTGGTTTGTTATTATTTACATTTTAGATCAATTATTTATAGTCTAGTCCCGATATGAATCATTGCTGAAATGTTATCTGCTTCATAAGAAACATATTTATGTGTTATCCATTTCGTAAGATAAAGCCTCACATGTTAAATGGATTACAGAGTTTTTGTTCACACATTATGTGCTTCATAGAATACTAAATTACATATTAAATGCATACGTGTTAAAGGATATACACCAATAAGTTAAAGGTTGATTGCTTACATATTATAGATATTGTAAACTACATGTTTAAATTTCACATGCCTCATAGATCATTTATTTGAGTATTATATGATTCCAAAGTTTATATAATTAGTATGTAGAAGTTTAACCCCTCAAATAATGTATGATCTATTGTCTATAAGACATAAATATATTTTCTTCTAAACTACAATTTATGTACGAATATGTTGCATGTCGCATAATGCCTAGTAATTACATGTCTGGTATCTCTTCAAGATTATCTACTAAAATGTTATTCATGAACCGTATGTTCATAGAATGCTTTTATCTACATCAATTGCTCATATTATATGTGTTTCACAGAAAATGTGTGTATATGTTATATGCTTCAAAAAAAAGTTAGCACATATGCTATATGGTTCAAGGCTTATTCTTTTCATATGATATTTGTCTCCCAAAATAATTGATTTTATTTCATTGCCTATGTATTAGAAATCAAATTCTCCCATGGTAAAAGAATCATTGATTATTTGTTCTTGTATTATAAATATGATAGGTCATCTTATGTTTTGAGGATTACACAACTAATATCACTTTTCATTAATTATGCATTTAAACCTCAAATTACTTAATTGCGTATCACTGTAATAATTCGTAAGGTCATTTTTGAAGAAATTATGAAAATTACTATTTTACCCCTCCCAATAGTTGCCCCGAGTCATTTATTATTGGTCAGTGAAGTCGGTTTGGAAATTTTGAACTATTTGTTTAACAATAGTTAATTAATTGATGAATAATTTTCAGATAGTTAATTTAGTTTGTGACTAATGGGATAAGTTCATAATTTATTTAATACCCTATACTACTTTACCCATATATATTAAAATAAGTAGTATTGCTTGCCACTTTTTATACTGAACTATTTAAGAAAAGAAAGGGGAGGTGGAAAGATACCTCTGCGAACGATAGGTTGAAAAAGGTTTCGCACTTTGGATTACAGGTAAACATTCAGAAAGGTCTGCTACTCCTGAATTCCTATACAACTAATCATATAATATTGATTTGAAAGCATCCTAAGATGATTACCTAATTGGCTTTAGAGCCATTGTTCTTCATGGTATTACTAGACGTAACTTATTAAAAAGTATCGAAGAAAATTTTCAAATTTCAAGTGTTTATGTAATGATTGCCATTTGATGGTTAATCAATGCACTGTGGGCTTCTTCGTTCCTTTGTAGTTAGATTTACAGATTGTGAATCTAGTTTCAATTTTTGATTTTCTTATCATATTATGTTTCTACTTTTGATATATTAAGATATGTAATTAATTATTAAGTGCATTATATTATATGAATACTATTAAGTTGTGATATTAAAAGAATTAAGACTTAACCCTAGGCTTAAATTTTGGAAAATATGAGAGTTGGCATGTTAATTGGTATCAAGATTAAGAATTTGATTATAGATTTGGATGATGTTTTGGGTCTAGGCTAGACATATGATAATATGAATATTTTTTGTTTAGAAATCTTACTGTGATTATTTACATGAATGATTGCTTTGAGTTGGAAGTTCAACAAAAGGGGAAGGCTCAAGTCTCTGAGTAAATTCTTGATTATTTTGGGCAAGTGAATTTCTCAACCCTTGTTAAGTGTATAAAATTGTGTATTTCCGTGTGGTATGTGTTGGGGAGTAATAGGACTTGGTGATGGGTAGACTTGTCCATATTGAATAATTCTAATAATGAAAGAGGGGTAATAAAAGACAATGTGATTAATTATTGGTGTGTGATGTGTTGAGAATGGTTTGAAAGGTTTATCCATTCATTGCTGATGTTGTATCACGATTATGTTGTTGTGAATTGTGCATTGTTATGAAAATGGTCATCTCATCATTAATTCTGTGAACATGTCATTTGAATTGGTTTTGAGACATGGTTGTGACAAGTGTTATGTGAATTGAGGAAGAATAAGAAATTAAAGAGGATGTGCCATTTCCATGGACGTGTCGTGCGCTGTGACGGATATTATGATTTGAGGGACGGGTCGCACGCCGCAATGGATTCTATTAACGAGGGATGTGTCGCATGCCACAATGGATTCTATTATTGAGGTTCGTGTCATACGCCGCGACGGATGCATGGACAGGTATATCCCCCATGGGTCCCCGACTGAGAGACAGCAGGTGTGTATCACTAGGTTAGACATGCATCATCATACTTGGCATTGCATTTCATTGCATAGAATTTCTTTATTGCTTTTGGACTTGTGAGTGCCTTTCTGTGGAACTTGTGATTGATGAACTTGATCTTGTGTGTTGCTGATCTGTAACCGTTGGAGTGTTGTTCTTAAGCTATGTACTATGTCAATTGTGAACTTCTAGGTTGGGCTGATTTTTATGTAGGTTGTAGTTGTGGATGTTCAGTTGGAGTGTAAGGATTACCCATATTCTATACTCTTAGCTTTGTGTTTAGAAGTTCGATTGTGGAGTACCGTGTGGTTTGGTACTCACCCCTTGCTTCTACATTTATCTAGGTTACGCGCCCGAATCTTCATGATACATTTTATTCTCTTCGTTTCCAAGGCTTCCTGTAGAGATTTGTGAGGTAGATGTTTGTCATCTCAGTGGACCCTCTTTCTCCTTATTTATGATCTTGTTCTAATCTAGAAACAATGTCATTGACACTTGTATTTTTATTTCGAATCAACTGTAATACTTTAGAGGCTTGTACACATGACAACCTGATTTTGGGTTTTATTTTTAGTTGATTCTGACTTATGCATTATCGTATTAGTTGAGTTTTAGGCTGACTTGTCTTGGTGGGATAAGGGGAGTGCCATAACGTCTATTTTTGGGCCGTGACACAATGGTATCAGAGCCCTAGGTTCATAGGTCTTACATGTGTACAAGCCAAGTCTAGTAGAGTCTCGAGGATCGGCGTGGTGACGTCTGTTACTTATCTTCGAGAGGCTATGGTGACTTTTAGGAAAAATCTTTACTTCTTGAATCTCTATCGTGTATCCTTGGTCTAGTTTGATTCTTAGTACTTTATTCCATTCTCTCTCACTTATAGCGATGACTCGTGTGTGGTTTTTCATGTGAGCCATTGGTGTGTCTTGTTTGGCTTGGATGTTAGGTGTCTTGTATGGCTTGGATGTTAGATATGGTACTAAGGAGAAAGTGATAGACTTATGGAAAAGATGCATGGTCTTATTCGGAATATTCAACGATTCAAAGGGGTTGAGAAGGTGATGGCTAGATGATGCATCTTGAGGATATTTGAATGATGAGATTGAACAAAGATTTGAGGGACTTCATGAACGTGTTATATTTTTCAGGTTAGGTATCCAACAATGGGAACAACACTTGTGTGGTATATACGATATCTTGAATGGTTCGACAATTGAGAGTGAAATGATTAAAGGGACAGCTATATAATGTACATTATAACTTTGGAAACTATAGTTAGTAAAGATGTCATAACATGTATGGGTTGCTTAGCGAATGATGAGAATGATGTTATGCCAATTGGGTCAGAATCTTTACTACGGCTTCATAGATTGGGTGTATATCAAAAAGGGTTCATGATGTGTCAACTAAAACAGTATTGATTCTTACTAGTTCGAGTTATAGAATGTGTTACTTCTGCTGTCGACCTAGTCTACGATAGAATGCACATCACTAAGGGTTAGAATCGGGATAGATTAAGTAACATATCAAGGCTACACAATTTTGAGAGACATATGGGTTATCAGAGTACGATAGTCTCGGGAGTATAAGTGTTCTAGTGGTGGATCTAACAGACTTTCAAGATGTGGTGCTAGTGGTATATGAAAATGAGGACATCGATTATCAAGTGTGAATACTAACTACGTAATGAGTTATCAGTTGTATCGCCTACTAGATAATGAGGTTCGATGTTGCTTTTACATATGAGAAACCAACTGGGTTATTACTACAGACACTTGAGTTAGGCATTATGTATAAGGAAAATTATAGCGATGGATCTATGGCAAGGCATTAATGTGTTTTGATTGTGAAATGTATTTTGGGGATTCTAAATGGGGACCGGTGATTTCATCGAAAGCTCCAAACGAGTGGGATGGTACTAGAACAACAAGCTTATGGGTAAAGGAAGTCCTAATGAGTATACTTGTGTGAAGGCAATTGAGGATTTTAGTAAGAAAATTCATATAAGATTGGGCTAGTCCTTTTATTTTGGTTTGTATAACTGGGTTTAAGGTGTCATGTTGATGATAAGGTTGACTTCGAGATGATGGGAATGGCTACTAAGAAAAACAATAATAAGAGTTTGGGATGGATTATTATCATGATGCAACTATATGATAATGATTGTTTGTTAAACAGATTTTTGTATTGTAATGACCACTTGTGAGTATCTAAGGTTATTATTTGCAACTATTGGTGAGTAGCATGGTTGTATGGAAAATTGTAGGAGGATCTAGTACACCACTCGAATAGAATTAAAAGGAGCTAGAGTCACAATGGAAAGAATTAGTGGGATGTAGTGTAGCCTTCCAAAGGAGGTGAGAAGAAGGATATTTACTCTAGTTGCAAGAGCCAAAGATGTACTTCAGAAGTTGAGGAAAGAGAAGTTATATGCCAAGTTCTCAAAGTGTGAGTTTTGGCTTAATTTTGTGGAATTCTTGGGACACGTGGTGTCCAAAGAGGGTATTAGAGTAGATCCGGCCAAGATTGAGGCAGTTAGAGGCTGGACGCAACCTACTTCTCCTACCAGATTCTGAGTTTTATGGGATTGGTAGGCTATTACCAATGATTTGTTCAGAGTTTCTCTACTATTGCAGCTCCGTTGACCATATTGACTCGACAGTTTGTGGGTATTCAATGGTCTGATGAGTGTGAAGAGTCCTTTCAAAAGCTCAAAACTTTGTTAACTTCAGCGCCAATATTGACTATACCTGAGGAAGGTATGGACTTTACTGTGTATTGTGATGCTTCAGGAATCGACTTAGGTGGTGTATTGATGCAGTAGGGGAAGGTGATTGCTTATGCTTCTAGGTAGTTGAAGTTCCATGTGAAGAACTACCCTACTCATGATTTGGAGTTGGCAGTCGTGGTCTTTGTAATTTAGTTATGGCGTCACTATTTGTATGGGGTGCATTGCGAGATCTTCATTGATTATCAAAATTTTCAGTACATCTTCAGTCAGAGGAATCTGAACTTGAGGCAACGTTGATGGCTTGAGTTACTTAATGACTATGACTTGACAATTCTATTTCATCTGGGGAAGGCCAAGTAAGTGGCTGATGCTTTGAGTAGGAAGACTCCTAGCATGGGGAGTCTTGCAGTGCTTAGTATTTAGGAGATATCATTAGCTAGAGATATTCAGAAGTTAGCTGACAGTCTTGTCCAGTTGTAGATTTCTCAGGAGAGTGATGGTATGATTGCTTTTATTGAGGCTCAATCTTCTTTAGTCGAGTAGATCCGTGAGCAGCAATTTGATGATGAGAAGTTATGTCTCATTCGAGAAAAAGTTTTGATAGGAGAAGCCAATGAGGCTGTCCTTGATTCTGATGGAGTCTTGAGGTTTGGAGGCAGGATTTGTGTCACGACCTAAAGTACCCCCTAGACTTGACATGGCATACAAGACCCCGAAAGGTCTCATACAAGCCACTTAGCATGCACCATACAATATAATATCAATTTAAGAGTTCAAAAGATAATTCATTATCACAAGAGTTTACAAAAGCACAACAGAAGTCTATATATAGTCTCAAAGCCATCTATCAAAAGAATAGAAAGAACGTTGGGACGTAACCCAATACAAGTCCAAACGTAAAGAAACATAAAAGAATAACAAGGCAATGTCCTCGAACATATGAGTACTCACCAAGTCTTTAAGGCTCTTCTACTACAAGCTCTAGCCTTGAGTGTATGGAAAGGAGTTGCCACGCCCTATATCAATAAATCAATGTAGGCAAGAGTATGTGTTAGTACAAACATGTACCAAGTATGATAACTATGCATAAAAATCATTTAATCATGCTAAAAGGGAACATTTTGTCACGACCCAAGGTATCCCCTAGACGTGACATGGTGTAAAAGGCCCCGAAAGGCCTCATACAAGCCAGTTAACATACATACATACAAGATCATAGAGATTTAAGAGTTCAAAAGATAGACAATATCATATCAAAGCTTTTAAAAAAAATAGCGAAAGTCTACATCTCATGTCTCAAAGACAATCTATCATAAGAAAGAAAATAAAGTTTGGGATGTAACCCAATACAATGCCAAAATGAAAGAAATATAAAAGAAATAACAACTAGGCTATGTCCTTGAATGGATGAGGACTCACCAAGTCTTCAACAATCCTTCAACTAAGCTCTAGCCACGAATAGATGCAGAATCGCTAAATCCTACATTATAAGACAATGTAGGCAAAACTATGCGATAGTACATTGAATGTACCAAGTATGAGGGGAATGCAATAAAACATTTAAATCATGCTAAAAGGGGACATTTTCAGGACATGCAATGACCAAGTTAAAACGTGATATAAAAAGAGTTGAAAAGCATAAGTCATAACCCAAGGTCAATGCAAGCTAAACATTTTTGGAACTTGAGAATTTCTTTGAAAAACATTTTAATTAATTATTGTGGGAAGTGAGCCTTAACCGACATAGACCATGTGAACTATAACATGGAATCCGGTGTCCTACCCCATACCGAAAAGAGGTGTCCTACTTGCCAAGGTAAGACCATGAACTTCTAGCTTACGTTGATCAACTACCTAATCCTAAGGTAGCACATAGTTTAAGGGACATGGGGAATCGCCACTCGTCCACTCGGTGCTAAGCATATTTCCCACGGAATAGACATAAATCATAATTCATTTTAACTTTATTAGACATGGGTAATCGCTTCTTATCTATCATTATGGAACACGGGTAATCGCCTCTTGTCTACATTTAGGGAACATGGGTATTCACCTCTTGTCTACCCTTGGAATAGCTCCTTGAGAAGCATGGGTAATCACCTCTTGTTCCTTTGAAATTCATAGTGTGAGTATTACGTGAGAAACCCTTTCACAACTCAACAACAACTTCAATTAAGCTTCAATCTTAAAGCAATTCATAAATCATCATAATTTCCATAATTGAAGGTGCATACTTCATAAAACCCATTTTTCATCATTCATCAATTTCATCATGAATCATAGCTTTTGCAATCATAAAAACATGCATGAGTTCACATAAACTTCATAAATTCTATCTTCTTCATAATTCAACCCATCATCAATGCATAAATATCAAAATAAGGGGAATTTATGTGGGTTCATGAGGGTTCATCTTAAAACATGTAATTCAACTCAATTCATACTTAGAAAACCATAATTGAAAGTAATTTGATCATAATTGAAAGAACCCATGTGATAGAGAAAAATATAGTTTTTGATTGAACAATCTTCACTTAGAAAATTAGGGTTTATAGTCCAATTCATAGATCAATAAATGGGTTCTCATGGAATTAGTTGAAAAACGAGTAATTGAGTCTAAATCATCAAAACAAGATCATAAATACATAATTGAATCCATACAAATAGTACCCATAAGGAATGAAATCAAAACCTTGTTCAATTTTGGGAAATTGAATTGGAGAGTTGAAGAAAATCTTGGGGGCTCAATGGGTGAATGGAACCCATTGATGAACTCCCTCATACCTCAATCGAAGTCCTAAGAAATGATGAAGAAAGGAGACATGAACTTGAAGAACCCTAGCGTTTTCTTCTTCCTTGATTCTAGAGAGAAGATTTTTGGAGAGGATGAATTTGGTCTTCTTATGGGAAATTGAGGGAATGAATTGAATTGGGTGATTTTGGGGGTAAAAACCATTATATAGGGCTTAGGGTAGAAGGCAAAATGACGTAGTATCAAGTTAAAACAATTGGGAAAAGACTCAATTGACCGTGACTTAAAAACCGCCGAAACGGCTTCAAGAAAGGTTTCACGAGCCGTACATTGCTTCACGGCCCGTATAGTGGGTCGTGAAGCTTCAACAGCCTGACAGTGTTCCACTTAAATGTGCATACCTTTTTACTCCGAACTGCAAATGGACCAAACTTTGTGGAGTTGGGAAGAGGACTTAAAGATTTTTAATTTGATAGGTCATGGGCCCCCTACTTCATTTCGAGCTAAATGATATGATCATTTGAAGTTAACCCTAAACACTAATTTGACAAACCCCCTTCACGGATGACTTTACGGACCGTGTGGGGCTTCACGGACCGTTTAGACGCTCGTGGTCCTTGACCAGTGACTAGGGGAGAAGCCCTTCCTGAGTGGGCAACCTCACAACCCCTTTCACGGCCCGTGAACCTCACCACGAGCTATCTAGGCCTCCGTGGGAGGGACACCATTTGGGTCAACTCTGGGAACATGTTCACGAGTCCTTTAATAGGTCGTGGTCCCCTTCACAGACAGTCTAGTGTGTCGTGAAGGGTCCATGGTCAATTTTGGGTTCGTGGACCTTTCTCAATTTCCCTTTTTAGCCCATTTCAAATCCGAAGTGTTACAATATCTCCCCCTTGGGAAGATTCGTCCTTGAATGGAACTCGAACTAGCACAAAAAGAGTAGGAGAGAAACTAACAACCCAATCATGAATGCAACTTTATCAAAATGCACATAACCAAGGAGGAATCTCGACTCCATGATAAAACATATTCAAAACATCATTTCATAAGACATACATGCAAATTATACTCAAATGCACATAATCATGAAGCAATCAATAAAGCTAAACCATATCTTTGAAAATCAATTTTTTCTTGAGCATGCATGCATGAGGAAACCGTGGGAGTGACTAGAATGCAAGAAAAATCCTTAAGAGTGAACCATGAGGGGCTAAGGCCTCAAGCTAGACCCGAAGCCAGAAGGAAAGAAATAAGGATACTAAGACATCACATCGCCTCTGGCCTTTCACATACCAACCCAAAGCAAGGAACCTTCCGAAATCAACATAGGTCTATTCACATACTTCAACCACGAAGCACACCATCTCCCCCTTTGGAGAAAACCTCTCTAGTCTTTTGGAATCCATCTTCCTCAACTCAAGCATAACACATAAGTCTTAACAACCACGAAACCGGTGATACAAGTAACCACCCAAGAAGTTTCCACAAGGATTTCAAAGTAGACCTTAAACACACTAACCAAACATGGAGTCTTATTATAGCCAACCAAATACCCACATCAATCAATGCCTAACCATAAGCTAAAAGACCATAACTTACCAATTACCGCATTTGGGGAACCCTCATGATCTTGTCAAGCCGAAGTGCATATGCCCTACCTTTTTGCTGGCTACCACTAGATGGATAAGGTTGAGCCCGCCAACATTTATCTCTCTCATTCCTAGCAACCGAAGGACAATTTCTTATCTTCTGATCCATTTTTCCACAACCGAAACATGCATTCGAACCAACTAGACAATCACCTGGATGGCTCCTTCATCACTTCTGACACTTGGACACCTTTTGCTTACTAGAATCATTACCTTGAGAATGGTTACTTCCACCGGACTTTGAGTGTGAAGAATCACCATATTCCCTTCTTGCCCTCTTAGAATCCTTAGTTTTCTCCTTAAGCTTCTCCTCTTCTATTTGTTGAGCATGAACCATAAGATGAGAAATATCCATATCATGGATAAGCATAGCGGTACGACATTCCTTGACCACCATTTCTGATACTCCCAAAACAAACTTACTAATTCCTGCGCTAGGATCAACAACAATAGAAGGAGCATATCGAGACAATTGTGTGAACATCAAAGCATACTCTTTCACACTCATACTTCCTTGATAAAGGTTAATGAACTCAAGTACCTTTGCCTCCCTCATACTAAGGGGAAAGAACCTATCAAGAAAAGCAGCCTTGAATTTCTCCAAATCAAGAGAACCCGCATCCTCCTCCCTCTCACTCTTCCATTGGTTGAACCATACTTGGGCAACACCCTTAAGTTGATAAGTGGCTAATTCCACTTTTTCCTCCGGCATCACACCCATGATCATTAGCATCTTGTATACTTCATCAATGAACTCTTGAGGATCTTCCTCAACCCTAGAACCATGATATTCCAGAGGGTTCATTCTTGTGAAATCCCTCACCCTCGATGCCTCCATACCCGCATTTGGGTTCACGGGAGCCACAACCTCTCTATTGGCTTGAGCCATCATAGCTTGGGCCAATGCATGAAATGCGGCTCGAAACTCATCATTAGTCACTTCCTCGGCCAACGGATTGACCGGTACTTGGGGATCCTCTTCTCTAAAATCTTCATGAACATTTCTTCTCACGGGATTCCTTCATGGAGGCATATTCTGAAAAGTACAAACATGAGTTAGGAGAGGAAAACCTATAGGGTTAAACTATATCGCATGACTTTTGAATAATGAAAGAAGTGGAAGTTCCTAAACATCTTATAGCCTCTCATTCATAAATGTGGCATGCTTAACACTCATGAACAAGACTCTACTCGATGTGGCTTATGAGACAATCTAGGATCTTTCTAAAACCTTGTGCTTTGATACCAAGTTTTACTCTATCCAAGGTACCCCCTAGACGTGACATGGCGTACAAGACACTGAAAGGCCTCGTATAAGCCACTTAGCATACATACATACAAGATCATAGAGATTTAAGAGTTCAAAAGATAGACAATATCATATCAAAGCTTTTAAGAAAAATAGCGGAAGTCAACATCTCATGTCTCAAAGCCAGTCTATCATAAGAGAGAGAATAAAGTTTTGGACGTAACCCAATACAATGCCAAAATGAAAGAAACATAAAAGAAATAACCACTAGGCTATGTCCTGGAATGGATGTGGAATCACCAAATCTTCAACAATCCTTCTACAAAGCTCTAGCCACGAATAGATGGAGAATCGCCAAATCCTACATTATGAGACAATGTTGGTAAAAGTATGCATTAGTACATGGAATGTACCAAGTATGAGGGGAATGCAATAAAACATTTAAATCATGCTAAAAAGGGACATTTTCATGACATGCAATGACCAAGTTAAAACATAATATAAAAAGAGTTGAAAAGCATAAGTCATAAACCAAGGTCAACGCAAGCTAAACATTTTTAGAACTTAAGAATTTCTTTGAAAGTAATTTTAATTCATTATTTTTGGAAGTGGGCCTTAAACGACATAGACCATGTGAGCTATAACATGGAATCTGGTGTCCTACCCTACACCGAAAAGTGGTGTCCTACTTGCCAGGGTAAGACCATGAACTTCTAGCTTACATGGATCTACTAGCTAATCCTATGGTGGCAAATAGTTTGTGGGACATAGGGAATCGCCACTCGTCCACTCGGTGCTAAGCATATTTCCCTTGGAATACTCATAATTCATAATTCATCTTAACTTCATTAGACATGGGCAATCGCCTCTTATATATCATTATGGAACACGACTAATCGCCTATAGTCTACTTTTAGGGAACATGGGTATTCGCCTCTTGTCTACCCTTGGAATAGCTCCTTGAGAAACATGGGTAATCACCTCTTGTTCCTTTTAAATTCATAGTGTGAGTATTGCGTGAGAAAACCTTTCACAACTTAACAACAACTAATCATCGTACTTTCCATAATTGAAGATTCATACTTCAGAAAACCCATTTTTCATCATTCATCAATTTCATCATGAATCATAGCTTTTGAAATCATAAAAACATGCATGAGTTCACATAAACTTCATAAATTTTATCTTCTTCATAATTCAACCCATCATCAATGCATAAATATCAAAATAAGGGGAATTCATTTGTGTTCATAGGGATTCATCTTAAAACATGTGGTTCAACTCAATTCATACTTAGAAAACCATAATTTGAAAGTAATTTGATCATAATTGAAAGACCCCACGTGATAGAAGAAAACCTAGTTTTTGATTGAACAATCTTTAATTAGAAATTTAGGGTTTATCGTCCGATTCATAGATCAATACATGGGTTCATATGGAATTATTTGAAAAACATGTAATTGAGTCTAAATCACTAAAACAAGGTCATAAATACAAAATTGAATCCATACAAATAGAACGCATGAAGAATGAAATCAAAACCTTGTTCAATTTTGGGAAATTGAATTGGAGAGTTGAAGAAACCCTTGGGGGCTCAATGGGTGAATGGAACCCATTGATGAACTCCCTAAATACGTCAATTGAAGCCCTAAGCAATGATGAAGAAAGGCAACTTGAACTTGAAGAACCCTAGCTTCTTTTTCTTCCTTGATTTTAGAGAGAAGATTTTTGGAGAGGATAAATTTGGTATTCTTTTGGGAAATTGAGAGAATGAATTGAATTGGGTGATTTTGGGGGTAAAAATCATTATATAGGGCTTAGAGTAGAGGGAAAAATGACGTTTTATCAAGGTAAAATAATTGGGAAAAGACTCAATTGACCCTGACTTAAAAACAGCCGATATGGCTTCAAGAAAGGCTTCACGAGCCGTACAGTGCTTCACAGCCCGTATAGTGGGTCGTGAAGCTTCAACAGGCTGACAGTGTTCAACTAAAATAGGCATAACCTTTTACTCCAAACGTCAATTGGACCAAATTTGGTGGCGTTAGAAACAAGACTTAAAGAGATTTAATTTGATAGTTCATGGGCCACCAAATTAATTTTGAGCGATTAGATATGATTCTTTGAAGTTGACCCTAAACACTAAGTTGACAAAACCCCTTCACAGATGACTTTACGGACAGTGTGGGGCTTCATGGACCATTTAGATGTTCGTGTTCCTTGACCAATTATTAGGGGAGAAGCCCTTCCTGAGTGGGCAACCTCACGACCCCTTTCACAGCCCGTGAACCTCACCACGAGCTGTCTAGGACTTCCTGGGAGGGACACCATTTGGGCCCACTCTCAGAACATGTTCACGAGCCCTTTAACGGGCCGTGATCCCCTTCACGGACCGTCTAGTGTGTCGTGAAGGTTCCATGGTCCATTTTCGATTCGTGGACCTTTCCAATTTCCCTTTTTATCCCATTTCAAATCCGAGGTGTTACACATTTACATGACATTCAAAGACCAATCTAAAATATGAGATAAACGAAGTTAGAAACATAAGTCATAAGATCATGGTCAATGCAAGCTACACATGCTTAAAAGACCTGTGAGACACCTTAAATGTCATTTTAATTCATTATTCTGGGAGATTACCTTTTTTTTAGACATTTAAGACCATGTGAGCTATTAACATGGAATCTGGTGTGTACCCCACACCGAAAAATTTGTCCTTACTTGCCAAGGTAAGAACCATAGTCTTCTAGGTTAAGTGGATCCACTAGCTAATGTCTATCTAGACATACAATGGTGGCACATAGTTTATGGGACACGGGTAATCGCCTCTTGTCCAGTCGGTGCTAAACATAATTCCCACGAAATTGTCATACATCACAATTCATCTTATCTTTAGTAAACATGGGTAATCGCCTCTTGTCCAGTCGGTGCTAAACATAATTCCCACGAAATTGTCATACATCATAATTCATCTTATCTTTAGTAGACATGGGTAATCGCCTCTTGTCTATCATTGTCGGATCTCCAATGCATTTCTTCAACAAGGAGACATGGAAAATCAGATGTACCAATGCTAAGTCATTAGGTAAGTCAAGTTCATAAGCAACCTTACCTATACGCCTCAAAATCTGATATGGGCCCACATAACGGAGACTAAGCTTCCCTTTCTTTCTAAACCTCATTACACCCTTAATGGGTGAAATTTTCAAGTGGACCCAATCATCAACATCAAATTCTAAATCTCTCCTTCTAACATCGACATAGGACTTTTGTCTACTTTGAGCCATTTTCAACCTTTCTCTAATAATCCAAACTTTCTCCATAGCCTCATGTATTAACTTGGGACCAATCAGAGCAACTTCACCAACTTCAAACCACCCTACAGGAGATCTACACCTCCTACAATAAAGAGCCTCTTATTGAGCCATACCAATACTCGAATGATATCCTTGAAATCAATCACACAAGCTCTCAACATGTCTTCTAAAGTTTGAATAGTTCGTTCCACTTGCCCATCGGTTTGAGGATGAAAGACAGTACTAAGCTTAACACGAGTACCAAGGCCCTTTTGGAAAGATTTAAAAAAATGAGAAGTTAATTGAGTACCACGATCGGAGATAATGGATAAAGGCACTCCATGTAGCCTCACCATTTCTTTCAAGTACAACTTGTTCTAATCCTCCACCGAATAAGAAACTTTTGTGGGAATGAAATGGGCTGATTTCGTCATTCGATCTACAATAACCCAAATCGAGTCATGTTGCCATAGGTGCATGGTAAACCAACAATAAAGTCAATGTTCAGATCTTCCCACTTCCAAGTAGGAATACTAATATCATGGGACAAACCTCCCGGCTTTTGATGCTCAACTTTCACTTGTTGAACATTAGGACACTTAGCCACAAATTCCGTAATATCCTTTTTCATCCCATTCCACCAATAGATCTCCCACAAATCACGTTACATCTTTGTGGCTCCCGGGTGAATGGAATATCGAGAACTATGGGTTCTGATAGAATTTGCTCCCTCAAACGATCAACATCGGAAACACACAAACAACCTTGATATCAAAGCACACCATCTCCCCTTTGGGAGAAAGCGTCAACGGACTTCTTGAGCACCGCTTCTTTCAACTCCATCAAGAGTGGATCCAGACCTTCCTTTGCTTTCACATCCAACACGAAGGACGATTCCAATCAATTACGAACAACCATCCCTTCTTCAGTGGAGTCAATCAGCTGAACACCCAATCGGGCCAATCTATTAACGTAACAATTCCTTTTTACCATCCTCAATGTGAGCAACACTTCCCATTGACACTCGACTAAGAGCATCCGCTTCCACATTCGCCTTGCCGGGGTGATAGATGACACTCATGTCATAGACCTTTAACAACTTAAGCCACCTCCTTTGGTGAAGATTTGGATCTTTTTGCTTGAATACGTATTGCAAACTCTTATGGTCGGTGAAAACATCCACGTGGACACCATACAAGTAATGCCTCAAAATCTTTAGAGCAAACACAACTGCCGCTAGTTCTAACTCATGAGTGGGATAGTCTTTCCATGAATCTTAAGTTGCCTCGAACCGTTAGCAATGACTTTCCCATTTTTCATAAGGATACACCCTAGTCCAATCCTTGAAGTGTCACAATAAACCACAAACCCATCAAACCCTTCCGGTAAGGTTACCACTGGGGCCGAGGTAAATGTATCTTTCAATTCTTGAAAACTCTTCTCACACACTTCAAACCATGTGAACTTAACCTTCTTTTGAGTCAAAGCCTTCAATGGGGAAGCAATTGAAGAAAACCCTTCAACAAATCTCCTATAATAACCAGCCAAACCCAAGAAGCTTCGAATATCCGAAGGTTATAGAGGTCTAGGGAATTTCTTAACCGCATCCATCTTCTTAGGATCTACCTCAATACCTCTACAAAAAACAATATGACCAAGAAAAGCCATGGATCTTAGCAAAAACTCACACTTATCAAACTTTGCAAAGAGTTTTTGGTCCTTGAGGACTTGCAACACAATCCTCAAATGATCGGTATGCTCATCCTCACTTCTTGAGTAAATCAAAATATCATCAATGAACACAATCACAAACATCTCAAGGTATTGTCTAAACACCCTATTCATCAAATCCATAAATGCTACCGGAGCCCAAACGACATTACCAAGAACTCGTAGTGACCATACCTAGTCCGAAATTTAAGAGTTCAAAAGACAATTCATTATCACAAGATCTTACAAAGCATAGAGAAAGTCTACATATAGTTTCAAAGCCATCTATCAAAAGAATAGAAAGAATGTTGGGTCGTAACCCAATACAAGTCCAAAGGTAAATAAACATAAAAGAATAACAAGGCAATGTCTTTGAACATATGAGGACTCACCAAGTCTTCAGGGCTCTTCTACTACAAGTTCTAGCCGCGAGTGGATGGGGAGGATTCGCCACGCCCTACATCAATAAATCAATGTAGGCAAGAGTATACGTTAGTACAAACATGTACCAAGTATGATAGCTATGCATAAAAATCATTTAATCATCTTAAAAGGGAACATTTACATGACATGCAAAGACCAAGCTAAAACATGAGATAAAAGAAGTTAGAAACATAAGTCATACGATCATGGTCAATGCAAGCTAAACATGATTAAAACACTTGTGAGACACCTTAAAAGTCACTTTAGTTCATTAGTGTGGGAGATTACCTTTAATCGACATTTAAGACTATGTGAGGTATTAACATGAAATCCGGTGTCTACCCCACACCGAAAAGAGGTGTCCTTACTTGCCAAGGTAAGAAACATAATCCTCTAGCTTAAGTGGATCCACTTGCTAATGTCTATCTAGAAAACCTATGGTGGCACATAGTTTTTGGGACATGGGTAATCTCCTCTTTTCCACTCGCTGCTAAGCAGAATTCCCACAGAATGGTCATAAATCATAATTCATCTTATCTTTAGTAGACATAGGTAATCGCCTCTTGTCTATCATTAGGGAACATGGGTAATCACCTCTTGTCTCTTTCATTAGAATAGCTCCTTAACTTTGCTTCAAGTTTAGTTGAGAAAACCTTTCAACCCTTTATGAATCCTTTGTGTGAGAAAACCTTTCAAAACTCAACAACAACATCATTTATGCTTCAATCTCAAAGCAAAATCTCAAATCATCAAAATTTCATAATTGACCATGCATATTTTCATAAAACCCATCTTTTTACCATTCATAATTTCATCATGAAATTCATAGCTTAGAAGACATAAATCATGCATGGGCTCATGTATATTTATCTCAAAATCATTCAATTTCCCGAACTCATCTTTCATGGTTCAAAACCTCATATTATGATCATAGTCTAGGAATCATGAAATACATATGGGTTCATGGGGATTCAACTTAAAACATGTAATTTAACTCAATTTCATGCATAAGAAGTCATAATTAAAGCAGTTTGATCATAATTTGTAACAACCCACATGATAGAAGAAAACCCTAAATTCAATTGAGAATTTTTACTTTGAAAATTGTGGAATTTGGGAACCCTATGGACGACAGGACTTCATAGGTCAAAGCTATCATACCTCAATGTCAAAAGATTGAAATCAATGGAGGATTACGGGACTTGAACTTCAAACCCTAGATTTCTTCTTCTTCTTCTTTACGTCTAGAGAGAGAAATATTTGGAGGGATTTTGAGGGAAATTGAAAAGTGATTGGGAAGGGTAGAATTTAGGATTAAATTACTTACATAGTGCTTAGGATTAGAGGGTAACCATCTTAAATTAGGAAGTAAACGATTAGGAAAAAGACCAAAAGACCCTTAAAACAATCATTGCCGACCCTCCACCAACAATCAGACCTACGGCTCATGGGTCCGCCAAAGAGCCGTGTATCATGGTCGTAGGTCCCACTATTTGGACCCTAAATTGCTAAAATTCAGGACTCAGCTACGATCCCACCTACAGTTCGTAAGTTAGACCACGATTCGCAGGTCGTCTCATTGGTACTGCACTGAGAAACCTTGAAACGCTACAAATTTCTTTCTTTTCAAAATCTGAGGTGTTACAATTCGTGTGCCCAAGACGAGTAAGTAGATCAAATTGATTCTTGCGGAGGCCTATTTTCTCGATATTCCATCTATCCTGGAGCGGCAAAGATGTATCATGATATGAGTCAGCATTAGCGGTGGTATGGCATAAAGAGGGGTATTGCAGACTTTGTTTCAAGGTGTTTGACTTGCCAACAAGTCAAGTGTGAGCACCAGCGGCCCGGGGGTATATCTCAAAGGATTCCTATTCCTACTTGGTAGTTACAAAGGATCACCATGGACTTTGTTGTGGGTTTACCTACCACAGTGGGTTGTTATGACTCCATTTGGGTTGTTGTTGAAAGACTGACCAAGTCTTCCTACTTCATTCTAGTTCGGGTGAAGTATACCGCAGATAAGTTAGTCGAGCTTTATAATAGTCAGATTGTGCGACTATATGGAGTTTCGGTTTCTATAGCTTACGTGGATCCACTAGCTATGTGTCAATCTGAGACAAAACCTATGAGGCACGTAGTTATGGGACTTAGGGATTGCTACTAAAGGTCCACGGATGGTAAACGAAAACATTCATCCCAAAAGCCTGCTCGATGCTAAGTAAAATCCCAATGAATAGTCAATTAAGCTTATTCATATTTTAACCAAGGAAGAGGTACATCTAGGGTTACCAAATCAAAGCTAAGATCATATCAAGACATTTCAACTTCCATGGGCTTGCCCAAGCTTACTTCATTAGAATAGCTCCTAATTGATTCATAGGTGAGAAAGCCTTTCAACCATATGAACCCTAATTTATGTGAGAAATCCTTTGATATTCATATTCTTAGCTTATTTTGAAGAAAACCTTTTCACAACTCATGGATGCCATCATCTATATCCTCCCTATCAATTATAAGGATAATTCTCATGAAACATGCATCTCTTATGCAAGCTACTCATGTGTTCATAAATCATGATCTATTATGGGTACATGTCAATTGATCTTAGAATCATGTAATAAACTAGAATCATGCATATTTTCATAAATTTCATAAGTTCATAAATGCATGGATCATACTTCATCATGAATTCATAACTAGGAATCATGGCTCATGTATAGGTACATACAATTTCTAAATCAAATCATATATATCACACTAAATCATGCACTAAGTAAGTTTATCACGATAGATTGTGCACTGCTAATCATAAAATCAATAGTTTGAATTATAAATGACGAACCCATAAGAATTGATCAAAAACCCTAACTCAATTTGGGGAAATTGAACCTTGAAAACTGAAGAAAACTAGGGACCCATTAGTGGAAAGGGCTCCAAATGGTGAATGCTAACATACCTCAACAAAGCCCAAAAGAATTTGCTAGAAATCAATGACCTTCAATGGAAGATCCTAGCCTTTCTTCTTCCTTGAGAATTGAGAGAACTTTTCTAGAGAGAGAAATATTTTGGAAGTTGGGGAATTTGAGAATGAGAATAATGTAGGGAAATTTGGGATAAAAGACTTATATAGTAGGTCCCTTTAGAAGCAAAGTCATAATTCAAAAGACCTAAAAGAATTAGGAAAATAAATAAAAACCCCTGGAAAAATAACTGTCACACTATCTACGGTTTGACTTACGGTCCGTAAGTCAACATACGGACCATCCTGTTCCTCCATAGATATAATTAGAGAGTATTCCAACATGGACCCTCAAAAACGGGTCACCATGTAAGGCTCGTGGTTCTATCGACGGACGGTACATGGCAACCGTAGATCTGAACTTAAAGCTTAAGAATTTTACCAAGTCTGGAGGGGACCTACGAGACCCATCTACGGCTCATACACTGGACGATGGGCCATCCTGGCAGTCCATCGTTAAGGTTCTAAAACTTGTCGTTTTGAAAACTTGGGCCTGCCACCTACAGTTCCCGCCTACGGGCAGTAAGTCAACCTACAATCCATAGGTGGCTTCTTTCGTTGCTGGCACTAACCCAGAAAATTTACAATTTTCCCACCCTTTTGAGTCCGGGGTATTACATTATCTTCCCCTTGGGAACATTCGTCCTTGAATGAGAGTCAAGAATCTCTTCATAATATAAACTCTCTTTGATTCCAAGACTTTCTAAAGGCACTATGGTTGTCGGATCTCCAACACAATTCTTCAAAAGAGACATATGGTAAACCGGATGAACCGATGCTAACTCATTGGGTAACTCAAGCTCATAAGCAACCTTGCCAATGCATCTCAAAATCTTATATGGGCCTACAAACCGGGGACTGAGCTTCCCATTCTTACCAAATCTCATGATACCCTTCATGGGCGAAATTTTAAAATAGACCCAATTATCAACCTCTAGCTCAAGATCTCTTCACCTAACATCGGCATAGGACTTTTGTCGACTTGGAGCTGCTTTCAATATTTCTCGAATCAGCCGAACTTTCTCCATAGCCTTATGCACTAATTTTGGACCCATCAATGCAACTTCACCCACCTCAAACCATCCTATAGGAAACCTACATCTCCTACCATAAATATCCTCAAATGGAGCCTTATCAATACTTGCGTGGTAACTATTATTGCAGGTAAACTCAATCAAAGGCAAATGATCATCCCAATTACCCTTGAAATCAATCAAAGGCAAATGATCATCCCAATTACCCTTGAAATCAATCACAAATGCTCTTAGCATATCCTCTATGGTTTGGATAGTACGCTCCGCCTACCATCGGTTTGGTGATGAAAAGTCGTGCTAAGCATAACCTTGGTACCAAGACTCTTTTAAAAAGACTTCAAAAATTACGAAGTGCATTGGGTACCTCTCTCAGAGATAATGGATAGGGGAACTCCATGCAACCTAACTATCTCTATAATGTACAACTTAGTATAATCCTCCACTAAAAAGGACACCTTGACGGGAATGAAGTGAGCCGACTTTGTCATACGGTCTACTATAACACATATAGAATCATGTTGCTGGCCAGTACGGGGTAAATTCACTATGAAGTCCATATTAACATCTTCCCACTTCAAAGTAGGAAAATATATATCTTGGGAGAAGCCTCTCGGCCTTTGATGTTCAACCTTAACTTGTTGACAATTTGGGCACTTTGCCTCAAATTCCGCAATATCTTGCTTCATTCCATTCCACCAACAGACATCCCGCAAATCGTGGTATATCTTTGTGGCTCCGGATGAATATAATATTGGGCACCATGAGCTTCATCTAGAATTCACCCTCTTAGGCCATCCACATTAGGCACACACAAACAACCTTGATAACCAAGGGCAACATCTCCCCCTGGGAGAAAGCCTCATTGCCTTTCTTCAGAACCGCCTCTTTCAACTCAACTAATATTGGATCAAGTGCTTGCTTGGTCTTAACGTCCACCATGAAGGACGATTCTGACCCATTTATGACAATCACACCTTCTTGATCAAAGTCAACCAACCGAACACCTAGCCGAGCTAGTCTATGAACATCCCGAACCAATTCCTTCTTACCCTCTTCTATATGTGCAACACTATTCATCGACAATCTACTCAACGCATCGGCCACCACGTTAGCTTTGCCCAGATGATAGAGGACACTCAGTCATAGTCCTTTAAGAGCTCTAGCCATCTACATTGTCAAATATTTAGATTCTTCTGCCTAAACACGTATTGTAAACTTTTGTGGTCAGTAAATACATCAACGTGGACATCATACAAATAGTGCTTCCAAAACATTAGAGCAAGGACAACCGCCGCGAGTTCCAAATCATAGGAAGGGTAATTCTCTTCGTGAATATTAAGTTGCCTTGAAGCATACGCAATTACCTTCCCACTTTGCATAAGAACACACCTTAAGCAAACCCTTGAAGAATTATAGTAAACCACGAAGCCATCAAAACCTTCTGGCAATGTCAATATTGGAGCAGACGTAAGCCTATCCGTCAATTCTTGAAAGCTCTTTTCACAAGCCTCCGACCATACAAACTTAGTCTTCTTTTGAGTCAACGAGGTCAATGGAGAGGCAATACATGAAAACCCTTCCACAAACCTCCTATAGTATCCGGCCAGTCCCAAGAAAATGTGGATATCCAAAGGAGATAGAGGTCTAGGCCAATTTCTAACCATATCCGTCTTCTTAGGATCTACCTCAATACCCTTACCGGACACAATGTGACCAAGGAAAGCCACAGATCTCTACAAAAACTCACATTTATTGAACTTAGCATATAACACACAATCCCTAAGAGTTTGCAATACAATCCCCAAATGATCAGCATGCTCTTCCTCACTTCGGGAGTAAATCAAAATATATCAATAAATACAATCACAAACATATCAATGTATTGTCTAAACACCCTATTCATTAAATCCATAAAGGCCGCTAGAGCATTAGTCAATCCAAACGACAAAACCACAAACACATAACGAACATATCTACTCTGAAAAGTCATCTTTTGAATATCACAATCTCTTACCCTTAATTTGTGAAAACCCGACCAGAGATCAATCTTAGAAAAGAAACTAGCACCTTGAAGTTGGTCAAACAAATCATCTATTCTCAGAATTGGGTACTTAGTCTTAGTGTTAACCTTATTCAACTGCCGGTTATCAATACACATGCGGAGAGATCCATATTTCTTACGAACAAACAACACCAAAGCACCCCATGAAAAAATACTCGGTCCGATGAAACCCTTAATCAACAAATCCTTCAATTGCTTTTTCAATTCCTTAAGTTCTGCCGGAGCCATACTGTAAGGAGGAATAGAGATGGGTTACGTATCGAGGAGAAGGTCAATACCAAATTCTATATCCCTTTCGGGAGGAACACCGGGTAGATCATCGGGAAACACATCCGAAAACTCATTTACCACGGGGATCGACTAAAGACTAGGGGTTTCGGGATCTATATCCCTAACCAGAATAAGATGATAAATGAAACCTTTAGAGATCATCTTTCTTGATTTAAGGCAAGAAACAAACTGGCCTTTCGGCATAAAATTTCCCCCTTTCCACTCTAGGACGGGCTCATTAGGAAACCAAACTTCACCACTCGGGTTCTACAATCAATCGTGGCAAAAAAGAATGAAGCCAATCCATCCCAAGAATGACATCAAAGTCTATCATATCTAGGTCTACGAGATCAACATAGGTGACTTTATGAAACAAGGAAATGGGACACTTCCTATAAACTCTTTTAGCCACAACTGAATCACCAATAGGAGTAGAGACACCAAAGGGGTCTATCAACACATCCGGGGTAATAAAAAATCTCATAGCCACATATGGCGTCACAAAAGATAAAGTAACACCTGGATCAAGTAAAGCATACACATCAAGATGGAAAAGTTTCAACATACCCGTAACCACATCAGGCGAACCTTCTTTCTCTTAGCGAGTTTGGAGTGCATAAAATTTGTTTTTCTTTGGAGCACTAGAACCCGAACCTCTAGGAGCACCTTGTTTACCATCTTTCCCCTTTGTAACATTCATTGGACAATCCCGCATTTTGTGATCACTCTTGCCACAAGTGAAGCAACCATCCTATCCGGCTAAGCATCTTCCCTCATGCTTCCTCCCACACTTTTGACATGGGGATATCGGAGTCCTTTCACCACCACCATTGCCTCCTTGAGGCTTCGGGTTAGACACCCTATTCTTTTCAAACTTAGGCATAGGAGCATTTGAAGAACCTTGGTTCAAAACCTTTGCCGAAACTTAGAACGGTCATGTCCTCCGGTCCTTTGGTTTGAGAAGTCACCATCATTAGTCCTAGCCCTCTTTGCCACTTTGGACCTCTACTTTAGCTTCTCCTCTTCAATTTTTATGCATGTACCATCAACCTTGAAATGTCCATTTCATTAATAAGCACGACAGTCCTACACTCCTTGACCACCGACACAAACTTACTCATTTTTGCCCTTGAATCGGCTACCAAGGAAGGCACATATTTTGACAATTGAGTGAACTTCAATGCATATTCTTTGACACTCATCTTACCTTGCTTTAGGTTAATGAACTCGAGGACCTTAGCCTCTCTCATCTCAAGAGGAAAGAATTGATCAAGAAATGCTTCGTTAAATTTCTCACATTCAAGAGGACCCGCATCTCTAGCCCTCTCACTTTTCCATTGGTTAAACCATACTTGGGCCACACCTTTTAATTGGTAGGTGGCAAACTCCGCTTTCTATTCCAGCATGACTCCCATGATCACAAAAATCTTGTAAACCTCTTCATTGAACTCTTGTCGATCCTCCTCCACCTTGGAGCCATGGAATTTCGGAAGGTTCATCCTCGTGAAATCTATCACCCTAGCCTCTGCCGTACCCACATGTGGGTTCACGGGGACCACAACTTCTCTATTGGCTTGGGTCATCATGACTTCGGCCAATGCATGGAAAGCAGCTCGGAACTCCACATTCGTAATCTCTTCGGCCAAAGGAGAGGTCGGAACTTGGTTATCCTCTAGCTCCAAATTCTCATTTGCGTTCCTTCTTACAAAAGCTCTTCTAGGTGCCATATCCTGAAAATCGTAGGACATGGATTAGGAGAGGAACACATAGAGTTAAACTCCAAAGCACGATTCTAGAATATGAAAGAAGTGGAATTTCCTATTATCTTGTAGCCTCTTATTCCTAAATGTGGCGCGCTTCACACTTGTGAACAAGACTCTACTAGACGTGGCTTTGAGACATCCTAGGACCTTTCTAAACCTTATGCTCTAAATACCATGTTTGTCACGACTCAAAGTATCCCCTAGGTGTGACATGGCGTATAGGATCCCGAGAGACCCCACACAAGCCACTTAGCACACATTTACATAAGGTAAAGACAAAAATGAGGAAAAATAATAGGCAATCTCATAAAAGTAAGAGTTTACAAGCGGAAGTCTTGACTATGTCTCAAAAGCCATCTAATACAATAGAATGATCGGGACGTAACATGTACATCATATGCAAGTCTGAAACTGAAAGTAAAGAAAATAATAATGTCTCTTTGTCCCTGAAGCATGAGGACTCACCAAGGTTGATAGCTAGAACTCTGAAAGCAACTAACCATGAGAGTTTGAAGGATGACTGTCTGACCCTACATTATAAGAGAATGTAGGCACAAGTATGCATTAGTACATGAAATGTACTATGTATGAAACAAATGCATATAATCTCATAAATCATGCCAATGGGATTCGTTCATATAGGAAATCATGCTACGGAGCTATCATCATGAACATGCAATGACCAACTAAATCATGTTATAAATGGGTTAGAAACTCAATGCATAAAAATGGTCATTGCAAGCTAGTCATATCATAAGTCTCGTGAGATACTTCTAGTACCCTCGTTCTTTGTTATGGCATTTTTATGTTAAACCGACATAGACCAAATGAGCTATAACATGGAATACAGTGTCCGTTCCACATCGAAAAGAGGAGAGATATCTACCCCACACCACTAGAAGGGGTGTCCTACTTGCCAAGGTAAGAACCATAAATCTGAAGCTTATGTGGATCCACTAGCTATGTGTCAATCTGAGACAAAACCTATGAGGCACGTAGTTATGGGACTTAGGGATTGCTACTAAAGGTCCACGGATGGTAAACGAAAACATTCATCCCAAAAGCCTGCTCGATGCTAAGTAAAATCCCAATGAATAGTCAATTAAGCTTATTCATATTTTAACCAAGGAAGAGGTACATCTAGGGTTACCAAATCAAAGCTAAGATCATATCAAGACATTTCAACTTCCATGGGCTTGCCCAAGCTTACTTCATTAGAATAGCTCCTAATTGATTCATAGGTGAGAAAGCCTTTCAACCATATGAACCCTAATTTATGTGAGAAATCCTTTGATATTCATATTCTTAGCTTATTTTGAAGAAAACCTTTTCACAACTCATGGATGCCATCAACTATATCCACCCTATCAATTATAAGGATAATTCTCATGAAACATGCATCTCTTATGCAAGCTACTCATGTGTTCATAAATCATGATCTATTATGGGTACATGTCAATTGATCTTAGAATCATGTAATAAACTAGAATCATGCATATTTTCATAAATTTCATAAGTTCATAAATGCATGGATCATACTTCATCATGAATTCATAACTAGGAATCATGCCTCATGTATAGGTACATACAATTTCTAAATCAAATCATATATATCACACTAAATCGTGCACTAAGTAAGTTTATCACGATAGATTGTGCATTGCTAATCATAAAATCAATAGTTTGAATTATAAATGACGAACCCATAAGAATTGATCAAAAACCCTAACTCAATTTGGGGAAATTGAACCTTGAAAATTGAAGAAAACTAGGAACCCATTGGAGGAAAGGGCTCCAAATTGTGAATGCTAACATACCTCAAAAAATCTCACAAGAATTTGCTAGAAATCAATGACTTTCAATGGAGGATCCCAGCCTTTCTTCTTCCTTGAGAATTGAGAGAACTTTTCTAGAGAGAGAAATATTTGGGAAGTTGGGAAATTTGAGAATGAGAATAATTAAGGGAAATTTGGGTTAAAAGACTTATATAGTAGGTAAATTTAGAAGCAAAGTCATAATTTAAAAGACCTAAAAGAATCGGGAAACGAAATAAAAACCCCTGGAAAAGTAACTGTCGCACCCTATCTACGGTTTGACTTACGGTCCGTAAGTCAACATACGGACCGTCCTGTTCCTCCATAGATAGATTTAGAGAGTTTTCCAACTTGGACCCTCAACAATGGGTCACCATGTAAGGCTCATGGGTCTATCGACGGACGGTACATGGCAACCATAGATCTGAACTTAACGCTTAAGAATTTTACCAAGTCTTGAGGGGACCTACGAGACCCATCTACGGCTCGTACACTGGACGATGGGTCATCTTTGCAGTCCATCGTTGAGGTTCTAAAACTTGTCAGAGCTTACGTCATTAGAATAGCTCCTAATTGATTAATAGGTGAGAAAGCCTTTCAACCATATGAACCCTAATTTATGTGAGAAACCTTTCACATTCATATTCTTAGCTTATTGTGAAGAAAACCGTTTCACAGCTCATGGATGTCATCATATATATGCACCCTAGCAATTATTAGCATAATTCTCATGAAACATGCATCTCTTATGCAAGCTACACATGTGTTCATAAATCATGATGTAGTATGGGTACATGTCAATTCATCTTAGAATCATGTATTAAACTAGAATCATGCATATTTTCATCTATTACATAAGTTCATAAAGGCATGGATCATACTTCATCATGAATTCATAACTAGGAATCATGGCTCATGCATAGGTTCATACAATTTTGGTATCAAATCATATAAATCACGCAAAATCGTGCACTAAGTTATTTTATCACGCTAGATCATGCATTACTAATCATAAAATCAACAGTTGGAATCATAATGGAAGAACCCATAAAAATTGATCAAAAACCCTAACTCAATTTGGGGAACTTGAACCTTGAGAATTGAAGAACACTAGGGACCCATTAGAGGAAAGGGCTCCAAATGGTGAATGCTAACATACCTCAAAAAATCTCACAAGAATTTGTAAGAACTCAATGACCTTCAATGGAGGATCCTAGCCCTTCTTCTTCCTTGAAAATTGAGAGAACTTTTCTAAAGAGAGAAATATTTTGGAAGTTGGGGAATTTGAGAATGAGAATAATGAAGGGAAATTTGGAATAAAAGACTTATATTGTAGGTCAATTTAGGGGCAAAGTCATAATTTAAAAGAGTTAAAAGAATTGGGAAAAGACATATAAACCTGTGGAAAAATAACTATCGGACCTTATCTACGGTTGGACTTACGGTCTGTAAGTCAACCTACAAACCGTCATGTTCCTCCGTAGATAGATTTAGAGAGTTTTCCAAGTTAGACCTCCAACGACGGGTCATCATGTATGGGTCGTGGGTCTATCGACGAACTGTACATGGCAACTGTAGATCTTAAATTAAAGCTTAAGAATTTTACTAAGTCTTGAGGGGACCTATGAGACCCATCTACGGCCTGTACACTGGATGACGGGCCATCCTGGTAGGCCGTTGTTGAGGTTCTAAAATTTTTCATTTTGAAAACTTGGGCCTGCCACCTACGGTTCCCACCTACAGGTCGTAAGTCAACCTACGATCCATAGGTGGCTTCCGTCGTTGCTGGCACTAACCCAGAAAATCTGAAATTTTTCCACCCTTTCGAGTCTGGGGTATTACATCATGTATGGCCCAGAGTGTCACTCATGAAGGGTATGATGCAGTTCGAAAAGAGGGGCAAGCTTAGCCCTCGATTCATTCGCCCTTTTCAAATTTTCAGCCAAGTGGGAGAAGTGGCCATAACTTGGCTTTGCCACCTAGTTGGTCGGCTGTTCATCCTGTTTTCCATGTCTGCATGCTTCGAAAGTATATTTCATATGAGTCTCATGTGCTTTCACTCGATTAAGTGCAGATGGGTCAAGACTTGACATTCGGGGAGGAGCCTATAACTATTTTCGATAGGAAGATTCGAAAGCTTAGGACCAAGAAGATTGCTTCATTGAAGGTACAGTAGAAGCATTGTTTTGTTTGAGAGGCAACTTGGGAGACAGAGTCTGACATGCATGCCAAATATCCTCAACTTTTCAAAACTTCAAGGACATTCTTTTACTTTATGTTCGAGGACGAACATGATTTTTAGTTGTGGATAATGTAATGACCCGTAAGGTTATTTTTGGAAAATTTTATGATAATTACGATTTTACCCCTCCTGATAGTTGCCCCGAGTCATTTATGATTAGTCAGTAAAGTCGGTTTAGAAATTTTGAACTATTCATTTAACTATGATTAATTAATTGACAAATAAGTTTTAGATAGATAATTTAGTTTGTGACTAATGGGCTAAGTTAATAATTTATTTAATACCCTATACTACTTTGCTCATATATATTAAAATAAGTAGTAGGGCTTGTCACTTTTTATACTGAACTATTTAAGAAAAGGAAAGGGAGACAGAAAGATACCTCTGTGAACGATAGGTTGAAAAAGGCTTTGCACTTCGGATTTTAGGTAAACATTAAGAAAGGTCCGCTACTCCTAAATTCCTATACAACTAATTATATAATATTGATTGGAAAGCATCCTAAGATGATTATCTAATTTGCTTTAGAGCCACTGTCCTTCAAGGTATTACTGGACGTGACTTATTATAAAGGATTGAAGAAATTTTTTTAAATTATAAGTGTTTATGTAATGATTGCCATGTGATTGTTAATCAATGCACTTTGGGCTCCTTCGTTCCTTTGTAGTTAGAGTTACATATGGTGAATCTAGTTTCAATTTTCATTTTCTTATCATATTATGATTCGACTTTTGATATATTGAGATATGTAATTAATTATTAGGTGCATTATATTATATGAATATTATTAAATAATAATATTGAAAGAATTAAGACTTAACCAAAGGCTTGAAATTTGGAAAATATGAGAGTTGACATGTTAATTGTTATCAAGATTAAGAACTTGATTATAGATTTGGGTGATATTTTTGGTCTAGGCTACACATATAATAATATGTGTATTGTTGGTTTAGATATCTTACTGTGATTTTTTACGTGAATAGATTGCTTTTAGTTTGAAGTTCAACGAAAGGAGAAGGCTCAAGTCCCGGAGTAAATTCTTAATTATTTGAGGCAAGTGAATTTCTCAACCCTTGTTAAGTGTATTGAATCGTGTATTTCCTTATGGTATATGTTGGGGAGTAACGGGACTTGGTTATAGGCTGACTTGTCCATATTGAATAATTCTAATGATGAAAGAGGGGTAATAAAAGGTAATACAATTAATTATTGGTGTGTGATGTGTTGAAAATTGTATGAAAGGTTAATCGATTCATTGTTGATGTTGTAACACGATTGTGTTGTTGTGAAGTGTGCATTGTTATGAAAATGGTCATTTCCTCATTCATTGTGTGAACATGTCATTTGCATTGGTTCTGAGACATGGTTGTGACAAGTGTTATGTGAATTGAGGAAGGATAAGAAATTAAAAAGGATGTACCATTTCGAGGGATGTGTCGCATGCCATGACGGATATTATGATTGGAGGGACGTGTTGCACACTGCGAAGGATTCTATTATCAAGGGACATGTCGCACACTGTGACATATTCTATTATCGAGGGTTGTGTCACATGCCGCGACGAATGCATGGAAAGATATGTCCCAAATGGGTCCCGGACTTGGAGACAGTGGGTTTGTATCACCAGGTCAGACATGCATCATCATACTTTGCATTGCATATTTTTATCATTTGTGGACTTGTGACTGCCTTTCTGTAGAACTTGTGATTGATGAACTTGATCCTGTGTGTTGTTGATCTGTAATTGTTGGAGTGTTGTTATTGAGCTATATGCTGTGTAAATTGTGAACTGCTAGGTTCGGCAGATTTTTATGCAGGTTTTAGTGGTGGAGGTTTGGTTGGAGTGTAAAGAGCACCCATATTCTATACTCTTAGCTTTGTGTTTAGGAGTTTTCTTGTTGAGTACCATGTGGCTTGGTACTCACCCCTTGCTTCTACATTTTTCTTGATTACGAGCCCGGATCGTCATGATACTTTTTATTCTCTTCTTTTCTGAGGCTTCCTGTGGAGATTTGTGAGGTAATTGTTTGTCATTTCAGCGGACCCTCTTGCTCCTTATTTATGATCTTGCTCTATTCTAGAAACAATGTCATTGCGACTTGTATTTTTATTTCGAATCAATTGTAATACTTTAGAGGCTTGTACACGTGACAACTAGGTTTTTGGAGTTTATTTTGAGTTGATTATGACTTCCACATTTATCGTATTAGTTGAGTTTTAGGCTGACTCGTATTGGTGGGATAAGGGAAGTGCCATTAGAACCCCAGGTTCATAGGTCTCACATACGTAAAACCTAAGTCTAGTAATGTCTCGTGGATCGGCATGGAAACGTTCGTTGCTTATCTTTGAGAGGCTATGGTGATTTTAGGAAAAATCTTAACTTCTTGAATCTCTGTCGTGCATCCTTGGTCTAGTTTGATTCATAGTACTTCATTCCATTCTCTCTCACTTACAACGATGACTCATGTGTGGTTTTTCATGTGAGCAGTTGGTGTGTCATGTATAGCTTTGATGTTAGATCATCTACTAAGTTGAAATTGATAGACTTATGGAAAAGAAGCATGGTCTTATTCAGAATGTTCAACGATTCAAAGGGGTTGAGTAAGGTGATGGTTCGATTATGCATCTTGAGGATATTTTAATGATGAGATTGAACAACAATTTGAGGGACTTCATGAACGTGTTATATTTTTTGGGTTAGTTACCTTACAATGGGAACAACACTTTTGTGGTATATACGATATCTAGAATGGTTCGACAATTGATAGTGAAAGGATTAAAGGGATAGCTAGATAATGAACACTCTAACTTTAGAAACTACAGTTTGTAAAGATGTCATAACATGTATGGGTTGCTTAGCGATTGATGAGAATGGTGTTGCGCCAATTGGGTCAGAATCTTTACTACGGCTTCATACATTGGGTGTATATCAAAAAGGGTTCATGATATGACTACTACAACAATATTAATGCTTACTAGTTCGAGTTATAGAGTGTGTTACTTCTGCTTTTGACCTAATCTACGATAGAATGCATATCGCTTTGGGTTAGAATTGGGATGGATTTAGTAATATATTGCAGCTACTCAATTGAGAGGGATATGTGGGTTATCGGAGTACGATATTCTCTAGAGTATGATGTGTTTTAGTGGAGGATTTAACAGACTTTCATGATGTGGTGCTAGTGGTATATGAAAATGGGGACATCGATTATCAAGTTTGAATACTAACTATTTAATGACTTATTAGTTGTATCACCTACTGGGTAATGAGGTTCGATGTTGCATTTACATATAAGAAACCAACTGGGTTATTACTACAGACGCTCGAGTAAGGCATTATGTATAAGTAAAATTAGAGCGGTGGATCTGGGTAAGGTATTAATGTGTTTTGATTGAAAAATATATTTTGAGGATTCTAAATGGGGACCAGTGATTTCATCGTAAGTTCCAAACGAGTGGGATAGTACTAGAACAACAAGCTTATAGGTAAAGGAAGTCCTAACGAGTATACTTGTGTGAAGGCAATTGAGGATTTTAGTAAGAAAATGCATATAAGATTGGGCTAGTCCTATTATTTTTGTTGGTATAACTGGGCTTAAGGTGTCTTGTTAATGATAAGGTTGACTTCGAGATGATGGCAATGGCTACTGAGCATAACATTAATAAGAGTTTGTGATGGATTATGATCATGATGCAACTATATGATAAGGATTGTTGGTTAAACGGATTTTTTTATTGTAATGACGACTTGTGAGTTTCTACGATTATGATTTGCAACTATTGGTGAGTAGCATGGTTGTATGGAAAATTGTAGGAGGATCTAGGACACCACTCGAATAGAATTGAAAGGAGCTAGAGTTCTAATGGAAAGAATTTGTGGGATGTAGTGTAGCATTCAAAAGGAGGCGAGAACAAGGATATTTACTCAAGTTACAAGCGCCAAAGATGTACTTTAGAAATTGAGGGAAAAGAAGTTGTATGCCAAGTTCTCATTGTGCTAGTTCTGGCTTAATTCTGTGGCATTCTTAGGACACGCGGTGTCCAAGAAGGCTAGTAGAGTAGATCCGGCCAAGATTGAGGCAGTGAGAGGCTAGATGCGACCTACTTCTCCTACAAAGATTCGGAGTTTTGTGGGATTGACAGGCTATTACTGATGATTTGTTAAGAGTTTCTCGACTATTTCAGCTCCGTTGACCAGATTTACTCGACAGGGTGTGGGTTTACAGTGGTCCGATGAGTGTGAAGAGAACTTTCAAAAGCTCAAGACTTTGTTAACTTTAGCTCCTGTATTGACTCTACCTGAAAAAGGTGTGGACTTTACTGTGTATTGTGATGCTTTAGGAGTCGGTTGGGTGGTGTATTGATGCAGAAGAGGAAGGTGATTACTTATGCTTCTAGGTAGTTGAAGTCCCATGAGAACAACTACCCTACGCATGATTTGGAGTTGGCGGCCGTGGTCTTTGTACATAAGTTATGGCATCACTATTTGTATGGGGTGCATTATGAGATCTTCACTGATCATCAGAGTCTTCAGTACATCTTCAGTCAGAGGGATCTTAACTTGAGGCAGCGTAGATAGCTTGAGTTGCTTAAGAACTATGATGTGACCATTCTTTATCATCTGGGGAAGGCCAACGTAGTGGTTGATGCTCTGAGTAGGAAGACTCCTAGCATGGGGAGTCTTGCGGTGGTTAGTATTTAGAAGAAACCGTTTGCTAGAGATGTTCAGAAGTTAGTTGACAGTGTTGTCCAGTTGCATATTTCAGAGGAGAGTGATGGTATGATTGCTTTTACTGAGGCTTGGTCTTCTTTAGTTGAGCAGATCCGTGAGCACCAGTTTGATGATGAAAAGTTATGTCTCATTCGAGACAAAGTTTTGAGAGGGGAAGCGAAGGAGGCTGTCCTTTATTTTGATGGTGTCTTGAGGATCGGAGGTAGGATTTCTGTGCCCAAGATGGGCGAGTTGATTACATGTCATTTTATGCACACCTAATTGCGTAGATAAGTAAATTTAAGTTTCACTATTTAGTTGTCAATGTGTGCTTATTATTATGTTTCATGTATCCCCCTGAGAGGCACATTGGTGGGGTTTGACTGATATTAGATCTAGGATGACTTTGTATAAAAATGAGGTTTTTTGTTTATCTGTCTAAATTTCATCGTATATGTCATAGCTTGAGTTCTTGCATGACACATTCTTATAGCTATAAATCATGAGTAACTAAGGTATTTTTTTACTCCTCCCTGTGCTCACTAGGTTGCCGGATGAATATTTTATCGTGAAAAAAATTGCTTATGGTTTATTAACATATCGTCACTTCTGTGTGTTACTTCATAATAGTATTTGGTCAAATTTTGTACTCATAGTAAGGCAGTAATTCATCTAGGGTTGGAGTATCTTACCCATTACATTAATATTTCCTTATTGAACTGACATGTTCTTTCTTTATATGATTATATGATCTTTTATGCTCAGTACCTAAATTTTGAATGATATTTTTTGTTCATACATTACGTGCTATGCGTCTACTTGAAATAGATAAAAATATGTTTCCCTTTTTGAGAAATAATTTTCACTATATGGTAATTTGATAATGTTTAACTCAGATGTTATTTTATGGACATGGTGTATATCGAGCTACGAGTTTAAGATTTGGGATAGTCTCATATACAGATGAGACCCTACCAAAATTCAAGAGTTTCTCGCTTTATGGGTGCATACATTTATTTTCATTCGAGGATGAATGTTCCTAAGGGGGGAAGGATGTAACACCTCAATTTTTTACAGTTGCCTTTTATTTCGTGTCAAGGACTAACAAACCTAAATTTGATAATTTTACTGGTTTTATTTTTCAGTGGCGTGAGGGAATTTTCTATTGCCCATCCCTTTTGATTGTATTTTATTGTTTGTTTTGACATTATATTTGAGTTGTATTATATTTTATTTTTTGATTAGTACTATATATAGTTTTGTTGGTTGTTGGCTTTGAATGGTGGTTATATTTTTCTCTTTCTCTACTGCCCCAGATTTGGATTGGTTGTGTTGATTTTGAATTGAGAACTTGCACACTCTTTGTGAATATTCGAGTATCGATCATGATCAATATCGATATCTTGGAAAGTGATTTTGATTAGAAATGTGTTTGTGTTGATGTTTCAAGGGAATTCAAAGTGCACGACTCTTGCATGATCTTCTAGCATTTCATTGTGACTAGTTGCGTATTGATTGTTAGACTTGCAATGACCATTGTATGCAAGCTTAATCTTGTAAAATTATTCCCAATGATTGTGTTTGAAGTGCCTTGTGTGGTGAGGATTACTTGAAAGACACGTGTGTTGATTCCCGGAATTTGTCTTCTTTGTCTAATTGTTTAAGATTGGAAAATGCAAGAAATGATCATAGGCATGTTTCGTGAGTGAGCCCAAATAATCATACATACATTGTGACTACCTTGGGAGGGTGTTCAACCATTTTGGCACTATTGTGCATAATCCATTTGTTCACAACCATGTTGAAACCTCTTGACCCAAAAATAACACTTCCTTCACACCTATAAATCCTTTGTGAAACATTGGTTTGTTTGAATAGCCAACTTAAGCTAAAACCCTAAGTTGGGGTGTGGTAAGGAAGGAGAAAAGATTTCAAGTAAAAAAGAAGCATGAGAATCACCCTTGTTTCTTGTGGCAAAAAGATGGAATCCTTCCATATGAAAAAATCAAAAAAGAATTGGAGAATAGAATAAGAAATGAAAAGGAGTGTTTTGCATAGTAATGCCTTGATCATCTTTGTGGTATAATAGAATAAAAAGGCTTTCAAATGAGTTTAATAAGAAATTAATAATATGAATTACTTGAGGTTGAGTCTCTTGATCAAAAGAAAGAAAGCGCATGAGAAGAGATAAAGTCGAAAACAACAATGCTTTGAAAAGGTGAAGTCAGTAAGTCAAAATGGATATTCCTTTACCATCAACCCCATTACAAACCTGAAAGAAAACCTTTGAGATCTTGTTGAATTCAAGTGATGTGATGATTGAAAATATGGGCAAGCCTATGGGTTGAATCGTGCATACATTTTTCTTTGATAGAGTGAAAGTTTGTGTTGATTCCTAAAATTCATTGTTAATATGCTTTGTGAGAGCATGGAATCATCATTTTTTGTGAGGACACTTGAATACTTTTGTTGAAACATAATTTTGCATCATGAGTGAGCATTCGTGAGCTTAATCTTAGATTGATATCGACTATTTATTATTTAAGGAATTTTGAGCATAATTAAGAATTGCATAAACTTGATACTAGCCTTGTGATTGCACTTGCTTGTAGGCTCGCAACAAGCACTGTTGTAGACATCTTAGTTTAATTGATTGAATTCTCGATTTACTTGAGGAAAATAAAAGTTTAATTTGGGGGTGTTGATGAGTCTGAGGTTTTGGCTAATTCTAGGATTCTTAGTTCAACAAATAGCGTCCTCAATGCCTTTTTATGTCCATATTTGACAGGTTATTGTTATTTTGTAGCTATGAAGGCTTAAGGATAAGGCAAGGATGAAATCATGCAAAGAGAGGTTAAAACATGGAAAAAGGATGAAAATGTGAAGTTGATGCTCGCCAAAGGCACTTGGCGACTTGCCAAACATGTCATACCTCACCGAAAATGACAGAGTCTTCGACTAAAAAGCTGAAGGCAAGTCGCAGAGAAGAAGGATCAAACGGGGACTGCCAAACACTGTCAGCGAGATGAATGATGCTTACAAAAATTGACAGAACATTTGGACTAAATTGAAGGCCAATAAAGCAAGCTAAGGTGGTGATCGACAATTCCTGAGTGTGAACGACGAGCTCTGTCGACTTCGCCAACTGCAGTTTAAACACCTGAAGCATGAAGCCAAGAAAACGCAAGGAAAGGACCAAGTTGGCGACTTGCCGATTGAGTTGGTGAGCCCAACTAACCTCGTCGACAGAGTCAATTAATGAAATTTTGGCCTAATTTTAGGGAAAATATGACTAGTAAAAAAGAAAGCGAAAAATACATCTTTGATCATATATTTTTGATCTTAGACTTTCTAAAATTAGAGTGCAATAGAAATTTCAATTTTTTTGAGTGAGAAGCAAGCTTGTAACCCTTCTTTCTGGGTGGAATTCGGAAGTGGATCTATAGATTTGAAGTTGTGAATCAACAATATCAGAGCTGGGAATGTTTTCGGTATATTTTCTTTTACTCTTAACATTATTTGCTAAAACCCCTATTCTATGGGTCTGCAAAGGAAGTTGAGTTTTGATTAAACTGGTGGAATATTGTGTATGTATTTGTTTTACATTAATTTCCATTGATTCAAATTGATTATCATGTGTTAATTTATGAATTGAGTTTGCAAACTTAATTCTACTTTAGATCTTCATGCATTACTTGAGAGAGAGTACATGAAGTGGGTAACTGATTTGATGCTTTCATATTAGATTTGTATTCCTTATTTTCTTGAGAAAGAAATTTGGGGTTTAATCTCTAAATGCTAGACTTTCTCGAGATAGAAGATCTATGTGAAGGTAATAGGATTTTTAGTAGATTGTACAAGGTAATGTCCTAGAGGACTTCATATGATAAGCATATAGCGATTGAGAAATACAATGTATTTTTGAGATTGATCCAACCTATCCAAGGATAATTAATGTTGTTGAGATATCACATTGATCCCCCTTTTTAAATTGAAACCCACTACCGTACACTCCTAGATTGTTTCTTCGCTTGCTTGCTAAATACTCATTTTAGTTAATTTTATCAAAATTGGTTACTAAACAATCTTAATATGATATTGGGAATTTATCCACTCTTATTATCATCTCTCTACAATGGATTAGGACACAATTTGACTTTATAATTGAATTCTTTCATATACCACTCCCTATGGCTTTGACCCTGACCTCATACATTGGGTAATTAGATTGATAACGACTGCTTACTTGTTTAGTTGTTTTTCGAGTAATTTGAGTGTTATGAGTACTTGAGAAACTAAGGCATAGTTGACTTACCCCTTATTATTGAGATAATGCTTGGTTATTTGTGATGGATCATTTAATCATGAATTAAATCCCCATTCCTGAATCTCCTTGAACCCCTTGCTTGAAAAGACCTTTGCCACGATCTGTGTTTGTTACCTAAAACATCTTCATATTATAATTGTGTATTTTTCATTTGGATTCAAACTAGTAGCTCGTAATTCTTTATCTCTTAGATTACCTAGACATTGGTCCTTGTGGAATTCGACCCTGACATTATATGTTGGGTTATATACTGCTTGCGACCGTCTATTCATTGTTTCATATGATGCGTATTTGAGCGTTAAAAAAATAGCATCGTTACCGGGGAACAATATGGGGTATTGAATTGATTTAGAATGTATAGTTTACTTGTTTCTATCAAAATATGAATATTTATTTTTGCTTTCTTTTTGGTGTTGGTGCTATTACTTCTTGTGATGAAACAATGCTTGGTGGGGGAAATCTCTATGTTGATGACCCATGGCCTTGTTGTGGAGGACTTCATATTTGGGAACTTTATGTGGATGCCTCTCTAGATTAAGAGATGTGTGACAAAATGGGTGTGGTGAGTAAAACAGGTTCATGAGCTTGTACCAAAAGCTTGAACGTGATGTGAGGCTACAACATCTAATGTTTCAATTGGGGGATGATTTTCGTAACTCGCACCTAATCATGTGGCATGAAATGATCCAACTTGAGTTTGAAATTGCAAATTTGAAGACTAATGTGAGAACAAGAACCAGAGTATGTGATGTTACTCATCAATTGATCACTAATAGAAAATTGGAGTTGGCGTCTCAAGAAAAAGGGGTTGTGATAAATATGGAAGAAATATTGGGTATTTGCAAGCCAATCAAGCCAACAATAGTCCAAAATGCCGAAATCAAAGAAATTATACTAGAGTTGTAAGAAAGAGTAAAAAATATCATTTATGGCAAGTCTAATTCATTTGAAAGAGAGAGTGTCACTCACATCAAGACCAAATATAATGAGCTTCAATGTTCGAAAGGCCTAGTGATCCTCTCACGTTTCCCCAATGATCCTCAAAGAATGAACGATATGAAATTGGATAATAAATTCAAATCTTCAAAGTGGAGAGATCGAGTGAGACTCTTGATTCTCTCATATTGTCCCCATGCATTTCAAAAAGCCGTGATATGAAGTTGGGGAGGAGATCCATCGCCTCAAAGTGGAAGCATAAAGGGTGATGCATCCGGTGTTGCGCCGCAACATTAAATTGTGCCCTTGATGGTAGGCGACCCATTAGTTTCAAAAAAATTTGATCCTTAGTTCAATTTGAGTTTTTGATTTTTAAATTAGATTAAAATTTTATTTTTGACTAATCCTCATAGTTTCAATATTTTTTGTTTTTTTTAGATTGGTTTTGAAGAAATTATATGATTGGGATTGAAGTTTTTGGTTGTACTACCTTCAAAATATGACTTGGAACACTTTTTTGGGCTCTCAGGATCACCAAAATTGGCTGGGCAAGTTGCCTAATGGACCCTGCCATCGCCAATATCATCGGAGAATTTGCAGGTTTAGCATACCTTTCTTTATTGCGATCTCAAGATCCAAAGGCCATGATCGCGATGTGTAATTTGTCGACTAGATGCGATCGCGTAAGCGAACGACCGCAAACGTGAAACATAATATTTTATCTTGATGCGATCACATTGATCAGGCTTGTGACCGTGATGAGTCTTTGTTAGTTAAAAATCAAAGTTCTTAATTTCTGAAATAACGTTTCTTTTTCTATGAGAACTCAAAACTCTCTAGAACGATTCCCCAATCCTATTCCCCTTCAATTCGTGCAAAAAATCTCTTCAGTATTCTCTCCCCAAGCTATGTTCTCAATCCTTCTTCTCTTGTTGTCTCTTGAACTTTTGTAATTGAGATAGAATATGGGTTGATTTTGCCAAATGATTTAATGAGTTTTATCATATTTTAGGTTAATTTTTTAATTTTTTTGATGATTCTTGTTGTTGTTGTTTGGGTTGTAAATGAAATTTGGGGCAAAAGGATGGCATAATTTTGATAAATAATTGTGTTTGAAATGGTTGCCCATGAATTGTTTGACGAAAGGCCTGAGTGATTTTATTTTTTGGGCAGACTTGTTTTGTGCGATCGCGATGTCTAATCCTGTGATCATGATAAGATAATTATTGAAATGCCACAATCATGACATGTAATACCACGATTGCAATGAATTAAAATGCTGACCTTTGCGATCATGATGTATAAATCCCGCGATACAGGGTAAACAAGTCCATTTTGACTGGACTAGGATCAATGCTTACTATGGCCTTCCCGATGCTAAAATGATGTCCAAAAGAAAAGAGTAAGGGAAGAAGGGAAAGAATGGTTTGTGAGGAACTTAATGATGGTCATATGTCACAATGGATCGAACACAACCTTTAGATTGAGTTTTTAGAGTTCACTACCGAGGCCAAGACATGGCTATCTATCATATGCAACTTGTTCATACCTCCGAGGAATGAGACCAATGTGTCTCCTGACAACGCATTACTAATTTGTGCCATTATGGAGGGACTCGCATTAATGTCAGTCAGATTATTGTGCATCGGATTCAGGAGGTAGGCATTGGAGGTACTAAAAGTCTTTACTTCCATTCTTTGATTACTTACTTATGTCAGACAACTGAGGTGGATAAAAAGGAAACATATAGCATGAAAGCTCTAAAAAGCTTGTTTAACCATTGAAGAAGAAGGGTCTGGGACATGTCATGAAGAAGAAGAAGATTGATGTTCTTGATTTAGCGTTTGGCACATTCACCGAGGGAAGTACTACGCCTGATCTGAAATCTACCTCTTCATCTATAGGGCCACTACGGATTAGACCCAACACTAGTTCACATATTTGACCAGGTGCATGGTATGGATTCTCATATTCGAGAGCTTTTTGATGAGTGGTAGATTTACACTCATTTGAGGCCTATTTAGCTCAACAATTTATGTCCTCATGCCTAAGTCTATCCTATTCTAATGATATGTTGATAATTTGCAGCCATGAAGGCCAAGGGACAAGGCAAGGTTGAACAAGTGAAAGAAAAGCCAAGAACATTGAAAATCCCAGCCTGAAGAACGCCTAATGAAACTGGTGAATCACCTAGTAAGTGGTATCTCACCGAAATGGATAGATGTAAGGTCAAAGTGTTCAAGACAAATGGGTGAAAAAGAGATGCATCGGCGATCCGCCAAGTGAGAAAGGAGATAATGTTATCCATCGCCAAATGTGAAAATGCTCGAAAGAAAAGTGAAGGTTCAAAAGGTAAAAAAAGGTGATAATCGGTGATCCACCGAATATGAAAGGTGTATTATATCGAGTCCGGCATCTGAGGTTCAAAAACCTGAAGCTTGGAGCTAGTAAAGGGCAAGCTGAACATCAAGAACGTCAATCTAACGAATTTGTTCAGCGAGCCCAATTAATATCATCGAAAGGGATGAGAAAGGATCTTTTTGAAAAGTATAAATATTTGGGAAGTGAGAGAAAGTGTATCAAGCTAACTCTTATCAGTTTTTGCAATTTAGAAATTTCAGAGAAATGCACTAAAAACACAACTTCTAGTTTGGGGTTTTAAACATCACTCTTGTAATTAACAATTCGAGGGTGAAATTCAAGTGGATTTTGATTATAATTTCTTAAATTTACTGCATCCATGGTTGCTATCATGGAAGGTAAAAATTTCTACACTTTTTGTGATGGGTGGCTAAAACCTCAATTTCTAGGGGTGTAATTATGGGATTATGTGTTGATATGAATTATTGGGTAGGTTGTATTGCTCTGTTTTTTTTGCTGATTTCTATGAATTTGAGTTTTTAACATGTGGGTATTTTAGAAATTAGGGTGGACAACTTAATTCTATCTTAGGCCTCTAATTGGTGCTTGAAAAAAACCAATAAGAGTGGGTAATTGTCTCGATTTTTTCAATCTCTCTAAATTTAGGTGATTGGAGCAAGGGATTGGGTTGTTTCATTTTTCACATAGATGAGACCGAAAGGAGATTCTATGAATTGATGTTATGAGATCAAAAGAAGACTAGTGTCATCAAAGATGACCCAACTTATTCATAGTTGTTAAGCGTTACTGAGCAATCCAATATTACATCTAATTAGTGTCAATGCATTCCCTTACACCCCTAGATCTACTTAATCTTGTTTAAACCCTGTTTTATTGAGTTCGTGTTTCCTATTTGATTACAAAACTACTTGATACATTTTGGTGGAATGATCCATCCAAGTTCACTTTACTAAAATTAGATTAGTTGCATTTTAATACATTGATTGGATCATTAACATCACTCTACTCCTTGTGGGATTCGACCCCGACTCTTCGTTGGGTATTTTTATTGACAATGATCGCTTAATCTTTTAATTTGTTTTGAAGAGTAGTTTGTGCGTTAAAAAATTGGTGCCGTTGTCTCGGAGTAGCAGTTAGGAATTCAATATGCGAATTAAATTGTGTACTCATCTACTTGTAGTTGAACAGGCTTAGGTTTTGTTTTGTTTTTGGTGTTCAAGTAATAGGTGAAAATATGGTTTCAAATAGTGGTGAAGACTCTAGTCACCATGGGCAACATAATGATGTCAAAATGTTAGATTAGATAGACTCAAATGTTACCAAAAAAATTGAAGTTACTCAGTTACCACCTGCTCCAAAGAATGTTACCTTTGTGGTGACCAAAATGATGCTTCAGCTGATTGATATGAGGGGTTTATTCAATGGATTGGAACATGAAGATCCTAATGAGCACCTCCAGGAATTTGTGAATGCGTGTAGTCCTTTTGAGGTTGAGGGTATCACACAAGAGTCGATGGGGTTGAGGGATTGAGTTGCCATCAGGTTCTATCGTCTCCTGGGAAGAATTTATTGAAGCTTTCCTTGAGAGATCTTTTCTCCATCCAAAGTCAAGAAATTGAGGAAGAACATTCAAAATTTCAAAAGAGTGAGTGGAGAACCCATTCATGAAGCGTGGTTAGGTTTTAAAAGGGGATTGCTACAATGTCCAAGCCATGGTTTTCCTGATGAGTTGTTATTGCAATACTTCTACCAAAGCCTCAATGCTATAAATAGAGGGTTAGCTGATGATCTTGTTCGTGGAGGGATAGTAAAACAACCATTTGGGGAAGCATCGAGATTGTTTGGTGAAATGCGTAAAATTAACCAAGCTTGGTACACTAGAAAAGATCATGTGTCAGTTCAACATTTGGGAATGCTTAAGGAGAAAGAAGTGAAAAATCAAGAGCGTGACAAAAGCATTGTTAAGTTAACGGCTCAATTTAATTTTTTATCGGAGCATGTTAAAGGAAGTAGAGTAAATTTAATAAATGTTGTGCCCTGAAAGAGATATGAAGAGAGATTATATTCGAGGAATGATGAATTGAAGGGTTTTTAGTGAAGTTATCCTATGCTTGCCGAAAAGCAAGGTTGGATTGAAAGTCGTGATGTAAATGGTTTGGAAAAGAATGTGGAGGTGACAAGTATGCCTCACTTCATAACGTGCACGACCTGGTGAACACTCCAATGGAAGATCTGTCAACCAAATTGCTTGATAAAGTGGAAGGGTCCGATGTGATTTTGAAAGAAATGAAGAGTGATGTTTCGACCTTGTCAAATACCGTAGTATCCCATTCATCCTCTATTAAAGCACTTGATGAGAAAATGAGTAAATTGGCTTCTCTTGTTTATTTTGATGCCAATGAAGAATTCGTGTCCTTTTCAAATGAAAATTCAATGAAGGCCATTCAAGTGTCAGCTATAGTAACCCAAAGTAGAAAGACAATACAAGAGAGACAAAGGCCCGATGATATCGCTACTCAAAGGGTAGTTGTCGATGATGAGCTACATATAAATCAAATGGAGGCACTACCAAAGGAGGTTGAAGATGATCCTAATCCAAGTGTTACAGATTGTGATGTTGCAGCTCCAACCATACTTCTGAAAATCAAGTTAAATCCACCTTTTCCTCAACGTGTGAAGAAGATGGATGATAATGCAATGTTCCAAAAGTTCTTAGGGATAGTGAAAGATTGGAAAGTGAATATCCCTTTGGTGGATGCTTTTACCGAGATGTTGGGTTATGAAAAATATATGAAAGAATTGGTGACAAAGAAGAGAATGATCGATTGTGAAATAATTCAAGTGCCACAAACTTGTGGTGCGGTAATGACAAAGAATGATATTCTCAAGAAAGATGGTCCGGAAATATTCACAATTCCATGTACCAATGGTGCATGTACATTTGCAAAACCCTTATGTGATCTTGGTGAGAGTATTAATTTGATGCCGTTGATGATATTTAACAAGCATGGGCGTGATGAGCCAAAACCAACAAACATGAGACTCTTAATGGCCAATGGTTCAATAAAGAGGTCAGTTGGTGTGGTATATGATGTATTGGTGAAGGTGAACAAGTTTGTGTTCCCCGCTGATTTTGTTGTGCTGGATTATGTGAGATCGATATTGACATGCCGGTTATTCTTGGAAGACCATTCTTGGCCATGGGTAAAGGTCTGGTTTTTGTGGAAGGTGGTGAGCTGAAATTCCGAGTCAATGATGAAGTAGTTAGCTTCAATATTCACATATCAATGAAGTATTCAAATGATATGCATGTTGTGTCTCAATTGGATCAGATTGATGAAGCAGTTTCAACTATTAAGGAGGCTGCGTATTGTGGGGAGTCATTGGCAGCCGTGCTACTAAATTACGATCAAGTCGAAATAAGCGACTACAATAAAGTTTGTAACTATTCTTGTTAGTGTAGGCTCCCATACTTCTTTCCAAAAGAAGTTGGATCTTGACTTTTCTAGTCGAAAAGAACCACCGGCCAAGCTATCTATTATTGAGCCACAAAAATTAGAATTGAAAGAACTTCCCCCTCATCTCAAATATATTTTCTTGGGGGCAAACAACACATTACAAGTGATGATTTCTAGTGATCTTGAAAAATAGCAAGAGGATTTGTTAATTGAAGTGTTGAAGAAGCATGTTAGAGCATTGGGGTGGTCAATTGTCGATATAGTGGGGGATCTATTTGTGTGTGTGCACACACAAGATTAAGTTGACCGATGGTGCATTGAGTACCAAAAGAGGTTAAATCCTTCAGTGCAAGAAGTTGTGAAAAAGAGATCATCAATTGTTTAGACGCGGGGGTTATTTTTCCAATTATGGATAGTCAATGGGTGAGCCCGATCCAATGTGTCCCTCAAAAGGGGGGTATAATGGTGGTCCCAAATGGGAATGTTGAGCTTGTTGCAACTAGGTCGGTGACCGAATGGTCAGTATGTATGGATTACAGGAAACTCAACTCATGGACTGAGAAGGACCATTTTACCATGCCCTTTATTGATCAGATACTCGATAAGCTTGCAAGTAAGGGATGGTATTGCTTTCTCGAAGGTTATTCCAGGTACAATCAGATATTTGTATCACTGGAAGTTCAAGAGAAGACAAATTTTACTTATCCCTATGGGAATTTTGCTTTAAAGCGAATATCCTTTGGTCTGCTTAATGCACCGGTACGTTCCAAAGATGTATGCTTGCAATATTTGCGGATATGGTAGAGGATACAATGGAGGTCTTCATGGACAATTTCTCGGTTGTAGGGAACTCTTTTGAAAAGAGTTTGAAACATTTGGAAATGGTACTTCAAAGGTGTGTAGATTCCAACTTGGTTCTTAATTGGGAGAAATGTCACCTTAAGGTGAAGGAGGAAATCGTTCTTGGGCATAAAATTTCAAGAAAAGGTATTGAAGTTGATCAAGACAAAATCCAAGTGATTGACAAATTATTTCCTCCAATTTCGGTAAAAGGGGTAACAAGTTTTTTTTCCATGCCGGGTCTTATAGGCGGTTTATTAAAGATTTATCCAAAATTGCTATCTTATTGTGTAGGTTTCTTGTAAAAGAAAGTGTTTTCGATACATTTGAAACTTGTTTAAATGTGTTTCTAATTTTAAAAGAGAAACTTGTTTCAGCCTCTATCATAAAAGCCCCTGATTGGAATCACCCATTTTATTTTATGTGTGATGCTAGTGGAATATCACTTGGCGCTGTTCTTGGGCAGCAGAAGAATAAGTTCTTCCATCCTATATACTATGCTAGAAAAACATTAAATTGTGCTCAAAAGAATTACACTATCATGGAGCAAGATTTATTGGTTGTGGTATATGGATTAGAATCTTTTAGAGCATATCTATTGGGTACTAAAGTGGTGGTGCACGTGGATCATGCTACACTACGATTCTTAATGGCAAAGAAAGAGGTCAAACCTAGACTTATCCGGTGGGCGCTTCTTCTTCAAGAGTTTGACTTCGAAATAAGAGATAGAAAGGGGTGTGAGAACCAAGTGGCTGATCACTTACATGGCTTGATGCAAATGTGGTGGCAAATGAAGCCAAAGAAATTGATGATGCTTTTCGGAATGAATCGGTAATGTTGATCTCTAAAACCACAATTCCTTTGTATTCTGATCATGCCAACTTCATTGTCTGTGGGCTACTACCTGAAGGTCTGAATAGTCATCAAAAGAGGAAATTCTTGTTTGATGTGAAGAAGTATATATGGGGTGAACCGTTCCCTTTTAGAGAATGTGCCGACAATTTTATTCGACATTGTGTGCCCAAAGTGGAGATGAATGAAATACTTGAAGCTTGACATGCTTTGCCGGAAGGAGGATATCATGGGGGCATCTGTATTGCCTCAAAAATTTCAATGTGGTTATTTTTGGCCCAAAATGTTCAAAGATTCTCATGCCTTTTGCAAGTGTTGTGTACAAGGCCAAAAGCAACGAAGTATTTCAAGGCGACATGAGTTACCTTTGACCAACATTGTTGTGATCGAATTATTTGATGTTTGGGGCATTGATTTCATAGGCCCTTTTCCAAACTCTTCTGGGAACAAATACATTCTTATGGCTATTTACTATGTGTCTAAATGGGTGGAAGCGATAGCATTACCAAACAATGAAGGGTGAAGTGTCACAAAGTTTCTCAAGAAGAATATTTTCACAAGGTTTGAGACTCCGAGGGCCATTATAAGTGATGGGGGATCACGTTTTTGCAACTTTCAATTTTATGCACTTCTATCTATGTATGGAGTCAAACACAAAGTTGCGACCCCATACCATCCGCAATCTATTGGGCAAGTTGAGGTGTCCAATCAGGAGATAAAGGGAATCTTTGCAAAAATAGTGAATGTCCATCACTCTGAATGGTCTAGCAAGCTTGATGATGTGTTCTGGGCCTATCTCACTACTTCAAAATACCCTATTGGCATGTCTCCATAAAAATTTGTATTTGGGAAGGCTTGCCATCTTCTTGTTGAATTAGAGCATAAAGCATTATGGGCATTGAAAAGGGTGAATTTAAATTAGGAAGTGGAGACCAAAAATTGTGTAAATCAACACTTTGAATTGGATGAGTTTTGGCTGCAAGCATATGAAAGCTCCACCCTCAATAAAGAGAAAATTAAACGGTGGCACGATGTGAAGATCATGATTCGAGATTTTAGAGTGGGTGAGCTCGTCCTACTCTTTAATTCAAGATTGAAACTGTTCCCTATAAAGCTTAAGTCAAAGTGGACTGGTCTATACACAATCACAAGGATATATGGAAATGGAGCAATTGAAATTGAAGATGCAAAGGGGGTCAAATTAAAAGTTAACGGCCAAAGGTTAAAGGTATACTTTGGGTAAGGTCGTACTATAAGAGTTGTTGAAGTGGTGTTCTTGGATGATGCATGAATGCATATCTACGTCATGCCGCAATGTTGAATCAGGCGCTTCTTTGGAGGCAACCCAAGTGTTAGTAGTTTTCAATAATATGATTGTCACTTGTGCATGATAGACTGCAAATCAGTAATTGAGAGGGCTTCCAGCGATGCACCGAATCACTTAAGCAAAGCTCCAGTGAGTTAGCCCAATGGGCAGCTCAATTTTTGGTAAACACTATCAACTTTAACAAACTGTACCTCGAGGTCGGCGAACCGCCGATGCCATTGGGCGAACCCGATTCAATTCGCCTGCTGGGTAGCACAAATTAGAGGGTTCAGTGTCAACTTAGGCAATGTGTATGGAATTTCAGTGATCCTCCTACTCACTTTAGGTAATCTCTCTGTAGCTCAAAGAGTTGGACTCAGAATTCTCATTTGCTATAGGCACGGTAGAAGATCTGCCTGTGTTTAGCGATCCACCGATCTATTCGGTGATCTCAATTCTCAAGCATTAAGGGAGTCCCTCCATATATACTCAATTATTTCATTTCTTTGCATTGAGGACATTGCATTTTTTCTTTTGGTGGGGTGTGTGGCACTTTAGGTTCCCACTCTCTTGCTAGTGCACTTTTGTCCCTCTATCCTCTAATATGTAGTATGTGTGAGTTTTATTTGATGAAGAATTTGAGAATTGACTCTATTCAATATAGATGTCTTGGATAGTGCTTATGATGAGCATAGTCTTTAGTGTTTGTGTTGCAAGAAAGAAATTGATGTGATTTCACTTTAGAGTGATTTCTTTCAATCTTGTGTTGACTAGCTACATTTTGATGTGAGACTTGCAATGAACATCGGACGCAAGCTTTTGATCTTTTTGGATTGTGCGAAATGAGTGTATTTAAAGTGCCATGTGTGGTGACGTCTTACTTGAAAGCATGTGTGGAATCCTACAATTTGCCTTGTTAGTCTAATTGTCTAAGCCTTTGTAAGTGTAAGGATGATCTAGGGAAAAATTACTGAGAGGGAACCCAAAAATCCATATGCTTTGTGACTACCTTGTGAGGGTCTGCGTCCATTTTGGCACCATTTGAGCCTAAACCATTTGTTGGCAACCATATGGAAACCCCTTGAGCAAAATTATCCTTACTTTCTCACCCAAGATCCTTTTTGAAGCATTGGTTCATTTGAATAGCCAACTTAGGCCAAAAGCATAAGTTGGGGGTGTGGAAAGGAAGGAGGATGATAATCCAAGTGAAAAGCAAAGAACAATGAAATGAGTCTCTACTTTGAAGTTTGTTACAAAAAGAAGGAACCCCTCCTTATAAAAAAAAATAAAAAAAAAAAAATATTGTGATGAACAAAGTTGAAAAATTGAAATGAAAAAGGGAGCCTATGGAATAAAATAGGGTTCCCAATAATATGATTAACAAGTCAGTTTGAGTTGTCAAATGAAAAAGAATGAAAAGAACTTAAGAAGAGGTGAAGATTAGTTGCAACAATGCTTTGAAAAGGTGAAGTCACTAAGCCAAATTTACAATACTAACCCTCAGCCCCATTACAAGCCTAAAAGACCCTTGAGATCTTGCATGAACTAGGTTGTGTAATGATTGGAAAATATGGGCAAACCTATGGGATAATGCTTTCATGCATTTCTCTTTTGGGATAGTGAGAGTTGCATTGATTACTTATTTCTCTATTGATTTGCTTCGTGAGAGCATGGAATCCTTCTTAATGTGAGGGCACTTGAATGCATTTGTTGGAACATGGTCTTGCATTAGAAATGAAGCTATAGTAAGCTTGAGCTTGTGTTGAGACTGGCTAGTCATCATTGAAACTTTTGATCATGATTGAGTGTAGCTTGTTGTTGAGAGTAGTCTTGTAATGGCACTTGAATGTTAGCACTCACTGAGAACTATCATAGACACCTTTGTTGAGCTGATTGTGTTCTTGATTATTTGAGGACAAGAAAAAGTTAAGTTGGGGATGTTGATGAGTGGTAGATTTACACTCATTTGAGGCATATTTAGCACAACTATTCATGTCCTCACTGCCTAAGTCTCTCCTATTCTAATGATATGTTGATAATTTGCAGCCATGAAGGCGAAGGGACAAGGCAAGGATGAACAAGTGAAAGAAAAGACAAAAACACTGAAAATCCCAACTTGAAGATCACCTAACGAAATGGTTGAATCGCCTAAGAAGTGGTATCTCACCGAAATGGACAATTGTAAGGTCACTGTTAAAGTCAAATGGGTGAAGAAGAGACGCATCAGCAATATACCAAGTGAGAAAGGTGATCATGTTATCCATCGCCAAATGTGATAGTGCTCCGAAGAAAAGTGAAGGTTCAAAAGTGAACAAAGGAGATAATCAGCAATCCACCAAATGTGAAAGGCGTATTCCATCGAGTCCGCCGTCTGAGGTTAAAACACCTAAAGCCTGGAGCTAGTAAAGGGTGAACTGAATGTCAAGAATGTCGATATGTCGAATTAGTTCGGCAAGCTCGACTAATGTCGTCGAATGGTATGTGGAAGGATCTTTTGCAAACGTATAAATAGTTGGGAAAAGAGAGAAAGTGTATCAAGCTTACTCTTATCAATTTTTGCAATCTAGAAACTTGAGAAAGAAACTCTAAGAACACAATTTCTAGTGTGGGGTTCTAAACATCACTCTTGTATTTAATAATTCGTGGGTGAAATCGAAGTGGGTGTTCATTACAATTGCTTAAATTTCTCTGCACGCATTGATACTCTCATGGAAGGTATAATTTCTACACTTTTGTTATGGGTGGCTTAAACCCTAATTTCTAGGAGTGTAACTATGGGGTTGGGTGTGGATATAAATTAGTGGGTAGGTTTTATTGCTCTAATTTCTATGAATTTGAGTTGTTAGCATGTGGGTAATTTAGGAATTAGGGTGGCTAACTTAATTCTATCTTAGATCTCTAATTGGTGCTTGAAAAAGAGCAATAAAAGTGGGTAATTGTCTCGATGTTTGCAATCTCTCGAAATTTAGGTGATTGGAGCAAGGTATTAGGTTGTTTCGTTTTGCACATAGATGAGACCAAAACGAAATCTATGAATTGATGCTATGAGATCGAAAAAAGATTAGTGTTATCAAAGATGACCCAGCTTATTCATAGTTGTTAAGAATTACTGAGCAATACATGTTTACGTATAATTAGTGTCAATGCACTCTCTTACACCCCTAGATATACTTAATCTTGTTTAAACTCTATTTATTTAGTTCATGTTTCCTATTTGATTTCAAAACTACTTGATATATTTTGGTGGAATGATTCACCCAAGTTCAGTTCACTACAATTAGATTAGTTGCATTTTCATTCATTAATTGGGTCCTTAACATCACACTTCTCCTTGTGGGATTCGACCCCGACTCTTTGTTGGGTATTTTTATTGACAATGATCATTTACTCTTTTAATTGGTTTTGAAGTGTCGTTTGAGTGTTATCACTTGTACGTCAGTTCCCCACTGGTGCTAGAGAGATCTTTTTCTTTGCCTCAGGTTTTGTTTCTTCGACCTTGTTCACTATAGTGCACGAGCATCAACATATCAAGGACAGGTTGGCCAAGATTAATAGGCGGCAGTAGAAGATGAAGGAGAAAGAGAAGAAGAAAAGTAAGTTCATCAAAAAGATCATGGACACGCTCTGAATGTTCTATCGTTCAAGAGATGATGAGGATGATGTCCTCTCAGGCCCTGATAGGTCCAGTTCTGATTGAGGTATCTCAAAGAGCCCCTTTTGTTCTCTTTTTGATTTCATGTTTGTACTATGAGGATACAATATCATTTTTTAGTTGGGGGTGCTTCCTATTGGATTCTTTGTTTTTTGTGATTATATTGGGATTTTCCACTGTAGCTTTTTATTCATGTAATTGATTATTATGTTTATTCCCTTGTCGGGCTTGTTATGGATTTGTGTGCCCTTGTCGGACCTTTTCGATAAAGTCAATATCGGAGCCGAGGTAAGTCTATCTTTCAACTCTTGAAAACTCTTCTCACACGCTTCGGACCATATGAACTTAACCTTCTTTTGAGTCAAAGCCGTTAATGGAGAAACAATCGAAGAAAACCCTTCAACAAATCTCTATAATAACCAGCCAAACCCAAGAAACTTCGAATATCTTAAGGTGATAGAGGTTTAAACAAATTCTTAACCGCATCCATATTCTTAGGATCTACCTCGATACGTTTGCCCGAAACAATGTGACCAAGAAAAGCCATGGACCTTAGCATAAACTCACAATTATTAAACTTTACGAAGAGTTGTTATTCCTTGAGGACTTGCAACACAATCCTCAAATGATCAGTATGCTCATTATCACTTTTTGAGTAAATTAAAATATCATCAATGAACACAATCACGAACATATCAAGGTATTGTCTAAAAACCCTATTCATCAAATCTATAAATGCGGCCAGAGCATTTGTCAACCCAAACGACATTACCAAGAACTTGTAGTGACCATACCTAGTCCGAAAAGCCGTCTTAGGGATGTCATATTACTTCACCCTCAATTGGTGATAGCCCGAATGAAGATCAATCTTAGAGAAGTAACTCGCCCCTTGGAGTTGATAAAGAAGTCATCTATCCTTAAAAAAGGATACTTATTCTTAATGGTGACTTTATCCAATTGTCGATAATCAATGTACATTCTAAGTGAACCATCCTTCTTTCTAACAAACAAAACTGGAGCACCCCATGGAGAGATACTCGGTCGGATGATGCCTTTATCTAAGAAATCTTTCAATTGTTCCTTTAATTCCTTATGTTCTACCGGAGCCATTCGGTAAGGAGGAATAGAGATGGGCTATGTATCAGGGAGAAGGTCAATACCGAAGTCTATTTTTTTTCGGTAGGAACACCGAGTAGATCATTGGGAAACACTTCTGGAAACTCATTAACAACAGGGATCGACTTAAGAGTAGGGGTTTCGGAATCCACATCCCTAGCCCGAACAAGATGGCATATGCAATCCTTTGAAATCATCTTTCTAGCTTTAAGACAAGAAACAAACTGGCCCTTAGGCATAGAGTTTCCCTCTTTCCTATCTAAGATAGGCTCATTTTGAAATTGAAACTTAACCACTTGGGTCCTACAATCAATAGAAGCATAACAAGAATGCAACCAATCCATCATAAGGATAACATCAAAATCTAATATATCAAGCTCTACAAGATCAACATGATTGACTCTATGGGATAAGGAAATGGGGCAATTTCTATAGACTTTCTTAGCCACAATAGATTCATGAATAGGAGTATAGACACAAAAAGAATCTAACAACACATCCAGAAGAACATCAAACCTCATAGCCACATATGGCATCAAAAAAGACAAGGTAGCAAAAGGGTCAAGAAAAGCATAAACATCAAGATGAAAGACCTTCAACATACCGGTAACCACATTGGGAGATCCTTCTTGCTCTTGATGAGTCTGAAGCGCATAGAATCGGTTTTTCTTCGGATTCTCACTTGAACCCGCAGGATGTTGAATTTGTGCCTGTCGATGATTATCTCCCTCATCCTTAGCCACCAATGGACAATTCCTTATCTTGTGATCCATCTTACCACAACCAAAGCATGCTATAGAACCGGCTAGACATTTACCCTCATGCTTTTTCCCACATTAAGCACAAGTAGGAAATAGGGGTCTAGCTCCATTCCCTCCTTGAGGCTAAGGGTTAGACACCCTTTCTTTGTTGAACTTAGGAAGAGCATTGGAGAAACCTTGATCGATAAACCTTTATCGGAACTTAGGACGACCATACCCATCTGACCTTGAATGAGAGAAATTACCATCACCGGTCTTAGCCCTCTTTGCCTCACTAGACTTTTCCTTAAGTTTCTCCTCTATTATTTGTTGAGCATGCACCATGAGATGAGAGATGTCCATGTCAATGATAAGCATGGTGGTACGACACTCCATTACCACCATTTTAGACACCCCCAAACAAACTTACTCATTCTCGCCCTAGGATTGGCAACCATAGTAGGAGCATATCGAGACAATTGTGTGAACTTCGAAGCATACTCCTTCACACTCATGCTTCCTTGATGAATATTGATGAATTCAAGAAGCGTTGCCTCTCTCATATTAAGGAAACAAACCTTGAGCTTTTTTCAATCAAGAGGAACCTCATCTCCGCCCTCTCACTCTTCCATTGCTCAAACCACACTTAAGCCAACCCCTTAACTTGATAAGCGGCCAACTCCGCCTTTTCCTCCAGCGTCACACCCATGATCATTAGCACCTTGCACACCTCGTCAGTGAACTCTTGAGGATCTTTCTTAACCTTAGAGCCATGAAACTCCGGAGGATTCATTCTAGTGATGTCCCACACTCTAGATGCCGGCGTACCCACATTTTTGTTCACGGTAGCCATAACCTCCCTATTGGCTAGAGCCGTCATGGCTTCAGCCAACACTTGAAAAGTAGCCCTAAACTCTGCATTAGTCACTTGCTTAGCCAAAGGGTCGATCGGAACATGAGGAGCTTGAGGAGGAGCTTCTTGTTAGACATTCTCTCTCACATTCCTTCTAGCATATGCCCTTCAAGTGGCGATATCCAGAAACACATAGATATAGATTAGGAGAGAGACATATAGAGTTAAGCTCTATCGCATAACTTAAAAGTAATGTAAGAAGTTAGGTTTCCTAAACATCTTATAGCCTCTAATTCATATGTGTGGCACGCTTCACGCCCATAGACAAGACTCTACTAAATGTGGATTATAAGACTTCCTAGGACCTTTCTTAAACCTTGGGCTCTAAATACCATGTTTTTCATGACCTAAAGTACCCCCTCGACGTGACATGGCATACAAGACCCCAAAAGGCCTCATACAAGTCACATAGCATGCATAATAAAAGATCAAAAAATTAAAGAGTTCAAAGGACAACTCATTATCACAAGAGTCTAAAGAACATAGCGGAAATATACATACAGTCTGAAAGCCATCTATCAAACAAATAAAAAGAACATTGGGGCGTAGCCTACTACAAGTCGAAAAGTAAAGAAACATAAAGGAATAACAAGGCAACGTCCTCAAACATATGAGGACTCATCAAGCCTTCAAGGCTCTTCTACTACAAGCTATAGCCACGAGTGGATGGGGAGGAGCTACCACACCCTACATCCACAAATCAATGTAGGCAAGAGTATGCGTTAGTACAAACATGTACCAAGTATGATAACTATGCATAAAACCATAAGATAATGATAAAAGGGGAAATTTACATAATATGCAAAGACCAAGCCAAAAACATTAGATAAGAGAGGTTAGAAATATAAGTCGTAGGATCATGGTCAATGCAAGCTAAACATGCTTAAAACACTTATGAGATACATTGAAAGTCACTTTAGATCATTATTGTGGGAAATTACCTTTAACCGACATTATAGACCATGTGAGCTATTAACATGGAATCCGGTGTCTACCACACACCGAAAAGAGGTGTCCTACTTTCCAAGGTAAGACAATGAACTTCTAGCTTACGTGGATCCAATAGCTAATGTCTATCTGGACAATAATCTTATGGTGGTACATAGTTTATGGGACATGCGTAATCACCACTTTTCCACTCGGTGCAGAGCATAATTCTCACGGATTAGTTACAAATCATAATTTATCTTATCTTTAGTAGACATGGGTAATCGCCTCTTATCTATCATTGGGGAACATGGGTCATCACCTCTTGCCCCTTTAATTAGAATAGCTCCTTAACTTTGATTCAAGTTTAGTTGAGAAAACCTTTCAACCATTTATGAATCCCTAATATGAGAAAAATCCTTTTACAACTCAACAAAATCATTTATGCTTCAATCTCAAATCATAAAAATTTCATAATTGAACATGCACATTTTCATAAAACCGATCTTTTGATCATCCATAACTTCATCATGACATTCATAGCTTAGAAAAAGTAAATCATGCATGGGCTCTTGTATCTTTATCTCAAAATCATTATACTTCCCCAATTCATCTTTCATAGTTCAAAACCTCACATTATGATCATAGTCTAGAAATCATGAAATTCTTATGGGTTCATGGGGATTCAACTTAAAACATGCAATTCAATTCAATTCAATTTCATGCATAAGAAGTCATAATTAAAGCAATTTGATCATAATTGATAAGAACCCACATGATAGAAGAAAACCCTAAATTCAATTGAGAATTCTAACTTTGAAAATTGAGGAATTTGGGAACCCTATGGAGGAGAAGACTCCATAGGTGAAAGCTACAATACCTCAATGCCAAAAGCTTGAAATCAATGGGGGAATTTGAGATTTGCCCTTCAAACCCTAGCTTTCTTCTTCTTCTTCGTCTAGAGAGAGAAATATTTGGAGAGGTTTAGGAGATAGTAGAGAATTGATTAGGAAGGGTAGAAATTAAGCTTAGAAGGCTTATATAGTGCTTAGGAATAAAAGGTAACCGACTTAAGTTAGGCATTAAAAATTTAGGGGAAAAGACCAAAAAGCCCTTTAAAATAACTGTTGAACCCTTACCGATGGCCAGACCAACGGTCCGTAGGTCCTTCCAAGGATCGTACTGGTCGACCGTCATTTGGTTCAGAGATCTCAATCTTCAGAACCCCAACGACCGGACCCTTACCAACGGATTGTGGGTCCTTCTACGGATCGTACACCACGGCCATAGGTCCTAACTTTTGACCCTAAAATTTCTCTAAGTCTACGGCCCATCTATAAGGCACTCCTACGGTCCGTACCTTAGATGACGACCCGTTATGCTAAACCGTACAAAAGTACTAAAACTAGACATCTTTTGGAAACTTGTACCTTGCCAACCACGGTTCCACCTACGCGCCGTAGGTCAAGCCACGGACCGTCGGTGGCTCCGTAGGTGCTGGCACTAGATTTAAAATCCTGCAACCTTTTCTTTCCTTTCGAATCCGAGGTGTTAAGATGGGATTCAACTTCAACTCTCTTGTTGGGTTTTTATTACTAACAATCGCTTACTCTTTGAACTTGTTTTGAGGGTAACTTTGAGCGTCATCAAAAATATTATTTTTGCCGAAAAACAATTACGTCTGTTGAGTTGATTTAGAATTTTTAGTTTACTTGTTTCTATCTAAACTGTAAATAGTTCTCTATAATTTCCTTTAGCTTTGTTTCTATGGCTTTTTGTGATCATGATATGTTTGGGAGGGGTATGCCTTATATCGACCCATGACCTCGTGATGAAATGAATGTGATAAGTCAATTTCGGCTCAGGGACCTAGAAGAAAAGCTCATTTGGGGTGAGAAATCCCTACACCTACTTTTTCAATAAAAGGAAAAGATTCATAACATGCACCTAACTCGGTGCCATGAGATGGACAAATTCGAGTTTGCACTCGCACCTCTTAGGGCTAAGGTGAGAACAATAATGGAGGTAGAAGCCACTCCTTATCTTATAGCCAGAAACAACAAAGAGGAGTCTCGTAACTTACACCTAGCTACGTGCTATGAGATGGTCCGACTCAAGTTTGGGATCACAACTTTGGAAGCTAATAAAAGGACAAAACAAGAGGTTGTGGTGGATATAGAAGATATCTTGAGCTTTTGAACCAATCCAAACGAATAGCAATCCAAGAAGTCGAAATATATGAAATGATACGAACGTTGAAAGAAAAAATCAAGAAGATCATTCATTGTAACGTTAGTTCATGCGGAAATTTAAAATTCATTGTAAATTTTAACTACTTCCTTACAGTTCCTTATTTATCTCCCCTTATCTTTAAGCACATGCCCTATTTTTGATACATTGTTAGCAAGGAGTAATTTTTTTTAACTTAATATTTTTTCCCAAACTTTTTACATTTTTTCTCACCTTACTACAATGACTAAAGTTTTATACATGGTCACTATTTTAACTTTCTTTATTGTATGTCCACGCCAATTCCCATTGGTTGACCATACTTTTTCCATTACTTCCAATTTTAGCTTTAAATTGCACTAGGGAATTTCAAGATCAAACTATCTCAAGGTTTATCAACAAAAGGGAAAGGCTAATTAAGCAGTTAATAAGAAAATAAGCTAAAAAGGCTCAAAGGACCTATCTTCCGATAATGAAAGGATAGACAAAAATACAGTCAAACATTGTCTTAACAATGAGTTGCTAAATTAGCTTCTCAGAAAGAAATACTTTTCCTTTTACTTCCACAACGTGCAATGTAAGTTCTAGATTAAAATATTAATTATGGAATATGAAACAACCTAACCTAACATAGCACAAGTATCATATTGATCAATTGTATTCCTAAGACGGACAATGTCGTCATGAACTTCAACATATGAATAAGCTATGTAAAGAGTCACAACCTTAAGTCTATGAGTTAGAAATTTTTTATTTTATCAATAATTCAAGCACTCACAAAAAGGTTTTACTCAACCTCATGCTTGAATAAGCTAGTATCGACTAAGTTAGATGTTCTTTTCTTTTCTATCACAAAAGTAGTTACTCCTAAATGAAAAATTTATCTGGGTCAAAAGGTGCCCCCCCCTCGGAAAGGAACCAAGGTCAGAAGAGAAACCGAAGGGTGAATGAGATATGTAGCTTGAAAAAATATTTGAAAGCAACTGCTAGATTACAAATATTGGATGATCCCCCACCCCATATTTAAAGTCATGTGTTGTCCTCAAAGAAATTTACTACAACAACTAATAACGAGGGTTAGAGCTAATCCCTGAGGCCCTTCAAAGCGTACCTAATAACATGTTTCCTCAATTTCCATCAAGGGTAACATGACACATACTTAAGCTCAAACACACTTCTTAGTTTCAATTTTGAGTACTCATACTTACCTTAATTTGTGCAAAAACCAAACAAAACATGACACTATAAAAATGAAAATACAAAGCTATACAATTAAAAAATAGGTTGGCTCTCAATAATAGCCAAATTTAACATAATATAATTACTATTCTTTCAATAAATAAAAGTGATATGGAAAATAATGACCACTCAATGAATTGTAACCAAAAAGAAAATTTAAAACTTCACTCCCTAGAAACAGTGCAAAAATTTGATGTCATTCAAGTTAAATAGACAGTGTGATGAGAAATGTATGAAACAAATCCTTCCTATAATCATTATTTTGAAAGAGTTCGTATCACGACCAAATTTCTCAGTTCAATGATGGCACCTACTATAACTCACTAGTAAGTAAGCTAACCCATAATCCGGAACAACAAGTAATGGGTAGAAACAAAATAGGGATAATCAACTTTTTAAAAAATAACAAAAGAATAAGGTTGAAGCAACATCTCTCTCTCTCTCTCTCTCTCTCTATATATATATATATGTAAGTATGTATGTATATATATATATGTAACTCCTCAGATTTGAAAGGAAAGAAAAGGTTGAAGGTTTTAAATCTTGTGCCAGCACCTACGGAGCCACCGACGTTCCGTGGCTTGCCTACGACCCGTTGGATGAACCGTGGTTAGCAAGGTACAAGTTTCCAAAAGATATCTAGTTTCAGTACTTTTGCATGGTTTAGTAGGACGGGCCATCATCTAAGGTACGGACCGTAGGAGCGTCTCATAGATGGGCCCCAGACTTAGAGAAATTTTAGGGTCGAATGTTGGGACCTGCGGCCATGATGTACGGTCCGTAGAAGGACCCACGATCCATAGGTAGGGTCCCGTCATTGGGGGTCTGAAGTTTGAGGTCTCTGAACCAAATGACGATTGACTAGTACGGTCCATGAAAGGACCTACGGATTGTAGGTCAGGCGGTCGGTAAGAGTTTGGCAGTTATTTTATAGGGCTTTTTTGTCTTTTCCCCTAAATATTTAATGCGTAATTTAAGTCGATTACCCTTTAATCCAAAGCGCTTTATATGCCTTCTAAGCCTAATATCTACCCTTCCTAATCAATTCTCAACTATCCCTAAAATCTCTCAAAATATTTCTCTCTCTAGAAGAAGAAGAGGAAAGCTAGGTTTTGAAGGGCAAGTTTCAAGTTCCCTCATTGATTTGAAGCTTTTGGCATTGAGGTATGATAGCTTTTAGCTGGAGTCTTCTCCTCCATAGGGTTCCCAAATTCCTAAATTTTCAAAGTATGAATTCTTAATTGAATATAGGGTTTTCTTCTATCATGTGGGTTGTTATCAATTATGATCAAATTGCTTTATTTATGACTTCTTATGCATGAAATTGAATTGAATTGCATGTTTTAAGTTGAATCCCCAAGAACCAATATGAATTTCATTATTTCTAGACTATGATCATAACGTGAGGTTTTGAACTATGAAAGATGAATTGTGGAAATTAAATGATTTTTAGATAAAGACATATGAGCCCATGCATGATTTATGTTTTCTAAGCTTTGAATGTCATGATGAAGTTATTCTTGATCAAAAGATGGGTTTTATGAAAATATGCATGTTCAACTATGAAATTTTGATGATTTGAGATTTTGCTTTGAGATTGAAGCATAAATGATGTTGTTGTGTTGTGAAAGGATTTTTTTCATAATAAGGATTCATAAAGGGTTGAAAGGTTTTATCAACAAAACGTGAATCAAAGTTAAGGAGCTATTCTAATGAAAAGGGGAAGAGGTGATTATCCATGTTCCTCAATGATAGACAAGAGGCGATTACCCATGTCTACTAAAGATAAGATAAATTATGATTTATAATTAATCCATTGGAATTATGCTTAGCACCGAGTGGACAAGTGGCGATTACCCATGTCCCATAAACTATGTGCCACCATATGATGATTGTCAAGATAGACATTAGCTAGTGGATCCACGTAGGCTAGAAGTTCATGGTCTTACTTTAGCAAGTAGGACACCTCTTTTCGGTGTGGGGTAGACACCGGATTCTATGTTAATAGCTCAAATGGTCTTAAGTGTCGGTTAAAGGTAATTTCCCACAATCATGAACTAAAGTGACTTTCAAAGTATCTCATAAGTGTTTTAAGCATGTGTAGCTTGTGTTGACCATGATCCTATGACTTATATTTCTAACCTCTCTTATCTCACATTTTTAGCTTGGTCTTTGCATGTTATGTAAATTTCCCGTTTTATCATTATCTTATGGTTTTATGCATTGTTATCACACTTGGTACATGTTTGTACTAACGAATTCTCTTGCCTACATTGATTTATTTATTTAGGGTGTGGTGAGTCCTCCCCATCCACTCGTGGCTAGAGCTTGTAGAAGAAGAGCCTTCAAGACTTGGTGAGTCGTCATATGTTCGAGGACGTTGCCTTGTTATTCCTTTATGTTTCTTTACTTTTCGACTTGTAGTGGGCTACGTCCTAACGTTCTTTCTATTTATTTGATAGATGGCTTTGAGAGTGTATGTAGATTTCCGCTATGTTTTGTAGATTCTTGTGATAATTAGTTGTCCTTTGAACTCTTTAATTTTTATGATTTTGTAATATGAATGCTAAGTGGTTTGTATGAGGCCTTTTGGGGTCTTGTACACAATGTAACCTCTAGGGGGTACTTGAGGTCGTGACAAACTTGGTATTCAGAGCCCTAGATTTTTGAAAGGTCCTAGGTAGTTTTATAAGCCACGTCGAGTAGAGTCTTATTCATGGGTGTGAAGCGCGCCACACTTATGAATAAGAGGCTTACGATGTTTACGAAAATACACTTTTTTCATTACTCTTAAGTCGTGCGATAGAGTTTTACTCTATATGTCTCTCTCCTAATCCCTATCCTATGCGTTTCACGATATGGCCACTCGAAGGGCAAATGCTAGAAGGAATGCGACAGAGAATGTGGAACAAGAAGCTCCTCCTCAAGATCCTCATGTTTTGGCCGACCCTTTGGCTGAGCAAGTGACTAATGCGGAGTTTAGGGCTGCTTTTCAAGTGTTGGCTCAAGCCAATAGGGAGGTTATGGCTCCCGTGAACCCAAATGTGGGTACGGCGGCATCTTGAGTGAGGGACTTCACTAGAATAAATCCTCCGAAGTTTCATGGCTCAAAGATATAGGAAGATCCTCGAGAGTTCAATGACTAGGTGTACAAGGTGCAAATGATCATGGGTGTGACACCGGAGGAAAAGGTGGAGTTGGCTGCTTATCAACTTAATGGTGTGGCTCAAGTGTTGTTTGAGCAATGAAAGATCGAGAGGGCGGACGATGCAGGTCCTCTTTATTGGGAAAAGTTCAAGGTTGCTTTCCTTGATAGGTTCTTTCCCCTTGATATGGGAGAGGCAAGGGTACTTGAATTCATTAATCTTTGTCAAGGAAGCATGAGTGTGAAGTAGTATGATTTGATGTTCACACAATTGTACTGATATGCTCCTACTATGGTTGCCGATCCTAGGGCGAGAATGAGTAAATGTGTTCAGGGGTGTCCAAAATGGTGGTCAAGGAGTGCCGTACAACCATGATTATCAGTAACATGGACATCTCTCATTTCATGGTGCATGCTCAACAAATAGAAGAGGACAAACTCAAGTAAAAGTCTAGGGAGGAAAAGAGGGCTAAGATCGGTGATGGTAATTTCTCTCATTCAAGGTCTGATGGGTATGGTCGTCCTAAGTTTCGACAAAGATTTTCCAGTCTAGGTTCCTCCAATGCTCCTCCTAAATTCAACAAATAAAGGGTTTCTAACCCTAAGCCTCAAGTAGGGAATGGTGGTGGACCCCTATTGCCTACTAGTGCTAAATGTGGGAAAAAGCATGAGGGCAAATGTCTTGGCAGATCTAATGCATGCTTTAGTTGTGATAAATGGATCACAAGATAAGGGATTATCGCTTGGTGGCTAAGGATGAAGGAGATAATCGTCGACAGGCTCAACCTCAACATCCTACGGGTTCTAGTGGAAATCCGAAGCAAAACGATTCTATGCGCTTTAGATTTGTCAAGAACAAGAGGGATCTCCCGATGTGGTTACCGGTATGTTGAAGGTCTTTCATCGTGATGGTTATGCTTTGCTTGACCACAGTGCTACCTTGTATTTTGTGACGCCATATGTGGCTATTAGATTTGATGTTCTTCCGGATATGTTGTTAGATCCTTTTTGTGTCTCTACTCCTATTGGTGAATCTATTGTGGCTAAGAAAGTCTATAAAAATTGCCCCGTTTCCTTATCCCATAGAGTCACTCATGTTGATCTTGTCGAGCTTGATATGTTAGATTTTGATGATATCATTGTGATGTATTTTTTGCATTCTTGTTGTGCTTCTATTGATTGTAGGACCTGAGTGGTTAAGTTTCAATTTCCAAATTAGCCTATCTTAGAGTAGAAAGGAGGAAACTCTATGCCTAAGGGCCAGTTTGTTTGTTGTCTTAAACCTAGAAAGATGATTTTAAAGGGTTGCATATACCATCTTGTAAGGGTGAGGGATGTGGATTCCAAAACCCCTACTCTTGAGTCGGTCCTGTTGTTAATGAGTTCCGAGAAGTGTTTCCCGATGAGCTACCCGGCGTTCCTCCCAAAAGGGAAATCGACTTCCGTATTGACGTTCTCTCCAATAAGCAACCTATCTCTATTCCTCCTTACCAAATGGCTCCGACAGAACTTAAGGAATTAAAGGAACAATTGAAAGAATCGTTGGATAAAGGCTTAATTCGACCGAGTATGTCTCCATGGGGTGCTCCAGTTTTGTTTGTTAGAAAGAAGGACGGTTCACATCAAACGTGCCTTGATTATCGACAATTGAATAAAGTAACCATTAAGAATAAGTATCCTCTTCCAAGGATAGATGACTTGTTTGATCAACTCCATGGGGCGAGTTACTTCTCTAGGATCGATCTTCGTTCGGGCCATCACCAATTGAGGGTGAAGGAAGATGACATCCCTAAGACAACTTTTCGGACTAGGTAAGGTCACTACGAGTTCTTGGTAATGTCGTTTGGGTTGACAAATGCTCCAGCCACATTTATGAATTTCATTAATAAGGTGTTTAGACAATACCTTGATATGTTCGTGATTGTGTTCATTGATGATATTTTCATTTACTTAAGAAGTGAGGATGAGCAAACCGATCACTTAAGGATTGTGTTGCAACTCCTAAAGGAACAACAACTCTTCGCAAAGTTTAATAAGTGAAAGTTTTTGCTATGTTCCGTGCCTTTTCTTTGTCACATTGTTTCCGGCAAAGGTATTAAGGTAGATCCTAAGAAGACGGATGCAATTAAGAATTGGCCTAGACCTCTATCACCTTTGGATATTCGAAGTTTCTTTGGTTTGGCTGGTTATTATAGGAGATTTGTTGAAGGGTTTTCTTCGATTGCTTCTCCATTAACGACTTTGACTCAAAAGAAGGTTAAGTTCATATGGTCCGACGTGTGTGAGAAGAGTTTCTAAGATTTGAAAGATAGACTTACCACGGCTCCGATATTGACTTTACCGGAAGGGTCCGATGGGTTTGTTGTTTATTTTTATTCTTCAAGGATTGGGTTAGGGTGTGTTCTTATGAAAAATGGAGAAGTCATTGCTTATGCTTCAAGACAACTCAAGGTTCATGAAAAGAACTATCCTACCCATGACCAAGAGTTAGATGCGGTTGTGTTTGCTCTAAAGATTTGGAGGCATTACTTGTATGATGTCCATATAGATGTCTTCACCGACCATAAGAGTTTGCAATACGTGTTCAAGTAAAAAGATCTAAATCTTCACCAAAGGAGGTGGCTTGAGTTGTTAAAGGATTATGACATGAGTGTCCTTTACCATCCCGGTAAGGTGAATGTGATAGCGGATGCTCTTAGTCAGACGTCAATGGGTAGCATTGCTCCCATTGAGGATGGTTGGAAGGAATTGGCTCAGGATGTTCATAGTTTTGCCCGATTGGGTGTTCGATTGGCTGATTCCACCCAAGGCGGTGTTATGGTTCACAATGGTCAAAATCGTCTTTTGTTTTCGATGTGAAGAGTAAGCAAGATCTTTATCCTAATCCGATTGAATTGAAGGAAGCTGTGCTAAAGAAGACCATTGAGGCCTTCTCCCAAGGGGGAGATGGAGTGCTTTGACATCTAGGTCGTTTATGTGTTTCTGATGTAGATGACCTAACATAATAAATTTTGTCGGAAGCCCATAGTTCTCGATATTCCATTCACCCTGGAGCTACCAAGAAGTACCGTGATTTGTAGGAGATCTTTTGGTGGAATTGGAAGAAGAAGGATAATGTGGAGTTTGTGGCTAAATGTAAAAATTGTCAACAAGTGAAAGTTGAGCACCAAAAGTCAGGAGGCCTGCCCTAAGATATTAGTATTCCAACTTGGAAGTGGGAAGATTTGAACATGGACTTTATTTTTTGTTTACCACGTACCTGGCAGCAACATGACTCGATTTGGGTTATTGTGGACCGTATGATGAAATCAGCGCATTTCATTCCCATCGGGGTTTCTTATTCGGCATAGGACTATGCTACGTTGTACTTGAGAGAAAAGGTTAGGTTTCATGAAGTGCCTCTATCCATTATCTCCGATCGTGGTACTCAATTCACTTCTCAATTTTGGAAATCTTTCCAAAAGGGCCTTGGTACTCGTGTTAAGCTTAGTACGACCTTTAATCCTGAAATCTATGGGCAAGCGAAACGAACTACTCTAACATTGGAAGACATGTTGAGAGCTTGTGTGTTTAATTTCAAGGGTAATTGGGATGATCATTTTTCTTTGATTGAGTTTGCCTATAATAATAGCTATCATTCGAGTATTGGTATGGGTACATTTGAGGCTCTCTATGGTAGAAGGTGTAGATCTCCTATAGGTTGGTTTGAAGTTTGTGAAGTTTCTTTGATAGGTTCTGAATTGGTACATGATGCTATGAAGAAAGTTCGGCTTATTAGAGAAAGTTTTAAAACGGCTCAAAGTGGACAAAAGTCCTATGCCGATATTAGAAGGAGAGATTTAGAATTTGATGTTAATGATTGGGTCTACTTGAAAATTTCACACATGAAGGGTGTAATGAGGTTTGGAAAGAAAGGAAAGCTTAGTCCCCCTTATTTGGGCCCATATTAGATTTTTAGGCATATTAGTAAGGTCCCTTATGAACTTTACTTACCAAATGTCTTTGCATCAGTGCATCCGGTTTTCCATGACTCCTTGTTGAAGAAATGCATTGGTGATCCGGCATCCGTATTACCATTAGAGAATCTTTGTATAAAGGATAGCCTTTCTTATGAGGAAGTTTTGGTTAATATTTTAGACTGGCAGGTTCGAAGGTTGAGGAATAAAGAAATTTCTTCTGTGAAGGTTCTTTAGAGGAATCTATTAGTTGAGGGTGCTACTTGGAAGGCTGAGGTCGATATCATGTCCCGATATCCTCATCTCTTTCCCTCCACTCCTACTCTAACTTGAGGTATTTAGTTCCTCATGGTTTCCTCTTTTGGTCTCATGTATCTTGGATATTTCCATGATTCCTCATTTACGCATATTCATGAACAACTTAAATTTTGAGAAAATGAGTTAGCTTGATTGATTTCTCCATGATTATATGCATATGAGTATGAGCTGCATATATACTTTATGAAATGATGCTTCAAACATGCTTTAGCTTGGAGTTGATGTTCCCTCCTCAAATATGTGCATTTATTTGATTGCATTCTTGTTGGGTTGATATATCTTGTTTCTTATCTCCTGAAGATGTCTTGATTCCCATTTGAGGAAGAATGTTCCCAAGGGGGAGATAATGTAACACCTCGGATTTCAAAGGAAAGAAAAGAATGAAGGTTTTTAAATCTGGTGCCAGTACCTACAGAGCCACCGACGGTCTGTGGCATGACCTACAGCCCATAGGTGGAACCGTGGTTGGCAAGGTACAAGTTTCAAAAACATGTCTAGTTTAAGTACTTTTGTATGGTTAAGAAGGACGGGTCATCATCTAAGGTACGGACCGTAGGAGTGTTTCGTAGATGGGCCCAAGACTTAGAGAAATTTTAGGGTCAAATGTTTGGACCTACGGCCGTGGTGTGCGATCCGTTGAAGGATCCACGATCCGTAGGTAGGGTCCCGTCATTGCGGGTCTGAACATGGAGGTCTCTGAACCAAATGACGGTCAACCAGTACGGTCCGTGGAAGGATATACAGACCATAGGTCGGGCAGTCGGTAAGGGTTTGTCAGTTATTTTAAAGGGGTTTTTGGTTTTTCCCCTAAATGTTTAATGCCTTATTTAAGTCGGTAACCCTTTAATCCTAAGCACTATATAAGTCTTCTAAGCCTAATTTATACCCTTCCTAATCACTTCTCAACTATCCCTAAAACCTTTCCAAATATTTCTCTCTTTCTCTTGAAGAAGAAAGCTAGGGTTTGAAAGGCAAGTCTCCAATTCCCCCATTGATTTAATGCTTTTGACATTAAGGTATGATAGCTTTCACCTATGGAGTCTTCTCCGCCATAGGGTTCCCAAATTCCTTAATTTTCAAAGTAAGAATTCTCAATTAAATTTAGGGTTTCTTCTATCATGTGGGTTCTTCTCAATTGTGATCAAATTGCTTTAATATTGACTTCTTATGCATGAAATTGAATTGAATTGCATGTTTAAGTTGAACTCCCCATGAACCCGTATGAATTTCATGATTTCTAGACTATGATCATAATGTGAAGTTTGAACTATAAAATATGAATTGGGGAAATTGAATTATTTTGAGATAAAGATACATGAGCCCATGCATGATTTATGTTTTCTAAGCTATGAATGTGATGATGAAGTTACGAATGATCAAAAGATGGGTTTTATGAAAATATGCATGTTCAATTATGAATCTTTGATTATTTGAGATTTTGCTTTGAGATTGAAGCATAAATGATGTTGCTGAGTTGTGAAAGGATTTTTCTCACATTAAGAATTCGTAAAGGGTTGAAAGGTTTTCTCAACTAAACTTGAATCAAAGTTAAGGAGCTATTCTAATGGAAGGGGCAAGAGGCGATTACCGATGTTCCATAATGATAGACAAGAGGGGATTGCCCATGTCTACTAAAGATAAGATAAATTATGATTTATTCATGTCCCATAAACTATGTGCCACCATAGTATGATTTTCTAGATAGACATTAGCTAGTGGATCCACGTAAGCTAGAAGTTCATGGTCTTACCTTGGCAAGTAGGACACCTCTTTTGCGGTGTGGGGTAGACACCGGATTCCATGTTAATAGCTCACATGGTCTTAAATGTCGGTTAAAGGTAGTTTCCCACAATAATGAACTAAAGAGACTTTCAAAGTATCTCATAACTGTTTTAAGCATGTTTAGATTGCATTGACGATGATCCTATGACTTATATTTCTAACCTCTCTTATCTCATGTTTTTAGCTTGGTCTTTGCACTATATGTAAATGTCCCATTTTGTCATAATCTTATAGTTTTATGCATAGTTATCATACTCGATACATGTTTGTACTTACTCATACTCTTGCCAACATTGATTTATTGATGTAGGGCGTGGTGAATCCTCCCCATCCAATCGTTGCTAGAGCTTGTAGTAGAAGAGCCTTGAAAACTTTGTGAGTCCTCATATGTTCGAGGACGTTGCCTTGTTATTGCTATATGTTTCTTCACTTTTGGACTTGTAGTGGGTTACATCCCAACGTTCTTTCTATTCGTTTGATAGATGGCTTTAAGACTGTATGTAGATTTTCGCTATGTTTTGTAGACTCTTGTGATAATCAGTTGTGCTTCGAACTTTTTAATTTTTATGATCTTGTATTATGCATGTTAAGTGGCTTGTATGAAGCCTTTCGGGGTCTTGTACACCATGTAACGTCTAGGGGGTACTTTATATCGTGACAATATAAAACAAAAGATCCTATTTATAACCTAGAAGTGACAAGTACAAAACAAATACCAAAAGAAAATAAGTCCCAAATTTGGAAGAAAAATACGACTTGTATCAGAATACAAAAGACTTACCAAATAATAAAGAAGGAGACAATTATGATCCCGGAAGCCATAAGCTTACCCTAGCCTCCGAATGCTAGCTCGAAATCAATGCTGACAGTTGGTGAATGGACCTGCATCCCAAAAAATTTATAGAGTGTAGTATGAGTACCAAAATGACATGTTCTCAGTAAGCATCATAGGACGAGTAAGCTAGAAAAGTAAAGACTATGAAAAGAAAGAATAAAACACTACAGAGGTCGAATAAGTAGAGTTCTAATTGGTATGCACACGAGTGTAGAAATTAGCTATAAGAGAACAGTTACTAACTATAACCTAACTGGACTTCCATAAGCCTCGAAGGTACACTCATGCACAAGTTTAAGTAAAACTCTGAATAGATTCCCAAAAGCCTAACAGGTATACGGAAGAACTACAACTGTTGAGAACAAAACCTGTTGAAACTAGATCTAGAGAGTGCATAGCCTTGACCTCAAACCACGGAGAAGACTCGTAAAAGAACCAATAGGATCCATTAGACAGATATCAACTCCATAGAAGACAATGAGCCTGAATAACAAAATACAACTTAAGATCATAAGTCTAGACCTTGAATCGGTGACTAAAATAGGGCAGCATGTCCAGACCTTGAATCTGCGACTTAATAAGTTGGCATGAAGAAACTCATATAAAATAATCATCATAAAACTATTGTGGAATGACTTCTACCGAAATATAATCAATGAAGCACTCTAAGCCCTAACTGAAACTCGTCCCAAACCATCGAACAAAGCATAAGATTAACACGATGAATCTCTAGGTCCGTAGAAAGAGGGAATTATGGATATCAAGTCATCATAGCCGAGTTACCGCCTAACTAAGGCTCAGTCTAAGGGTTTCTAGTAGCAATCTTCTTATCCCTTACCTATGTGTCCCTATAGGATGATGGTCTATGATAGACACTAGGTAGGTGATCCACGTAAGCTATATGTTAAGTAAATGGTGCTACCTTGGCAAGTAGGATGGCCCTATCGGTGTAGGGTTAGACACCGAATTCCACGTTGATAGTTCACATGGTCTTACATGTCGGTTAAGGCTACTTCCCACAACAAAGAACTAAAGTGCATTTAAGATATTTCACTAGTGATGTAAAGATGTTTAGCTTGCTATGACCATGGTTTATGACTTATGGTTTTAACCTTTTCATGATTTAGCTTGGTCATTGACTGTCGTGAAATTGTCCCTTTTTGCATGTTTAAATGATCTTGTGCATTGCTATCATACTTGGTACTTGATTGTACTAACAAATACTCTTGCCCACATTGATTTATTAATGTAGGGCGTGACGACTCTTCTCCATCTTTTAATGGCTAGAGCCTAGTTGCAGGATTCTTTAAGGTTGGTGAGTCATGCTTTGAGGACCGAGACTCTTTAATTTCTTTTATGTCTCTCTATTCTAGACTTTTCTATGTGATGTATGGGTTACGTCCCCGTCACTCAATGATGTAATAGATGGCTTGAGACTATGTAGATTTCCACTTCGTTATATAAAACTCTTATGAATTTTACTTGTTTTTATGAAATCTTGATATCCATTATCTTGTCTATGTAGTCTAAGGGGCTTGTATGAGGCCCTTTTGGAGTCTTATATTTCATGTAACGTCTAGGAGGTACCTTGGGTCGTGACACATGTCCCACAACTATGTGACACCATAGGTTTGTCTCAGATAGACATTAGCTAGTGGATCCACTTTAGCCCAAGTTCATGGTCCTTTCCTTACCAAGTAGGACAATGTTTTTTCATTGTAGGATAGTCACCGGATTCAATGTTTGAGCTCACATTTTCTATGCCGGTGAAGGATAAACTTCCCTTTATCAATTAATGCTACTTTATAAAAGTATTTCAAATGTGTTTTATAAGATTATTAGCTTGCATTGTCCATGGTTATGATTTATGTTTCCTAACATGTTATTTTATGATTTAGCTTGGTCATTGCATGTCATGTAAAATCCCTTTTAGCATGATTTCACATCTCTTATGCATCTCTATCATACTTGGTACATTCCTTGTACTAACACATCCTTGTTCCTACATTATCTAACTAATGTAGGGCTTGACGACTCTTCTCCCCCCATTCGAGGCTAGTTGATTGCAATAGAGATTTGAAGACTTTGTGAGTCCTCATACTTTGAGGACGATGTCACTTTTATAGCTTTATGTCATTTCAATTTTCAGACTTTGCATGGGTTACGCCCCAAATCACTTCTATTGATGTAGTAGATGGCATGTTGAGACTTATGTTTAGACGTCAGCTTGTCAAATTCTTTTATATATAAGGATACTTTTAAACTAATTTTTTTCTATTTTCTTATATAATGTATGCTAAGTGGATTGTGTATGGCCTCTGGGTCTTATATGCCATTCCACTTCTAGGGAGTACCTTGGGTTGTGACAAACTTAGTATTCAAAGTACAAGGTTTAGAAAGGTCCTAGGATGTCTCATAAGCAACATCGAGTAGAGTATTATTCATGAGTGTGAAGAGCGCCACACTTATGAATTAGACGCTATAAGATGTTTAGGAAATTCAATTTTTTCATCATTCTAAAGTCATGCGTTAGAGTGTAACTCTATATGTATCTCTTGTAATCCCTATCTGATGCTTTTCAGGATATGGCCGATCGAAGGGCATATGGTAGAAGTAATGCGGGAGATAATATGGAACGAGAAGCTCTTCAAATTAGGGGGCGAGCAAGTGACTATTGAAAAGTTTAGGGTTTCTTTTCAAGTGTTCGCCCAAGCCATGACGGCTCAAGTCAATAGAGAGGTTGTGGCTCCCGTAAACTATAATATGGGTACGGCGTCATCGAGGGTGAGGGATTTCACTAGAATGAACCCTCCGGAATTTCATGGTTCTAAGGTTGAGGAAGATCCTCAAGAGTTCATTGATGAGGTGTACAAGGTGCTAATGTGTGACGCCGGAGGAAAAGGCGGAGTTGGCCGGTTTTAAACTTAAGGGTGTGGCTCAAGTGTTTTTTGAGCAATGGAAATGTGAGAGGGCGGTTGATGGTGGGTCCTCTCGATTGTGAGAAGTTCAAGGTTGCTTTTCTTGATAGGTTAGTTCCCCTTTAGATGAGGGAGGTAAGGGTGCTTGAATTCATTAATCTTCATCAAGGAATCATGAGTGTGAAAGAGTATGCCTTGAAGTTCACAAAATTGTCTCGATATGCTCCTACTATGGTTGCCGATCCTAGGGCAAGGATGAGTAAGTTTGTTTTAGGAGTGTCCTAAATGGTGGTCAAGGAATGTCGTACCGAAATGCTTAACAATTACATGGATATTTCTCATCTCATGGTTCATGCTCAATAAATAGAAAAGGAGAAACTTGAGGAAAGATTTAGTGAGGCAAAGAGGGCTAAGACCGGTGATGGTAATTTCTCACATTCAAGGTCCGATGGACATGGTCGTTCTAGATTTCGACAAAGGTTTTCCGAACAAGGTTCCTCCAATGATCCTTCTAAGTTCAACAAAGATAGGGTGCCTTACCCTAAGCCTCAAGGTTGAAATGGTGGTGGATTCTCTTCAGCTACTTGTGCAAAGTGTGGGAAGAAGCATGAGGGCAAGTGCTTAGCTGGTACGAATGGTTGCTTTGGTTGTGGTAAGAGTGGTTATAAGATAAGGGATTGTCCATTTCTCACGGCTATGGGAAGAGAAGGTAAGCAAGCTCCATCAAGTTGTTCGGGTTCAAATGCTCCCAAGCAAAATCGATTCTAAGCACTTTCAGCTCGCCATGAGTAAGAGGGTTCTCCCGATGTGGTTACCTATATGTTGAAATCTTTCACTTTGATGTTTATGCTTTGCTTGATCCTGGTGCTACCTTGTCTTTTGTGACGCCATATGTGGCTATGATGTTTGATGTTCTTCCAGATGTTTTGTCGCTAAGAGAGTCTATAGAAATTGTCCTATCTCCTTATCCCATAGACTCACTCATGTTGATCTTATAGAGCTTGATATGTTAGAATTTTACATTATTCTTGGAATGGATTGGTTGCATTCTTGTTATGATTCTATTAATTGTAGGACCCGAGTGGTCAAGTTCCGATTCCCAAATGAGCCTATCCTAGAATGGAAGGGTGGAAATTCCATGCCTAGAGGTCAATTTGTGTCATGTCTTAAAACTAGAAAGATGATTTCTAAAGGGTGCATATACCATCTTTTTAGGGTGAGGGACATGGATTCTGAAATCCCTACTCTTGAGTCAGTTCTCGTTATTAATGAGTTTTCGAAATTATTTCCTGATGATCTACCCGGTGTTCCTCCCGAAAGGGAAATAGACTTTTGTATTGATCTCCTTCCCGACACGAAACCTATCTCCATTCCTCCTTATCGGATGGCTCCATAAGATCTTAAGTAGTTAAAGGAGAAATTAAAAGATTTTTTGGATAAGGGTTTCATCCGACCAAGTATATCTCCATGGAGTTCCCCAGTTTTGTTTGTTAGAAAGAAAGATGGTTCACTTAGTATGTGCATTCACTACCGTCAATTGAACAAGGTTACCATCAAGAATAAGTATCCTTTCCAAGGATAGATGACTTGTTTGATCAACTCCAACGGGTAATTTACTTTTCTAAGATCGATCTTGGGTCGAGTTATCACCAATTGAGGGTGAAAGAAGATGATATTCTGAAAACGGCTTTCTGGACTAGATATGGCCATCATGAATTCCTAGTGATGTCGTTTGTGTTAAAAAATGCTCTAGTCGCGTTTATGGATTTGATTAATAGAGTGTTTAGACAATATCTTGATATGTTTGTGATTCTGTTCATAGATGAAATTCTGATTTACTCAAGGGCATAGGGTGAGCATGCCGATCATTTAAGGGTTGTATTGCAAGTCCTTAAGGACCAACAACTCTTTGCGAAGTTTAGTAAATGTGAGTTTTTGCTAAGGTACATTACTTTTCTAGGTTACATTATTTTCGGTAAGCGTATTGAGGTAGATCCTAAGGAGACGGATGTGGTTAAGAATTGGCCTAGACCTCTATCACCTTCGAATATTCAAAATTTCTTGGGTTTGGCTGGTTATTATAGGAGGTTTGTTGAAGGGTTTTCCTGGATTACTTCCCCACTGACGGCTTTGACTCAAAAGAAGGTTAAGTTCACTTGCTCCGAAGCATGTGAGAAGAGCTTTCCTGAGTTGAAAGATAAACTTACTCCAGCTCTGATATTGACTCTACCGGAAGGGTCCACTGGTTTTATGGTTTATTGTGATGCTTCAAGGATTGGGTTAGGTTGTGTTCTTATACAAAATGGATAGGTTATTGCCTATGCTTCAAGGCAGCGCAAGATTCATGAAAAGAACTATCCTACTCATGACTAAGAATTAGCGGCGGTTGTGTTCGCTTTGTAGATTTGGAGGTATTATTTGTATGGTGTCCATGCTGACATTTTTACCGGCCATAAGAGTTTTCAATATGTTTTCAAACAAAAAGATCTAAATCTTCACCAAAGGAGGTGGCTTGAGCTGTTAAAGGACTATGACATGAGTGTCCACTATCATCCCAGAAAGGCAAACGTGGTGGCAGATGCTCTTACTTAATTGTCTTTGTGTAGCGTTGCTCATGTTAAGGATGGTAAGAAATAATTGGTTCGTGATGTTCATAGTTTGGCCCGATTGGGTGTCCAGTTGATTGATTCTAGTGAAGGCGGTATTATGATTTGCAATGGTCCGAAATTGTCCTTTGTGACCGATGTGAAGACAAAGCAAGATCTTGATCCTTATTTGGTTGAATTGATGGAAGCGGTGCTCAAGAAGTTTGTTGAGGCTTTCTCCCAAGGAAGAGATGGTGTGTTTCAATATCAAGGTCATTTATGTGTTCCCGATGTGGATGACCTAAGAGGTAAAATTTTGTCGGAAGCCCACGGTTCTCGATATTCCATTCACCCAAGAACTACCAAGATTTACCGTGATTTGTGGGAGATCTATTTGTGGAATGGGATGAAGAAGGATATTGTGGAATTTGTGGCTAAGTGTCCTAATTGTCAACAAGTAAAAGTTGAGCATCAAAAGCCGGGAGGTTTGTCCAAAGATATTAGTATTCCTACTTGAAGTGGGAAGATTTGAATATGGACTTTATTGTTGGTTTACCATGCATTCGGCAGCAATACAATTTGATTTGGGTTATTGCGGATCGTATGACAAAATCAGCCCATTTCATTCCCGTCAACGTTTCTTAGTCGGCGGAGGATTATGCTAAGTTGTACTTGAGAGAAATGGTTAGGTTGCATGGAGTGCGTTTATCCATTATTTCCGATCGTGGTGCACAATTTACTTCTCAATTTTTGAAGTCTTTCAAAAAGAGTCTTGGTACTCGTGTTAAGCTTAGGACGGCCTTTCATCCTCAAACCAATGGGCTAGCAGAGCGTACTATCCAAACTTTGTAAGATATATTGAGAGGTTGTATGATTGATTTCAAGGGTAATTGGAATGATCATTTGCTTTTGCTTGAATTTGCTTATAAGAATAACTACCATTCTAGTATTGGTATGGCTCCATTTGAAGCTCTCTATGGTAGGAGGTGTAAATCTCCTATAGGTTGGTTTGAAGTTGGTGGAATTGTTTCGATAGGTCCCGACTTTGTACATGAGGCTATGGAGAAAGTTCGGCTTATTAAAGAAAGATTGAAAATGGCTCAAAGTTGACAAAAGTCCTATGCCGATTTTAGAAGGAGAGATTTAGAATTTGAGGTTGATGAGTAGGTTTACTTGAAAATTTTACCCATTAAGGGTGTAATGATTTTCGGGAAGAAAGGAAAGCTTAGTCCCCGTTATGTAGGCCCATATCAAATTTTGAGACGTGTTGTGAAGGTTGCTTATGAACTTGACTTGCCTAATGATTTGGCATCGGTGCATCTGGTTTTCCATATCTCCTTGTTGAAGAAATGTGTTGGTGATCCGTCATCTATAGTGCCATTAGAGAATCTTGGTATAAAGGATAGTCTTTTCTATGACTAAGTCCCGGTTGATATTTTAGACCGGCAACTCCGTAAGCTATGAAATAAAGAAGTTGCTTCCATGAAGGTTCTTTGGAGGAATCAATTAGTTGAGGGTGATACTTGGGAGTCCGAGGCCGATAAGATATCCCGATATCCTCATCTTTTTTCCTCTGATCCTACTCTAGCTTGAGGTACCTAGTACCTCATGGTTCATTCTTTTGGTTTCATGTGTCTTTGTTGTTCCCATGATTCCTTGTTTATGCATGTTCATGAAAAGTCTCAATCTTGAGAAATGAGCTAGCTTTATTGATTTCCCTTTGAATGTGAATTGAAGTAAGCTTTCATGAAATGATGTTTTGAACATTCTTTAACTTGGAGTTGATGTTTCCTTCTCGAATATGTGCATTTATATGATTGCATGCATGTTGGGTTGTTAGGTTAAATCCTTATTCTTGTCATGATGCCTTGATTCCCATTCAAAGACGAATGTTCCCAAGGGGAGATATTGTAACACCTTTGATTCGTAAGGGAAAGAATTTCAGTTTTCTTGGATTTGCTAGTGCCAGTACCAACGGAACCACCTAAGGCCCATAGACTTACCTACGAACCATAGGTCAGGCCCGTGGTTGGATTTTCATGGTTCCTTAAAAATGTTAAGCCTCTGTACTTTTATACGGCTCGACAGGATGGACCGTCGATCCGTGCACAAACCATAGGTAGGTCCCGTAGGTAAGACCCATACTTAGTTAAAATTTTCAGGGCCAAGAATTTGATATACGGTGGCCATGTACGGGTCATATATCGACTCATGAACCGCACATGGAGTCCGTCGTTGCAGGATCCATGTTGGCAGTCTCTGAATCTATCTACGGTGGGACAAGACGGTCCGTATGTTGACTCACAGACCGTAAGTCCAACTGTAGATAGGGGTCCGACGGTTATTTTTAAAAAGGGCTTTTGGGTCTCTTCCCTAGATGTTTAATTCCTAATCTAAGTCCGTTTGGACCTTAACCTAGACCCTATATAAACCTTTTAAGCCAAATTTTACCCTTTCCAAAACTTTCCCAAAACACTAATCTCCAAAATATCTCTCTCTCTAGAAAAGCTTGAAGAAGTAGAAATGAAACTAGGGTATCAAGATCAAGCCTCCTAATTCTCTATTGATTTCAAGCTTTTGGCAACAAGGTATGATATTCTTCATGTATGGAGCCCTTTTCTCCATAGAGTTCCAAAATTTCCTATTTTTTTCAAGTTAGAAATCCTCTATGGAAGTTAGGGTTTTTCTTCTATGTCATGGGTTCTTTTCAATGTTGATTTAATAGATTGTTTTATGAACTATGAAGCATGAATTGAGTTGAATTTCATGAATTAAGATGAATCCCCATGAACCCATGTGATTTCCCCAATTTCAAAATTTATGAATTTGTTGATGGGTTGAATTGTGAAGAAGATGAATTTTATGAAATCTATATGAACTCATGCATGATTTATGTTTCCTAAAGCTATGATTTCAAGATGAATTGTGATTGACCAAAAGATGGGTTTTATGAAAGTATGCAAGCTCAATTATGAAATTTATGATTATTTTTTAATTGCTTTGAGATTGAAGCTTATTGATGATGTGGTTGAGTTGTGAAAAGTTTTCTCACATAGTACTCAATCTATGAATATGAAAGGACTTTTCTCACATAAAGGATTCATAACTTGTTGAAAGGCTTTCTCAACTAAAGTTGAATAAAAAAGTTTAAGGAGCTACTCTAATGACCTTTAGCTTTGATTGGTAACTCTAGTTGTACCTTTCCATGAATAATAAGATGAATAAGTACTATGACAATTCCGTGGGATTTATGCTTAGCACCGAGCGGATATTGCAATGGAAGCTCTACCTTAGTAGAGGCCGGTTTTCTAGTAGCAATCTCCTTATCACTTACCTATGTGCTCCTATAGGATGATGGTCTATGATAGACACTAGCTAGTGGATCCACATAACCTATATGTTAAGTAAATGGTCCTACCTTGGCAAGTAGGGTGGCCCTATCGGTGTGGGGTTAGACACCAGAATCCATGTTGATAGCTCACATGGTCTTACATGTCGGTTAAGGCTACTTCCCACAACAAAGAACTAAAGTGCTTTTAAGATATTTCACAAGTGATGTAAAGATGTTTAGCTTGCTATGATTATGGTTTATGACTTATGTTTTTAACCTTTTCATGATTTAGCTTGGCCATTGCATGTCATGAAAAGTTCCCATTTTTTCATGTTTAAATGATCTTGTGCATTGTTGTCATGCTTGGTACTTGATTGTACTAACACATACTCTTGCCTACATTGATTTATTAATGTAGGGCGTGACAATCTTCTCCATCTATTCGTGGCTAGAGCCTAGTTGAAGGATTCTTGAAGATTTGTGAGTCCTCATGCTTCGAGGACCGAGACTCTTTCATTTCTTTTATGTCTTTCTATTCTAGACTTTTGAATGTGATTTATGGGTTACGTCCCCGTCACTCAATGATGTAATAGGTGGCTTGAGACTATGTAGATTTCCGCTTCGTTATGTAAAACTTTTAAGACCTGGACTTGTTTTTATATACTCTTGATTTCCATTATCTTGTCTATGCATGCTAAGTGGCTTGTATGAGGCCCTTACGGGGACTTGTACGTCATGTCACTTCTAGGGAGTACCTTGGGTCGTTACATATGTCCCATAACTCTGTTCCACTATAGGTTTTTCTTAGATAGACATTAGCTAGTGGATGCACTTTAGCCCAAGTTCATGGTCCTTACCTTGGCTAGAAGGACAATGTCTTTTCGCTGTGGGATAGTGACCAGATTCAATGTTTGAGATCACATTTTCTATGCCGGTGACGGCTAAACTTCCCCCAATGAACTAATCCTACTTTCTAAAATTATTTCAAATGTGTTTTATAAGATTATTAGCTTGCATTGACTATGGTTATGATTTATGTTTCCTAACATGTTATTTCCTGATTTAGCTTGGTCATTGCATGTCATGTAAAATCCCTTTTAGCATGATTTCATATCTCTTATGCATCTCTATCATACTTGGTACATTCCATGTACTAGCGCATCCTTGTTCCTACATTATTTCAATAATGTAGGGCTTGACGACTCTTCTCCCTCCATTCAAGGTTAGTTGATTGCAATAGAGATTTAAAAAAATGGGGAATCCTGATACTTTGAGGATGATGTAACTTTTATAGCTTTATGTTATTTCAGTTTTTAGACTTTGCATGGGTTACGCCCCAAATCACTTTTATTGATGTAGTAGATGGTATATAGAGACTTATGTTTAGACATTAGCTTGTCAAACTCTTTTATATAGAATTATACTTTTAAACTCTTTTGTTTCTATTATCTTTATAATGTCTGCTAAGTGCACTGGGTCGTGACAAACATTGTATTCAAAGTATAAGGTTTAGAAAGTTCCTAGGATGTCTCATAAGCAACATCGAGTAGAGTATTGTTCATGATTGTGAAGAGCGCCACACTTATGAATTAGACGCTATAAGATGTTTAGGAAATTCCATTTTTTCATCATTCTAAAGTCATGCGACAGAGTGTAACTCTATATGTATCTCTCGTAATCCCTATCTGATACTTTTTAGGATATGGCCAATCTAAGGGCATATGGTAGAAGGAATGCCGGAGAGAATGTAGAACGAGAAGTTCTGGAAGCCCCTCAAGAAGATCTTCAAGTTAGGGCCCACCCTTTAGCCGAGCAAGTGATTAATACAGAGTTTAGGGTTGGTTTTTAGGTGTTGGCTCAAGGCATGACGGCCCAAACTAATAGGGAGGTTGTGTTTTGCGTGAACTCTAATGTGGGTACGACATCAACTAGAGTGAGACAGCAACTAGAGTGAGGGACTTCACTTGGATGAATCCTCCGGAGTTTTATGGTTCCAAGATTGAGGAAGATCCTCAAGAGTTCATCGATGAGGTATAGAAGGTTTTTATGATCATAGGTGTGACGCCATAGTAAAAGACAGAATTGGCCGCTTATCAACTAAAGGGTGTTGCTCAAATTTTGTTTAACCAATTGAAGGTAGAGAGGGTTGCTAATGTGAGTCCTCTTGATTGGGAAAAGTTTAAGGTTGTGATTTACTTGATAGGTTCTTTCCTCTTGAGATAAGGGAGGCAAAGGTTCTTAAATTCATTAACCTTTGTCAAGGAAATATGAGCGTGAAGGATTATACTTTGAAATTCACATAATTTTCTAGATATGCTCCTACTATGGTTGCCGATCCTAGGGAAAGGATGAGTAAGTTTGTTTCGAGTGTATCTGAAGTAGTTGTTAAGGAATGTTGTACCGCCATGCTCATTAAGAAAATGGATATTTTTCGCCTAATGATACATGCTCAACAAATCGAAGAGGAGAAACTTAATGAGAAGTCTAGGGAGGCAAAGAGGGCTAAGACCTTTAATGGTGGCTTTTCACACTCAAGATTCGATGAACATGGTCGTTCTAAGTTTCGACAAAGGTTTTTCGGAAGAGATTCCTCTAATGCTCCGGCTCCTTAGTTCAATAAGGAAAGGGTGTCTAACCCTAAGCCTCAAGGAGGAAATGGTGGTGGATCTTCGTTGTCTACTTGTGCTAAATGTACAAGAAACCATGAGCGTAAATGCCTGGCCGGTTCCAATGCATGTTTTGGTTGTAGCAAGACGGACCATAAGATAAGGGATTATCCCTCAGTTGATAAGAATGAAGGAGATAACCGTCAATGGGCTCAACCATATCTTTTGTAAGGTTCTAGTGGGAGTCAGAAGCAAAATAGATTTTATGAACTCCAAACTCGACATGATCAAAAAGGTTCTCCCGATGTTGTTACCAGTATGTTGAATGTTTTTAATCTTGATGTTTATGATTTACTTGATCCCGGTGCTACCTTGTCTTTTGTGATGCCATACGTGGCTATGAAGTTTGATATTCTTCTAAATGTGTTGTTAGACCCTTTTTCTGTCTCTACACCTATTGGTGAATCTATTATGGCTAAGGAACTCTATAGAAGTTGTGCCACACATGATGATCTTATATAGCTTGATATTTTAGATTTCGATGTTATTCTTGGGATGGATTGGCTGCATTCATGTTATGCTTCCATTGATTGTAGAACCCGAGTGGTCAAGTTTCAGTTTCCAAAAGAACCCATCCTAGAGTGGAAAGGAGGAAATTTTATGCCTAAAGTTCAATTTGTTTCATGTCATAAAGCTAGAAAGATGGTTTTTAAGCGTTGCATATACCATCTTGTTCGGGTTAGGGATATGGGTTTCGAAACCCTTATCTTTGAGTCGGTCCCCGTTGTTAATGAATTTCCAGAAGTGTTTTCTAATAATTTACTCGGTGTTCCTCCCAAAAAGGAAATAGACTTCGGGATTGACCTTCTCCCCGATACGCAAGCTATCTCTATTTCTCCTTATCGAATGTCTCTTGCAGAACTTAAGAAATTGAAGGAGCAATTGAAAGACTTGTTGGATAAGGGTTTCATCCGACCGAGTATCTCTACATAGGGTGCTCCTATTTTTTTTCTTCAAAAGAAAGATGATTCAGTTCGTATGTGCATTGATTATCGGCAATTGAATAAGGTTACCATCAAGAATATGTATCCTCTACCAAGGATAGATGATCTTTTCGATCAACTCCAAGGAGCGAGTTACTTCTCTAAGATTCACATTCGGTCAGCTTATCACCAATAGAGGGTAAAGGAAGATGATATTCCGAAGATGGGTTTTCAAACTTGGTATGGTAATTATGAATTCTTGATAATGTTTTTTGACTTGAATAATGCTCCGGCCACATTTATGGACTTGATGAATAGAGTGTTTAGAAAATACCCTGACATGTTTGTCATTGTGTTTATCAATGATATCTTGATTTATTCAAGGAGTGAGGATGAGCACACCAATCATTTTAGGATAGTGCTGGAAGTCCTCAAGGACCAACAACTCTTTGCAAAGTTTAGGAAATGTGAGTTTTTGTTGAGTTCCATGGCTTTTCTTGGTCACATAGATTCCAGTAAAGGTATTGAGGTAGATCCGAAGAAGATGAACGTGGTTAAGAGTTGGCCTAAACCTCTATCCCCTTCAAATATTCAAAGTTTCTTGGGTTTGGGTGGTTACTATAGAAGGTTTGTGGAAAAGTTTTCTTTGATTGCCTCTCCATTGACATCATTGACCCAATAGAAAGTTATGTTTGTATCGGCTGAAGCGTGTGAGAAGAGATTCCAAGAATTTAAACACAAACTTATCTCTGCTCAGATATTGAGTTTACCGGAAGGATTCGATGGGTTTATGGTTTATTATGATGTTTCAACGGTCTTACTAGGATGTGTCCTTATGTAAAATGAGAATTTTATTGTTTACTCTTAGCCACAACTTAAAATCCATGAAAAAAACTATCCTACCAATGATTTGGAACTAGCGGCAGTTGTATTTGCTTCAAAGATTTTGAGGCATTACTTATATGGTGTTCATGTTGATATCTTTACCGACCACAAAAGTTTTCAATATGTGCTCAAGCAAAAGGATCTAAATCTTCACCGAAGGAGGTGCGTTGAGTTTCTAAAGATTTATGATATGAGTGTCCTCTATCACCCCCCAAGGAGAATGTGGTGGCAGTTCCCTTTAGCGGGCTATAAATGGGTAGTGTTGCTCATATAGAGGATTATAAGAAGTAGTTTGTTTGAGAAGTTGATAGACTAGCCCGATTTGATGTTCTGTTTGTTGATTCTACTAAAGGTGTGTTATGATTCTTAATGGTTCTGAATCGTCATGTGTGTCCGATGTGAAAGCCAAGCAAGGTCTTGATCCGATTTTGGTTGAGCTTAAGGAAGTGGTGCTTAAAAATTCCATTGAGGCTTTCACCCAAGGGGGAGATGGTGTATTTTAATATTAAGGTCATTTGTGTGTTACCAATGTTGATAATTTGAGGGAATAGATTTATCGAAAGCCCATAGTTCTCGATATTCCATTCACCCGGGAGCAACGAAGATGTACCGTGACTTGCGGGAGGTCTAGTGGTGGAATGGGATGAAAAAGGATAGTGCAAAATTTGTGGCTAAGTGTCCTAATTTTCAACAAGTGAATGATGAGCATCAAAAGTTGGGAGGTTTATCCCGAGATATTAGTATTCCTACTTTAAAGTGGGAAGATTTGTATATGGACTTTATTATTGGTTTACGCCACCCTTGATGACAACATGAATTGATTTGGGTTATTGTAGATCGTATGACGAAATCAGCTCATTACATTCTCGTCAAAATTTATTATTTAGTGGAGGACTATGCTAAGTCGTAGTTGAGGGAAATGTATAAGTAACATGGAGTACCCTTATCCATTATCTATGATTGCAGTACCCAATTCACTTCTCTATTTTGGAAATCTTTTTTAGAAGGGCCTTGGAACTCGTGTTAAGTTTAGAATAGCCTTTCATCCTCAAACCGATATGCAAACGAAGCGTACGATCAAGAATTTCGAAGATTTGGTGAGAGTTTGTGTAATTGACTTCAAGGGTACTTAGGATGATCATTTGCCTTTGATTGGGTTTGCTTATAATAATAGCTACCAATCGAGCATTGGTATGGCTTCGTTTGAGGCTCTTTATGGTAGGTGGTTAAGATCTCCTATAGGTTGGTTTGAAGTCAGTGAAGTTGCATTGATATGTCCCGAGTTTGTACATGAGGCTATGGAGAAAGTTTGGCTTATTAGAGAAACATTGAAAATGGCTCAAATATGACAAAGTCCTTTGCTGATGTTAGAAGAAGATATCGAGAATTTGTTGTTAATGATTGGGTTTACTTAAAAATCTCACCCATGAAGAGTGTAATGAGAGTTTGAAAGAAAGGGAGGCTTAGTTCTTGTTATATGGGCCCATATCAGATTTTGTGGCAAATTGGTAAGGTTTCATATGAACTTGAATTGCCTAATGACATAGCATCGGTGCATCTAGTTTTCCATGTCTCTTTGTTGAAGAAATGTTTTGGCGATCCAACATCTATTGTACCATTGGAGAGCCTGGGTATAAAGGAGTCTTTTTTATGAAGAAGTTTTGGTTGAGATTTTGGACTGACATGTTAAGAAGTTAAGGAATAAGAAAGTTGCATTCGTCAAGGTCTTATAAAGGAATCAAAGAGTTGAGAGTGGTACTTGGGATATCGAGGCTGATATGATGTCCCGTTACCCCATCTCTTTCCCTTTGATCCTACTCTCGCTAGGGGTATTTAGTTCCTCGCGGTTCATCATCATGGCTAAGCCATTTTTATATTTCCTCATGCATGAATGCTGATGATACCTGGCTCTTAAGATTTTGAGTATGACTTGCAAGGATTGCTTATGAAATAAGTTTTGAAAATGTTTAAGATAGGAGTTGATGTCTCTGCTTTGTTATGTGATGTTGATGAAATTGAATTCACGTTGAGCTGTTAGATCATGTTCCTACCCTCTTTATGTTCCTTGAGTCCCATTCGAGGATGAATCTTTCCAAGTGGGAGATATTGCAACACCTCGGATTCGAAAAAAAAGGAAATTGCAATTTTAGGGTTGCAGACATGACCTACGGCTCCCACCTATGGTTGGTAGAACCATCTATTTGCCGTAGGTGGCATTCGTAGGTAGTGGGGAATTAATGTTACAAAAACAAGTCTCAGAACCATTTTTTACAGTTCACTAAGACTTCCCGTCACTCTATGTACGAGTCGTAGATAGGTTTAGTCGGTCACTCCAAGACTTTGTGAAATTTAAAGGAAAATATTATGTCCTACGGTTGCCATGTACGGTCTAAATGTAGACCTACCAACCGTATATGGGTCCCGTCGATTGATGGTCAAAAATCATGTTTCTAAATCTACCTACGGTTGACCAGGATAGTTCGTTATAGGACCTACGGACCGCAGGTGAGGTTCGACAGTTATTTTTAAATGACTTTTTGGTGTTTTTCCTAATTGATTAATGCCTAAAATAGGTCAATTTGATCCTAATCCTACACCTTATATAAGCCTAAAATATAACTTTTCTAATCGTTCTTCGAATTCCCCCAAATCCCTCCAAGTTCTTTCCCCAAATTTCCCTATCTAAAAATTAAAGAAGATGCCTAGGATTTCAAGGTCAAGTCTCAAAATTACCCATTGATTCTGGGCTTTTGACATCAAGGTATGATATTATTCACCTATGCAGTCCTTTCTTCCGTAAGGTTCCTAAATTCTTCAATTTTTCAAGTTAGTATCTCCAATTGAAATTAGGGTTTAATTTAATCTCATGGGTCCTTATCAATTATGATCCAATTGATTGTTTTATGTATTTTTATGCATGAATTGAAGTAATTGCATGTTTTAAAATTGAATTCACATAAACCCATGCATGATCCACTATTTCTAAACTTTCATCATATGATCAGGCTTTTGAACTATTAAAGATGAATTTATGAAGATACACATGTTTCCTCATGGAATTGATATAAATTATTAGTTCACATGGTCTATGTCGGTTAAGGCTAAACTTCCCAAAATAATTAACTAATGCTACTTTCTAAAAGTATTTCAAACATGTTTTATAAGATGATAAGCTTGCATTGACCATGGTTATGATTTATGTTTCCTACTATGTTATTTTATGATTTAGCTTAGTCATTGCATGCCATGTATAATCTCTTTTAGCATGATTTCTCATCTCTTATGCATCGCTATCATACTTGGTACATTCCATGTACTATAGCATACTTGTGCCTACATTGTCTCACTAATGTAAGGCTTGACGACTCATCTCCCTCGATTCGTGGCTAGTTGATTGCATTAGAGATTTGAAGACTTGTTGAGTCCTAACACTTCAAGGATGATGTCACTTTTATAACTTTATGTCATTTCAGTTTTCAGACCTTGTATGGTTTACACACCAAATCCCTTCTATTGATGTAGTAGATGGCATATTGAGACTTATATTTAGACTTTCACTTGTCAAACTCTTTTATATGAAATGATACTTTTAAACTCTTTTGTTTCTATAATCTTGTATAATGTATGCTAAGTATCTTGTGTAGGGCCTTTCAGGGACTTATACGCCATACCACGTCTAGGGAGTACCTCAGCCCGTGGCAATGGCAAAATATTTCGTAAATAATGGTGAGACTCTACGACATGCTCCCCCAACTAATTACGGATGTCCTCATAATATTTTTTAATAAGAATTGACCAAGCCGAGTTCATTAGAATAGCTCCTTAATCACAATTCAACTTAGGTGAGTAAACCTTTCAACCTTATGAATAGTCTATTCTAGAAACCCCTTCACAACCAAAACAACAACAACATCGATGCTTTACTCTCAAAGCAACCTTAAATAATCATCAATTTCACAAAGAAAAATGCATAACTTCATAAATTCATCTTTGATAGTTCTAAAGCTTCATCATAGGATCAACACCTAGAAATCATGGATCTACACAGGTTCAAGTGAACTTGACTTAAAAACATGCAATTATCTTAATTCATGCATAAAAAGGCATAAAACAATCACTTAGATAATAGTTAAAAAGAACCCATGAGATTGTGTAGAAATTTCTAACTTGTAAAATTGGGGGATTTAGGAACCCTATGGAGGAAAGGACTCCATAGGTGAATACTATCATACCTTGATGTCATAAGCCCACAATCATTGGTAAATTTGGAGAATTAATCTTGAAACCCTAATCTTCTTTCAAGCTTTAGATAGAGGAATTTTCAGCGAAGAACTTCGAGGGATCTGGAGAATTCGAAGAATGATCTAGAATAGTTAGAATTTTTTCTTAAAAGACTTATATAGGGTCTAGGATTAGGATCAAAATGACCTACCCTAGGAATTAATCAATCAGGAGAAAGACCAAAATGCCTTTAAAAATTAACTATTTGCTTCGACCTATGGTCCGTAGGTCGTACTACAGACCGTTCTGGTCAACCATAGAAAGATTCAAAAATTATTAATTTGGAGCTTTAATTGACAAAACCCATGTATAGTTCGTAGGTCTTCGTTCGGTCCGTACATGCCAACCCTAGGTCACCACGTTATGCTTTAAAATTTCACTAAGTCTTGGGGTCACCTACAAGACCTATCTACGACTCGTTAGAGGAATAACTGACCATCTTGTTGAACCGTAAAAAGGGTTATGAGACTTGATTTCTTAAAATTATTTCCCCACTACCTATGGATGCCATCTACGGTCCATAGGTGATACTACCAACTGTAGGTCATGTCTGCGACCCTAAAATCTGACTTTTCCTTCTTCTCCAAGTCTGGGGTGTTACAATATCTCCCCCTTGGAGACATTCATCCTCGAATGAGACTCAAGGAAATATAAAGGGAATAGGAAGAAGATCTAACAGCTCAAAAAGAATGCAATTTCATTAACATCGCATAACCAAGGAGAAATATAGACTCCTGGCTTAAAAATGCTCAAAACACAATTTCATAAGGTATCCATGCAAGTCGTCTACGGTTGGTGACCTACGACTCGTAGTAAGATCGAACGGCTCGTAGGTAACTTCCGTCATTCAGCAGTTGGTAGATATTCTGAGGGTAACTTTCTACGGGCCTGATCTAGATCTCTTAGATCTTAGCATGACTCATCCTGTTCTTTCGTCAATGAAGTACTGAAGCTCATCCTCTCTGAATTTTTCTACGATTCTTCATTTACGGTTCGTAGCAGGAATTACGGCTCGTCATTCTTCAGCCATCATTCAATACTTAGCTTCAATTCAAAGCACCTGAACCTTCGACTTCAACCTACGGCTCGTCAAAGGAGTGACTGCACGTAAGTCAACTAGTACATCCACACAAAAAACTCTGCTACTGTAATATTTTAATCATCAACTGCACCAACAACCTATTTCCTGTAAAATTCAAATAGAATACTATCACATCCAATAACAAATGCTTAAGACACATGCTAAATTCTAAATCTTTTGCATCAAAAGTTCCATAAACTCACGGTACATCAACACCCTCAACTTAAAATCGTTGATTGTCCTTAAACAACACAACAAACTCTAAACGACACTTTGTGCATAACTAACCCACAATTCAAGCAATCACGCAACATTTTATAAATCATCATTCTCCTTGTTTATTTTCATTAAAGTGCAATTTTTCTATGTAAACTTTACAAGCTAACCCATGCGGTTTTTCTATATAAACTTTACAAGCACTCATGCGGATCAATACATGACATAGACATACCAATAGACCCATTCAGATACACAAACAATAATCACCAAGATACTGATTCTTCAATAATGTCACTTGTGCTCTTACTACAAAGAAATCCCTTTTTCACACATATTTTTAAATTTAGTGAGGGACTCAATATTCACTCAAACTCAGAAACAAATTCAGTACAGTTTGTGCTCAATGCTATAGGCTTGCCCTTATTTTCTCCGCTTTTACTTTCCAAACTATTCACTTAGGATCACTACAGGACTTTTTAGCTTGTAATGTAGGCTTAGGGTTGGGTTGGACATATTTAAATATTAAGTGACTTTTCTGCACTCCTTGACATTACATTGGCTAGTTTACCTCTTTTACAACCAATTCTAACATCATCTTACTTTATGCTCTTCTCCTTACGATTCGTTGAAGCTTGAGTGTGAATTTTGACTTGATCTTCTTGTTTTACTCATCTTTACTTTTAATTCTTTTTTTTCTTTTTGATCAATAACACATCAATATTTTTGCTCATTTTTTCTTTCTTTTCTCTACACACGACTCTTTTCTTACCCTTTCTTTCTTGTTTTCCCCCTTTCTTTCTTGTTTTCCTTCATAATAGCCACCCTCAACTTAGATGTCTAATATGAATTGAGGTGCACAATGTCCATAGGAATGACCAGGGCAAAGATTAAGGTACAACTTTGCAGTAGCCACCCTCAACTTAGGTTTTTGGCCTACGTAGAGGTACACAATGTCCAAAAACGGACTAGGGCCAAAAAAGAGTTTAATCAGATATTCAAGGAAGGTGAATTTGGTGTATCAAAAGAATGGTATTCGTTAGGCTAGAACATTCGGATCGAATGAGGGAATTAATCCTTTTTGGGTTGTTATTTTAGGCTTAAGTGGACTCATTATAAATAATGGCCTAGGATCATTTCCCAAGTTCAAGTGTAAATCATCTGAGCATGACTAATGGTGCAATTTCAAGATTGGCACATACCATATGAATGTACAAACAATTCTCTCACACACACATGCAACCTTGTTTCACTATTGAATCAACAATGTATCTAGTTCATGTTATAGCTTAAGTCATTTTGTCTTATCGCTTCCTGTCATGTCATACAAAGATCCTACACATTCAACTTATCAGATTAACAGACATAGCACAAATCAAAATTTTGAGTGATGTCAATTTAATGCTCTATTGCAATCATGCTTTTATTTCTAGGTTACTTTTACACATTTACTATCTTAAACATGCCGGTTCAATAGAAATTAAAACAATTCCTTGGGGGAAAAGAACACGGGCAAGAAAACCCCACGAAAGGATTTTGGGTTGAGTTAGTCTGACTTCACCCCAACACTCACATTCCATTCATCCCACCCCCACACAAAAAGTAGGGCAACACCCTCAATGCACAAAGAAAAGTAATGACATAGGGTGAGACAAACATGTGATGCATAAGTGCCAAAGACCCATCAAGAAGTTGGTGGGCTCGGTAGCACGGAACCCACTGGAGTCACATATGTGGCGCCCTCAGTAACGCCCTCCATAGTACTAGGAGTATCAACAGGAGTACTCCCGGAGCAAGACGTTCATACAGAAAAATCTCGCTCTCTATGCTGCCGCATCTTCTAATCAATGCGCGACTACCTCTGAGCTACCTCAAACTACTGCTTCTCCTTCTTTTTAGCTCTCCGCTCCTCCTCAGTATCAATAGTCCACTTTGAACCCCGTGTGCACTTTTTGGTAGCATGATGAGGGGCAAGGGTAGGCTCACCCAAACCAAGTAGTGCATTAATCACTACATTGCCAGCACCAACCTCAGGAGTCAACTCTGGTAGGATAGAAGCAGCCAGCACCAATGCATCAATATTGGCACGAAGTTTGTTCAACTCCGTCTGGAATGTAGCTTAATCAAAAGAAGGCCCAGCTAAGGCCTATCCATCATATGGCTCTGAAAAGCATCAATCGGTCATTCTACGACATGTATTTTGACCTCAACCGCCTTCTCCGTCCTGCCTTAGATTCTTCTATGGACTTCTTCATCCATGGCCTGATGTGCTACAGAAGAGTCGCTATTAGAGTCTCAAATTTGAGGACTCTGGCTAATGGCAGCATGGCAAATCCTGTTGTAGCGGGAGAACATGGTGTGCTCGTAACTGAGCCTAAAACACGGGAAGGGGGCAGATTTCTTGGGCTCTGTAGCATGGGTTGGAATAGTGCCTTTATCTGCCTTATCGGGTGCTGATGCATGTTCATGGTCATTGTCACCTAAATGTATGACTCACCAAAGTAGACTGGCACAATCGCCTCGTGACATAATCTTAAGATAAGGCAAGAAAATTGCATTGTGGTAGTCTTGCGGAAGGCCCTCTCATGAATCTCTGAAATAATGAGCCAGGAAACTTCTATCTCGTGCCCCACCATCAGGCACGCTACCATCATCATCCTATCCCAAGTCAACTGATTGTCCACCATCGTAGGAGGCAACCTGGTGTGAACTATAGACCACAAAAATTTTGCAACGAAATTTAACATGGCCTTCTTAATAGAAAGGGTAAAATCTCAGACCCACTCAACATTTACCCACTGTTCAGCAATATAGCCTACCACCCATCAAGTAGACTTTCCCTTTGTGTTATGTTCCACATAGTCATTCTTTTTTTGATCAACTTCATCCTATAGTCAAATTGATCAGTATTAATTGGCTGAGTATGAGAGAGGCCATAAATAAAATGGCGTATGGTGGTCTCGGAGATGTCTAAAGGGATATCCCATACTAAAGTGGAGAGGAGTGGAGGTTGCTCTAATGGTTTTACCCTCGGGGGCATCTCCCGCTGTATCGTGGCTGCATACAATGCGTAAAACTCCCACATCATAATTGGATTGTACTTGCCCAGTGTCTTGGCCATTCACTTGCTTATATGCCTCTAAAATAACTCATGTAAAATGGGAATGGTGTGGAGGCTACTTGTGAGTAACCGCCGCTCCTCCTCAATTGGTTGGGCATGTTTGTTTTGGGCATTGAGGTAGATGGCATCGTCGTATATCTGGAACATACCCTCCACACACCACAAGTTGGGCTCACCAGTGACCCATATAGTATGAGATGGTCTGGTGGGTAGTGGGTCATGAGCCTCTGCGGTCTTTGTAGCATCTAAGGCAGATGCTGAGACAAACTCAGAGTCAGAGCAAAACTCAGACCCAACTGCCTGGCCTACTGGCGAGTATCTCGGGGTGACTTGGGTGAGTCATCCCCTAAACGAGGTTCATACTCAGACCCACTATGCTCATCGTCTATACATTAATCAATAAGCCTTTGCCAGGCAGAAGGTGTGGTTGTTTTGGCCCATCGCCCGTACGTGCGAGTAGTTTTTTCGTGGCCTCACACATGTGAAAGCTATGCTAGTACCCAAAAATGTAGAGAAAAATAAGAAAAGAAGAGAAGTAGACTATAGACCCAAAAGAAAATTAGCAGAAAGCTACTGATTTTTGGGACCAACGATTGGTACTTATGAGCCGTAGAAGATTCTACTAATCGTAGGTCCCAACCGTAGGTCAGGAAGTCAATTTTGAGTTTCTGAAGTTGAATTGACTGTTCGACAGGACAGTTTGTCAAAGGACCTACGGTCGGCACATCAAACCGTCCAAACAAACTTAGACAACTAGTCAGGATATAAGACTAACGGGGCCTCATCCATGATTCATATGTAACCTTACGAACTGTAGATCAAATCGTGAACTCTAATTTTTAGCACTGTTAGACCCCACATACATTCAACATCATAATTTCAACATTATAACATCTAAATTACTTCTAGTACATGCATTTCAACACATTTTAATGTAATTCTATTATCCCTAGGGTTTCAACTATGCAATTTAACCATATGAATACTAATTAACCATGAAACTCTACGTCAAGAGGAAAACAAGAAGGTATTAATCACATATTTACATCAAAATTCAACAACACCCACAATACCATTGTCCCAAGGGTGCTTTTCAACTATTAGAATCGATTTCAACAATAAATTAATATCCGAGGTCATGTAACAACTTTTGATTTCAACTACAAATTGAATAATTTCAAGTTAAAAATAAGTACCTTTCAAAGAAGTACAAAGTTGTGTGAGTGTGTTCTTTACACTTTTTGATACCCAACTTACTTGACTACAGACCCGGGATGTTTAATCTTAGATTAACAAGAAATGGGGAAAATGAGAGAGAGGAGGAAATATGGAAGAACTGAGGGAAAAATGGAATATATAGTGGAGTGGGGGGTGGAATTGAAGGGAAAGGGTGGATGGATTAACTATATTTGGGAGTAGGGGGATGTTTCTAATAGTTGGGGAAAGAGGGAAATGGGGTATGATTTTAAAATGAAATGTTTTATTTGTTAATGTCGTGGGTCGAGTCATATAATTTTACCCTGACTATGCCTACGAAAGCTCGTCAATGGTTTGTACATGGTTGTACAGGCCATAGTTGGGATCCGTCATTTCTCTCAACACTTATTTAAATTTTGAAAAGATATCAAGGGTCTACGGTTGCAGACTACTGACCGATAATGGATGTACGGCGCATATTGCGTAATCAGAGACTAAAAGTTGCAGTTGTATTTGGACATCAAGTTCTACAGATACCATTCACGATGCGTCGAATGAACAACGAGTCATAGATAGGAATCATAGAACCTTCTGTACTTATAATTTTTCTAGATTTTTCTTACTTTCCTGCGAATGTAGAAAGCATTAGAACTTCATTTTATGTTTTATTTACTCTTTTTGGACATGGAACCTATACTACGCTCAATAAAACACAAAACTTAACTTAATACACAATCCTAAAAATAACTAAAATTTTCTAGATTTTGCATCTTGGGTTGCCTCCCAAGTAGGGCTTTATTTAACATCACAGCACGACGCAAACCTCTTGACTACTCAGACTTCATCAAGACTCCATTATTCAATCAACTCATTGACCTCTTCCATTTGACACATATAGATTTTGATCCTCTAACCATTGACATTTAATGTCTTTCCTTCCTTGGTCTCAAGCTAGATTGCTCCATGTGAAAATACCTAGAAAAATCTGAATGGTCCTGTCCACTTGGACTTGATCTTGCCAGGAAACAATCGCAGTCTTAAGTCGAATAGAAGTACCACATCACCAGGAGCAAAATCACGCTTTTCAATCTTTTGATCGTGGTACTTCTTCATCTTTTCTTTATACATGGCGGAACTTTCATAGGCTCTTAAGCGAAACTTTTCCAGCTCATTCAATTCATTCAATCTTTTACTTGGTGAAGCATCCCAATCCAGATTCAACTTCCTGAGTGCCCACATCGCAGATAAGTGACACGACTTCCCAAAAAAATTATTAAGGAGACATACCTATGGGAGTCTTGAAATTAGTACAATAGGCCCATCATCGAGGTTTCTCGACCAATCAGTTTTGTTCGCATACACAGTCTTTGTAAGATTTGTTTGATTTCTCTTTTTGACACTTCAACTTTCCCACTAGAGAGTGGATGATAAAGAGTTGCTACGCCTTGATGAATGCCATACTTCTCAAGAAGCCTCTTGAAAAGTTTCTTACAAATGTGGGAACCTCCATCGCTAATAATCGCCCTTGCTGTACCAAATCTAGAGAAGATATTCTTTTTGAGGAACGCAGTGACACTTTTACATTCATTGTTTTAAAGCACGACAACTTCCACCTATTTGGACACATAGTCAACCACAACTAATATGTACTTCATCACATTTTAGCTCACAAACGGACCCATAAAATCAAGGCGCCAAACATCAAAGAGTTCAATCACTAGTATAGGTGTCATTGTGAGTTCTTTTTTTCTTGAAACACCTCCTTCTCTTTGGCATTGATCACACAACTTAGCGAAATCATGAGCATCTATGTGGATGGTGGGCCTGTAATAACCACATTGTGAGATTTTATGAGCAGTCAAGATACCACAATGATGACTACCAACAAGAGATGAAATGCAAGCCTCTAATATACTCATCATCTCTACCGCAGGCACACAATGACAAATAATCCCATTAGCACAGACACGAACCAAGTAAGGTTCTTCCCATAAAAACAATTTACATCAGTCATTAATTTTCTTCTTTGGTTGAATTACAAATCCGAAGGCACAACATCCCTTACCAAATAATTGGCAAAATCCGCAAACCAAGGGATAAGATCAAAAGAAGCAACAAAAGCTTATTTATCTTGGAACGTATCATTTATCTCAATTCTATTCACTAACTTCAACATATCCTCTTCCTTTAATCTGGATAAGTGATCAGCCATTTGGTTTTCTGTTCCCTTTCAATCTCTCACCTCAAAGTCAAATTCTTGCAACTATAGTACCCATCGATTTAGCCTCAGTTTTGTATCCTTCTTTGCCATAAGATACCTTATTGCAGAATGATCTATGTGCACAATAACTTTAGTGCCTAGCAAATAGGATCTGAACTTCTCAAATGCGAAGACTACAATAAGAAATTCTTGTTCGGTGACGATGTAATTCTTTTGAGCAACATTTATAGCTTTATTCGCATAATATATAAGATGAAGAATCTTCTCTCGCCTTTGCCCAAATACTACGCCGAGTGCCCCTCCACTCGCATCGCACATGACTTCAAACTGTTGTCCCCAATTCGGTGAAATAATGGTAGGTGCATAAATCCACTTATTTTTTAACACATCAAATGCTTTCAGACAAGCATCATCAAATACAAATTTCATCTCCTTTTCGAGCAGTTTGCACAAAGAGTGTGCAATGTTTGAGAAATCTTTAATAAACCACCTTTATAAACATGCATGCCTTAGAAAATTTCTAAACCCTTTCACGAAGATGGGTGGTGGCAACATTTCAATTACCTCGATCTTTCCTTCTTCAACATCAATGCCATTTTTTGAAATTCTATGGCCATGAACAGTACCATCTTTAACCATAAAATGACTTTTTTCACAGTTTAGCACAAGATTGCATTCTTCACAGCGTTTCAGCACGTCAACTAAATGTACCAAGCAATCATCAAATGAGTCACAAACTATAGGAAAGTCATCCATAAAGATCTCGATAGTGTCTTTCGCCATATTAGGAAACATTAACATCATGCAACATTGAAAAGTCACTGGTGCATTACACCACCCGAATGGCATTCTTTTGAAAGCGAATATCCCATAAGGACAAGTTAAAGTGGTATTCTCTTGGTCTTCTAGTGCTATGGAGAAATGGTTGTAGCCATAATATCCATCTAGAAATCAGTACCAACCTGTCGCGAGCTAAAATACCCCCTAGACGTGACATGGCGTACAAGACCCTGAAAGGCCTCATACAAGCCACTTAGCATGCATAATACAAGATCATAGAAATTAAAGAGTTCAAAAGACAATTTCATATCCAAAGAGTTCTATCAAAAGTAGCGGAAGTCTAAACTTTATCTTAAAGCCATCTACACATCATAGAATGAAAGATTGGGGCGTAACCCATACACGTCTTAAAAGAAAAATGACATAAAAGAATAACAAGGCAATGTCCTCAAATATATGAGGACACACCAAGTCTTTATATACTCACTAGCCACGAGCGGAATAGGAAGAATCGCCAAGCACTACATTATGAGATAATCTAGGCAAAAGTACTCATTAGTACATGAAATGTAGCAAGTATGATAACTGTGCATATAGGGTACAAAATCATGCTAAAAAGGACAATATTTAATATATAATGACGAAGTGATACATAAGGTATCATGATGAAAACATGAGTTAAACACCAAGAAGATGCAAAGATATCATACGACTTTGTGCAGACCTGTGTTTATGGTAAACAGTCGCCCGGGCCTGGTTACTGTGACCCCCTTTGTGAGGAGGCACCCCTTCTGTCATGACCCAGGGTAGCCCCTAGATGTAACATGGCATACAAAACTCCGAGAGGCCTCATACAAGCCCTTAGCACACATAACATACAAGATAATAGAGAAATAACAGTTCAAAATAGCATTTTATATCAAAACTTTACTCAAAATAGCAGAAGTCTACAACTCATGTCTCAAAGCCTTCTAATACCATAGAATATAAATAAAAGTTGTAGGGATGCAGCCCAATACAATATCTAATACTGAAAAGAAATGACAAGTAAGAACAACTCGGCCATGTCCTCGGATGGATGAGGACTCCCCAAGTCATCTTCCGAACTCTTAGTCAATGCTCTAGCTACGAGTGGATGGTGAACTGCCAGTTCCTACACCAAAGAAGTTAATGTAGGCAAGAGTGTGCGTTAACACAATTAAGTTCTAAGTATGATAGCAATGCACATAAGAATATAAATCATGCTAGAGAGAGACATAATCATGACATGCAATGGCAAAGCTAAAAAATGATAAACATGAAACATAAGCATATATCAAGGCCAAAGCAAGCTAAATCATCTTTCCTTCTTTTCTTGACTTCATCATGAGAACATTTGTTTATTAACTTGTGGGGAAAAGCCTTAACCGACATGTAAGACCCTGTGAGCTATCAACACGGAATTTGGTGTCTACCCCACACCGAAAAGAGGTGTTCTACTTGCCAAGGTAAGACCATAGCTTCTAGCTTAAGTGGATCCACTAGATAATCAATGGTCTATTCAAGACATCCAATGGGGGAACATAGTTATGGGACATGAGGGATCTCCTCTCGTCCTCTCGGTGCTAAGCATAGTTGCCACGGATTAATCATAGTCATAATCTTATCGTATCATTAGAAAGAACGGGGGATCTCCCCTACCTTACTATGAGTATACATGAGGGATATCCTCTTGTCCTTTCCATTAGAATAGTTCCATAGAAGACATGAGGAATCTCCTTTTATATTTTTCTGGATAGGCATGAGGGATCTCCTCTTGACTATCATACGGAGGGGGAAAATAGAGAGGGATCTCCTCTTATTCCTTTCATTGAATCAACTCCCTATTCTCCATAGTTAAGAAAATCCTTTCTAAATTCATCTTCAATATCTACATGTCATAAATTTTAATGCTTCAATCTCAAAGCATCATTAACTTCGTAAGAGACATGTATGAGTTCATAAGCTTTATCTTTTCTTAGTTCATCATACTCATAATTTATAAATCATAGAGTTTATATGGGTTCATGTTAGTTCAACTGATATCATACAATTCAATGCAAGCTCATGCTTAGAAAGCCATAATTAAAACAATTTACCCATACGTGAAAGAACTCACATAATAGAGGAAAATCATGCTTTTGACTTGATCATGCTAAATTCATAAGATCATCCTCAATTCATTCATAATTAATGCTTGATTTCATAGAGAATTCATAAACTTAATCAAATCATAACTCAACCCAACAATCAAAGCATAGATTATCAAATTGGGGAGAATTAGCTTAGGATCATGGGGTTCATGCAATCTTTACATCAAATCATATAATTCACGCTAATTCGTGCACTAAGTTACTTTATCACGCTAAATCGTGCACCAGGAATCATAAAATTAATAATTGGAATCAGAATTGAAGAACCCACAATGATTGATCACAAACCCTAATTCAATTGGGTTAGAGTAAACCTTTGAAAATCATGAAGAAGAAGATGTGCCCATTGGAGGAAAAGACTCGTAATGGTGAACACTATCATACCTCAAAGAAATCCACAAGAAATTAGAGAAGATTGAAGGTCTTCAATGGAGGATTCAAGCTCATTCTTCTTCCTTGAGAGTTGAGAGAGTTTCTTTTTAGAGAGAGAAATATTTGAGAGAGGAAAGTTTTGGAATGAATTAGAATCAAAGGAATTACGCTTAGAAAGTATTTATAGGTCTAAGATTAAGGGTATAACTGACTTAGCTTAATAGGTAATCAATTAGGAAAAGAACGAAAAGCCCTTAATTCAAAACTGTTGGGGCCAATCGACGGACAGGATCTATGGTCCATACATCAATTGACGAACCGTCCTGCTCTTTAATCAATTTATTCAGAAAGTTCATTTTGAGCTGAAAATTTTGCTAAGTCTGGAAGGGATCTACGGAACCCATCTACGGCCTGTTAACTTAACTACGAACCGTCCTGCTGTTCCGTAGGTCAAGGTTCAGAAACTTGGAAATCCTCAAATTTCACAATGCCATTGAGGGTTCCCACCTACGGCCTGTCAATCCATCTACGGCCCATAGGTGGCCTCCGTAGGTCACTGTCTTCAGGTGAGTTCTGCATTCTAAAATCCTTTGGAAGCTTGGGGTGTTACAATATCTCCCCCTTGGGAACATTAGTCCTCGAATGAGAATCAAGACATCTTGAGAAGGGTAATAGACACGGACTAACAACCCAACCTAGCATGCAATCACATAAGTGCACGTATCCGAGGAGGAAACATCAACTCCAAGCTAAAGCATGATCAACACATCATATCATGAAGACTTTATGCAACTCAAACTCAAATGCACATTATCATATAAGACTCTTTCATGAACATGCATAATCAAAGAATCATATAATCAACTATGACACATGAGACCAAAAGAATGAACCATGAGGAACTAAGGCCTCAACTAGACCCGAAGGTAAAAGAAAAGAAATATAGAGATACTAGGACATCACATCACCTCCGACCTCTCATATAACAACCAGAACAAGGAACTCCTTCTGGCAAATTAGTTCCCACACTTACCAATCAAGAAATACACGATCTCCCACCCTTGGGAGCAAACCCCTATAATCCTCCCGAATCCATCTCCCTTAATCCAAACATAATACCCCAGACCTCAAGAACCACAAAACAATTGATACAAGTAAACACCTAAGAAGTTTCTACAAGGATTTCAAAGTCGACCTTAAACACTCTAACCACACATGGAGTCTTATCATAGCCAATCAAATACCCAACATTAATCAATGCATAACCATAAGCTAAAGGATCATAACTTACCAATTTCCGCATCTGGGGAATCCTCTTGCTCATGACGAGCTTAAAGTGCGTAGAATCGATTTTCCTTTTGAGTGCCTGAACCCGATGAATTTTGAGGTTGAGTCCATCGATGATTATCTCCCTCCATCCTAACCACTAAGGGACAATCCCTTATCTTGTGAACCGTCTTGCCACAACCAAAGCATGCATTAGATCCGGCTAGACAATTGCCCTAAGGCTTCCCTCCACACTTAGCACAAGTGGTCAATGAGAATTCACCACCATTCCCTTCTTGAGGTTTAGGGTTAGACACCCTATCTTTGTTGAACTTAGGTGGATCATTGGAGGAATCTTGATCGGAAAACCTTTGTCGAGACTTAAAATGATAATGCCCATCAGAATTTGAATGTGAAAAATTACCATCACCGGTCTTAGCCCTCTTTGACTCTCTAGACCTCTCTTTAAGTTTTTCTTGTTCAATTTGTTTGGCATAAACCATGAGGCAAGAAGTATCCATGTCATGCACAAGCATGGCGGTGCGGCACTCTTTCACCAACAAATTGGACACTCCCGACACAAATTTACTCATTCTTGCCCTTGGGTCGGCAACTATGGACGGAGCATATCTAGCCAATTGGGTGAACTTCAAAGCATACTCTTTCACACTCATAATTCCTTGTCGAAGGTTAATAAACTCTAGCACCTTAGCCTCTCTCTTCTCAAGAGGGAAGAACCTATCAAGGAAAGCAACCTCGAATTTCTCCCAATCAAGAGGGCCCTCATTAACCACCCTCTCACTCTTCCATTGATTGAACCAAATGTGGGCGACACCTTTGAGTTGATAAGAGGCCAACTCCGCCTTTTCTTCTGACGTCACACCCATGATCATCAACCCCTTGTACACTTCATCAATGAATTCTTCAGGATCTTCCTCAACCTTAGAGCCATGGAATTCTGGAGGATTCATCCTCATAAAGTCCCTCACTCTTGATGTAGCCGTACCCACATTTGGGTACATGGGAGACACCACCTCTCTATTGGCTTAAGTAGTCACGGCTTGAGCCAACACTTGGAAAGCAGCCCTAAACTCCGCATTAGTAACTTGTTCCGCCAAAGGGTCGGTCGAAACTTGAGGGGCTTGAGGAAGAGCTTCTTGTTCCACATTCTCTCCCATGTTTCTCCTAGCGTAAGCTCTTCGGGTCACCATATCCTGAAATGCGTAGGATAGGGATTAGGAGAGAGATATATAGTGTTAAACTCTATGGCACGACTTACGAGTAATGAAAGAAGTGGAATTTCTTAAACGTCTTATAGCCTCTCATTCATAAATGTGGCGCGCTTCACACTCATGAACAAGACTTTACTTGACGCGGCTTATGAGACATCCTAGGATCTTTCTAAAACCTTGCGCTCTGAATACCAAGTTTGTCACGACCCAGGGTAGATCCTTGATGTAACACGACATACAAGACCCCGAGAGGCCTCCAACAACCCTTAGCACACATAAGATACAAGATAATAGAGAAATAAGAGTTCAAAAGAGCATTTTATATCAAAATTTTACTCAAAACAGTGGAAGTCTACAACTCATGTCTCAAAGCCATCTAATATAATAGAATACGAATAAAAGTTGTAGGGATGCAGCCCAATACAATATCCAATACTGGAAAGAAATGACATGAAAATAAGAACAACTCGGCGATGTTCTCGGATGGATGAGGACACACCAAGTCTTCTTCCCAACTCTTAGTCAATGCTCTAGCCACGAGTGGATGGTTAATTACCACGTCCTACACCAAAGAAGTTAATGTAGGCAAGAGTATGTGTTAGCACAATTAAGTACTAAGTATGATAGCAATGCACATAAGCACATAAATCATGCTAGAGAGAGACATAATCATGACATGCAATGGCAAAGCTAAAAACATGATAAGCATGAGAAACATGAAACATAAAGCATATATCAAGGCCAAAGAAAGCTAAATCATCTTTCCTTCTTTTCTTGACTTCATCATGAGAACACTTGTTCATTAACTTATGGGGAATTAACCGACATGTAAGACCATGTGAGCTATCAACACGGAATCCAGTGTCTAACCCACACCAAAAAGGGGTGTCCTACTTGCCAAGGTAAGACCATAGCTTCTAGCTTAAGTGGATCCACTAGCTAATCAAAGGTCTATTCAAGACATCCCATGGGGGCACATAGGTATGGGACATGAGGGATCTCCTCTCATCCTCTCGGTGCTAAGCATAGTTCCCACGGATTAATCATAGTCATAATCTTATGATATCCTTAGAAAGTACGGGGGATCTCCCCTACCTTCCTATGAGTTGACATGAGGGATCTCCTCTTGTCCTTTCCATTAGAATAGCTCCATAGAAGACATGAGGGATCTCCTCTTGTATTGTCTTGGATAGGCATGAGGGATCTCCTCTTGACTATCATACGGAGGGGGGAAATACATGAGGGATCTCCTCTTGACTATCATAGGGAGGGGGGAAATACATGAGGGATCTCCTCTTGTTCCTTTAATTGAATCAACTCCCTATTCTCCATAGTTAAGAAAATCCTTTCTAAATTGATCATCAATATCTACATATCACAAACTTTAATTCTTCAATCTCAAAGCATCATTAACTTCATAAGAGACATGTATGAGTTCATAAGCTTTATCTTTTCTTAGTTCATCATGTGCTCATAATTCATAAATCATAGAGTTCATATGGGTTCATGCAAGTTCAACTCATATCATTCAATTCAATGCAACCTCATGCTTAGAAAGCCATAATTAAGACAATTTACCCATACTTGAAGGAACTCACATAATAGAGGAAAATCATGCTTTTGACTTGATCTTGCTAAATTCATAAGATCATCCTCAATTTATTCATAATTCATGCTTGATTTCATAGAGAATTCATAAACTTCATTAAATCATAACTCAACCCAACAATCAAAGCATAGATTATCAAATTGGGGAGAATTAGCTTGAGATCATGGGGGTTCATGCAATATTTACATCAAATCATGTAATTCACGCTAATTCATGCACTAAGTTACTTTATCACGCTAAATCGTGCACTAGGAATCATAAAATCAATAATTGGAATCATAATTGAAGAACCCACAATGATTGATCACAAACCCTAATTCAATTGGGTTAGAGTAAACCTTTGAAAATCATGAAGAAGAGGAAGGGCCCATTGGAGGAAAAGACTCCTAATGGTGAACACTATCATACCTCAAAGAAATCCACAAGAAATTAGAGAAGATTGAAGGTCTTCAATGGAGGATTCAAGCTCCTTCTTCTTCCTTGAGAGTTAAGAGAGTTTCTTTTTAGAGAGAGAAATATTTGAGAGAGGAGATTTTGGAATGAATTAGAATCAAAGGAATTAGGTTTAGAAAGTATTTATAGGTCTAAGATTAAGGGTATAATCGACTTAGCTTAATAGGTAATCAATTAGGAAAAAGACCGAAAAGCCCTTAATTAAAAACTGTCGGGGCCAATCGATTGACAGGATCTACGGTTCATACATCAATTGACGGACCGTCCTGCTCTTCCGTCAATTGATTCAAAAAATTCATTTTGAGCTGAAAATTTGGCTAAGTCTGGAAGGCATCTACGGAACCCATCTACGACCCGTCAACTGGACTACGAATCGTCCTACTGTTTCGTAGGTTAAGGTTAAGAAACTTTGAAATCCTCAAATTTCACAGTGCCATTGACGGTTTCCACCTACGGCCCTTCAATCCATCTACGGCCCGTAGGTGGCCTCCGTAGGTCACTGTCTTCAGGTGAGTTCTGCATTTTAAAATCCTTTGGAAGCTTGGGGTGTTACAACTTCTCCCGAAGTTACGGGGCTATTTTGCTGAGTTCCTTTGAGAGAGTTATCTCGCCTCCATAGGTATTCTCTACCTACCCACCTGTGTTTGTTTTGGGTACAGGTACTCTCTTAAAACAACATATGCCCAAAAGCTTTTAGAAAGAAATCATTGTTCATTGTTGTGGGGAGTGAGCCTTAACCGACATAGACCATGTCAGCTACAGCATGGAATCCGGTGTGTTCTCCAGACCGGAAAGACATGTCCTTACTTAGAAAGGTAAGAACCATAGTTTCTAGCTTAGGTGGATCAACTAGCTAATGTCTATCTAAGACAACGCTATGGTGGCACATAGTTATGGAACAAAGAGATTGCTACTAAAACCCCACCCTCTACTAGCGGGAGAGATTCCATCTCAATATTCACTCTGTGCTAAGCATAGTTCCCATGGATTAATCATCATTCATAACTTATCTAATCCTTTTTTAGGGTACATGGGTAATCGCCACTTGTCCCTTCATTAGGTTAGCTCCTTAATCTTGATTCAAAGTCTAGTTGAGAAAATCTTTCAACCCTTATGAATCCTTTAGGTGAGAATAGTCCTTTCACAAAGCATGTTTTTAGTAGTATGTGAGAAATTCTTTCACAACCCCATAACAATCAACATTTATGCTTCACTCACAAAGCAAGTCTTAAGTCATCATAATTTCATAATTGAACATGCATATTTTCATAAAATTCATCTTCTGATCATTCCTAAACTTCATCATAGGATCATAGCTTGAAAACCATAAATCATGCATAGGCTCAAATAACTTCATCTTAAAATATTGAATTAATCTCAATTCGTGCATAAAAACAATCAATTCAATACATTAGATCATAATTTGGAAGAACCCATAAGATAGAAGAAAACACTAATTCCAATTGAGGAATTCTAACTTTGTAAATTGGGGAATTTAGGATCCCTATGGAGGAAAGGACTCTATAGGTGAAAGCTATCATACCTCAATGCAAAAAGCTTCAATGGAGGATTAGGAGATTTGACTTGAAAATGCTAGAATCTTCTTCTTCTTCCAGCTTTTCTAGAGAGAGAATTATTTGGGGAAATTTGGAGGGATTTTTGGAAAAGTTGAATGATTATTAGGAAGGGTAGAAATTTTGCTTAAAAAGCTTATATAGGGTCTAAAATTAAAGAGTAACCGACGTAGTTTAGGCACTAAACAATTAGGGAAAAGACCAAAGAGTCCTTTTAAAATAACTACCAAGCGAAAAGGCTGAAGACACTGTAGCTTGCCAAAGACACTCGGCGACTCACCGAGTGGGCTTCCAGTTGGCAAAAAGTTCCAGTAAGTTGGCTCACAAACTAAGCCAACTCACCTAATTTAACAGGACCTTGGATGTAGATTTCAAGTCCAACTTTGCGCTAAGGCACCCTTCAGTAGAATGCTGAGTCGTTTTGCGATCACAACTAACCTCACTGATTGGACTGCATGCTGAATTTGAGAATTTTTCCTTCTTTTAAAATCTGAGGTGTTACATTATCTCCCCCTTGGGTACATTCATCCTCAAATTGAACTCTAGAAATCATAAGGAGGGTAGGAACTAATCATAACAGCCCAACATGCATGCAATCACATAAATGCACATATCCGAGGAGGAAGAATCAACTCAAAACTAAAGCATGTTCAAAACATCATTTCATAAGATATATATGCAACATATACTCAAATACACATAAACATGAAGAAACTAATCAAGTTAACTCATTTTCTCAAAAATTAAGCTTTTTCATGAACATGCATAAATGAGGAATCATGGGAATATCTAAGACACATGAGACCAAAAGAGTGAAGCAGGAGGAACTAAATACCTCAAGATAGAGTCGGAGTGGAGGAAAAAAGATGAGGATAACGGAACATCATATAGGCCTCAGCCTCCCAAGTAGAACCCTCAACAAACTGGTTCCTCTATACAACCTTCATGGATCCAACATCCTTGTTTCTTAACTTTCGAACTTGCCGGTCCAAAATCACAACTTGGACCTCTTCATAAGAAAAGCTGTCGTTTACACTAAGGCTCTCTAATAGAACTATAGATGCCGGATGACCAACATATTTCTTAAATAAGGAGACATGGAAAACGGGACGCACCGATGCCAAATCATTTGTAAGTCAAGTTTATAAGCAACCTTACCAATATGCCTCAAAATCTGATATGCGCCCACAAAACAAGGACTAAGCTTCCCTTTCTTTCAAAACCTCATTACACCCTTCATGGGTGAAATCTTCAAGTAGACCCAATCGTTAACATCAAATTCTAGATCTCTCCTTCTTACATCGGCATAGCATTTTTTAAAACTTTGGGCCGTTTTAAAATTTTTCCTAATAATCCAAACTTTCTCCATAGCCTAATGTACGAATTCGGGGCCTATCAAAGCTAGATCACCAATTTCAAACAAGCCTATAGTAGATCTACACCACCCACCATATAAAGCCTGGAATGAATCCATACCAATGCTCGAATGATAGCTATTACTATAGGCAAACTCAATCAAAGGCAAGTGATCATCCCAATTACCCTTGAAGTCAATCACACAAGCTCTCAACATATCTTCCAATGTTTGGATAGTACATTCCGCTTGCCCATCAATTTTTGGATGAAAGGCCGTACTAAGCTTAACACGTGTACCAAGGCCCCTTTGGAAAGATTTCAAAAACTGAGAGGTGAATCGTGTACCACGATCGGATATAATGGACAGGGGCACTCCATGCAACCTAACCATTTCCTTTAGGTACAACTTAGCATAATATTCTGTCGTGTAAGATACCTTGACAGGAATAAAATGAGCAGATTTCATCATACGGTCCATAACAACCCAAATCGATTCATGTTGTCTACAGGTGCGTGGTAAATCAATAATAAAGTCCATATTCAAAGCTTCCCACTTCCAAGTAGGAATACTAATATCATGGGGCAAACCTCCCGGCCTTTGGTGCTCAACTTTTACTTGTTGACAATTTTGATACTTCGCCCCAAATTCTGCAATGACCTTCTTCATCCCATTCTACCAATAGACCTCCCGCAAATCACGGTACATCTTTGTGGCTCCCGAGTGAATGGAATATCGTGAACTATGGGCTTTCGATAAAATCTTGTCTCTCAAGTTATCAACATTCAGAACACCGCTTATCAACATGATATCGGAGTACACCATCTCCCCCTCGGGAGAAAGCCTCAACAGACTTCTTAAGCACCGCTTCTCTTAATTCCATAAAAATTGGATCAAGACCTTGATTTGCTTTCACATCCCATCCAAAGGAAGATTCGGCACCATTATGAACAACAATCCCGCCTCCACTTGAATCAATCAACCGAACACCCAATCGATCCAACCTATGAACATCTCGAACCAATTCCTTCTTACTACCCTTAACATGAGTAACACTACCGATGAATAATCGACTAAGAGCATCCATCATCACATTCGCTTTAACGGTGTGATAAAGGACACTCATATCGTAGTCCTTCAGAAATTCGAGCCACCTCCTTTGGCGAAGATTTAGATCTTTCTGCTTAAAACATATATTGCAAACTTTTATGGTCGGTAAAGACATCCACGTGAACACAATACAAGTAATGTCTCCAAATCTTTAGAGCAAACACAACCACCGCCAGTTCTAAGTCATGGGTAGTATAGTTCTTTTCAAGAATCATAAGTTGCCTGTAAGCGTAGGCAACGACTTTCCCATTTAGCTTAAGAACACATCCCAACTCAATTCTAGAGGCATAACAATTAACCACAAACCCCTCGGACCCTTCTGGTAGAGTTAACACTGGAGCGGAGGTGAGTTTATCTTTCAACACTTGAAAGCTCTTCTCACACGCCTCAGACCATACAAACTTAACTTTCTTTTGGGTCAATGCCGTCAATGAAGAGGCAATCGAAGAGCACCCCTCAACAAACATTCTATAGTTACCAGCCAAACCTAAGAAACTTTAAAAATCTAAAGGGGATAGAGGTCTAGGCCAACTCTTAACCGCATCTGTCTTTTAAGGATCTACCTCAATTCCCTTCCCAGAAACAATTTAACAAAGAAAAGCCACAAACCTTAACCAACACACGCATTTTCTAAACTTCACAAAAAGTTGTTGGTCCCTAAGGACTTGCAACACAATCCTCAAATGATTGTTGTGCTCACCCTCACTCTTTGAGTAAATCAAAATGTCACTGATGAACACAATCACAAACATATCTAGGTATTCTCTAAACACCCTATTCATCAAATCCATAAATGCAGTCGGAGCATTTGTAAAATCGAATGACATTACCAAGAACTCGTAATGGCCACATCTAGTCTGAAAATTTGCCTTCAGAATTTAATCTTCCTTCACCCTCAATTGGTGATAGCCCGATCGAAGGTCAATCTTAGAAAAGTAACTCGCTCCCTGAAGTTGATCAAACAAATCATCTATCTTTAGAAGAGGATACTTATTCTTAGCAGTAACCTTATTCAATTATCGATAATCAATGCACATACAAGGTGAACCATCCTTTTTTTAAACAAACAACTCTGGGGAACCCCATGGAGAGATACTCAGTCGGATTAAAACCCTTATCCAACAGATCTTTCAATTGCTCCTTCAATTCCTTACATTATGCTGGAACAATTCGGTAAGGAGGAATAGAGATAGGTTGCATATCTGGGAGAATATTAATACCAAATATAAGGGTTTCGGAATTCATCTCCCTGACCTGAACAAGATGGTATATGAAACCTTTAGAAATCATCTTCCTGGCTTTAAGACAAGAAACAAACTGACTCTTATGCACAGAATTTCCCCCTTTCCACTCTAGGATAAGTTCATTTGGAAACTGAAACTTTACCACTCGGGTTCTACAGTCTATAGAAGCATAGCATTAATGCAACCAATCCATCCCGAAAATAACATCAAAATCTAACATACAAAGCTCAACAAGATCAAAATGAGTGAATCTATGGGATAAGGAGATGGGACAAATTCTGTAGACTCTCATAGCCCTAATGGATTCACCAATAGGAGTAGAGATAGAAAAAGGATCTAACAGCACATCCGGAAGAATATCAAACCTCATAGCCACATATGGCGTCATAAAAAACAAGGTAGCACTGGGTCAAGTAAAGCATAAACATCATGATGAAAGACTTTTAATATACCCGTAACCACATCGGGAGAGCCCTCATGCTCATGACGAGTTTTGAGTGCATAGAATTTGTTTTGCTTGGGGACATTCGAACCTGAACCACTAGGCAGAGCTTGTCTACCTTCTCTTTTCTTAGCCATAAGGGATGGTCAATCCCTTATCTTATGACCACTCTTACCACAACCGAAGCAACCATCTGTACCGGTTAAGCATCTATCCTCATGCTTCTTTCCACATTTAGCACAAGTAGTCGAGAAACACTAACCACAATTTTCTCCTTGAGGTTTAAGGTTAGACACCTTGTCTTTGTTGAATCTTTGAGGCGCATTAATGGAACCTTGACCGGAAAATGTTTTTCGAAACTTAGGACGACCATACCCATCGAACTTTGAGCGTGAAAAGTCACAATCACCGGTCTTAGCCTTCTTTTTTTCCCTAGACTTATCCTTGAATTTCTCCTCTTATATTTGTTGAGCATGAACCACTAGGCAAGAAATGTCCATATCATTGATAAGTATGGCGGTATGACATTCTTTGACCACTATTTCGGACACTCTCGACACAAACTTACTCATCCTTGCCCTTGGATCGACAACCATAGTAGGAGCATACCTAGACAATTGTGTGAACTTCAAAGCATACTCCTTCAGACTCATGTTTACTTGAGGAAGGTTGATAAACTCAAGCACCCTTCCCTGCCTCATCTCAAGGTAAAAGAACCTATCAAGGAAAGCAACCTTAAGCATCTCCCAATCAAGAGAATCCGCATCAAGCACCCTCTCATTATTCCGTTGTTCAAACCACACTCAAGAAACACCCTTAAGTTGATAAGCGGCCAACTCCACCTTTTCCTCCGGTGTCACACCCATTATCATTAGCACCTTCTATCCCTCATCAATGAACTCTTGAGGATCTTCCTCAACCTTAGAGCCATGAAACTCCGAAGGATTCATTCTAGTAAATTCTCTCACTCTCGATGCCTCCATACACATATTTGGGTTCACGGGAGCCACAACCTCCCTATTGGTTTGAGCCGTCATGGCTTGAGCCAACACATGAAAGGCAGCCCTAAATTCCGCATTAGTCACTTGCTCGGCTAAAACTTGAGGAGCTTGAGGAGGAGCTTCTTGATCCACATTCTCTCTCACATTTCTCCTAGCATATGCCCTTGGAGAGGACATATCCTAAAAATCTTCGTATTGGGATTTGGAGAGAGACATATAGAGTTAAACTCTATCGCACGACTTTAAGAGTAATGAAAGAAATGGAGTTTCCTAAAGATCTTATAGCCTCTCATTCATAAGTGTGGCACGCTTCACACCCACGAAGAAGACGCTACTCGACGTGGCTTATGAGACATCCTAAGACCTTTCTAAAACCTTGTGCTCTAAATACCAAGTATGTCACGACCTAAAGTACCCTCTTGATGTGACATGACGTACAACCCCAAAAGGCCTCATATAAGCCACTTCGCATGTATAATTCAAAATCATATAAATTAAAGACTTCAAAAGATAATTTCATATCCAAAGAGTTTACACATCATAGAATGAAAGATTGGGGCGTAACCCATACACGTCTTAAAAGAAAAATTACATAAAAGAATAACAAGGCAATGTCCTCGAACATATGAGGACTCACCAAGTCTTCAAGTCTCTATATACTCACTAGCAATGAGCGGAATGAGAAGAATCACCAAGACCTACATTATGAGACAATGTAGGAAAAAGTATGCGTTAGTACATTGAATGTACCAAGTATGATAACTGTGCATATAGGTTACTAAATCATGCTAAAAAGGACTATATATACGATATAATGACCAATTTAAACATTAGGTAACATGATGAAAACATTAGTTAAACGCCATGAAGATGCAAGGTAATAATCATAAAACAGCGTATAGCAAAAAGCTTTTAGAAAGAAATCTTTGTTCATTGTTGTGGGAAGTGAGTCTTAACCGACATAGACCATGTGAGCTACAACATAGAATCCAGTGTCTAACCCATACCGAAAAGAGGTGTCCTTACTTACCAAGGTAAGAACCATAGTTTCTAGCTTAGGTAGATCCACTAGCTAATGTTATCCAAGACAAACCTATGGTGGCACATAGTTATGGGACAAAGAAATTGCCACTAGAAACCCGACCTCTACTAGCGGGAGAGCAACCATCTCAATATCCACTCGGTGCTAATCATATTTCCCACGAATTAAAAATCAGTTATAACTTATGTTATCATCTTTTAGGGAACATGAGCAATCGCCTCATGTACCTTCATTAGGTTAGCTCCTTAATCTTGATTCAAAGTCTGGTTGAGAAAACCTTTCAACTCATAAGAATCATTTATGTGAGAATAGTCCTTTCACAAAGTGTGTTTTGAGTAGTATGTGAGAAATCCTTTCACAAACCAATAACAATAAATATTTATGCTTCACTCTCAAAGCAACTCATAAATCATCATAATTTCATAATTGAACACGCATATTTTCATAAAATTTATCTTTTGGTCATTCATAAACTTCATAATAGGATAATAGCTTGAAAACTATAAATCATGCATGGGCTCATATAACTTCATCTTAAAATCATTGAATTAATCTCAATTCATGCACAAAAAGACTCAATTCATTACATTAGATCATAATTTGAAATAACTCATAAGATAGAAGCAAAACCCTAATTCCAATTGAGGAATTCTAACTTTGTAAATTGGGGAATTTAGGAACACTATGGAGGAAAGGACTCCAAAGGTTAAAGCTATCATACCTCAATGCAAAAATCTTCAATGGAGGATTAGGAGATTTGACTGGAAAGCGCTAGAATCTTCTTCTTCTTCATGTTTTTGTAGAGAGAGAATTATTTGGGGAAATTTGGAGGGATTTTGGAAAAGTTGAAAGGTTATTTGGAAGGGTAGAAATTTGGCCTAAAAAGATTATATAGGGTCTAAAATTATAGAGTAACCTACTTAGATTAGGCATTAAACAATTAGGGAAAAGACCAAAGAGTCATTTTAAAATAACTGCCTAGTGAAAAGGCTGAAGACATGTAGCTCGCCAAAAGTTCTAGTAAGTTGGCTCACGAACTAAGCCAACTCGGTGAGCAAGGGTGAATTTTTGCGATTCTCCGAATGGAACGGCGAGCTCGATCCGGCTCACCTATTTTAGCAGGACCCTAGATGCAGATTTCAAGTTCAACTTGGTGATAAGGCACCCTTCAGCGGATCGCCGAGTAGCTCGGCGATCGCAACTACTCTCGCTGATGGGACTGCATGCTGAATTTGAGAATTTTTCCTTCTTTTAAAATATAAGGTGTTACACAACCTTTTCCAGCACGACGATCTAACATTTTTTCCATGAATGGTATTGGAAAGTAATCTTTCTCAGTCCACACATTCAACCTGCGATTGTCCATACAAACCCTCTATCTAGTGACAGGTCTCATTGGAACCTGCTTATTCTTTGCATTTGAAACCACAGTGATTCCTCCCTTCGTTGGCAAACATTGAACTGGACATACCCAGTTTCTATCAGCAATCGGATATACTACCCTAACATCTAACCACTTGATGATTTCCTTCTTCACAACCTCTTGCATTGGTGGATTCAATCTTCTCTAGTGCTCAATTCTTTGTTTGGTGTCCGGCATGAGTTTTATTTTGTGCGAGCATATCCCCACTGGAATACCAATAATATCAGTAATTGTCCATCCAATCGCCCTTTTATACAAATTCAGCACTAATATCAAAGCTTCTACTTGCCATCCATTCAAATCAGCAACAACAATGACATGCAAAGTATAGTTTTTGCCCTAGAACACATATCGTAAGTGAGAACGAAGAGCTTTTAGCTGCAACTTCAAAGGCTCATAAATAGATAGTTTTGTAGGCGGAGTGTCCTGTTTCATCATATCAAAATTCAGCTTCTTTGGTTGGCGACGAGGAAAGCAACATTCATCTAATGCAGCAACTAATTCATCATATTCAGTAATACCATCACCATAAAATCTCATTATCACCGCAACTAGTGCTTCAACACCTAGTCTCTCCTCAATGGACACCTCTGCTTTCTCCTCATCGACATAGTTCATTATCGATACTGACTTAAGTTCACTTCGATGCTTCATTGATCTACAAATGTTAAATGTCACTTCTTCATTGTTCAAACGAAAGTTCATCTACCCTTTTTCCATATCTATTAATGCATGCCCCGTATTAAGGAATGGTCTCCCTAGGATTATCGGCACTCAAAATCAACCTCACAGTCTAGTATCACAAAATATGTCGAAAAGATAAATGCCTCCACTTTGACCAAAACATCTTGGATCCCCCTATTAGTTTCTTCACCGTAGGTCAGCCATAAGTAGCCGCATCGCAGTCGGCTTAGGGGCTCCCAAGCCAAATTTCTTGAACACAGATAGTGGCATCGAATTTATGCGAGCACCCAAGTCGCATATGGTCTTCGCAAAGTGCATCATGCAAATCATGCATGGGATGGTAAATTCTCTAGGATCTTCATTCATCGGTACTAACAACCGAGTAGATATGGTGCTACAACATTTCAGCTTATCATTATCTTCAAAACTAGCAACTCTCTTTATGGTCACAAGATCCTTCATGAACTTCGCATAAGAGAGCATCTATTCTAATGCTTCAAGCAAAGGAACATTTATAGTCAACTACTTTAACATAGATATAAAATTTTGATACTTCCCTTCTTCAGTCTTCTTATCAAACATTTTATGAAAGGGAAATGGAGGTCTTGGCATAGGGATAACCTTTTGCGTGATTTCAGCTTCCTTCTTGTTCTGATCTTTAGGTTGATCTACTACCTAAACTTCATCCTCTTTTGGTTCATTTGCACTTTCAACTCCAGTCGGCATAGGAGGGTCAATAGTCTACTTTCATCCCATAGTTTTAACTACCATACAATGCCCATCATTAATTGGATTTTGAATATTATTTTTTGGAACTGTTCCTTGTTGGCGTGAATTTGCATTTTAAGCTAGTTGGCTCAATTGCTGCTCAATTTATCTTATCGACACTAGATGTGACTCTACCTATTTCCCACTACCCGATAAGTCATTACGCATCTCATTCACATTTTCATCTGTAGATGCAAACCATTTCATCATCTTGGTCATCATATTCTCAATGCGATTCAAACTCGATCCTCCATCTCAGTATTCTGGGGGATGTATGGCAAACTTCTATCATTCCTATTTTTTATACTCATTTTTGTTGTAGTTATTATCTCAGTTATAGTTCCCTTTGTGATTATATTGTCCTTCCCGATCGAAGTTACTATAGTTTTTACCTTGATATCCTTGATCTTTGTTCAAGTTATCCTTATTGGATCCTTGGGTGTTAGTCCACCCTCCCCCCCCTATCTGGTTATTTACCAAATTCGCATCTTCATCATATGCATACTAGTCAGCTGGTGGAGCATGATTTTGATACTTGTCTAGATTGACTTTTTCTGCATTCTCGGTCATATGTTTGAGCACGAAGCCTACCTCTGTCCTCAACTTTGCCATTTCTTCACGAATATCATCATTCCACTGATTTGGTGAAGCTTGTATTGGGAAAGTGCTCTTTGTTGTAGCTGATGTTTTAGTGCTCCACGCCTTATTATTCCTAGAGATCTTTTCTACTTTCTTAGCAATCTTTTTAATGTTTTTTTCTCCGTAAGATCCTCCCGCAATAGTGTCTAGCATAGCTTTGCCATTATCATCAAGTTTTTTTATAGAAATACTCTCCTTGAGCGACTCATCATCAATATGGTGGTTCGGCAAAACCCTCATAAAACCTGTAAATCTATCCCAAGATTCACTAATTGATTGCCCATGTAAAGCCATGAAGTTATTGAGTTTATCTTTGAGCTTTAACTTTTCTGATAACAAAAAGTATTTTTTGAGGTGCACTCGATGCAGCTTTGCCCATGTAAAAATAGAATTGTATTGGATCTCGGACAACCATAAGGTGGCATAACCTGTCAATGATAATGGGAACACATACAAACCGATCACATCCATATCTAAGTATGGCCTCCACACACTGTTTTTACATACGCTGCTAACTTTACTCAGATGAGCATACGGGTCCTCCGATGGTAACCCAACAAATAGTCCTCCGGATGTAAGCATCTGCTTAAGGCTGCTGGTAACCACTAATGTGTGTGCTGCTGGTAGTGGAGGAGCAACTATGGCACCAGTCAATCCCACAACATTATGATCAACCTCATAGTTTTTGCGAACATTGAGTGCAGGTTTGTTTTGCACTCTAACAGCATTCTCAAAAAGAGGATTATCCCAAATATTTCCTGGCACGTTCACCACTCTTAGAGGTTTTACTCTAGGTGCCTCTTGACAACCCTCTCCGTTAGGGTCATCTTCAGGTCTCACTTGTTGGCCTCTTCTACACAGTCTTCTAGAGTTCTTCTTAATTCTGGGTCGTAGGGAGTCAGGGGATTGCCTTGACTTCGAGTATTTAGCATACACAAGAACTAAGACCTTTATAACACAAAAAAAATTTAAATCGATATATAGTTGACTAAACTGAAATAACGAAATTAGTCTAATCTAAAATTCTTATTCTGCAGCAACGACGCAAAAATTTGATACGCCCAAATTAGACCTCCCTTAAGAAGTATAAGCGGTCATTCTCAAATAAAGAACCTAACAAAGGTTAGGATTGATCCCACGAGAAATATGGTTTAGACTTAGCCTAACTTATTGTTGATTGTACGTTTAGCCAAGTTATCTCTGTAAGAAAGGGGGATTTGAATACTAAAATAATAATTGATTTATGTGTAGTAACAACTAAACAAGTAACAGGATTTGCAATTTGTAATATCAATATAAGAATGAAACTAGGGCATATGTAATCCCCACAAGTTCTTAACTAAGTAATCCTAATAATAGTAACTCTTTCCTAGTGTTTAACATGCATAGTCGGTAAGCTAGGTATCTTCTAACTTATTGGTCCTCCAAATAGGGAATTTCACCAAGTAACTTGGTCTGTCTACTTGTGTATGCTTTACTAACCCTTATCTTTGAACTAAATTAGCCCTCAGCGTATTTGGTTCAGGCTATTAGAGAGTGGATTGTCACGCTAAATCTATGTTGTTTCACCTCTTTCTCATTCATCACTACCTTTGTATTTCAAATAAAAATGAGGCGAGTTCTAACGATGTACACCATTAAAAAGCATTAAAAACGAAGAGATTAACAATGTATGCATAAACACTTATCAAGAATTACTTAATTATTAGTCTACATTGTTAATTACTCATGGTTCCCACAGCCCTAGTTGTGGATTTTGTTATTCATGCTTGAGTATTCACAATTCATATTAGGGTTTAGAGAATATATTATTAACTTACAGTTAGAATAGATGAAATCCAAAAATCTCGAATTTGATGAACAAATGCAAATTTAATACACCAAAAGTCATAAATTAAATGCCACAAGTCTTTGCACAATAATCCTCAACGCCAAAATAATGTATCTCAAAATGTCTAAGCACATAAAATTGTCTCAAAAAAAATCGAAAAGGGCCTGACATATCCCTCAACTTTGTCATTTGAAGCTGATATGTCCCTCGTTATGAAACTTTCTCATATATACCCTTACCATTATACAAATGGCTCACATATACCCTTCATTTAATGGAAGTGAAAATTTAGTTCTAAATTTATATTTTTGACTTTTAATTTTTTTAAAAATTATTTAGGGATATATATGATCCTTCTAGCAAGGTTGAAGGTATATTTTAATCTTTTTCCTACATAAATTGTTGTTTGACTTCTTTGATTATCATTATTTGAGTTTTTTGTTCTTATTTTATTGTTTTCTTTATTCCTTACTGTAAAGAAAAAAATTTAAAACTATTTTTTTGTGGCTATATTATAATTTAAAACTATTTTTCGGCTATATAGTAATTTAGTTTTTGTATTTGAATAAGAAAATTGGGTCATCTATAGTAAAATTTACAAGAATATTAGTGAAACATAAATAAATTTCACCACCAAAATAATAAATCAAATTTAGTCATTGAAACAAAAAAAGTCAAAAAAAAAATTATTTTTTGAGGAGGACTAAATACACCTGGTATTGGATTATATTTTTTAAATAAAATAATTCAAATAGATTTTTCACTTCTGTTAGAGGAAAAAGGGTACATGTAAGCCATTTGTATAAAGGTAGGGGTATATATGTATCACCTTGCTAACGAGAGGTATATTAGTTCTAAATGACAAAGTTAAGGAGTATATCAGGCCCTTTTCCCCAAAAACAAAAAATTACAACTTATATATATAAAAAGCAAAACATAAATTAAGTAGGAAAAGGAAAACTAAGGAAATCCAGCTTGGGCAGTGTCGTCTACGGTTGGTGACCTACAACTCGTAGTAAGACGTATTCCTCATACGTACCTTCCGTCATTCAGTAGTTTGTAGATATTCTGAGGTTCACTTTCTACAGGCATGATCTACGGCTCGTAGATCTGTGTACAACCCGTCCTGTTATTCTGTCAATCAACTACTGAAGTTCACCCTCTCTTAAGTTTTTTACGATTCTCCATATACAGTTCGTAGCAGGAATTACAGCTTATCATTCTTTAACCGTCGTTCCATACGTTGCTTAAATTCTTAGCACCTGAACCTACAACTTCAACCTACGGCTCGTCAAGGGAGTGACCACTTGTAACTCAACTCGTACATCAACAAAACAATCTCTACTACTGCAACATTTTAATCATCAACTGCTCCAACAACCTATTTCCTGTTAAATTCTAACAAAATACCATCAAATCCAATAACAAATGCTTAAGACCCATGCTAAATTCTAAGTCTATTGCATCAATAGTACCGTAAATTCATGGTGCATCAATGCACATAATCATAAAGAAATAAATCATAGCTTAATAAAAATTCCAAAAGCAAGTTTGCATGAACATGCATGCTTGAGGAAACATTAGAATAACTAAGACATGAGGATGAACCATGAGAAACTAAATACATCAAGCTAGTGTAGGGACGGATGGAAAAAGATGGGGGTCACAGGACATCATATCGGCCTCGGCCTCCAAAGTAACCCCCTCAATGCTTTGGTTTCTCCACAAGACCTTTACGGAGACAACATCCTTATTTCATAACTTCTTAACTCGCCGGTCCAAAACCTCAACCGGCACCTCTTCATAAGAAAGACTCTTTTGTATACAAGTCTTTTCAATGGTAAAATAGATGTCGGATCACAAACAGATTTCTTCAACAATGAGACATTGAAAACTCGAAGAATAGATGTCAAATCGTTAGGCAAATCAAGTTCATAGTAAACTTTACCAATACGCTAAACCTCTATTCTTTCACATCTTTCTCATTCATTACTTCCTTGGTATGACAAATAGGAATGAGGCGAGTTCTAACGTTGTACACCATTAAAAAGCCTTCAAAACGAAGAGATTAACAATATATGCGTAATCATTTATCAAGAATTACTTAATTATTAGTTCTACATTGTTAATTACTCATGGTTCCCACAACCCTAGTTTTGGATTTAGTTATTCATGCTTGAGTATTCACAATTCATATTACGGTTTAGAGAATAAATTATGAACTTACAGTTAAAATAGATGAAATTCGAAATCTCAAATTTGAAGAACAATAGCAAATTTCGTAGACCAAACTTTAAGAATTAAATGCCAAAAGTGTTTGCACAATAATCCTCAAAGCAAAAATAATGTATCCCAAAACATCTAATCACATAAAAGTGTCTCAAAAACAAAATATTACAACTTATATTTATAGAAAACAAAACCTATATTAAGTAGGGAAAGGAAAACTATGGAAATCCAGCTTGGGCAGTGTCGTCTATGGTTGGTGACCTATGGCTCGTAGTAAGACGTACGCCTTATAGGTACGTTCCGTTATTCAGCAGTTGGTAGATATTGTTAGGTTCACTTTCTACAGGCATGATCTATCGCTTGTAGATCTGTGTACAGCCCATCCTGTTATTCTGTCAATCAAGTACTGAAGCTCACCCTCTCCAAAGTTTTCTACGATTCTTCATATACGGTTCGTAGCAGGAATTACGGCTGATCATTCTTTAACCGTCCTTTAATACTTAGCTTCAATTCCAAACACCTGAACCTACGACTTCAACCTACGGTTCATCAAGGGCGTGACAACTTGTAACTCAACTCGTATATCAACAAAAAAACTCTGCTACTGCAACATTTTAATCATCAACTTCTCAAACAACCTATTTCCTGTAAAATTTAAAGAAAATACCATCACATCCAATAACAAATGCTTAAGACACATGCTAAAATCAAAGTCTATTTCATCAATAGTACAGTATATTCACGGTGCATCAATGCACATAATCATACCGAAATCAGTCATAGCTAAATCAAAATTTCAAAAGCAAGTTTGCATGAGCGTGCATGCATGAGGAAACATTAGAACAACTAAGACACGAGGATGAACCATGAGGAACTAAATACATCAAGCTAGTGTAGGGACAGAGGGAAAGAGATGGGGGTCATGGGACATCATATCGGTCTCGGCCTCCCAAGTAGCCCCTCAACGCTTTGGTTTCTCCACAAGACCTTTACAAATACAACTTCTTTATTTCATAACTTCTTAACTCGCCCGTCCAAAACCTCAACCGGCATATCTTCATAAGAAAGACACTCTTGTTTACAAGACTTTTCAATGGTAAAATAGATGTCGGATCAAAAACAGATTTCTTCAATAACGAGACATGAAAAACTGGATTAATCGATGTCAAATCAACAAGCAAATCAAGTTCATAAGAAACTTTACCAATACACTAAATCTCTATCGTTTTACCTCTTTCTCATTCATTACTTCCTTGGTATGACAAATAGAAATGAGGCGAGTTCTAACGTTGTACACCATTAAAAAGAATTCAAAATGAAGAGATGATAACGCTCCATTACACCTATCACAATTCAAGATGTAGGGGGTCGTTAGAAATAAAAGCCCAACGAGGAGATGGGGTCGATCCCATGAGGAATGGAGCTACGTTAGACATCAAATATGACGTACTAAAGTGATCTAGCTTTTTGTAGATATAAGTGAATGAATCGATGTATAAAGTAAATCGTCAAAGTTTCAATTATCAATCGAAAAAAGTTTTAAATGATTGATTTCAACGTACACGAATTAAAGAGAGATTTAAGCAATGAAAATTTTGGGACCTTAAGGATGTGTGAGTGTTCAAATATCAATTTCACTAAATGGGTCATAACGAATGTCTTTAGAATGTTGAAACATAATGGGTAGGAAAGATTATGACTATGATAGATATTTTGCAACAGACTACCATGCTTTTAATTGGGTTTTATGAAACCCCAACAGGCCATACAAATTGAACACAATCATATACCTTACTTAAACCCACTTTTTAAAGCTGAGTAGTACAAAAAAGAACTAATACAATTATCAGTTAATAATTCCACTCAATTGCATCTTCAACAAGCATACAAAGAGTTATAAACTAGAACTGAATTTGTAACTTCAATTCATAAGATGAAAACATGAATTATGAATTGAACCCATTCTATTTCAACATTTAATTCAGCAATTCATAAGACCCATACGCTTATTAGGCATTTGAACACATAATCACACCCCTAAGGCAATGTGGTTTTAGTAATGATGAAGAGATAGTTACCAAAAACATTAGCTAGTGATTTTCCAAGTCTTCAAACATCAAATACAATTAACTAAAATTTTACCCAAAGTTCGATTCCCAAGAAATCACAAGAATAGTTCACTGCTAAAAATTTGGATTTAGCGACGGATAAAATTTGTAGCTAAATAGTAAAATCCGTTGCTAATCCCACTTAGCAATTATTTAGCGACTGCTTTTTATTAGGTACGAACAAGATAGTGACGGACTAGCGACGAAGTTCGTAGCTAAATGCATTGTTTTTTAGTAGTGGTTCACAAAATCCCTCAAAGTGTAGTGTACTTTATTTTTGATAACCCTCAACTACACATATCACAATTCAAGATATAGGCGGTCGTTACCAATAAAAACCCAACAAGGAGTTGGGGCGATTCCTCGAGGAATGGAGCTATGTTAGAATTAAAATATGATGTACTAAAGTGATCTAGCTTTTTGTAGATGTAAGTGAATGAATCGATGTATAAAGTAAATCGTTAAAGTTTCAATTATCAACTGAAAAGAGTTTTAAATGATTGCTTTCAACAAACAATAATTAAAGAGGGATTTCACCAATGAAAATTTTGGGACCTTAGGGATGTATGAGTGTTCAAATATAAATTTCACTAAATGGGTCATTACGAATTGCTTAAGAATGCTGAAACATAATGGGTAGGAAAGATTATGACTATGACAGCTATTTTGTAACAAACTACCATGCTTTCAATTGGGTTTTATAAAACCCCAACAGGCAATACAAATTCAACACAATCATATACCTTAGTTAAACCCACTTTAACAAGCTGAGTAGTACAAGAAAGAACTCATACAATTATCAGTTAATAATTCCACTCAATTGCATATTCAACAAGCATACAAAGAGACATAAACTATAACTGAATTTGCAACTTCAATTCATAAGATGAAAACAAGAATTATCAACTAAACCCATTCTATTTCAAAATTTAATTCAGCAATCCATAAGACCCATAAGCTAATTAGGCATTTGAACACATAATCACACCCCTAAGGCAATGGGGGTTTTAGCCAATCATAGTAATGATGAAGATATAGTAACCAAAAACATTACCCATTGATTTACCAAGTCTTTAAACAGCAAATAGAATCAACTAAAATTTTACCCAAAGTTTGATTCCGAAGAAATCACAAGAATAGTTCACAAAATCTCTCAATGTGCAATGTACTTTCTAAGTTAAAGTTCAATTTCTTCTCTCTATCACTCTCCGTTTAAGTTCAATTCAAAAATTTCTATTTATAATTACCCAAAAACTCCACACGATTTGAATTTCAGGGTCAATCGGCGGCGTAAGTCGGGGTCACCCTTCCACTCGGCAATGCGCTGAGTTGCTTGATCTTGCCCTTTAATTCTTAACTTCAATGCTGATTTCATTCTAGAACTTTAGGCGATGTGCATCGCGCTCACTGTCTTGAACGGCGACTCACCGTCTGGTGCCTCAGCTCGGTGACTTGACCTAGATTTTCTCTTTGTTTGCTGGAACTTTAGGCGAGGCTTTATTTACTCGGCGACCCGCCCAGTTGCCTTTGGTGAGCCTCAGCCTTCTTGTTCCTTCAATTTTTTCAACTTTTTGACTTATTTTTGCAATATATTCTCCTTGCCTTATTCATAGTCCTTCATGCTACACACAAATGATTTAACATTAGTTATAGATGCAAAAAGGGCATTAAGGACACTAATTTGGCTCAAACAAAGCTATAAATGAGTCAAAACTACCGACTCATCAACACCTCCAACTTAAACGTTTGCTTGTTCTCAAGTAAAACAAGAGATCAATGAACTCAATAGGAATGTCTACAAGCAGTGAATCTTAAAAACTTACATGAAAGCGCACACAAGGATTAATCTAAGATACAAGGATCAAATGCAGACCAAAAGCATGAACATCTGACTAGCCATCATCATTTAAAGTCTATGCTCACAAGTGCTTACTTAAAATGCAAACTTATGCCCACAAAGATATTAGAATGCCCTTACATCAAAAGGATTCCGCTCTCTTGCCCAAGTTCAATTGAAAATCAATATTTCGGAATCAGTTTAACACTCACACTCTCAAAATTTCACAACTTTTCCCATAGGCTTGCCCGAGTTTTCCATCCAACCATCACAAGGTTCATGTAAGATTACAAAGGACTTTAGAGGCTTGTAACGGGGCTGGGGTTCAATGTATGGCCATTTTTTGTTTAGTTTCTCTACCTACATGAAGCATGGTTTCCATTTCACTTCATCTTCCCTTTCTTTCAATCATTTCAATTTCACAATTGATCCTTTGTCACTTTGCAGAACGCAAATAATTTCTATGAACACCCCCCCTCCTTTTTTTATTTTCACCTCCATGTACAATGGTACTATTTTATTCAAATCTTTTTCTTTCTTTTCTTCTTAGCTTTTTCTCTTCGCTCTTTTTTTTTAATAGAGGAGTTCCATCTTTTTCACATTCAGCCTTTCAAAAGATCAAGATTATAAACCTCTAGCTCAGTTTCCCTCTTCATTCTCACCACACCCCCAACTTAGGCTTTTGTCCTAAGTTGGCTATTCAATTGACCAATACTTCACGAAGGTTATAGGTAGGAGAGACATGGCATTTTCACACAACAAGCTAAGTTTCTTGTATTTATTGTTCAATCAAGGAGAAGGATAGGCTCAAATGGTACCAAGCTGGGTTCACACCCTCACCAGGTAGTCCACAAAGGTTTAGCAATTAGGTTCACCCTCAAAAAATATTTCATGCCTAAAATCACTTCCCATATTCATCAATGCTTAGTCACACGCACTACCAGGGCAAGTTCTAGGTATCATCATACACACTTTTCAAGTAAATCTCACCACACATGGTATTCAAACACAATTGCAGATCACAACTCTACGAGTCAAGCTTGCGTGCAATGGTCATTGCAAGACTCACCATCTATAATTCGCTAGTCACAACGAAAGGCTAAGGGTTTACATAAGACTATGCAACTCCAATTTTCCTCGTTGAACGCACACCAACATACTGTTCCATCTAGAGCACTATTCAAGTCATCGATATTGAACACAATCGACACTCAAAAGTACAAGAGAACTGCACTCATTCATTTAGCACAAAATCGACAATGATAAACAAAGAGAGATATCACTAGAACTCAAAACCATTTTACTCAATTAAAGTAATATCCAAAATAACAATCAATGGCAAAACAACTAAAGTAACATTCCAAAATAACAATCAGTGGCCATTGAAAAACACCACCCTACCAAAAAGACAAAGTAGTGTCCTCAATGTGAAATAACAAAATAAACATACAAACGAAAGATAAAGGAAGTGCAATAGAAAGTCCCCCTGTCCCGCTATGATGGGGGTGTGTCCTCAGCCTGGGCATCAGTACCCGGTGCACTCTCCTCGGTTTGGCGAGTCCCACTCACCCAAATTATCGATGTCTCCCAAAAAGACTTAGCAGTGAAAGCTCGGACAAAATCCCCCTCCAGGTCCTCGAGGTCAGCATATAACTTTCTTTCCTGCGTAACAAAGTCCTCCTCATACATCTCCGGTGCATTAGACTTACCGACATCGTCAGCAGTAGAAGTGTAACGACCCAATTTTTCAAGTCATGAGGGCGCCTACCATCCTACCAGTAGGAAAGTAAAATTTCATCCTTAAACTTAACAGTAATGGGATTAAGAATGGAAACTAATTCTAAACTAAGCGGAAGCATACCATAAGAACAAAAAAATGAAGACTTAAACGAAACAAAACTAAATATATACGAGACACCTCCCAAAATCTAGAAGTCACATGTAGAGAACCACTAACAAGAGTACATGTCCCAAAATTGGACCACAAAAACAACTTTCTCAAAAACAAAAGAAGAGCCAAAAGATAAAAACTTTAGGAGACATGTAATCCAAGAACGCTATGTGTTCACCCTAGTCTTCTAAACTGACAGTTGCAGGCCCTATCTCAACGCTGATAACTGGTTCTCGGACCTGCATCATGAAAACAGATGAAGAGCGTAGCATGAGTACCAAAACAACATGTACCCAGTAGGCATCATAGGGCGACAGAGCAAGCAGGGTAAAAACAGGCAGAAAAGATAGAATCAACAACAACAGAGGTCAACAGAATGGAAACAGAAAAGTGGAAAGTAAAGTGAGTATAGCTAAGATAAACCCAGCTGGTCCCCCCATAAGACCCGCTCGGCACACTCGTGCGTAAGTTGAAATAACACCCGAACTGACCCCCATAAGCCCGACAGGTACACAGAGGAGCTATAACTACGGGATCAAGGAAACCAGAACACCGACCCGCTCGATCACCCAACACAGAGCCCATCACAAGTCCGACTCCCCAAACTAATTCGCCAATCATGTTAGCTACCCCGGGGGAATGCACCCAGCCAGTCAAGTGCTAAGAGAGGGTGTACGCTACCCCTTCCAAATAACATGATACCCAACTGCCCAATAGGCTATCACTCCGGGGGCCCTGCCCTGGGCCCCGCCCATGCTAGACAAGTGAGCCTTCTAACACTCCGGGGGCCCTGTCATATTTAGGCGAGCGCGTGGGCTATTTCTACTCTGAAGAAGACGCAAAAAATCATATATCTAGCTGCCTGCCAGCAAATCACTCTGGGGGACCTGCCCGTGCCAACCAATGAGTTAGCTATCCCCCTTGGGAGCCCTGCCCTGCTAGACAGAGTGTGCGGGCCATATTACCGAAGAGAATCTCATCTAACTCTAGTTCGTGGGTCACCGCCCACTCCTGATCACATTATAACGCACGAATCAATTCAAAGTCACTATGGATCCACATCCACTCCCGACAATCCTCAAAATAGAATTGGATAAAACCAACACCAACACTACAACGCTAGTCTAAAAATCACGGGCCACCGCCCCACAAGGATATCAATGAAGGCTACCATCCTAGCTCAATCGAATCACCAATCAGTGCTAACGCAACATCTTCCAGCATCATCCCACAACAGCAAAGATAGACGGGAAAGAATCAGAAGATCCAAAAGCCACTAAAACGCCTAAATTAAGGCTCATACTATCAGACCCAAGTCTGCTATACCAGCCTACAAGGATCTAGTCCATCCGATTCGACATCGGATACATACTCAAGTCGAAAGGTGCATAGGACTAAGGCATTACTACCTTAACCAATTCTAAGGCTGAAATCACAATAATCAACAAAACACGGAAAAAAACCCGGACCCACTCATGCAACAATACATAACCACCCAACATATAACCCAAAACACAAACACCAATAATCCTAGTCAACAACCCAATCTACTGCATGATACTAGCCTTGAATAGCCCAACAGTCAATTCTAAACAAAGAAAATTGATAAGGATAGGAACAATACTAGCTACCCACCACAGATTCACACAAATAAACAAGAATTTACGCATACAAGCTCATTCTAGAAGGAAGGGAAGTCGTAACCTACCAAAAAGTTGATCACAAGCGCTCCAAGTCACTCAACTGGAGATTTTCACTTCAGTACGGCCTCGAACTGCTGCGATGCGTTAAAATATAGAATCACAGCGTCAATACGATTGTTTAGACACTAAAATTAACAAATCAGAGACAAACCAATTTTGGAGTCAAATCGGGCAAAGTGGGACCCGCTCTGCATTTTCAAGAATTGAGTCTGTGAAAAGGTCTGAAATCCTTCCCTGAACTTATATCCCAAAATGGATCACCTATCAGGGCTCGGATCTGCTCCAAACAACCAACAACACCAGAAAGCAAAACTTTAAACAAATAGGCCAAGAAAGCAACTTACAACTCAAATTCATGGAAATCGAGGGACACCCAACGCTAAAAGAAACAAAACCCCATAAAGCCAACAAGATTCTGAGCACATGGAACTTCAAATCACCCAAAATGAAGGTCAAGAACTCGAGATATCAAAATTTTTGTATTAAGAAAAAATCATAAATTAATCACCAAAAAGATGATGGGAAGCAGCTTCTAGCTTAAATTACCATCAATGGGGTTTCACCAACACAATCCGATCACTCCACCACGTAGCGACAAACTCCACGATCATGCAAGACTTCGAAACACTCAAATCACAGCTCGAATGAGGGAGAAATCGCCGTTTGAAAATGAGGGCTAAAAGTTGAAATTTCTGGTTTATCAAACCCGAAACTGGTCGCTAAAAACCATTTCTGGTCGTTAAAAGTGCAAATTGTGGTCGCTAAAGGTCTGCACTAGCAACCAGATTTTGCTATTTTTTTCAAAGTCTCCTAACGGATCCTTAGAATTCTTTCGGGACCTGATAAAAATAAAGCAGATATGCTACCCCACTAAATTCGACATTCAAAACTCAATGGCGCAATCAGAATTTCCATACGAGGTCATTTCGATAAAAAGTGGGTCCCAGACCCAATGAGCCATTTTAGCCAACTTCTACACGGGGCTTCAAAATTAGGTTGAAAGCTCTCAAAAATTCTCGAAAGGTCATTCTAGACCAAAGTCGCCATTTCGAAACTAACCGTGCTGTCGAAATTTCTATCCGAGTGCGTTTTCTAAGAATGTTGACATAAGTCAACCTTAAACCAATTTTCGAAGGCTAAAGAGCTAACTGGCCCCAAAATGACATCGGGAACCCCGGGACTCGGGCAAACCATTCTTCTAGCCTAATTTGGCTGCTCCATGATTGAACCGTCAGAATCCTCATCTGAGGTCGTTTACCAAAAGTTATGACCGAAATCAACTTTTCAAGGTTCAAAAGCTCAAAAATAGAAAAACAGTCATAAAACCAAAACGAACAACCAGGCGACCGAACAGTCAGTGCCAGCAAGTCCCAAATGAGTTGGGTCGCTATAGGAACGCTCTAAACGACAGACATAAGTCATTATCACAAAAATTACCTGGAGGGTCATTACAATATCAACTACTAAAAGGACTTTCGTCCGCGAAAGTAAGGATCAAGAAATACCTGAGGGCTCAAATAAGTTGGGGAACTCCACCCACATCTCCCACTTGGTCTCCCACGTAGCCTCCTCAACTGGAAGATAACGCCAACGGACCTTAATTACAGGAATGACTCTCGACCGAAGCTGCCTCACATCTCTGGCAAAATTAGGAACTGACTCCTCAACATAGATCAAGCGATCATCCAACTCAATAGCATCATACCAGAGCACATGACACTCATATGGAACATACCGGTGCAGCATCGAAACATTGAATATTGGATGAATAGCTGAGAATTCTTGAGGTAAAGCTAACTCATAGGCTACATCACCCACAGCCCTCAAAATCTCACTAGACCCGATATACCTGGGGCTAAGCTTGCCCCGTCTCCCCAATCTCATCACGCCCTTCATGGGCGATACTCGCAAGAAAACTCTGCCACCCACGGCAAAACTCAATGGTCGATGCCTACAGTCTTCATAGCTCCGCTGTCTACTCTGAGACGTCGTGAGCCTATCCTAGATCAACCTCACATGGTCCAAGGACTACTAAAACAAATCTGTACAATACGGCCTAGGCTCCTAGACTAAAACCAACTAATCGGAGTGCGAAAACGGCTACCATATAAGGGCTCAAATGGGACCATCTGAATGCTGGAATGGTAGTTGTTGTTGTATGCAAACTCTTCCAAGGGCAAGAATGATCCCACTGACCCCCAAAATCTATAACACAAGCCCGCAACATATCCTCAAGAACCTGGATAGTGCGCTCTGACTGGCAATCAGTCTGCGGGTGAAATGTTGTGCTAAGATCCGCGTGGGTACCCAACTCCTCCTGAAATGCTATCCAAAAACTGGATGTGAACTGTGGACCCCGGTCTGAAATGATAGAACCAGGCACACCATGGAGACGGACTACGTCCCGAATGTAAATACGAGCTAACCTCTCAGCATGGAAGGATGTGTTAATAGGTATGAAGTGTGCTGACTTGGTCAATCAGTCAACGATGACCTAGATATTGTCAACACATCTAGGAGTCCGTGGCAATCCCACAACGAAATCCATGGTGATACGCTCTGACTTCCACTCAGGAATGGGTAACCTCTGAAACTCTCCACCAAGCCTCAAATGCCCAGTCTTCACCTGCTGGCAGCACAAGCAACGGGACACATAGTCTATGATGTCCCTGCTCTACCAGTAATGCTACCTCAAATCATGATACATCTTAGTTGTTCCCGGATGGATAGAATACCTGGAATCATGTGCCTCACTAAGGATCAACTAGATCAAATTACCAATTCTAGAAACACACAAACGGCGAGCAAACCATAAAACCCCAACTAAATCTAAGGTGTCCTGCCCGGCATCACCTGCCAAAACTCTATCTCTAAGTGCCACCAAAGACTCATCCTCGAGCTGACGACCATAGATCTGATCAAGTAGAGATGACTGAACCCTGACAAAAGCTAACACCCGATTGGAATCTGAAACATCAATCCTAATCAAGTGATTGGCTAAGGACTGAATGTCCAAAGTCAAGGTTCGCTCCAAAATAGAAACTAACTATACTCACTGCTTTCCGACTCAACGCATCTTCTACTACATTCATCTTGCCCTGATGGTAGAGAATAGAGAGATCGTAGTCCTTCAGGAGCTCTATCCACCGGCGCTGCATCGAATTAAGATCCCTTTGAGTCATGATGTACTGAAGGCTCCTGTGATCAATATATATCTCGCAATGAACTCCATAAAGGAAATGCCTCCAGATCTTAAGCGCGAAAACTACCACCGCCAACTCTAAATCATGAGTGGGGTAGTTGCGCTCACACAACCTAAGCTGCCTCGACGCATAAGCAATAACCCGACCCTGCTGCATCAGAACACAACCCAAACCAACGACGGATGCATCACAATAAATTGTGAAGCCCTCGCCCTTAACTGGAAGAGTCAATATAGGAGCGGTGGTAAGCAACTCCTTGAGCCTTAGAAAGCTCCTCTCACACTCCTCCGACCACACAAAGGGAACGTCCTGGCGAGTCAACCGAGTCAAAGGCACCGCTATAGTGGAGAAACCCTTAACAAAACGTCTGTAGTACCCATCCAATCCGACGAACATCCGAATCTCAGTCACAGAGCTGGGTCTAGCCCAACCAAGAATAGCCTCAATTTTCGCTGGATCAACCATAATGCCATCCTTGGACACCACGTGCAAAAATAATGCTGCAGACTCAAGCCAAAACTCGCATTTTGAGAACTTTGCATAAAGACGATGATCACTCAAAGTCTGGAGGACTATACCCAAATGTTGCTCATGCTCACGATGGCTCCGCGAGTAAACTATGATGTCATCAATGAAGACTATGATGAAGGAATCCAAATACGGCCTGAATACACGAGTCATCAAGTCCATGAATGCGGCAGGGGAATTTGTCAAGCCAAAAGACATCACCAGGAACTCATAATGGCCATAATGAGTCCTAAATGCTGTCTTAGGGATGTCCGCTTCTCTAATCCTCAGATGATGATAACCAGATCTCAATTCAATCTTTGAAAACATGGCAGCACCATAAAGCTGGTTGAATAGGTCATCTATACGAGGCATAGGATAACGGTTCTTCACCGTTACCTTATTCAACTAGCTATAATCGATACACATCCGCATGGTGCCGTCCTTCTTCCTCACAAATAGTACTGGGGATCTCCAAGATGACACACTAGGTCGGATGAACCCTCGACTCAAGAGATCCTGAAACTGATCACAGAGCTCCCTTAGCTTTGCAGGTGCCATACGGTACAGTGGGATATAAATAGAATGAGCATACGGAATAAAATATATGGAAATGTCAATGTCCCGATCTGGGGGTGGGCCAGGAAGGTCGGCAGGAAATAAATCGCCGAACTCTCGAACTACAAGCACTGAATCAACAGTAGGGCTCTCCCTACTAACATTCTAACATATGCCGAGTAAGCCAAACATCCGCTGTCCACCAGCTTCTGGGCCCGAATACAAGAAATCACCCCAACTAGTGTGCGACTACAAGAACCCTGCCACACCACCGGTGGGCTACCAGGAATGGCTAAAGTTACGGTCTTTTCATAACAGTCCAATACAACCCGGTGAGGAGATAGCCAATCCATACCCAGAATCACATCAAAGTTTACCATACAAAGCATAATAAGATCAACCAGGGTGTCCTGCCCTCGAATGGTCACCACACAACACCAGCAAACCCGATCCACTACTAAAGAATCCCCTACTGGGGTAAAAACACGCAAAGGAACACATAAGTACTAAGGACTTACTCCCAATCAAGGAAAACAGTAATCAAACACAAATGAATAGGTAGAACCAGGATCAAATAAGTCTAAAGCAGACTTATGGCATAAAAGAACCGTACCTATGATCACATCATCGGATGTGTCGGCCTCTGCTCTAGCTGGAGCTGCACAGAAATGGCCCCGGACCCCCGGCACCCCTACCCCGCGTATCCACTCAACCACCTGTCCGGCCTCCTTGAGACACATGCTGCTGACCTCCTCCCCTAGCTGGATGTGCTACTGCCAAAACCGGTCTGCCGCCTGAAGCGCTAGTAAAGCTGATCTAGAGAAAGGGAACTCCCTGGCCCAATGATCAAGCTCCCCGCAAGTGAAGCAACACTTCCACGATCTGCTACCCGCTGAAGGCCGGCCACCCTGACCTGACGAACCCAGCTACGAATCACCCCGGCCCTGACAAGGCCAGCACTATATGCTCCCTAGAGGTGCTGGTAACCCTCTGATATCTGTAATGAATCCTGGAATGGGCGACTAGGCTGACCTGACTGGGACCACTGCTGGACTCGCTTTTGGGTAACCCTAGACCTAGTATGGGACCCACGGTAGCTATCATCCCGTCTGGCCCTCTTGCCGCTGCCCCTTTGGGCCTCACGCCGAAGTTGTTCAATAGTGCGGGCATGGTCCATAACATCTAGAAAAGAATGGACCGCTGACAATATAGACTGCGACTCAATCCTCAACTGCTGCCTCAACCCTCTAACGAAGCATTAGACCCGCTCCTCCTCTATAGGCAGAATCATGGTGGCACAGCATGACAACTCAAAAAAATTTGCCTCATACTCGGAAAATGTCATGGAGCCCTGTTCCAACCTCGATAACTCATCACGAAGCCAATTTCTGACACTTCGTGGAATAAATTTGTCCAGAAAAGCCTCTGAAAACATCTCTCATGATACTGGTGGTGATCCAGATAGCCTAGTCAAAATTAAAGAATGCCATCACTGTCTGGCCGGTCCGTCTAGCTGAGATGCCGTGAAGTTGGCTCCTCTGGACTCCACCAATCCAAAGGTCTGCAACCTGTCCCGACAAGTGGTCAGGAACTCATGGGCATCCTCCCCCACAACCCGGAGACCTCGATCGTGACAGTCTAAGAAACACCCCGAGCATCTTTTTCTCTCGCAGAGGCATAACCCCATCCAAAGGGTTTGGCTGAACCGCGGCTAGTACTGGCGGTGAATTAACCTCTGGAGCCGCTACCGTAGGCTGATCCTGCTGTGCTGTAACTGGCTCTGGGACTGGTGCTGGGGCCGGCTGCTGCTGCTGTTGCATATCCCCAATAGAAGCTAGGATCAGGGCAAGCATGTCTTGAAGATCAGGGGCGATAGCTGGTTCTGGCGGTGGCTGGGCTGGTCCCGGCCCCACCGGCTGAAGAGGAACCTGCTCTACCTGAGGCTCCGGCTCCGTAGTCCTCGCTCTATCACGACCTGCTGCCATAACACCACCTCAACCTTGCGGTGGACCTCTACTGTGCGTGTGAGCCATCCTGTAGATTTCATGAAACCAATCAGACAACGACGTATGAACAGGAATCAAAACAACAAAACCTCCTACGGACACCTTGTAGCCTCCTAAGATAGGTCACGGACATCTCCGCGCAGATCCTCTTGACTCTACTAGATACTAATTCTGTACAAGTGAGACCAACAAACCTATGCTCTGATACAAATTTATCATGACCCAATTTCTCAAGTCATGATGGCGCCTACCATCCCACCAGTAGGCAAACCAAACTCCATCTCAAAACTTCATAGTAATGGGATTAAGAGTGGAAACTAATTCTAAACCAAGCGGAAGCATACCATAAGAACATATAAATGAAGCCTTAAATGAAACCAAACTAAATATATACGAGACAACTCCCAAAACCTGGAATTCACATGTATAGAACCAATAACAAGAGTACAAGTCCCGAAAGTGGACTACAAAACAACTGTCTTAAAAAGAAAAGACAAGCAAAAATAAAAATACAAAAGGAGACAAGTAATCCTAGAACGCCATGTGCTCACCCTAGTCTTCTAAACTGACAGCTGCAGGCCCGATCATAACGCTGATAACTGGTGCTCGGACCTGCATCACAAAAATAGATGCAGAATGTAGCATGAGTACCAAAATGACAGGTACCTAGTAGGCATTATAGGCCGACTGAGCAAGCAAGGTAAAACAGGCAGACAAGATAGAATCAACAAAAAAGGTTAACAGAATGGAAACAAAAAAACGGAAAGTAAACTGAGTATAGCTAAGCTAAACCCAGCTGGGCACACTGTTGGGCAAATAGAAATAAAACCCGAACGGACTCCCATAATAACGACAGGTACACAGAGGAGCTATAACTACGAGATCAAGGAAAGCAGAACACCAACCAGCTCAATCATCCAACACTGAGCCAATAACAAGTCTAACTCCACAAACCAATTCGCCAATCCTGTTAGCTATCTCGGGGGCATGAACCCAGCCAGTTGAGTGCTAAGAGGGGGGGTCCGCCGCCTCTTCAAAAGAACCTGATATCCAACTACCCAATAGGCTATCATTTTGGGGGCCCTACCCTGGGCCCAGACCAGGAAAAATGAGTGAGACTTCTAACACTCCGGGGGCCCTGTCCGAGCACGATTAGCGCGTGGGCTATTTATACTCCGAGGAGGACCCTAAAAATCATATGTCCAGCTTCCCTGCCAGCTAATCACTCCGGGGGCCCTGCCCATGCCAGCCAAGTGAGTTAGCTATCACCCTTGGGGGCCCTGCCCTGCAAGAAAGTGTTTACAGGCCACATCAACTCCGAAGAGGATCTCATCTAACTCAGGTTCGTGGGTCGTCGCCCACTCCCAATAACATCATAACGCACGAATTAATTCAAAGCCATTGTGGATCGACATCCACTCCCAACAATCCTCAACACAGAATTGGATAAAACCAACACCAACACCACAATGCCAGACTATACATCACTGGTCCCCGCCCCCATAAAGATATCAACAAAGGCTCCAAGCCTAGCTCAATCCAATTGCCAATCGGCGCAAACGCAACATCTTTCGGTAGCATCCCACAACCGCAGAGCTAGAGGGGAAGAATCGAAAGATCTAAAAGCCACGAAAATGCCTCAACTAAGGCTCATAATATCAGACCCAAGTCTGATATACCAGCCTACAAGGATGTAGTCCATCTGAATCGACGCCGGATACATACTCAAGTCGACAGGTGCACAAGACTAAGGCAATACTACCTTAACCTATTTTAAGGCCGAAATCACAATAATTAACCAAACACAGAAGAAAATCACCAAGACCCACTCATGCAACAAAAGATAACCATCCAATAGATAACCCAAAACACAAACACCAACAATCCGAGCCAACAACCCAATCTACCGCATGATACTAGCCCAGAACAGCCCAACTATCAATTCTAAACTAAGAAAACAGATATGGATAGGAACAATACTAGCAACCCACCATAGATTCACACAAATCAACCATAATTTACGCATTCCAGCTCAATCTAGAAGGAACAGAAGCCGTAACCTACTAAAAAGCTGATCACTAGCTCTCCAAGTCACTCAACCGGAGATTATCCCTTCCATACGGCCTCCGAATGCTTCCACACTATAAAGAATAGAATCACAGAGTCAATACAGTCGGTAAGACACTGAAATCAACAAAATCAGAGACAGACTAATTTTGGAGTCAAATCGGGCAAAAAGGGACCCGCTCTAGATTTTCCGAAATTGACTCCATGAAAAGGTCCCAAATCACTCCCTGAACTTGAATCCCAAAATGGATCACCCATCAGGGCTCGGATCTGCTCCAAACAGCCAACAATAAAAAAAAGCAAAACCTACACAAATAGGACAAGAAAGCAACTTCCAACTCGAATTCATGGAAATCAAAGAACACCCAATGCTGAAAGACAGAAAACCCATGAAGCGAACAAGATTTCGAGAAACTGGGACTTCGAATCATCCAAAACGGAGCTCTAGAACTCGAGATATTGAAGTTTTAAAAAGAAGAAGAAATCATAAATTAATCACCAAAAAGATAATGGGAAGCAGCTTCGAGATGAAATTCACCTCAAACAAGGGTTCACCAACACAATCCAGACACTCCACCACGTAGCCACAATCTCCACGATCATACAAGACTTCGAAACACTAAAATCGGAGTCCGGATGAGGGAGAAATCCCCTTTTGAAAATGCGGGATTAAAGCTGAAATTTCTAGTTTATAAAATCATTTATGGTCGTTAAAAGTGAAGATTCAGGTCGCTAAAGGTCTGCACAACAACCAGATTTTGCTATTTTTTTCCAAGTCTCCGAACGGATCCACATAATTCGTTCGGGACCCGATAAAAATAAACCAGATATGTTACCCCACTAAATTTGGCATTCCAAACTCAACGGCGCAGTCATAATTTTCATACGAGGTCGTTTCGACAAAAAGTCGATCCCACACCCAATGAGTCATTTTAGCAAACTTCTACCGGAGGCTTCAAAATGAGGTCGAAAGCTCCCAAAAATTTTTGAAAGTTCATTCTAGACAAAACTCGACATTTCAGAACTAACTGCGCTATCAGAATTTCCATTCGAGCGCGTTCTCCAAGAATGTTAACCGAAGTCAACATTAAACCAAATTTCAAAGGCTAAAGAGCTAACTGGTCCCAAAATAAGACCAGGATTGGGGCAAACCATGCTTATAGCCTAAATTGGCTGCTCCAGAGCTGATGGAACCGTCAGAATCCTCATCTAAGGTCGTTTACCTGAAGTTATGACCGAAATCAACTTTTTAAGGTTCAAAAGCTAAAAAACATAAAAACAGGCATAAAACCCAAACGAACGACCAGGCGATCGAACAGTCAGGGTCGGCCAGTCATAAATGACTTGGGTTGCTACAGGAACGCTCTAAACGACACACAGAAGGCATTAAAACAGAAATAACCTGGAGGGTCATTACACGAAGCAACCCCAGTCATGGCAGGAGGAGGATCATCGGCACTCCTACCCTCGGGTACATCCACACTACCCCAAAGCATGGTAATGTCTTTGGACTTAAGCTCGTCCATATCTCTCCTCAAACAAGTGATATCTGTGCGGATGGCCGTCAACTCTTTGGAGCTACCCTCACGCTGCTCACATGCCTCGACTCTAGCAGGGAGGGCTGCCAAAATCGCTCCATGAGATGTAATAAGTCAGCGCTGATCAGCCAACTCCGTGCGGATAGGGGCAAGGGTGGCAGCTAAAGCCCTCTCGATCATGCCTGGAACAGCTGCCTCAACCCGAGATGTTCTAACATCTGTCGAGTGTGCAAGATGTCCCATCTTGATAACCATGGCTTGAGTCAAAAGCCGGGTGCCTGGGGCTTAAATTGGGGCAGTAGAAGAAGAGGGGCCCAGTGCAGGGGCAGAAGAGGCCGGAGCATCCGGAACAGGCTCACCTAATGGCTCGACTGCAAAAGTGGGAGAACCTGTCTCCATGGCATCAACATCCACAGCCGGAGGCGCATCAACTAGAGATTTCCTCCTCCTCTCTGCCTCATCCTTTAAATACTTGGCCTCAGTCCTTCCAATGTCGCAAAACAAGGTCGAAGTGACCTTAACATCCGACTCCTGTAGAATAAAACACCAGCCCGTCTGCACAGCTCACTGATCAATATCAAGAATTGGAGGGAGGTATGCTTGTTCTTGGCTCTCATAAACATATGAAACTCAATGATCATACCCAGATTTAGCAGCTGCCTATCGATGATACACCCTAAGAGAGATGCCTTCTGATGCTAAAGAATCGTTTCATTCTGTGAAAACATGAGTGTACTACTCAAGAACCCAAACCAATATCGAGCCCCAATATTTAGGTCCTTCTTCTTGATGATGACCCCGGTATCTAACCAACAGGGGGCATCACTTATTAACGGCGCCAACCACACTTTCAACGCCTCCAAACTCCATTTCAGCTTATTGGCCAAAGAGTGTCTAAACCTATAAGTGTCTAAACCACGGGCTTCATAGATTGTGACAACTTCTTAACCTTTGGGACTAAACCAGAGTAGGCGACATAGCACTCTCGAACCCATGTAGGTATGTATAGGCTTCAGGGCTCTGTGAAAACCTGCAACTTGTGCACCGGAATCATCTCCCATACCAAAGGGTATCTGTCAATGACACCATTGGTAGACAATCTCTTCTCCTCGAGGATTGTTTGCGCACCCTTAGCTTTTAACCTGTTCATCGACCTCGGAAGCTGAGCCGGGGTCGGAATTGGAGCTGGAGCAGCAGGAGCAGGTGTAGGAGTTGCTTGAGGCTCAGGTCTTGAAGATGAATGTTGACCCTAGCCCGCGGGTCATGAAGATTCCTGGAATGCATTTCAGCATTGGTACATTTTAAAAGTTCACCAATAGGAGTCCCGGACTCCTTACTCTTAGAACCCTCAGTTTCAGTAGAGGTGAACTGTATAGACAGGTCCTCACTCTCTGAAGAGAAGTCCTCGATGATCTACCGCTTGACCTTATCCATTGAGTGGGCCTTGGGTTGTGTTGGTTGTCGTGGTCGATCAACGTCCGAAGCAATAACTATGCCTTTAGCCTTTTTTTGGGAGGTTTGTTGGAAACAAATTTATGCTGAGGCATATCTGTCAAACCAAACAAGCAAATAAAAAGATTGATCAAAATAGGATAGAAACGAATCAACCAAAAAATATATGCAGAAGGACTCGCCGAACCGATCGGTGAGTCACCTAAGCTATTGGGAGAGCAAAAAGATGCACCGCCAAAAGTAACAAAGGCAGCTCAGGCAAAATGAAAAGAAAAAGGGTGATGACATCGACACTCGGTGAGTCACCGAGTTCACTCGCCGAGCAAAAGAGGGATCTCCGAAAGTTATAGGAAACCAAGCCATCGTTTTAGTCCAGGAGGCGAGCTAAATTGGGCTCGCTGATCCACTCAGCGATGCACCGAATGGTGCAGAACCTCACCTAATTTTCTAGTGTAGCTTGCAACTTCAGCCTTCATTTTCTGATAAACATAGGCAATCCTAGGGGCAATTGGGCGGTTTGCCGAGTGGTCCAACCCCTAGCAAAGTTGCTATGTCTTGAAATTTTATAATCCAACCTACACACTCAACACACGTTATTCAAAAACATGAAGATAAAGCTTGGGTTGCTTCCCAAGAAGCGCCTTATTTAACGTCGTGGCACGACGTGGACATGCATTCAAGCATCATTCAAGTACACCACATCAATCAATCGCACAACGTGAGCTTCTCCAAAGTAGTGTTTCAGCCTTTGCCAATTATCTTTAAAGAATGAACCATTTTCACCTTGAACTTCAATAGCTCCGTTGCCAAACACATGAATAACCTTAAAAGGGCCTGACCACTTAGACTTAAGCTTACCCGAAAATAGCCGCAAACGAGAATTGTAGAGTAATACACAATCACCCACCCTAAATTCTTGATGAATTATCTCGACATCATGCAACCTTTTCATTTTCTCCTTATACAGAGCAGCACTTTCAAAACTCGAAGCCGAAATTCTTCCAAGGCATGAAGTTGGTCAACCCAATTCTTGGATGCAACATCCCAGTTCAAATTTAGGGTTTTCAAAGCCCACAAGGCTTTATGCTCAAGTTCCACCGGGAGATGACATGGTTTACGGAATACCAACTGATATGGTGACATACCAATTGTTGTTTTAAAAGTAGTGCAATAGGCCCACAAAGCATGATCTAACCTTCGTGACCAATCAGAACGATTTGCATTCATGATTTTGGCCAAAATTTCATTAATATTCCGGTAGGACCCTTAAAACTAGACACTTGTTTGCGGATGGTAAGGGGTGGCAACCTTGTGCTTTACTTCATACTTGCTCAGTACTGATGCAAACAATCGGTTGCAAAAGCGCGAACCTCCATCACTAATAATATCCCGCGGTGTGCCGAAACTTGTAAAAATATACCACTTAAGAAATGTAATGACACTTCTTACCTCGTTGTTGGGTAAAGCCACAGCTTCTACCCACTTCGACACATAATCAATGACCACAAAAATGTATTTGTTCCCATAATAACTCACGAAAGGGCCCGTAAAATAAATTCCCCACACATCAAACAATTCAACTTCAATGATTGGAGAAAGGGGAAGCTCGTGTCTTCGTGACACTCCTCCCTACTTTTGACAATGATTACACTGGCGGACAAGGGAATTTGCATCTTCACACAGCCTTGGCCAATAATAGCCACTTTGGAACACCTTAGCGGTTGTACATACCCTACTATAGTGTTCACCAACCAGAGATGCGTGGCATGCACCAAGAATAGCATCGACTTTGACTTCTGGTACACACCTTCTAATTATGTTATCAACACATTTCCAAAATGGATAAGGTTCATCCAAAAAGTACTTTTTCGCATCAAAAAGAAACCTCTTGCGTTGATAGAACGTCATCCCATCAGGAATAATCCCACACACGACATAATATGCAAAATCAGCATACCAAGGAATGGAACCCTTAGAGACCATCTTGACCATCTCATCAGGAAAAGCATCTTCAATATCCTTTTCACCTGACACAACAACATTTGTTTCGAGTCTCGATAGATGACCAGCCACTTGATTTTCACATCCTTTCAAGTCTTTGACCTTAAAATGGAACTCTTTCAATAATAACACCCATGGAATCAGCCTTGGTTTAACATCCTTTTTCCATTTAATAGTGTATAGGTGCATGGTCGGTGTGCAGCACCACCTTGGTTCACAATAAATAAGCTCGGAATATCTCAAAAGCGTACACTACAGCCAATAACCCTTGTTTGATAACAGTGTAGTTTCTTTGAGCCACATTCAATGACTTGCTTGCATAGTATACCGGGTGGAATAACTTGCCTCTATGTTGAACAAGTACAACACCCAAGGAGACACCACTAGCATCACACATTAACTCGAATGGGCTACCCCAATCCGGGGCAACATAATCGGAGCCGACACAAGTTGTGACAAAGGGTTCAATTTTTTATTACGCTCAACTACACCTGTCACAATTCAAGATGTAGGTGGACGTTAGCAATAAAAACACAAGAAGATGTAGGTGGTCGTTAGCAATCTTCTTCCCTTTCTTTCAAACATTTCAATTTCACAACTGATCCTTTGTCACTTTGCAGAACACAAATCATATCTATGAACACCCCCCCCCCTTTTAAATTCTCTCCTCCATGCACAATGGTACTATTTTATTCAAATCTTTTTCTTTCTTTTCTTTTCAGCTTTTTCTCTTCTCTCTTTTTTTTATAGAGGGGTTCCATCTTTTTCACAATCAGTCTTTCAAAAGATCAAGATTACAAACCTCTACCTTAGTTTCCCTCTTCATTCTCACCACACCCCCAAAATAGGCTTTTGGCCTAAGTTGGGTATTCAATTGACCAATACTTCACGAATGTTATAGGTAGGAGAGACATGGCATTTTCACACAACATGCTAAGTTTCTTGTATTTATGGTTCAATCAAGGAGAAGGATAGGATCAAATGGTGCCAAGCTGGGTTCACACCCACACAAGATAGTCCACAAATGTTTAGCAATTAGGTTCATCCTCAAAAAATATTTCATGCCTAAGATCACTTCCCACACTCATCAATGCTTAGTCACATGGACTACCAGGGCAAGTTCTAGGCATCATCATACACACTTTTCAAGTAAATCTCACAACACATGACATTCAAATACAATTGTGGATCATAACTCTATGAGTCAAGCTTGCGTGCACTGGTCATTGCAAGACTCACCATCAACAATTCGCTTGTCACAACGAGAGGCTAAGGGGTTACACAAGACAATGAACTCCAATTTTCCTTATTGGACGCACCCCAACTTAATGTTCAATCAAGAGCACTATTCAAGTCATCGATATTGAACACAATCGACACTCAAAAGTACAATAGAACTGCAATCATTCTTTTTTCACAAAATGTACAATGATAAGCAAAGAGAGATATCGGTAGAACTCTAAACCATTTGATTGAATTAAAGAAATATAAAAAATAGCAATCAATGGCTAAACAACTAAAGTAATATTCAAAATAACAATCAGTGGCAATGGAAAAACAACACCCCACCAAAAAGACAAAGTAGTGTCCTCAATGCGAAATCATAAAATAAACTTAGAAACGAAAGATAAAGCATGTGCAATAGAAAGTCCCCCTGTCCCGCTATGGTGGGGGTGTGTCCTTAGCCTGGGCATCAGTACCCGGTGCACTCTCCTCGATTTGGCTGGTCCAACTCGACTCAATCATCGATGTCTTCTAAAGAGACTCAGTAGTGGCAGCCTGGACCAAATCCCCCTCCAGGTCCTCGAGGTCAGCATACACCTCTTTATCCTGCATAACAAAGTCCTCCTCATCCGTCTCAAGTGCATCAGACGCACTGTGATCATCAGCAGTCGGACCAACACCAGTGGTGGTAGGTGGAGGATCACCGGCACTCGTACCCTCGTGCACATCCACACTACCCCAAAGCAATGTAATGCCTGTGGACTTTAGCTTGTCCACATCTCTCCTCAAACAAGTGATATCAGTGCGGATGGCCATTAAATCTGTGGAGCTACCCTCACGCTGCTCACATGACTCGACTCTAGTGGTGAGGGTTGCAAAAATCTCTCCATGAGATATAATAAGTTTGCGCTGATCAGCCAACTCCATGCGAATAGAGTCAAGGGCGGCAGCTAAAGCCCTCTCGATCATGCCCGGGATAGCTACCTCAACCTGAAAAGCTCTAACATCTGTCGAGTGTGCAGGATGTCCCATCTTCATAACCATGGGCAGTGGAAGAAGAGGGGCTCGATGTAGGGGCAGAAGTGGCAGGAGCATCCGGAGCAGGTGTAATTGATGGCTCAACTGTAGGAGTGGGAGAACCTGTCTCCATGGCATAGAGTTCGAATTTACTTATTAGTCTTTTCGTTGTTGATTTTCAACAGGTGACAACATGAGTGACGCTAATACTGTTGTTGGTCAGAATGATGATATGCGGCACATAAATGATGACGTTGGGAAGCTGAATGACTTCAATGTAGCTTAAGTTGGAAGTGCTGGAGCTATACGCTTGCCCCCTACTGTGGGTAATGCCATCTTTCATGTGACCAGAACTATGATTCAGCTGTTGCAACTCAAAGGCTCATGAGGACCCCATGAGCATTTTAAGAACTTTTTGGAGGTGTGCAGCCCTTTCATATTAAAGAACATCTCTCAAGAGTCGATTCGACATCGGTTTTTTCTTTCTCTCTAAATGGGGAGGCAACGAAGTGGTTGGCTAAATTACAAAGAGACTCAATTACTTCTTGGGTTGAACTGATAGAAGTATTCCTTGAACGATTCTTTCCCCCTTCAAAGATAGTGAAGTTGAGAGATGGTATTCAGAACGTCAAGAGACTTGATGGTGAACCAATCCATGAGACATGGATCAGAGTCGAGGCATGTGAGAAGTATGAGGGTAGCTCCATAGATTTCATGGCCATCCACACTGATATCACTTGTTTTATGAGAAATATGGACTACCTTGTGAGGGTCTGAACCCATCTTGGCACCATTTGAGCCTGTCCTTCTCCTTGATTGTACCTTAAATACATGAACCTTAGCCTGTTGTGTGAAAATGTCATGTCTCTCCTACCTATAACCTTCATGAAATATTGGTCATGGGAGTAGCCAACTTAAGCCAAAAGCCTAAGTTGGGGGTGTGGTGAGAATGAAGAGGGAAACTGAGCTAAAGGTTTGTAATCTTGATCTTTTCAAAGGCAGATTGTTAAAAAGATGGAACCCCTCTATAAAAAAAAGAGAAGAGAAAAAGCTGAAAATGATGAGTCGATAGCTTTGACTCATTTATAGCTTTTTTTGTCCAAAATTAGTGTCATTAATGCCCATTTTGCACATATAACTAATGCTAAATATTTTGTGTACAAGATGAAGGACTTGGAATGAGGCAAGAACAATATAATTAAAAAAGAAACGAAAATGTTGTAAAAATTGAAGTAAAAAGAAGGCTGAGGATTGCCAAAGGAAACTCGGTGAGTCACCGAGTGAGAAAGGCCTCATCTAAAGTTACAGCAAACAAAGAGAAAATCTAGGTCAAGTCGGTGAGCTGAGGGACCAGACGGCGAGTCACCGATCAAAATGGCGAGTCGTCGATCAAAACGACGAGCCCGATGCACATCGCCTAAAGTTCCAGAATGAAATCAGTACTGAAGTCAAGAATTAAAGGGTGAGATCAAACAACACGGCGCATTATCGAGTGGAAGGGCGAGCCCGACTTATTCCGCTGAATGACCCTGAAATTCAAGTCGTGTGGAGTTTTTGGGAAAGTATAAATAGAAATTTTTGAATTGAATTGAAAGGCAGAGTGATAGGGAGAAGAACTAGAACTCGAACTTATAAAGTACATTGCACTTTGAGGAAATTTTTGAACTATTCTTGTGATTTCTTATTAATCAAACTTTGGGTAAAATTTTAATTGATTGTATTTGCAGTTTGAAGACTTGAGAAATCAATGGCTAATGTTTTTGGTAACTATCTCTCGTCATTACTATGATAGGCTAAAACCCCATTGCCTTAGGGGTGTGATTATGTGTTCAAACGCCTAATTAGATTATGGATTGCTGAATTAAATGTTGAACTAGAATGGGTTTAGTTTATAATTAATGTTTTCATCTTATGAATTGAAGTTGCAAATTCAGTTCTAGTTTATATCTTTTTGTATGCTTGTTGAAGATGCAATTGAGTGGAATTATTAACTGATAATTGTATGAGTTCTTTCTTGTAGTACTAAGCTTGTTAAATTGGGTTTAATTAAGGTATATGATTGTGTTCAATTTGTGTAGCCTGTTGGGGTATGATAAAACCCTATTGAAAGCATAGTAGTTGGTTGTAAAATAGCTATCATAGTTATAATCTTGCCTATCCATTAGGTTTCAGCATTCTTAAACAATTCGTGATTCCCCATTTGGTGAAATTGGTATTTGAACACTCACACATCCCTAAGGTCCCAAAATTTTCATTTGTTAAATCCTTCTTTAATTCGTGTTTGTTGAAACCAATCATTTAAAACTCTTTTTTCAGTTGATAATTGAAACTTTGACGATTTACTTTATACATCGATTCATTCACTTACATCTACAAAAAGCAAGATCACTTTGGTATGTAATATTTTAATTCTAACATAGCTCCATTCATCGTGGGATTGATCCCAACTCCTCGTTGGGTTTTTATTGCTAACGACTACCTACATCTTGAATTTTGATAGGTGTAGTTGAGCGTTATCAAAAATGGCGCAGTTGCGGGGGAATGGCGTTTAGAATTCTTGTATCGACGTATTTGAGTGAATTACTTGATTGTAGTCGAATTTACTTATTAGTCTTTTCATTGTTTATTTTCAACAGGTGACAACATGAGTGACGTTGATAGTGTTGATGGCCAGAATGATGATATGTGGCATGTGAATGACGACGTTGGTAATCTGAATGACTTCAATGTAGCTCAAGTTGGAAGTACTGGAGCTATATGCTTGCCCCCTATTGTGGGTAATGCCATATTTCATGTTACCAGAACTATGCTTTAGCTGTTGCTAATGAAACACTCATTTGCAGGACTTGCTCATGAGGACCCCCATGAGCATCTTAAGAGTTTTTTGGATGTGTGTAGCCCTTTCACATTCAAGAACATCTCTCAAGTGTCAATTCGACTTAGGTTGTTTTATTTTCTCCCTAAATGAGGAGGAAACGAAGAGGTTGGCTGAATTTCCAGGAGACTCAATTACTTCTTGGGCAGAACTGACAGAAGCATTCTTTGAACGATTCTTTCCCCCTTCAAAGATGGTGAAGTTGAGAGATGGTATTCAGAACTTCAAGAGACTTGATTGTGAACCAATCCATGAGACGAGGCTCAGATTCCAAAAGCTTCTTCTACAATGTCCTACTTATGGTTTGCCTAAAAATATTTTGTTGCAATACTTCTACCGTAGCCTTGATTACGTAAACAAGTCTATCGATGATCATTTCATTCAATGTGGGATCATGAGACAACCGTTCCCTATTGCGTTAACATTGCTTGATGATATGACCAAAATCAACCGGGCTTGGCACACAAGAGAAGACCAAGTATCACCTCTTGTGGTCGGAATGACTAAGGAGAAAATTGAGAAAGATCAAGAGAGTGATGCGAATATGGCTAAGATGATGACTTAGATGAATTTATTAACAAAGCATGTTATGGGTGTGGGTTCCAAAGCTGTTAATGCAGTTGCTATAAGCCTGGATGATGCAGCATTTGAAGCCATGTAGAACGAAGAAGTCCAATTTGTGTCGAATAAAATGGTGGGTTCTCGTCTGAGCTATCAAAAGTCAGGTGGGAATCAAGGTTGGAACAAAGACAAAGGTGGTGTTGGAGAGATAATCGGGAGTGGCGTGATCGAGGTGCCAATTGGAGGGACGGTGAGAGAGATCGGTAGGTGCCTCCACATAATCGTCCTAAACTTACCGAACCAAAGGCTGATTCTGAGAGTTTAAGGACTGAAGATATGATTGCTCATGTTTTGCACAAGGTGGAAGGTTTGGACAAAGTACTCAAGGAGATGAAGGCTGGTTTCTCTTCTCTAAATAAAACAGTGACTTCTCAATCAGCATCAATTAAACATCTTGAAGCACAAATGGTCTAAATATCCACCCAATTGCATCAACGCCTAAATGGTGGCCTTCCTAGTGACACATTGGCTAACCCGAAGATTGAGAATGCTCAGTGTATGGCGGTAGTTACTCGGTGTGGAAAATTTTTAGGTAGCGATGTGATTGAGGTTGATGGGGCTGAATATTATAAAATCCCACTTAATGCAAGGAATGATGATTCGGTAAACAATGATGTGCCCAAAAAAGATTTTGATTCAACGAATGATGTTACGCCTGGTGGTACTACTACATCAAAGGTGGGGGATGTATCTAAATCAGTTGCTCCAAAGTCGTTGCATAATATTAAACCCCCTTTTCCACAAAAGGTTGAAGAAGAGAGATGACGATGCAAAATTCCAAAAGTTTCTCTCTATTTTAAGACTCTCTCTATAATCCTTCTGCTGGTGGATGCATTACTAGAAACGCCGGGATATGCTAAGTTTATGAAGGAATTGGTAACGAAAAAGAGAAGTATGGACTTTGAAACAGTTGAAGTATCCCATAGTTGCAGCGCTATTATGTCAAATGTGGTTGCTAAAAAAGATTATCTGAGAGCGTTCACAATACCATGCACCATTGGGGTGTTCAAGTTTGCCAAAGCGTTATGTGATTTGGGAGCTAGTATCAACCTGATGCCATATGCTATTTTCAAGAAACTTGGGCTAGGGAAGCCTAAGTCAACCACAATGCGCCTTCTCATGGCGGCCGTTCTATTAAATGGCCTATTGGTGTTCTTTATGATAATTTGGTAAAGGTTGACAAGTTCATTTTTCCCACAAATTTCATTATTCTTGATTGTGAGATGGATGCTGAGATCCCGATTATTCTTGGTAGACCATTCTTAGCTATCGAAGAGCTTTGGTTGATGTGGAGAGTGGAGACTTGAAATTTAGAGCCAATGAGGAGGAAGTCACTTTTAATGTATGTAAGTCTATGAAACAACCCAATGACATCCATGTGGTGTCCGTTATTGATGTGATCGATGAAGCGGTTGCTAGTATTGGTGAAATTTCTTGTATTGGCGAATCTTTGGCGGCTGTTCTTTTGAACTATGATGGGGAAGAGATACAAGATTATGATGATGTGGTGACTGCTTTAACAGATTTAGGTTCTTACTCAAAAACTCCTTTGAAGATTGAAATTGATTTGAAAAATAGAGAAAGTCCTCCTGCGAAGTTATCCATTGAAGTACCTCCGAAGCTTGAATTGAAAACTCTTCCTTCTCATCTGCAAAATGTATTTTTTGGGGTTTACAATACCTTGCCTGTAATCATTGCAGATGACCTACTTGAAGGGTAGGTACAAGCACTTGTTAGTGTGTTAAAAAGATTTATCAAAGCTATTGGATGGACAATTGCTGATATTGTGGGAATTCCTCCCGGTATTTTCACCACAAGATTCAGTTGGAAGTTGATTGTAAACCTAGTGTCGAGCACCAAAGGAGGTTGAATCCTCGAATGCAAGAAGTGGTTAAGAAGGAAATCATCAAGTGGTTAGATGCGTGTGTGGTTTACCCTATTGCGGATAGCAAGTGGGTAAGCCCAGTTCAATGTGTCCCAAAGAAGGGTGGTATAACTGTGGTCCCTAATGAGAAAGGTGCACTTGTGCCAATGTGCCTATTACCGATTGGCGTGTATGCATTGACTATAGAAAGCTTAATTCGGCAACCGAGAAAGATTATTTCCCAATGTCCTGTATGGACCAAATGCTTGATATATTGGCGGGCGTGGATGGTATATCTTTCTTGATGGTTATTCCGATTACAATCAAATATCCATAGCCCCGGAGGATCAAGACAAAACTACCTTCACCTGTCCCTATGGAACATTTACATTTAAACAAATGCCTTTTGGGTTGTGTAATGCACCGGCAACATTCCAAAGGTGTATGTTGTCTATTTTTGCTGATATGGTTGAAGACTAGACGGAGGTACTTACGGATGATTTTTCCGTAGTTGGGGAATCGTTTGAAGAATGCCTTGAACATTTTGACCGAGTCTTAAAGAGATGTGTCGAAACAAGCCTCGTACTTAATTTGGAGAAGTGTCACTTCATGGTGAAAGAAGGGATTGTTTTGGGGCACAAGATTTCAGGGAAAGGTATACAGGTGGATCAAGCAATGATTGAAGTTATTGCAAAATTACCACCCCATATCTCATTTACGGGTGTTCGAAGCTTCTTAGGGCATGTGGGTTTCTACCAGAGGTTTATAAAAAATTTCTTCAAGATAGCTCATCCTCTTTGCAAGCTACTTGAGAATGACAGTATTTTTATGTTTGATGAAGCCTTTATGATTGCTTTTTAGTGTCTAAAGGAGAAACTTGTATCGGCCCCGGTTATTGTTGCATCGAAATGGGGTAGCCCATTCGAGTTAATGTATTATGCTAGTGGAGTCTCCTTGGGTGTTGTACTTGGTAAACGTAGAGGCAAGCTATTCCACCCGATATACTATGCAAGCAAGATATTGAACGTGGCTCAAAGAAACTACATTGTTACCGAACAAGAGTTATTGACTGTAGTTTATGCTTTTGAGAAATTCCGAGCTTATTTATTGGGAACCAAGGTAGTGTGCAAACCAACCATGCAGCTATACACTATTTAATGGCCAAAAAGGATGCCAAACCAAGGCTGATTTGATGGGTGTTGTTATTGCAAGAGTTTGATTTTGAGGTCAAAGACCGTAAAGGATGTTAAATTCAGGTGGTTGATCATCTATCGAGACTCGAAACAAATGTTGTTGTGTCAGGTGACAACGATATTGAAGATGCTTTTCCTGATGAGATGATCATGATGGTCTCTAAGGGCAATTCCTTGGTATGCTGATTTCGCAATTATGTCGTGTGTGGGCTTATTCCTGATGGGCTGACATTCTATCAAAGAAAGAGGTTTCTTTTTTATGCGAAAAAAATACTTTTGGGATGAACCTTATCTATTTCGGGAGTATGCTGATCACATAATTAAGAAGTGTGTACCAGAAGTCAAAGTCGATGCTATTCTTGGTTCATGCCATGCATCTCCGGTTGATGGACACTATAGCGGGATACGTACAGCCACCAAGGTGTTGCAAAGTGGCTATTATTGGCCAACGCTGTATCAAGTTACAAATTCCCTTGTCCAACGATGTACTCAATGTCAAAAGAAAGGAGGAGTGTCACAAAGACACAAGCTTTCCCATTCTCCAATCCTTGAAGTTGAATTGTTCGATGTTTGGAGAATTGATTTTATGGGCCCTTTCCTGAGTTCTTATGGAAAATTATACATTTTGGTGGCCGTTGATTATGTGTCGAAGTGGGTAGAAGTTGTGGCTTTACCCAACATCGTGGAAAGAAGTGTCATTACATTTCCTAAGCGGTATATTCTTACAAGGTTCGGCACACTGGGCAATTATTAGTAATGGGGATTCGCACTTTTGCAACCGATTATTGGCATCACTACAGAGAAAATATGGAGTAAAGCACAAGGTTGCCACCCCTTACCATCCGCAAACATGTGGCCAGGTTGAAGTGTCCAACCAGGAAATTAAAGAAAATTTTGCCAAAACAGTGATTGCTAATCGTTCTGATTTGTCACGAAGGTTAGATGATGCTTTGTGGGCCTATCGCACTACTATTAAAACACCAATTGGTATGTCACCATATCAGTTTGTGTTTGATAAATCATGTCATCTCCCGGTGGAACTTGACCATAAAGCCTTGTGGGCTTTAAAAACCATAAATTTGAACTGGGATGTTGCATGCAAAAGTCGGGTTGACCAACTTCATGCCTTGGAAGAACTTTAGCTTCGAGCTTTTGAAAGTGTTGCTCTGTATAAGGAGAAAATGAAAGGTGGCATGATGCCAAGATACTTCATCGAGAATTTAGGGTGGGTGATTGTATGTTACTCTACAATTCTCGTTTGTGGCTATTTCCGGGTAAGCTCAAGTCTAAGTAGTCAGGGTTGTTTTAGGTTATTCGCGTGTTTGACAATGGCGCTATTGAAGTACAAGCTGAAAATGGTTCATTCTTTAAAGTTAATGGGTAAAGGCTAAAACTTTACTCTGGAGAAGTTCCCGTTGTGCGATTGATTGATGTGGTGTATTTGATGATGCTTGAATGCATGTCCATGTCGTGCCACGACGTTAAATAAGGCACTTCTTGGGAGGCAACCCAAGCTTTATCTTAGTGTTTTTGAATAACGTGTGTTTAGTGTATAAGTTAGAGTATAAACTTTCAAGACATAGCAACTTGGTGAGGGGTTGGACAAATCGGCACATCGCCCAATTGCCCCTAGGATCGCCTAAGTTCATCAGAAAATGAGGGATGAAGTTGCAAGCTACACTGGAAAATAAGGTGAGGTTCTGCAAAATTCAGCGTGTTGCCGAGTGGATCGGTGAGCCCGATTTAGCTCTCTTTCTGGACTCAAACGATGGCTTGGTTTCTTGTAACTTTCGGTGAGAAAAGGTACCACTCGGTGCATCGCCGAGTGGCACGGTGACGTTAATATAATCTCTCTCTGGGGCTCGAACATAATGGTTTTTAATCTTTTCAAATTCAAACTTTCATCGCACTTGAAAGTTTCCTCGTATCCTCACATACCCACACACTCTTGTATTTTGTTGCCATTGGCTGCTAGTGGAGTGCTTTGGACGTGTCCACACCCTAATTTTCATTGTGTGTGCATTGCATTTTTGGCCTTGAGGTTCGTTTTCGAGATTTTTCAATTTTTGTCCGCCATTAATTGTAAATTCCAATTGTGCGTAGATGGGTACTTGATTTTGTGTGTTATTGCATGCCTTGGTTGTCTCTTATTTGTTTGATGATCTAATTTGAGTTCATGAATGCTAAATTTTTGTGAATGCGGGCTTTGTGATTTGGGTTTTTTAATTGTTTGCGTGTGGGTTGTTGTTTAATCGTTGGGTGAAGTTTGAGTAGCCCCAAATTCAATCAAATGGATTGAATTTTCCTATGATGGATTGGGTGATGTCTTTCTTAAGGGAAAATTCATTGTTTTGTTGTTTTCGATTTGATTTTGCGGGAGTCTGTGTACTCCGAGGTGAAATTGGGCATGGGTTTTGTTTCATTGTTGATAATTGAACTTTAATTGTTGTGCATTGAGCTGTTAGTTGAAAATCATAAAATTTTTGGGAAGGGTGATGTTTCGAAGTGGTTCGGCGAGCCAAGTAGGGCTCGCCGTTCTACTCGACGACTCGCCCATTGCATTCCCCATCACCCTTTAACTCTTACTTTGTGGCCTGTGTGTTCTGCAACTTTTGGCGATCCATCATTTGCTCGCTGAGTGAACTTGGTGACTCGTCGAGTGTCGATGTCATCGCCCTTTTTGTTTGCATTTTTCCTGAGCAGCCTCTGTTACTTTCGGCAGTGCATCTTTTTGCTCACCCAATAGCTTAGGCCACTTGCCGATTAGTCCGGCGAGTCCTTCTACATATTTTTTTGGTTGGTTCTTTTCTAATCGTATTTTGATCGATCTTTGTATTTGCTAATTTTGTTTGACAGATATGCCTCGCCATAAAGTTGTTGCCTACAAACCTCCCAAGAAAAAGTCTAAAGGCATAGTTATTGCTTCGGAGGTTGATCGACCACGTCAACCAACACAACCCAAGGCCCACTTAAAGGATAAGGGCAAGCGAAAGATCATTGAGGAGTCCTCTTCGAAGAGTGAGGACCTTTCTATACAATTCACCTCTACTGAATCAGAGGGTTCTGAAAGTGAGGTGTCTGGGACTCCAATTGGTGAACTTTTAAAACGGACCCGTGCTGAATTGTGGTCCAAGAATCTTCATGACCCGCGGGTTGGGGTCAACACCTAATCTTCAAGATCTGAGCCTCAAGAAGCTCCTACACCTGCTCTTACTGCTCCAGCTCCAATTCTGGCCCCGACTCAGCTTCCGAGGTCAATGAACAGGTTTAAAGCTGAGGGTGCGCGAACAATCCTCGAGGAGAAAATAATATCTATCGATGGGGTGGTGGAAAGATACCCTTTGGTATGAGAGATGACTCGGGTGCACAAGTTCTAGGTTTTTACACAGCCTCGGAGCCCATACGTACCTACATGGGTTTTGGAGTTCTATGCCGCCTACTCCGGTTTAGTCCCAAGGGTCAAGAAGTTTGCACAATCTATGAAGCCCGTGGACTTTTTCATGGTCTGGGGTAAAAAGGTCAAGTGTAGCTTGACCGAGATCTATGACATTCTGGGTTACACTTATAGGTATAGACACTCTTTGGCCGATAAGCTGAAGGGGAGTATAAAGACGTTTAAGGGGTGGTTGGCGCCGTTAATAAGTGATGCCTCCCCCATTTGGTTAGATACCGGGCTCATCATTGAGGAGAAGGACCTAATTATTATGCCCTGGTATTGGTTTGGGTTCTTGAGTAGTACACTCATGCCTTCACAGAATGAGTTGATTCTTTAGCATCAGAAGGCAGCTCTCTTAGGGTGTATCATCAATAGGCAGCTGCTAAATCTGGGTAAGATCACTGAGTGTGAGATGTTGATGAGAGCCAAGCAGCAGCATACCTCCCTCCTTTCCTGATATTGATCAGTGAGCTGTGCAGATGGGCTAGTGTTTCGTTAGACAGGAAGACCAATGTTGAGGTCATTTCGTCCTCGTCTTGGAACATCTAGAGGATTGAGGCCGAGTATTTAAAGGATGATGCAGAGAGGAGTAGGAGACCCCCAGTTGATACGTCTCCGGCTGTGGATGTCGATGCCATGGAGACGGGTTCTCCCACTCTTGCAGTTGAGCCGTCAGGTATGCCTGTTTCGAATGCTCCTGCCACTTCTGCCCCTGCACCGGGCCCCTCTTCTTCCAATGCCCAAATTTCCTCCCTTGGCACCCGGCCTTTGACTCAGGCGATCGTTATCAAGATAGGACATCTTGTACATTCGGCAGATATTAGAGCTTCTCGGGTTGAGGCAGCTGTCCCGTGCATGATCGAGAGAGCTTTAGCTGCCGCCTTTAACCCTATCCGCATGGAGTTGGCTGATCAGCTCTGACTTATTACATCTCATGGAGAGATTTTGGCAGCCCTCACTGCTAGAGTCGAGGTATGTGAACAGCGTGAGGGTAGCTTCATAGAGTTGACAGTCATCCACACTGATATTACTTATTTGAGGAGAGATGTGGACAAGCTAAAGTCCAAAGACATCGCAATGCTTTGGGGTAGTGTGGATGTGCCCGTGGGTACTAGTGCCGATGATCCTCTTCCTGCCACCACTGGTGTTGCTACGACTGTTGATAATGACGGTGCATCTGATGCACCTGAGATGGATGAGAAGGACTTTGTTATGCAGGATAGAGAGGTGTATGCTGACATCAAGGACTTAGAAGGGGATTTGGTTCGGGCTACCACTACTGAGTCTCTCTGGGAGACATGGATGATTGGGTCAAGTGGGACCCGCCAGACTGAGGAGAGTGCATCGGGTACTGATTCACAAACTGAGGACGCACCCCCAGCATCGCAAGATAGGAGGACTTTCTATTGCACTTCCTTTATCTTTCGTTTGTATGTTTATTTTGTTATTTCACATTGAGGACACTACTTTGTCTTTTTGGTGGGGTGGTATTTTTCCATTGCCACTGATTGTTATTTTGGATGTTACTTTAGTTTGTTTTTCCATTGATTGTTATTTTTGATATTTCTTTAATTGAATGAAATGGTCTTGAGTTCTAGCGATATCTCTCTTGCTTATCATTGTCAATTTTATGTGAAATGAATGATTGCAATTCTCTTGTACTTTGGAGTGTCGATTGTGTTCAATATCGATGACTTAACTAGTGCTCTTGATTGAACAATATGTTGGTGTGTGTCCAACAAGGAAAATAGGAGTTGCATAGTCTTGTGTAAGCCCCTAGCCTCTCGTTGTGACTAGCGAATTGTTGATGGTGAGTCTTGCAATGACCGTTGCATGCAAGCTTGACTCGTAGAGTTGTGATCCGCAATTGTATTTGAATTCCATGTGTGGTGAGCTTTATTTGAAAAGTGTGTATGATGATGCCTAGAACTTACCCTGGTAGTCCGTGCGACTAAGCATTGATGAGTGTAGGAAATGATCTTCGGCATGAAATATTTTTTTGAGGGTGAACCTAATTGCAAAACCTTTGTGGACTACCTTGTGAGAGTGTGAACCCAGCTTGGAACCATTCGAGTCTATCCTTCTCTTTGATTGAACCATAAATACAAGAACCTTAGCCTATTATGTGAAAATGCCATGTCTCTCCTACCTATAACCTTTGTGAAGTATTGTTTAATTGAATAGCCAACTTAGGCGAAAAGCCTAAGTTGGGTGTGTGGTGAGAATGAAGAGGGAAACTGAGCTAGAGGTTTGTAATCTAGATCTATTGAAAGGCTGATTGTGAAAAGGTGGAACCCCTCTATAAAAAAACAGAGAAGAGAAAAAAGTTGAAAAGAAAAGAAAGAAAAGGATTTGAATAAAATATTACCATTGTTCATGGAGGTGAAAATAAAAGGGGGCGGGTGTTCATAGAAATGATTTGTGTTCTGCAAAATGACAAAGGATCAGTTGTGGAATTGAAATGTTTGAAAGAAACGGAAGAAAAAGTGAAATGGAAACCATGCTTCATGAAGGTAGAGCCACTGAACCAAAAATGGCCATACCTAGAACCCCAGCCCCGTATTAAGCTTCTAAAGTTCTTTGTGATCTTACATGAACCTTGTGATGGTTGGATGGAAAACTCGGGCAAGCCTGTGGGTAGAATTGTGCAAACTCTTTCTCTTTTGAGAGTGTGAGTGTTGTATTGATTCTGAAATATCAATTTTCAATTGAACTTGGGAAAGATAGTGGAATCCTTTTGATGTAAGGGCATTCAATTATCATTGTGGGCATAAGTTTGCATTTTAAGTAAGCACTTGTGAGCATAGACTTTAACAGATGATGGCTAGTCAGAATTTGATGTTTTTTGTGTGCTTTTGACCCATGTATCATAGATTAATCCTTGTGTGCGCTTTCATGTGAGTTCTTATGCACCACTGCTCGTAGACATTCCTATTGAGTTCATTGATCTCTTGTTTTACTTGAGGACAAGCAAAAGTTTAAGTTGGGGATATTGATGAGTCGGTAGCTTTGGCTCATTTATAGCTTCGTTTGTGCCAAATTAGTGTCCTTAATGCCCATTTCGCTCCTATAACTAATGTTAAATCAGCTGTGTGCAGCATGAAAAACTTGGAATGAGTGAAGGAAAATATAATGCAAAAAGAAGCCCAAAAGTTACAAAAATTGAAGGAACAAGAAGGTTGAGGCTCGCTAAAGGCTACTCGACGAGTCACCGAGTGAACAAAGCCTCACCTAAAGTTCCAGCAAACAAAGAGAAAATATAGGTCAATTCGGTGAGTTGAGGGACCAAACGGTGAGTCGCTGATCAATCGGCGAGCCCGATGCACATCGCCTAAAGTTCCAGAATGAAATCAGTACTGAAGTCAAGAATTAAAGGGCGAGATCAAGCAACTTGGCGCATCGCTGAGTGTAAGGGCGAGCCCGACTTACGCTGCCGAATGACCCTGAAATTTAAATCGTTGGGAGTTCTTGGGAAAGTATAAATAGAAATTTTGAATTGAATTGAAAGGGAGAATGATAGGGAGAAGAACTAGAACTCGAACTTAGAAAGTACATTGAACTTTGAGGGATTTTGTGAACTATTCTTATGATTTCTTGGGAATCAAACTTTGTGTAAAATTTTAGTTGATTGTATTTGCTGTTTGAAGACTTGGAAAATCAATGGCTAATGTTTTTTGTAACTATCTCTTCATCATTATTATGATTGGTTAAAACCCCATTGCCTTAGAGGTGTGATTATTTGTTCAAATGCCTAATTAGCTTATGGGTCTTATGGATTGCAGAATTAAATGTTGAAATAAAATGGATTCAGCTGATAATTCATGTTTTCATCTTATGAATTAAAGTGGCAAATTCAGTTCTAGTTTATATCTCTTTGTATGCTTGTTGAAGATGCAATTGAGTGGAATTATTAACTTCTAATTGTATGAGTACTTTCTTGTACTACTCAGCTTGTTAAAATGGGTTTAATTAAGGGATATTATTGTGTTCAATTTGTATGGTTTGTTGGGGTTTGATAAAACCCAATTGAAAGCATGGTAGTTGGTTGCAAAATAGCTATCATAGTCATAATCTTGCCTACCCATTATGTTTCAGCATTCTTAAGCAATTCGTAATGATCCATTTAGTGAAATTGGTATTTGAACACTCACATCCCTAAGGTCCCAAAATTTTCATTGGTTAAATCCCTCTATAATTCGTGTTTGTTGAAATCAATCATTTAAAACTCATTTCAGTTGATAATTAAAACTTTGATGATCTACTTTATACATCGATTCATTCACTTACATCTACAAAAAGCTAGATCACTTTAGTATGTCATATTTGAATTCTAGCATAGCTCCATTCCTCGTGGAATCGACCCCAACTCCTCGTCCAATTATCAGTTAATAATTCCACTCAATTGCATCTTTTACAAGAATATAAAGAGAGATAAACTAGAACTGAATTTTCAACTTCAATTCATAAGATGAAAACATTAATTATCAACTGAACCCATTCTATTTCAATATTTAAGTCAGCAATCCATAAGACCCATAAGCTAATTAGGCTTTTGAACACATAATCAAACCCCTAAGACAATGAGGTTTCAGTCAATCATAGTAATGATGAAGAGATAGTTACCGAAAACATTAGCCATTGATTTCCCAAGTCTTCAAAAAGCAAATACAATCAACTAAAATTTTACCCAAATTCGATTCCTAAGAAATCACAAGAATAGTTCACAAAATACCTCAAAGTGGAATGTACTTTTGAAGTTTGAGTTCTAGTTCTTCTCCCTATCACTTTCCCTTTCATTTCAATTCAAAATTTTCTATTTATACTTTCCCAAACACTCCACCATATTTGATATTCAGGGTCATTCGGCGGCGTAAGTCGGACTCGCCCTTCCACTCGACGATGCGCCAAGTTTCTTGATCTCGCCCTTTAATTCTTGACTTAGGTACTGATTTCATCATGGAACTTTAGGCGATGTGCATCGGGCTCGCCGTTTTGATCGGCGACTCACTGTCTTGATCGGCGACTCACCGTCTTGTCCCTCAGCTCGCTAATTTGACCTAGATTTTCTCTTTGTTTGCTGGAACTTTAGGTGAGGCTTTCTTCACTAGGCGACTTGCCGAGTTGCCTATGGCGAGCCTTAGCGTTCTTGTTCCTTCAATTTTTGCAACTTTTTGGCTTCTTTTTTATTATATTGTCCTTGCCTCATTCCAAGTCCTTCATGCTGCACACAAACAATTTAACATTAGTTATAGGTGCAAAATGGGTATTAAGGACACTAATTTTGCACAAACGAAGCTATAAAGACTTTAAAATGGAGAGAAACTTTTGGAATTTCTCATCGTCATCTCTCTTCTTCAACCTTTGTGGAAAGGGGGGTTTAGTATTAAGCAACGGCATTGGAGCAACTGATTTAGACACATCCCCCACCCTTGATGTAGTAGTATCACCAGGCGTAACATCATTTGTTGAATCAACATCTTTGTTGGGTACATCATTGTTTACCGCATCATCAGTGCAATCATCATTCCTTGCATTAAGTGGGATTTTATGTTGTTCAGCCCCATCAACCTCAACCACATCGCTACCCAACACTTTTCCAGTTCGAGTCACTACCGCCATACACTGAGCATTCTCATTTATCGGGTTAGCCAATGTGTCGCTAGGAAGGCCACCATTTTGTCGTTGATGCAATTGGGTGGATATTTGGACCATTTGTGCTTCAAGATGTTTAATTGATACTGAGTGAGAAGTCACCGTTTGATTTAGAGAAGCGAAATTAGCTTACATCTCCTTGAGTACTTTGTCCGAACCTTTCACCTTGTGCAAAATTCGAGCAAACATATTTTCAGTCCTAAAACTCTCAGGATCAGCCTTTGGTTCAGTAACTTTAGGATGATCATGTGGAGGCACATACTGATCTCTCTCACCGTCCCTCCAATTGGCACCTCGATCACACCACTCCCGATTATCTCTCCAACCACCACTTAGGCCTTTGTTCCACCCTTGATTCCCACCCGACTTTATATAGCTTAGATGAGAACCCAATTTTGATTCGACACAAATTGAACTTCTTCATTGTACATGGCTTCAAATGTAGAATCATCCGGGCTCATAGCAACTGCATTAGCAACTTTGGAACCTGCACCCATAACATGTTTTTTAATAAATCAATCTGAGTCATCATATTAGCCATATTCTCATCACGCTCTTGATCTTTCTCAATTTGCTCCTTAGTCATTGCGACCACAAGAGGTGATACTTGGTCTTCTCTTGTGTGCCAAGCCCGGTAGATTTTGGTCATATCATCAAGCAATGCTGACATAATAGGGAACATTTGTCACATGATTTCACCTTGAATTAAACGATCAGCGATAGACTTGTTTACCGAATCAAGGCTACGGTAAAAGTATTGTAACAACACATTTTCAGGCAAACCATGAGTAGGACATTGTAGAAGAAGCTTTTGGAATCTGAGCCATGTCTCATGGATTGGTTCACCATCAAGTCTCTTGAAGTTGTGAATACCATCTCTCAACTTCACCATCTTCGAAGGGGGAAAGAATCGTTCCAGGAATGCTTCCGTCAGTTTCTCCCAAGAAGTAATTGAGTCTCTTGGTAATTCAGTCAACCACTTTGTTGCCTCCCTATTTAGAGAGAAAGGAAACAACCGAAGTCGAATCAACTCTTGAGAGATGTTCATGAATGTGAAAGGGCTGCATAAATCAAAAAAGTTCTGAAGATGCTCATGGGGATCCTCATGAGCAAGTCCTCCAAATGAGCCTTTGATTTGCAACAGCTGAAGCATAGTTCCGGTCACATGAAAGATGGCATTACCCACAGTAGGGGGCAAGTGTATAGCTCCAGCACTTCAAACTTGAGCTACATTAAAGTCATTCAGATTACCAACGTCATCATTCACATGCCGCATATCATCATTCTGACCAACAACACTATCAGCGTCACTCATGTTGTCACTTGTTGAAAATAAATAACGAAAAGACTAATAAGTAAATTCAACTACAATCAAACGAATTCACTCAGTTACGTTAATACAAGAATTCTATACGCCATACCCCGGCAGCGGCACCATTTTTGATAACGCTCAACTACACCTATCATAATTCAAGATGTAGGCGGTCGGTAGCAATAAAAACCCAACGAGAAGTTGGGGTCGATCCCACGAGGAATGGAGCTATGTTAGAATTCAAATGTGACGTACTAAAGTGATCTAGCTTTTTGTTGACGTAAGTGAATGAATCGATGTAAAAAGTAAATCATCAAACTTTCAATTATCAATTGAAAAAGACTTTTAAGTGATTGATTTCAACAAACACGAATTAAAGAGGGATTTAACCAATAAAAAATTTGGGACCTTAGGGATGTGTGTGTGTTCAAATACAAATTTCACTAAATGGGTCATTACGAATTGCTTAAGAATGCTGAAACATAATGGGTAGACAAAATTCTGACTATGATAGCTATTTTGCAACCAACTACCATGCTTTCAATTGGGTTTTATCAAACCCCAACAGGCCATACAAATTGAACACAATCATATACCTTAATTAAACCCACTTTAAGAAGCTGAGTAGTACAAGAAAGAACTCATACAATTATCAGTTAATAATTTCACTCAATTGCATCTTAAACAAGCATACAAAGAGATATACACTAAAAATGAATTTGTAACTTCAATTCATAAGATGATAACATGAATTATCAACTAAACCCATTCTATTTCAATATTTAATTCTGCAATCCATAATACCCATAAGCTAATTAGGCATATGAACACATAATCACACCCCTAAGGAATTGGGGTTTTAGCCAATTATAGTAATGATGAAGAGATAGTTACCAAAAACATTAGCCATTGATTTCCCAAGTCTTCAAACAGGAAATACAATCAACTAAAATTATACCTAATGTTCAGTTCCAAAGAAATCACAAGAATCGTTCACAAAATTCCCTGAAAGTGCAATGTACTTTCTAAGTTCGAGTTCCGGTTCCTCTCTAAGTCACTCACTCCTCAATTAAATTAAAAAAATTCTACTTATACTTTCTCAAAAACTCCACACGATTTGAATTTCAGGGTCATTCGTCGGCGTAAGTCAGGCTCGCGCTTCCACTCGGTGATGCGCCGAGTTGCTTGATCTCACCTTTTAATTCTTAACCTTAGTGCTGATTTCATTCTAGAACTTTAGGAGATGTGCATCGGGCTCGCTGTTCTGATCAGCTAATCGCCGTCGGGTCCCTCATCTCACCGACTTGACTTAGATCTTCTATGTATCTGCTTGAACTTTAGGCGAGGCATTGTCCACTCGGCGTGTCACCGAATTGCCTTTGGCGAGTCTCAGCCTTCTTGTCCCTTCAATTTTGCCACTTTTCGGCATCATTCTGCATTATATTGTCCTTGCCTCATTCCAAAGCCTTTCATGCTGCACGCAAACAATTTAATATTAGTTATTGTAGTAAAATCGGCATGAAGGATACTAACATATCTTCCAAAGTCTAGATAGTACGCTCCGCTTTCCCATTGGTTTTAGGATGAAAGACTGTACTAAGCTTAACATGAGTACCTAACCCCATTTGGAAGGACTTCTAAAGCTAATAAGTGAATTGGGCATCATCATTGTAGATAATGGATAAGGGCACTTCGTGCAACCTAACAATTTCCCTCAAATACAACTTTGCATAGTCCTATGCCGAATAAGAAATCTTGATAGGAATGAAATGAGATGATTTAATCATATGATCCACAATAACCCAAATCGAGTCATGTTGCAACCGGCTACGGAGTAATCCAAGAATAAAGTCCATATTGAAGAAAAGGGAGGGCCCAATGGAGGAATCAACTCCATTGGTCAATACCATCATACCTTAGCAAAGCCCACTAGAAATTGGAGGAAATTGGGTGACCTTCAATGAAGGACTTAGCTTCTTCTTCTTCCTTGAGCTAGAGAGGATTTCTTTTAGAGAGAGAAATATTTGAGAGGAGAGTTTAGGAATGAGTTAGAATGAAAGAAATTAGGCTTAGAAAGTATTTATAGGTCTTAGATTAAAGGTATAAACGCCTTAGTTAATTAGGGAATTAACCAGGCAAAAGACCAAAAAGATCTTAATTAAAAATTGTCGGGGCCCATCTACGGTCAGGACCTACGGTCCGTATATCCATTGACGAACCGTCCTGTTGAATCGTCAGAAGATTCAGAGAGTTCATTTAGGGCTGAAAATTTGGCTAGGTCTGGAAGGCATTTACGGAACACATCTACGGCCCGTCAACTGAACTACGAACTGTCCTGCTACTCCGTAGGTCAAGTTTCAGAAACTTGGAAATTGGTAACGATGAAGTTTAATATGAAAAATAAAAGATAGGGTACAAGTCAAAACAATTGCATAATGATAGTCCAGATTTGACCGCGTTCATTGATCAAATCTAAATCTACCGATTCTCTCGAATTCGATAGTTGATCAGAGTATCATTAAGATTTAGACTTATCTTACGAGTAAATCTCAAGTTAAAGAAATAAGATAATTATAACCCAGTGATCCTAATATGTATGAACATGTTATGAATTATTCTTAAGGAAGTAATGTCCTTCGACTATTTTTTCTTGAAATTCAATCAATGAATATCAACAAGCTCATTCGATTAATTTAGAGAAGAGATATAGATTCAATCCCACACAAGATTATGCAAATATATTTAGAAGATATTCTTCTTTAAACTAAATACGGTAATGAACATAATTTACATTTAATTCAAATTCCCATAACGAGTTCAAGCATAAGAACAAAAACTAAAAATTCCAACATATTCATCAATACTATATGTTTGTCAAATTCCCTCTAGGAAACTACTCCATGAAGGTGAATGAGTTTACTAAGAACAAAGATGAACAAGAAGATATAGCAACCAAACTCTAAATCTCAACTCTCATTTTGGATTCAAGTAGTGTACTTCATGTTCCTTCTTCTCTCCTTCGTAACCTAGTATTTTCTTTAATCTTTTCTCGTTAACCTCCCTTTGGGACAAGTTCCCAACTCATATAACATAGATTCCCTTGTTTAATCCATAAATTGCCTTTGATTTTACATATTTTAGGCTCACACTGCGTGTGTGTGCCGCTGAGAGCACGAGCACACGACTGGCATGCACGCCGTTAAGAGAACGAGCGTGCGACCGACATGAGGAGGGATATCAACTTCAAAACTCACTGCACAGGTGCGTTGCTGGGAACCATAGCGCAAGACTAGTGTGTGGAGGGACAACAACTTCAAAACTCTTTTTTCACTTTTGTGCGCTGGTAGCTTCATACTTTACGGTCACGCAGCTTCAAAGTTGAACACCTTTGAGCATTTTTCTTCTTTTCCTTCCTTTAACCTCCCTTTTAGCTTGTTTCACAAATCTCTTTCAAAACTTGAACTAGTAACACCTTCACATATGAAAAGTACATGAATCAATGCGAAATTTACATTCAAAGATTGGCTAAAATCAGCTAATTTCATTGCCCATCAAAAATCCCCACACTTGAGTTTTTGTTGGTCCTAAGCAAATTAGAACAACTTAACCCCCTCTAGACTTTAACACACAAGTCACTAAAAACAGTAACTGACTTCAACCATTCCTAAAGGTACATGCAACATTCATCGTTACATGACTACTTATTGACAATGATAATTAGCAAAAACCAATCCATGAAGTTTCTCACAACAAAGAAGATGTAATTTTATCACAAACAAAATAATGCTCATGCATCACAAATAGAACACTCTCATTTCACTCACTCTCACAAAGAAATACATTATGTTTTTCAAGAATGTCATATGCTTGGCAATCGAGTAATTCTCCACTAATGTAGGCCTTCTCAAATTAAGATCATATAGGACTTGCACTGGTGTATTTTGTGGTAAGGGTGTTAGTAGAATCTGGAAGTAATAAATAACATCCCCTCTCTTTATCACTTCTTCTTCTTTACCATCTCTTTCTTCTTCTTTTTTCTCTATGTATCTCTTCTAACAACTTTCCTTTTCTTTTCAAAATGCATGTAACAACTTTCATTACATTTCAACACTTGGCCTTATTCAGCTGCCTCTTTTTTTTTTCTTCAAAATTTTTACAAATCAATTCTCTATACTTCTGCATATAATTCCAGTTAAGAGAGTAACATATGAAAGATTAGGTTGGAGGGTTGTATCAGCTTATCAAAGAAAATTGATTATTATAAGGTTTAAAATGGTTGAGTAGGGATACTTAGAATCAACGATTGGTGAATTTAGACTTAAAATGGTTAATAAAAGAGAGCCTACAAACATATTCTTCTTCAAAAAGTCCTAGAATTTTGCATGAAAAACCTACCATGCCAAGTTCAAGATTCTTTCAAACATGAGTACTCATCAAGAACGCTCACCATACAATGTTCAAGGATTGATAATGCCTCAACTTCGAATGCCAATAAGTGTGCAAATTTCAAAAAGCAAGCAATACAACTCTAGACATGAATTTGTCAATTTCTACCTCTAGTACTTGTTCAACAATAATGGTACGACTATTATCCTAAAAACGTCTGATTCAAAAATAATGACTATGGTAAAAGAATCTGACAAGAAACCCATAGAAAATAATGATACTTTTTAAATTTATTATTATTTACAACTCCTTCACCCCACACTTAAGCTATGACATGTCCTCATGGCAGAAAGAAACTACAAGAGTAAAGAAAACTTTCCTGACTCTCTTTAATTGGTGTCCAAAATAGTGTTTTTGTCCATTGTGTAGGCTTGGACTAGCGCACACAACCATGCCATGATCTTTCTATCCGACTTGGTTGTCTTAATTGTTATCTCATCTATCTTTTTCATATTAAACACTACCTTTTCATCTCTAACTCGAAGCATTAGTTTCTCTTCATACAAATCGAGTACTGCTCTACCAGTAGATAGGAGTGGTCTTCTAAGAATTAATGGAAGCTACTTATTTTCTTCCATTTCCATCACGATAAAATCTATTAGAAACACAAATTTTGCCACCCTAACTAGAACATCTTTAACTATCCCTTCAGGAATAACAAAGGATTGATCTGCCAACTATAAAGACATTGGGATGTACCTAATTATTCCAAGCTCTCCTTCCAACTTTTTGAAAATGGACAAAGGCAATAGGGTTATAGAAGTTGTTGAGTCACAACAAGGATTTCTCAAATCTAATAGTCCCTATCACATATGGAATAGTGAAACTACCTAGATCACCAAATCTCTGAGGTAGTTTATTTTGAAGGATGGCACTGCAATGAGCATTCAACTTTACTACCAATGTATTCTCCAATTTTCTCTTAATGGAAAAATTTTCCTTAAAAAAATTAGCATTTGCAAGCATCAGAATGATTACCTAGGTGAAAGAAATATTCACATAAAGTTGCCTTAGCATCTCTAAGAACTTACCAAAACACTTGTCAAGCTTATCTCATTTTATCTTCTAAGGAAAAATCAATGCAGGCATGTATTTAGAATCCACTTCTAGTTCTTACTTCTCCTTTCCTTTCTAAATCTCATTAGACTCCCCTACTAATATTTGACTTTCTTGTGTTTCATCTTGTCTCTTTGTTGCTTCACAATCTTTTCGTTTGCAATTATCATTCAACATTTTTCTACTTTGCAAAGTCACAGCCTTCATCTCCTTAGGGTTCCTCACTGTGTAACTTTGAAGAATTCCAGGTGGTCTCTTGAATATATGATCAGCAATATGTCCAACTTTCTTTTCCAATTTTTTGATAAAAGAACTTTGAATTTCAAACCTCTCATCAACCTTTATGATGAATGTCTTCATTCGATCATCTAGACTTGATTGGTTGCCCTATTGTGTCTGCTAATCTCGGTACCCCTGAAGTTCTTGACCTTGACCTCTAGAGTTCCATGCATTCAATCTAATATGTGAAGAACTTCATGAAAATCCAAGATTCTATCGACCCATAGAATTGAAGTTATTGCCTCCATGATTGTTTTCACTAGTATAATTAATAATTGCATTCACCTTTTCTTCTACAACTGTCCCAAGCTGAGATTTATGAGTCGGATGTCCATTCCCACAAAAATCCCATATAGTCAGTGGTGCCATCTTAGCCTGGGCTATGATTAATTGTTTCACATCTTTAGCAATAGCTACGATCTGGGCCTGCAATGTAGTGTAAGCATCATCTTGGTGTATCCTGATAGTCTTCTTTCTTTCTGAAGTGTTTGCAACCCACTAATTTGCATCCTCCACCAACTCGTTTAGAATTTCAATAGCCTTTTCAGGTGTTTTTTCATAATCGGACCCCAACTGCATTATTTAATATTCTTCACGATTTTGGCTCAATCCATCCTAGAAATTGGTTAGTTGCAACCAGGGTTCAATCCCTGTCACAACCTAAAGTACCCTCTGGACGTGATATGGTGTATAAGACCCCGAAAGGCTCCATACAAGCCACTTAGCATACATCATACGAGATAATAGTAGTTAAAAGTTCAAAAGACAATTTCATATCACCAAGAGTTGACAAAAGTAACACATGTTTAACATAGTCTTAAAGCAATCTAATACATCAATAGAATGAAATTTGGGACGTAACTCATACAAGTTAAAAACTAAAATGATATAAAACTATAAACGGGGCATTGTCCTCGAAGTATGAGAACTCACCAAGTCTTCTTAATCACAAGTACAATGGTCTAGCCACGAATGGAGAGATAAGAGTCATCACGCACTACATTAGTGAAACAATGTAGGCAAAAGTTTGTGTTAGTACATAGAATGTACCAAGTATGATAACTATGCATAGAAGTTATAAAATCATGCTAAAAAGGGGCTATACATAACATGCAATGACCAAGTTAAATCATAAGATGATATGATAGAAAACATGAGTCAAAACCATAGTCAATGCAAGGAAATCATCTTGAAACAACACTTACTTGAAAATACCATTTTAGGATTTAACCTTAATTCATTATGTGGTAAATTATCCTTAACCGACATAGACCATGTGAGCTATAATATGGAATCCGGTGTCTACCCCACACTGAAAAGAGGTGTCCTTACTTGCCAAGGTAAGAACCATAACTTCTAGCTTAAGTTGATCCACTAGCTAATTTCTATCTAAGACAAACCTATGGTGGCACATAGTTTATGGGATAAGGCAATTTCTACAAGAAACCCGGCCTCTACTGCGAGAGAGCTTCCATCTCAATATCCTCTCGGTGCTTAGCAGAAATACCACTGAATATTCATTAAAATTACCTTGCCTTATCATTAAGAGACATGGGTAATCGTCATTTGTCTTATAATCCATGGAAGGGCACATCAAATAGCCAATCAAAGATAAAGTTCATTAGAATAGCTCCTTAATCTTGATTCAAAGTTTAGTTCAGAAAACCTTTCAACCCTTATGAATACTTCATGTGAGAAAATTCATTCACATTTATATTTGAATAATACGTGAGAAATCCTTTCACAACACAACAACCACAACATTGATTCTTTACTCTTAAAGCTATCTTAAATAATTTATCTCAATTTCATAAAGAACATGCATATCTCCATAAATTCGTCTTTCATAGTTCAAGACCTCATCATAAGATCAATGTATAGAAATCATGAATTTCACATGGGTTCATGGGGATTCAACTTAGAAACATGCAATTAACTCAATTCATGAATAAAAAGACATAATTCAATCAATTAGATCATAATTTGAAAGAACCCATAAGATAGAAGAAAAACCCTAACTTCAATTCGAGAATCTACCTTTACAAAATTGGTGAATTTAGGAACCTTATGAAGGAAAGGACTCCATAGGTGAAAGCCATTATACCTTTGAGTTCAAAACCCCCTATCAATGGAGGATTTGGAGACTTGGCTTGAATCCCTAGCCTTCTTCTTTAAGCTTTAGAGAGAGAAATATTTGGGGAAATCTTTGGAGGGATTTAGGGAAATTGAAGAGTGATTAGAGTGGGTAGAATTTATGCTTAGAAGACTTATATAGGGTCTAGGTTTAGGACTAAACAAACTTAGATTAGGTATAAGTCAGTTAGGGAAAAGACCACAACCCCTTTAAAAAAATAACTGCCGGACTCAGACTTACGGTTTTGACCTACTGTGAGTAGGTCCATCTATGGACCATCTTGTCCAACCGTAGAAAGATTCAGAGACTATTCAATTTTGGTCTTCAAATGATGGTACCCATGTATGGTTCATCAGTCCATTGATGTACCGTACATGGCAACCGTAGATACCAACTTAAGGCTTTAAAATTTAACTAAGTCTGGGACTCACATACGAGACCTATCTACAACTCGTAGAAGGAGTGAAGGACCATCCGGTTGAACCTTCAAAAGAATACTGGGATTTGAATTTTAGAAAATATTTTCCTCACCATCTATGGTTGCCATCTACCGTCCATAGTTCCTCTTACCAACTATAGGTGGGAGCCATAGATACAGCTTTCAACCTAAAGAAAATTTTTATTTTTCCTTCTTTTCTGAGTCTGAAGTGTTACAATATCTCCCCCTCGGGAACATTCGTCCTTGAATGGAACTCAAGACATCTTAAGAAGGCTAAGAACTAAATCTAATAGCCCAACATGAGCGCAATCACATAAATGCGCATATCCGAGGAGGAAACATCAACTCCAAGCTAAAGCATGATTAAAATATCATTTCATAAGGTCTATATGCAACTCATACTCAAGTGCACATAACATGTAGAAATCAATCAAGTTAACTCATTCCTTGAAAAACTAAACTTTTAATGAACATGCATAAATGAGGAACCATGAGAAACTAAATACCTCAAGCTAGAGTAGGGGCGGAGGGAAAGAGATGAGGATAACGGGACATCATATTGGCCTCGGCCTCCCAGTCAACTAACTAATTCTTCAAAACAAATGTTTGTTCTAGAGTTGTTTAATTGTTTAAGTTTTGTTTGTGGGCAAATACTTGGTGTGACTTACACTGTTGTGGTTGACGGCCATGACCTATGGGTCGTAGGGTAACCTACGGACCATAGATCACCTCCCGTCAGCCTGTCTCACCCCACTGTAGGCTAAGTTATTTTTGACGGGTTTGATCCACGGACCGTAGATCAGTTGACGAACGGTTCTTCAAACCATCATTTGATTTTCAGAAAGTTGAGAATATAATCCCCTATCTACGGTAAGGTCTACAGCCCGTAGTTCTTTCTACGATTCGTAGGTCCTTCCCGTTGGTACAAAAAATAGTAGCAGTAATTTTAATTCCTGTTCTTTTCTTTTCTTTCCTGTTTTCTTTTCTTGTTTTGCTTGTGCATTTTTTAGTTACTAATGATGGATTTGCAGGTACAGTGCCTCAAAAAATAACGCAACACTATAAAAGGAAGGCCCCTGCACAAGCTCCTCCGGCCCGACGTCAGTTGATTATAAATGAGGTTTCGGAGGAGGAGCAGAGTGGGTCTGAATATGACCCACCTTTGGGAGCTAGCTCTCCCAGGTCACCTCGGATGAATAGGTAGCTGGTCCGACAGATGACCACAGTACCGGCAACGGAGCAATCCACTTTCGGAGAGGAGGAGGCCGCTTCCCAGTCTGACGAGGACGTGCAGAGTTCGAGCAAGGGTGAAGATGCCACCCCTATCAGAGATGCCCCTAGCTCCCAGTTTGCTACTCACTCGGAGTCATAATCTTATTCCGGCTCAGCATCTGGGTCAGGTTCGGGTGATGATGTCCTTGGCGAGGAACACCCAATTAGGGTTGCGGGCGAACCTAACCTGTGGTGTGTTTCGGGCATGTATCAAATCTATACTGATGCTATCCGCCACAATGCCCAACACAAGTCTGCTAGGCAAATAGAGAAAGAGCGGCGGTTACTTACAGGCAGCCTTCATACCATTCCCAGATTCGTGAGCTATTCAGGAGGCATCACTGTGAGTGGATGGCTGAGACGCTTACCCAGTATAGTCTAATCATGGTATGTGAATTCTACGCATCGTATGCTTCCACGGTACTTGACACTTTGCCTTGGAGGGCAAAGCCAATTAGAGCAGCCCTCACTCCAGTCTACTTTAGTCCGGGACATTCTCGTTGATATTTCAGAGGCCACACTATGCCATTTTTCTATGGCCTTTCACATGCTCAACCTATCAACACGACTGAGTTTGATTATAGGATGCAGCAGGTCCGCAGTCAAGCTATGAGAGATGCAGTGCAGAGAGAGTCCTTGCTTTGGTGGGTAGTTGGACATATTGCTGAGCAGGGAGTCCATGCTGAGTGGGTCTGAGACATGACCCTGCCTATTAAGAAGGCCACACTGAGCTTCACAGCTATATTCTGGTGGTCTATCGTGCATACCTGGTTTTCCCCTACTATGGTGGATAACCAGTTGACTTGGGACCAGGTAGTGATGGTAGCGTGCTTGATGGCGGGGCACGAGGTTGATTTTGCTAGAGTGATCATTGCCGAGATTCATGAGAGGGACTTTTGGAAGACGACGACCTTGCCCTTTCCTGGCCTTATTTTTAGCTTATGTTGAGAGGTGACGATCTCAGTCTACTTTGCTGATTCATCTATCGAGGTGTCTAAGACTGTGGACATTGGTCTTATTAGAGATGACACCTACCCTGCCGCACCGCGCAAGGGTATTGAGGTGGAGCTACAACCCATGGGCGAGGCCTTGGCCCTCGAGCAGGTTGTTGATATAGCTCCGGCACCTACAGAGAAGCCTCAGGGGTCTGTACCCCCATCCACTGCTTCAGCCTCTACGGCGGGCACACCCCGGGCTCCACCTGCTACAGGGCTTCCATACTCCGCATTGCACGGGTGAGCCGGGTAGAGACTTAGATTGCAGCATTATTATAGCATATCCAGCCATGGATGCAGAGGTCAGCTGAGGAGTCAGAGGCTCGGATCGAGCGGATAGTGGATGCAAAGATACTAGCAGTTAACCGACGGATTGATGCTTTTGAGATCCGGATGATGGAGAGGTCCCAGCCTGGGCCTGTGGTTGATCTGACTGCCTTCCACAAGTAGTTAGCTAGTCTCCGTACTGATCTTACCGCATTGGCTGCTATAGACGTGGCTGTTTCGACACTTGCACCGGAGTTTGACGCATATGATATAGTGCGTAATGCACTTTTTGGTGGAGTATAGCAGGCCACTGAGCCCTCCTGAGGAGCATGAAAATGGGTCCGTACTAGTGAGGACATTGCATTGGACCTGGAGGAGGAAAGGCGAGCTCGAAAGTAGGAACGCCAGGCACTAGAGGCTGCCCAACAACAGTCCGTTTTAGAAAAGCGGATGAGACAGGAGAGTGCGCTTGAGATGGTAGCAGGTGTTTCTGGATCAGGGCTTGCTACTGATAGCGAGCCCAACACTACTACTGAGGGTACTACTGATGGTGCCCAACATGGTGATCCCGTAGGTTCTGGTCTACCGAATCCACCAGTTCTTGATTGATATTTGGCGCATATGCGCCACAGGTTTGTGTCACTCGATGTTTTACTTTTTCTAGTGCATTAAGAACGTTGCACTATTTTCTTTGTGGGGGATGGGGGCAAATGGGTTTTGCGTTAATGTGAAGTCTGCGTAGCATAAATTATAAATCCTTCCTTGGGGTTTTCTTGCCTGTGTTCTTTTTCCCTAAGGAACTGTTTTACTTTCTGTTGAACCGGCATGTTTAGGATTGTGATTGTGTGCAGGTGGCCTGGAAATAAAGCATGATGGCATTAGTGTGCATGAAACTGATATCCCTCCAATTTTAATTTTTTTTGCTTTGTGCTGTGAATGTGAATTTACTGAGTTGAATATGTTGGTTCTATGTATGACATTATTAGTATCGATATGACACTATTACTTAAGTTATAGCATTAACCGGGTTCATTGATGATTCGATAATTGCAGCATGGTCCCATGTGAGAGTAAGACTATCTAAATATTCTTATGAGATATGCCATTCTAGAACTTGCCCGGTTTGTCTTGCTAAGGTAATTTGAATTGAACACTAGTAGATCATCATAGGCTATTGTTGTATTAAGCCCACTTAAGCCTAAAATGAATTAACCAAATTAGGTGTGAAAAACTTTCCCTTTTGGTCCAAATGTTTGAGCCTAATGAATACCAGTCTTTCTTTTTACCCAATTCACCTTCCCTTAAAGTATTGCTAAAAAATTTATTTTGGCCCTGGTCCCTCCGTGGACATCGTGCACCTCAACATAGGCCAAAAGCTTAAGTTGAGGGTGGTTACTGCAAAGTTACCTGAATTTTGGCCCTCGTCCTTTCTAAGGATAATGTGTACCTTAGCCCATACTAAATGTGTAAGTTGAGGGTGGCTATTATGAAGGAAAGGAAGAAAAAAAATGGTATGAATAGAGTTGTGTGTAGAAAAAAGGAAGCAGATAGTGTAACAATGATAAAAATTCAAAGTATGAAGCAACAAAAAGAAGTGAAAAGAATCAAAAGTTGTGATCAAGAAGAAGTCAATAAAAGAATCACACTCAAGCTGATAGAAGTTAGAGGGAAAAGAGTATAAAGCAAAAAGAGAATGAAAAAGGGCTGAAAATGAAAGGTAACGAGCCAAAGTAGATGTTAAGGAGGGGTGGGGCGAAGTCACTTAATGTCCAAATATACCACACCTAACCCTGAGCCTACGTTAGAAGCCAATAAAGTCCTATAGTGATTCTAGTGAGAATTTTGAAAACCCAAAGTAAAGAAAATAAGGGCAAGCCTATGGTATTGTGCACATATTGTATTGAATTCGTTCTGAGTGTGAGTGTATACTGAGTCCCTAGATTAAAAAGTCAACTTATGTGTTAAAAAATGGATTTCTTTGTAGTGAGGGCACAAGTTGTGTTATTGGAAAATTGATATCCTAGTAAATTGCTATATGTGTATGTATGTGTGTCTATTGGTATGTCGATGTCATGTATTGATCCGCATAAGTTAGATTGTTGGGTTTGTAAAGAAATTGCACTTAGTTTAGAGTGAATATGGAGGAGGAAGATTGAGGAACTTGTTGTGTGATTGCTTGAAGTTTGGGTTGCTTATATACTCGTGTCGTCAAGAGTTTGTTGTGTCGCTTGAGGACAAGCAAATATTTTAAGTTTAGGGTGTTGATGTACCGTGAATTTACGGTACATTTTGATGCATTAAACTTGGAATTTTGCATATTACGTAAGTGGTTTGTTATTAGATTTGATAGTTTTTGTGTTAAAATAGTAGTGAATAGGCCTTTTGGAGTAGTTGAGAAGATTGATGCAGCAGCAGCAAGACTTTGGTAATGTACGAGACAGACTACGGACCGTCAATTGATTGACGAGTCGTCAGTTGGGGTCGTAGGTTCAGGAGCCTGAAGAATTTGCTAACTATGGAATGATGGACCAAGACGACGGGCCGTATATCCTGCTACGAACCGTAGATGCTCAACCGTAGAAAACATCATAGAGGGTCACCTACTGAACTAGAATGACGGAATAACAGGACGGGTCGTACATTGAATGACGAGTCATAGATCATGCCTGTAGAAAGAAGCCCTCAAGAATTATTCTAACTGCTGAATGACAGTTGGGACCTACGAGTCGTAGGTCTGTCTACCAGCCGTAGGTTGCCAACCGTAGATGACTCTGCCCAGGCCGAATTTTCCCAGATTTCCTTTTCCTAGTCTAATTAGGGTTTGTTTTCTATATATACCTTATGTAAATTCCATTTTTAAGTTGTTGACTAGTTGTTGAATATTACCTTTTGTCTTCGGAAATTACTTTCATCTTTTGAGGAGATTAATTCTTGAAGATTGATTTATGCAATTTGCTCTTGATTTTTAATTGAAGATTGTGAAATTCATCTATAATCCCTGTAAGCTTATGATTTATTCGAACCCTAATATGAATTGTGAACAAACAAGCATGAGTAGCTAAATCCACAACTAGTGTTGTGGGAACCATGAGTAATTAACAAAAGTAAAACTAATAATGTTGTAATTCTTGATAGTGTTAATGCATGTTTTTGTTAATCTCTTCATTTAGAATGCTTTCTAAAGGGGACCCACGTTAGAACTCGTCTCGTTCCTACTAGCCGGACCAGGTAGTAATGAATGAGAAAGAGATTACACAATAGAGATTTAGCGTTGAGTAGTCCGTTATCTAATAACCCAACCTAGAAATAGTTGTGGGTTAATCTGGGTCAAAGGTAAGGGTTAGTAAATTAACACACATAGACGGATCAGTATGCGTAGTGAAATTCCCTATTTAGAGGAAAAATCACTTAGGGATACATAACTTATCGATCATGCATTCTAGACATTAGAAAGAATTACCATTGTTAGGTTTACTGTGTTAAGAGCTTATGGGGAACACATAAAACCTAGTTTTATTCTCATATTGATATCTCAAACTGCATAATTTCTGCTATTTGTTTATTTGTTTTAATTCCTCTCCAGTAGTTTTAATTCTAGCTTATCTAAATTTCCCCTTTCTTTTAGAGATAATTAGGCTAAACGTACAACTAATCTTAATTAGCCTAAGTCTGAACAAAATTTCTCATTGGATGGACCCTAACCTTCGTTAGGTTCTTTATTTGACAGCGACCGCTTATACTTTCTTAGGGAGGTGTAATTTGGGCGATATCAATGAATCTTAAGTTGTCTTTAGGCATAAGCAATGACTTTCCCATTCTGCATAAGGACACATCCCAACCCAATTCTTGAGGCATCACAGTAAACCACAAATCCATCGGAGCCTTCCGGTAAAGTTAACACCGAAGCGGAGGTAAGCCTATCTTTTAATTCTTGGAAACTCTTCTCACATGCTTCAAACCACATAAACTTAACTTTCTTTTGGGTGAATGTTGGTAATAGAGAGGAAATCGAAGAGAACCCCTCAACAAACCTTCTATAGTAACTAGCCAATCCCAAGAAACTTTGAATATCTGAAGCAGATAGAGGTCTAGGAAAACTCTTAACCATATCTGTCTTCTTAGGATCTACGTCAATACCCTTACCGAAAACAATATGACCAAGAAAAGCCATGGACCTCAACAAAAAATCGCATTTACTAAATTTTGCAATGAGTTATTGGTCCTTTAGTACTTGCAACACAATCCTAAAATTAGTGATATGCATATCTTCACTCCTTGAATAAATCAAAATATCATCGATGAATACAATAACAAACATATCTAGGTGTTGTCTAAACACCCTATTCATCAAATCCATAAATGCGGCCGGAGCATTTATCAAACCAAACGACATTACTAAGAATTCATAATGATCATATCTAGTCTGAAAAGCCATCTTCGGAATGTCATGTTCCTTCACTCTTAATTGTTAATAGCCCGACCGAAGGTCAATTTTAGAGAAGTAGCTTGCTCCTTGAAGTCGGCCAAACAAATCATCTATCTTTGGAAAAGGATACTTATTCTTAATAGTAACTTTATTCAATTGACAGTAGTCAATACATATACAAAGTGAACCATCTTTCTTTCAAACAAACAAAACTGGAGCACCCCATAGAGAGATACTTGGTCGGATAAAGCCCTTATCCAACAAATTCTTCAATTGATCTTTTAGTTCTTTAAGTTCTACCGGAGCCATTCGATACGGAGGAATAGAGATAGGTTGCGTGTCTAGAAGAATGTTACTACATAAGTCTATTTCCCTCTCAGGAGGAAGACTGGGTAAATCATCAGGAAACACTTCCAAAAACTCATTAACAACGGGGACAGACTCAAAGGTAGGGGTTTCAAAATCCATATCCCTAACCTGAACAATATGGTATATGCAACCCTTAGAAATCATCTTTCTAGCTTTAAGAAAAGAAACAAACTGGCTCTTAGGCATATAATTTTCCCCTTTCAACTATAGAACGGGTTCGTTTGGAAATTGAAACTTGACCACTAGGGTTCTACAATCAATAGAAGCATAGCATGAGTGCAACCAATCCATCACAATAATAACATCGAAATCTAACATATCTTTACTAGATCAACATGAGTGACTCTATGGGATAAGGAGATGGGACAATTTCTATAGACTCTCTTAGCCACTATAGATAGATTCACCAAATAGGAATAGAAACATAAAAAAGGTCTAACAACATATCTGGAAGAACATCGAACCTCATAGCCACATATGGCATCACAAATGACAAGGTAACATCTGGATAAAGAAAAGCATAAATATCAAGATTAAAGACTTTCAACATACCGGTAACAACATCCGGAGAACTCTCTTGATCATGTCGAGTTTGGAGTGCATAGAACCGGTGTTACTTGGGAGCATTTGAACCCGAACAACTAGGCATAGCTTGTCTACCTTCTCTTCCCTTAGCCATAAGTGATGGACAATCCCTTATCTTATGACCACTCTTACCATAAGCAAAGACACCATGTGTACTGGCTAAGCACCTACCCTCATGCTTCCTTCTACATTTAGCACAAGTAGTCAATGAAAATCCACCCTATTCCCTCCTTGAGGCATAGGGTTAGACTCCATATCTTTGTTGAACTTAGGAGGAGTATTGGAGGAACCTTGACCAAAAATCCTTTGTCGAAACATAGAACGACCATATCCATTGGACCTCAAGCGTAAAAAGTAACCATCACCGGTCTTAGCCCTCATTAACTCCCTAGACTTTTCCTTAAGTTTCTCCCCTTCTATTTGTTGAGCATGTACCATTAGACGATAAATGTCCATATCATAGATAAGCATAGCGGTACGACATTCTTTGACCACTATTTCAAACATCCCCAAAACAAACTTACTCATCCTTGACCTAGCATCGGTAACCATAGTAGAGCATACCTAGACAATTGTGTGAATTTCAAAGCATACTCCTTCACACTCATTTTTCCTTGACGAAGGTTGATGAACTCAAGCACCTTTGCCTCCTTCATCTCAAAGGGAAAGAACCTATCAAGGAAAGCAACCTTAAACTTTTCCCAATCAAGATGACCCACATCAACCGCCCTCTCTTCCTTCCATTGGTTGACAAAAACTTGAGCATCACCCTTCAGTTGATAAGCAGCCAATTCCGCCTTTTCCATCGGTGTCACATCCATGATCATTAGCACCTTTTACACCTCATCAATAAACTCTTGAGGATCTTCGTAAACCTTAGAACCATGAAACTCCGGAGGATTCATCCTAGTGAAGTCCCTCAATCTAGATGCCGACATACCCACATTTGGGTTCACAGGGACCACAACCTCCCTATTGGCTTGAGCCGTTATGCCTTGTGCCAACACTTGAAAAGTAGCCCTAAACTCCACATTAGTCGATTGCTTGGCCAAAGGGTGGACCGAAACTTGAGGAGTTTCTTGTTCCACATTCTCTCTCGCATTCCTCCTAGCATATGCCCTTAGAGTGGCCATATCCTGAAAAGCATCAGATAGGGATTAGGAGAGAGAGACATATAGATTTAAACTCTATTGCACCACTTTAGAGTGATGAAAGAAGTTGAGTTTCGTATACATCTTATAGCCTCTAATTCATAAGTGTGGCGCACTTCACACCCATGAACAAGACTCTAGTAAACGTGGCTTATGAGACATCCTAGGACCTTTCTAAAACCTTGTGCTCTGAATACCAAGTTTGTCACGACCTAAAATACCCCCTAGACGTGACATGGCCTATAAGACCCCAAAAGGTCTCATACAAGCCACTTAGCATACATCATACAAGATAATAGTAGTTAAAAGTTCAAAAGACAATTTCATATCATCAAGAGTTGACAAAAGTAGAGGAAGTCTAACATAGTCTTAAAGCCATCTAATACATCAATAGAATGAAATTTGGAACGTAATTCATAAAAGTTCAAAAGTAAAATGACATTAAACAATAAATATGGCATTGTCCTCGAAGTATGAGGACTCACCAAGTCTTCTTAAACTCAAGTACAACGATCTAGCCACGAATGGAGGGAGAAGAGTTGTCACGCCCTACATTAGTGAAACAATGTAGGCATGCGTTAGTACATAGAATGTTCCAAGTATGATAACTATGCATAGAAGTTATAAAATCATGCTAAAAAGAGGCTATACATAAGATGCAATGACTAAGTTAAATCATAAGATGACATGATAGAAAACATGAGTAAAAATCATAGTCAATGCAAGGAAATCATCTTAAAACAACACTTACTTGAAAATACCTTTTTAGGAAGTAACCTTAGTTCATTATGTGGGAAATTAGCCTTAACCGACATAGACAATGTGAGCCATAACAAGGAATCCGGTGTCTACCCCACACTGAAAAGAGGTGTCCTTACTTGCCAAGGTAAGAACCATAACTTCTAGCTTAAGTGGATCAACTAGCTAATGTCTATCTAAAACAAACCAATGGTGGCACATAGTTTATGGGATAAGGATATTGCTACTAGTAACTCGGCCTCTACTACAAGAGAGCTTCAATCTCGATATCCTCTCGGTGCTAAGCATAAATCCCACAGAATAGTCATTAATCTTAACTTGCCTTATCATTAAGAGACATGGGTAATCGCCACTTGTCTTATCATCCATGGTAGGGCACATCATATAGCCAATCCAAGCTAAAGTTCATTTGAATATCTCCGTAATCTTCATTCAAAGTTTAGTTGAGAAAACCTTTCAACCTTTATGAATCCTTCATGAGAGAAAATCCTTTCACATTCGTGTTTTAAGTAATATATGAGAAATCCTTTCACAACACAATAACAACATTGATGCTTCACTCTCAAAGCAATCTTAAATTATTTATGTCAATTTCATGAAAAACATGCATATCTCCATAAATTCTTCTTTCATAGTTCAAGACCTCATCATAAGATCAAAGTATATAAATCATGGATTTCATATGAGTTCATGGGGATTCAACATAGAAACATGCAATTAACTCAATTCCTGCATAAAAAGAAATAACTCAATTAATTAGATAATAATTTGAAAGAACCCATAAGATAGAAAAAAACCCTAACTTCAATTAGGGAATCTTACTTTACAAAATTGGAGAATTTAGGAACCCTATGGAGGAAGGACTCCTCAGGTGAAAGCCATCATACCTTGGAGTTCAAAGTCCACTATCAATGGATGATTTGAAGACTTGGCTTGAATCCCTACCCTTCTTCTTAAAGCTTTAATGAGAAAAATCTTTGGGGAAATCTTTGGAGGGATTTGGGGAAATTGAAGAGTGATTAGAGTGAGTAGAACTTAGCCATAGAAGACTTATACAGGGTCTAGGATTAGGACTAAACTGACTTAGATTAGGTAAAATTCAATTAGGGAAAAGACCAAAAGGCCCTTAAAAAATAATTGTCGGACTTAGACCTACGGTCTGTAGATCCAGTCCAATCGTAGAAAGATTCAGAGACTATTCAATTTTGAACTTTAAATGATGGGATCCATGTACGGTTCGTAGGTCTATTGATAGACCGTACATGGCAACCATATATCCCAAATTAAGGCTTTAAAATTTAATTAAGTTTGGGACTCACCTACGAGACCTATCTACAACTCATAAAAGGAGTGACGGACCGTCCTATTGAACCGCCAAAAGAATACTGAGACTTGACTTCTAGAAAATATTTTCCCCACAATCTACGGTTGCCATCTACGGTCCGTAGGTCATCCTACCAACCGTAGGTGGGAGCCGTAGATATAACCTGCAATCGATTTTTTTTTATTTTTCCTTCTTTTTCGAGTCCATTAGCCATTTTCTTAATAATTCCTAAACCTTTTTGATGCTTCAAATACAGTCTCCACATCTGTAGTAAGTTATGTGCACTTATCAAGTGTTGTTATCTTTTAAAAGACATAATAGGTACTATAATCAATTTAGTTCTTTTCATATTCGTTCTTTTCCTTTTAAATAATGATAGTCAAGATTAAATTAAAAGTATCAATGCCTTCTTCTTTTTTATCAAATTCCAAAGTAAATGAAGGAAAAATGCAACTAAATTCAAGAAAGTCTTCGGCAAGAGTCACAAATTTTGAACCTGCAATCACAAGCAAAGTGGAGAAGCAAAAGGATATTAGTAAAGAGACAGATCAATACATAAAAATGCTTGAATAAATTTGTATATTAACAAAAACGATTTAAATGAGTCAGATTGGATAATAAATATTCGAACTGGAGAAAACTTCAGGTTTGAAGATTTATGCCTACAATTTTTACAAGAAGCTCTCCATTAAATGCTAATGTGTTGAGATTATGTTAGTTAAGTTAGGTTAGCTAAGCTTAAAATAGTTGTAGGTTGATCATTAAATGGCAGTTCTGTAATAATGAATTAGAGCTAGTTAGTTAGTTAGGGATGTTTCTAGATATTTGGGATTTGTCAGACATGTGTATGTATACTCAATTGTAGAATAGAATGAAGCATGTTTTTCATTTCCTAGTTCACTCTTCTTGAAGCTTCTTCAGAGGTACTCTCAAATTCATCTTCCCCAAGCTCCTTTCATGGAGTTTTAGGGTAGATTTCTCAGTCAATCTATGACTTTAACATTGTATCAGAGCCAGAAGGTTCACATTCACCTATCTTGAATCCTCGCGACTTCAGCTTCCATTCTAGATTTTCTTTCATTTTTTTGTTTTGATTCATTCAATTTCTCTATCAATTCCTCTATCAAATAGACTTCCTCACTCACTCAATTATTCAAAAATGGTGGACTATAATCTAATAGTTCAAAATCAAACACCAGAAATATATGCCTCGAAAAATGCACTTTACATACATCCATCAGAAAGTGTTGGCTCTTCGATAATTCTAATCATTTTTATGGAAAAGGGAATATATCATGGAAGCATGGTGTTCTTTGAGGTTTTTTTGTGAAAATAAAATAGATTTCATCAACAGGAAGGTCAAAAATCTATTTGCAAACTCACCTGACCTTGCCTAGTGAGAACGATGCGATGATATGCTCATTTGCTGGTATTTGAAATCTTTGACGAAGGACTTGAGCGATAACTTATGGTATTTCAATAATACTAAGGAATTCTGGGATGAATTGGAAGATAGGTATGACCAATAAAATGGTGCAAAATGGTTTCAACTTCAGCAAGAAATCAACGATCTTTCAAAAGGAAGCTTGGACATCACAAGTTATTACACCAACGACAGGAAACTCTTGTAAGAACTCAATGCTTTAGATGCAAACACTCAGTGCACCTATCTAAGAACTTGTGGTGGGAATAATATGAGGCACAAGGCCGAACAAGATAGACGACCCATTCAGTTCCTAATGCAACTAAATAAGGTATACATAGTGGTTAGAGGCAGCATACTGATGATGAATCCACTTCATTCCATGACCCAAAGCTTCTCTATTTTAATTCAAAAGGACAAACAAAGGGAAGTCAGGCCTTCCAATCGACCTCACTAAAAATCCACTTCATTGAGTGCCGATGGGTATAGAGGATCAGGTACCAACTCAAATAGTAACAGTTTCAGGACAAATTTTCCCCCAACCTATACTCCACATAAAAATGGGCGTAAAAATATTTCTAGGAGCATCAACTCATCTGGATCCTCTGGACATCCTTCAAGATCATCCAGCTGTCATGCAAGATCATTGACTTATATACAAATTTATACTGCTTTTAAACATATATGCCGTAAAAAAAAAAATAGAATGCACGTGTAACACATGTGCAAAGAGATAGTATATAGATAAATAAAGATATAAATAGATAGATATTAAGGAAGTATTATTTATCATATAACTTACTAACACAATATATATATATGATATCATATAATGTGGCTTAATACATCAATGATCCTTTAAACATGTTTGCAAATTTCATTTTGACACTCAAATTACTATTCATTTCAATTGGCACCTAAACATTTGTGAAAATGCTCCTCTGGAGCAGTAAAATTATATAAGGGATTGGTTGAAATTAAGTACTTTATTGTTATGTAATAATCATATCTTCTTCTTTTCTTTGGAGAATTCGATTACTTAAGGTGAGGGTCTATGAAATCTAATGGTAAAAGGTCATAAACTTTAATGGATATGTTTATATATATATATGTCTTTTAAGTTTAAAACGAATAAAATTAAAAAAAAATTGTTTCTCTAGATTACTCAAAGATGTTGATTAATTTGATGACCAAACAAAATTTTGATTTTAATTGGAAAAGTTGTGATTGTGATAGTTATGATGCAGTAGGCACAAATATCAATATCTAAATCCACAGTAAACATGTGACGAGTCCACATTTTTAGCGTCATTGAATAGTATAATCCTTACTCTGTGATCAAATAAATTTATAAAAAGAATATCATAGTAATGTTTAAGGTAGATGATTTATGTTGGATTTGATGATTTTTGATAATGTTGGAAGAACGAGGATTGATTTGATGTATTTACAAGTTAATTTGAATATAATGAATGATATTAACGGAGCAATGATAAATTTGAGTATTTTTATAACTTTAATGGTATTTGAGAATCTGTAGTATAACATTAATGTCATATATGAACTGATAGTATAATAGAGGACAATATTAAATATTTCTCAACAATTAAAGAATAAAGGGATAATTTATGAGGCCTCCCTTCAGATTTCACTCTATAACACTTATCTCCCCTGTGGTTTATGATATTATGCATGTCTCCCTTATTTTAATAATTTTGTAACCGTTCTTTAACCTATTTAAAATAAATATAAATCAATACTGATATGACAAATTCACCCTTTTCTATATTATTTTTTGATATTAATGCATATCACTAAAAACATGATTTAATTAATAAATACTTTTAAAATAAATCAATGCAAATAAATTAATACTATATTTAATAATCACGTGTTCTTTTTTACCAAACAAAGAAACATATTTCATCATATTGATTTATTTCATACATATTCAAATTTCAATAAAATTACATAAGGGATTGAAAATTAAATATTTAATAATTTTTTGGTAACAATAATAATTATTTTGAAGAAGAATTTGATTATTTAAGATGGGGATCTATGAAATCAAATGGGAAAGGGTCATATAACTTTAACGACATATATGGATCAAATATGACATTAAAGTTTAAAATGAAGGAACTAAACATATGATTTGTTGCTCAGAATATCTCACAAGTGTTCATGAATTCGATGATCAAATCAGATTTTGATTTTTGTGGAAAAAGTTATTATTAGATTTTGATTCGATAATCATTTTTGTCATTTTATTTAAAATAAATTAAAATTTTATAATAAATTTTGACTCATTACAATGAATGAAAAGATTATTTTTAAAATTTCTTTAATGAATTTTTCCTCAAAGACTGAAAAAATTATAAGAAAATCATGCTAAAAGTTGTCAAATATAAAACACGACTAGAATCCTTGTTCACAAAATCATAATTACTAATCTAGCCTTATTATTAGTAGGGTTAACTAATCTAAATACTTGTCAGCAATCACACTTCTCACGCCACATATTTTAAACTATCCTAACATCCTTGGCATAAAAACAAACCATTACATTCACAGATAATCTAAAATCAATGGTATGAGGTCATTTCCTTTGATTCATCTCCCACAATCAAATAGTGGTATAACTATCGAGGCATAAAGAAATTAACTTCCAGAAGTTATCATTTCTTTCTTATGATAAAGATCAAACACATATTATTAGGTGTTATTGTAATTCAAATATTCTTTAGAAAATCACACTTCTCATGATTCCATTTTAAGTTATCCAAAATATCCTTTGCATGAACAAATTCATTAATCTCATTAAAGATCATGACAATGCAACTGTCATAACCCAGAATATCTATGAGTGGCACCCACACTTATCCTTCTAGGCAGGCTAACCAAAGAATTCAACCACGACTTATATTAGTTGTCAACTTATGAAATAAGACAATAATGCAGAAAATCTAATCTTGTTAAAGTATGAAATAAAATTTCACTAGAGTCTATTACATATCATTTTCCAAAATCTAAAAGTTGATGAGTTTGAGATTTTGACTCAATTGAGGCCTTTTTAGTTCAACAAATATTGTCCTCAATGCTTATTTATATCTTTTGCTGTTTTGCAGCTATGAAGGTTAAAGGGCAAGGCAAGGATGAATCTATGAAAAAGAGGTTAAAAACATTGAAAAGAGTGAAAACTCCTAGTTGAGGATCACCTAGTACAATCGGTGGATCCCCCAACACGAATGGACCTCGCCAAAGTTATAGTGTTCATTTATGAAAATATTCAAGGTAGGCCAGCGAAGTAAAATGTAAATGGTATTTGCTGATAAAGTTGGGCGAAGAGAAAGTCCATCGCCTAAAGTGACAGGAGAATCGACCAAATTAAAGGCTAAAATAGGTGATCAAGGTGGCCATCGGTGATTCGACGAATGTAAAAATCTGACTCAATTGAGTTCAAACAGCTGAAGTTTAAAGCCAAAAATGGGCAAGCTGAAGAACAGAACAACGATCCGCCGATCAAGTAGGTGAGCCCGACTAATGTCGCTGAATAGGCCGCACATGGCATTTCTGATTATTTTTTTGGGGAAATTGTTAATAGCCCAAAGGAGAGAGAAAGTGTAGCCTTTTCATATTCAAAAAGTAGACTTCTGAATATTAGCTTAGAAACATTAATCTCTAGAGTTTTTTTCATGACCTAGAGTACCCCCTAGACGTGACATGGCGTACAACACCCCAAAAGGCCTCATACAAGCCACTTAACATACATACATACAAGATCATACGGATAAAAGAGTTCCAAAGAGAATTTCATATCAAAGCTTTTAAGGAAATAGCGGAAGTCTACATCAAATGTCTCAAAGCCAATCTAAAATAAGAATGAGAAATGACATTTGGGACGTAACCCAATACAATGTAAAAATGAAAGAACATAAAAGTAAGAAGAACAAGGCTATGTCCTTGAATGGATGAGGAATCACCAAGTCTTCAATAATCCCTCTCCTAAACTCTAGCCATGAATCGATGGAGAATTGCCAGGCCCTACATTATGAGACAATGTAGGCAAAAGTATGCGTTAGTACGAGGAATGTACTAAGTATGATAGCAATGCACAAGACCATTTAAACATGCTAAAAAGGGAACATTTTCATAAACATGCAATGACTAAACTAAAACATGATAAAAGGAGTAGAAAAACATGAGTCATCATTTAGGGTCAATGCGAGCTAAACATATTTACTTTAGTTGAGGAAAGCCTTTAAATTCACTTTAGTTCTTTATTGTGGGCAGTAGCCTTAACCGACATGTAAGACCATGTGAGCTAACAACATGGAATCCGGTGTCTTACCCCACACCGATAGGGCCATCCTACTTTCAAAGGTAGGACCCTTTACTTAACATATAGCTTACGTGGATCTACTAGCTAGTGTCTGTCATAGACCATCATCTTATGGTGGCACATAGTTTATGGGACATGGGTAATCGCCACTTGTCAACTCAGTGCTAAGAATAATTCCCACGGATTAGACATAATTCAATTATCATAAGTAGACATGGGTAGTCGCCTCTTGTCTATCATTAGTCATAAGTTCAATATTAGTAGACATGGGTGATCGCCTCTTGTCTACATTAGGGAACATGGGTGATCGCCTCTTGTCCCTTCATTAGAATAGCTCCTTAACCATCGATTCAAGTTTAGTTGAGCAAGCCTTTCAACAAGTTATGAATCATTATATGTGAGAAAACCTTTCACATTCAAGGGTTGAGTAATATATGAGAATTTCCTTTCACAACTCAACAACAACATCAACATATCATAAACTTTGATACTTCAATCTCAAAGAACCCTTACTTCATCATTTGATTCATAAGAGACACACGTAATTTCATAAACTTCATCTTTACATTGTTCATCATGCTGATAATTTACAAATCATAGAGTTGACATGGGTTCATAAGAGTTCCTCTTAAATCATGCAAGTCAATGCAAACTCATGCTTAGAAGACCATAAACAAGGCAATTTGACCATAATTGAAGGAACCCACATAATAGAGGAAAATCATAGTTTTTGTTATTGAACATGCTTACATTCATAAAACCATCATTAGGTCATTCATAATCTCATCATGAAAGATCTTAGCTTAGAAATCATAATTCATGCATGGATTCATATAGATTTCATAAAATTCATCACTTTATAATTCAACCCACCAACAAAGCATAGATTTTGAAATTGGGGGATTAGGCATGGGTTCATGGGGGTTCATCTAAATTAATGAAATTCAACTCAATTTATACTTCAAAATTCATAAAAACAATCAATTAAATCAACATTGCAAGGAACCCATGCCATTGAAGAAAACCCTAGCATCAATGCATGATTTCTAACTTGAGAATTGAAGATTTAAGGACTTCATGGAGTAAAGGGCTCCATGAAAGAACACTATCATACCTTAGAGTCCTAATTCCTTAAGCAATTGATGAAGAAAAACTTGATTTCTTGAACCCTAGCTTGCCCTCTTCTTCTTCTTCTTGTAGAGAGAGAAATATTTGAGGGAGAAGAGTTTGGGGAAAATTGTAAAGTGATTTTGGAAGGTTAATTTTTTGATTATAAAGACTTATATAGTGCTAGGAATAGCAAGTAACCGACCGTAGTTGATAAATAAGTCAATTGGTGTAAAGACCAGAAGCCCCCTCATAAAATTAACTGTCGGACCCTATGGACGGCTTGACCTATGGTCCATAAGTCCAACCACAGACCATCCTGGTCAACCATCGATAGGTTTAGAGACTGCTAACTATGACCCTGCAACGACGGGTCCCCACCTACAGCTCGTACCAAGATCAACGGGCCATCTTGGCAAGTCGTCGTTGAGGTTCTGCAACTTGACATTTTGAGATTACTAACCTTCCACCCACGGTTCCCACCTACGGCTCGTAAGTCAACCTACGGTCCATAGGTGGCCTCCGTCGTTACTTGCACTAACCCAGAAATCAGCAATTTTCCACCCTTTCGAATCCGGGGTATTACATTATCTTCCCCTTGGGAACATTCATCTTTGAATGAGATTCAAGACATCATGTGGAGGATAGGAATAACAGCTAACAACCCAACCTAGAATGCAATCACATAAATGCACATATCCGAGGAGGAAAACATCAACTCAAAGCTAAAGTATGTTTAACTCATCATTTCATGAAGACTTTATGCAACTCATGTTCAATGTACATAATCATAGATAAATCATTCAAGTTAGCTCATTTTCTAAAAATTAGACTCTTCATGAACATGCATAATCAAGGAATCATGGAAACAACTAGGACACATGAAACCAAAAGAATTAACCATGAGGAACTAGATACCTCAAGCTAGAGTTTGATCGGAGAGAAAGAAATGAGGATATCGGGACATCATATCGGCCTCGGCCTTCCAACTAGCACCCTCAACTAATTGATTCCTCCAAAGAACCTTCACGGAAGCAACTTCTTTATTTCATAACTTTCGGACTTGCCGGTCTAAAATCTCAACCGAAACTTCTTCATAGGAAAGACTATCCTTTATACCAAGATTCTGTAATGGCACTATAGATGTCGGATCACCAACACATTTCTTCAATAATGAGACATGGAAAACCGGATGCACTGATGCCAAATCATTAGGCAAATCAAGTTCATATGCAACCTTACCAAAACATCTCAAAATTGGATATGGGCCTACATAACGGGGACTAAGCTTCCCTCTCTTCCCGAATCTCATTACACCCATCATGGGTGAAATTTTCAAGTAAACCCAATCAACAACATCAAATTCTAAATCTCTCCTTCTAACATCGGCTTAGGACCTTTGTCGACTTTGAGCCATTTTCAACCTTTCTCTAACAAGTCTAACCTTCTCCATAGCCTCATGTACCAATTCCGGACCTACCAAAGCAACTTCACCAACTTCAAACCAACCTATACGAGATCTACACCTCCTACTATAAAGAACTTCAAATGGAGCCATGCCAATACTAGAATGGTAGCTATTTTTATAAGCAAACTCAATCAAAGGCAAATGACCATCCCAATTACCCTTGAAATAAATTACACAAGCTCTCAACATATCTTCCAAAGTTTGGATAGTACGCTCAGGTTGCCCATCGGTTTGAGGATGAAAGGCTGTACTAAGCTTAATACGAGTACCAAGACCCTTTTGGAAAGATTTCCAAAATTGAGAAGTGAATTGTGGACCACGATCGGAGATAATTGAAAAAGGCACTCCATGCAACCTAACCATTTCCCTCAAGTACAACTTAGCATAATCCTCCGCCGAATAAGAAACCTTGACGGGAATGAAATGGGTTGATTTCGTCATTCGATCTACAATAACCCAAATCTAATCATATTGTCGTCGGGTGAGTGGTAAACCGACAATAAAGTACATATTCAAATCTTCCCACTTCCAAGTAGGAATACTAATATCTTGGGACAAACCTCTCGGCTTTTGATGCTCAACTTTCACTTGTTTACAATTAGGATACTTAGCGACAAATTCCACAATATCCTTCTTCATCCCATTACACCAATAGACCTCCCACAAATCACGCAACATTTTGGTAGCTCCCGGGTGAATGGAATATCGAGAAACATGGGCTTTCGATAAAATTTTTCCTCTTAAGTCATCTACATCGAGAACACACAATCGGCCTTGATATCGAAGCACACCATCTCCCCCTTTGGAGAAAGCCTCAACGGACTTTTTGAGCATTGCTTCCTTCAACTCAACCAAATTAGGATCAATATCTTGTTTAGCCTTTACATCATGCAGAAAAGACGATTTGGAACCATTGTGAATCATAACACCACTCTCACTAGAGTCAATCAACCGAACACCCAATCGGGCCAAACTATGAACATCACGAACCAATCCTTTCTTACCATCCTCAACATGAGCAACACTATTCGTAGACAACCAACTAAGAGCATCTGCCACCACATTAGCCTTTTCGCGGTGATAGAGGACACTCATGTCATAGTCTTTTAACAACTCAAGCCACCTTCTTTGGCTAAAATTTAGATCTTTTTTTTAAAATATATATTGCAAACTCATATGGTTGGTAAAAATGTCAACATGCACACCATACAAATAATGCCTCAAAATCTTTAGAGCAAACACAACTGCCGCTAATTCTAAGTCATGGATAGGATAGATCTTTTCATGAATCTTAAGTTTCCTTCAAGCATAAGCAATAAATTTTCCATTTTGCATAAGAACACACCCTAACCTAATCCTTGAAGCATCACAACAAACCACAAAACCATCAGACCCTTCCGGTAAAGTCAATATTAGAGCCGAGGTAAGTCTATCTTTCAACTCTTGAAAACTCTTCTCACACGCTTCGGATCAAGTGAACTTAACCTTCTTTTGAATCAAAGTCGTCAATGGGTAAGCAATCGAAGAAAACCCTTCCACAAATTTCCTATAATAACTATGAATATCCAAAGGTGATAGAGGTCTAGGCCAATTCCGAACCGCATCCGTCATCTGAGGATCTACCTCAATACCCCAACTGGAGAAAATGTGACCAAGAAAAGCCACGAACCTTAGCCAAAACTCACACTTACTAAATTTCACAAAAAGTTGTTGGTCCTTAAGGACTTGCAATACAATCCTCAAATGATCGGCATGCCCATCCTCACTCCTTAAGTAAATCAAAATATCATCTATGAACACAATCACAAACATATCAAGATATTGTCTAAATACCCTATTCATCAAATCCATAAATGCGGCCGAAGCATTTGTCAACCCAAACGACATCACTAGGAATTCATAATGGTCATACCTAGTCCAGAAAGCTATTTTTGGAATATCATCTTCTTTTACCCTCAATTGGTGATAACCCGAATGAAGTTCGACCTTAGGGAAGTAACTAGCCCCTTGAAGTTGATCAAACAAGTCATCTATTCTTGGAAGAGGATACTTATTCTTAATGGTAACCTTGTTTAATTGGCGGTAGTCAATGCACATACAAAGTGAACCATCCTTCTTCCTTACAAAAAAGATTGGAGCACCCCATGGAGAAATACTTGGTCAGATAAAACCCTTATCCAACAAGTCTTTCAATTGATCTTTTAGTTCCTTAAGTTCCGTCGGAGCCATTCTATAAGGAGGGATAGACATAGGTTGCGTATTTGGGAGAAGGTCAATACCGAAGTCTATTTTCCTTTTGGGAGGAATACCGGGTAAATCATCTGGAAACACTTCTGGAAACTCATTAACAATGGGGACCGACTCAAGAGTAGTGGTTTTGAAATCCATATCCCTCGCCCTAACAAGATGGTATATGCACCCCTTACAAATCATATTTCGAGCTTTAAGACATGACACAAATTGACCTTTAGGCATAGAATTTCCCTAATTCCACTCTAGGATACGCTCATTTGGGAATTTAAACTTCACTACTCAGGTCCTACAATCAATAGAAGCGTAACAAGAATGCAACCAATCCATCCCAATAATAACATCAATATCTAACATATCAAGCTCTACAAGATCAACATGAGTGACTCTATGGGATAAGGAGATGGGACAATTTCAATAGACTCTCTTAGCCACAATGGATTCACCAATCGGAGTAGAGACATGAAAAGGATCTAACAACACATCCGGAAGAACTTCAAACCTCATAGCCACATATGGTGTCACAAAATAAAAAGTAGCACCGGGATCAAGAAAAGCATAAACATCAAAGTGAAAGACTTTCAACATACCAGTAACTATATCAAGAGAATCCTCTTGCTCATGGTGAGCTTGAAGTGCATAGAATCGGTTTTGCTTCTAATTTCCACTAGAACCCGATGAATTTTGAGGTTGAGTTTGTCGACGGTTATCCCCTTCATTTTTAGCCGCTAAGGGACAATCCCTTATCATGTGATTCATCTTACCACAACCAAAGCATGCATTTGAACCAGCTAGACATTTACCCTCATGCTTTTTCCCATGCCTAGCACAAGTAATGGATGCAAAACCACCACCATTCCCTCCTTAAGGCTTAGGGTTGGACACCTTATCCTTGTTGGACTTAGGAGGAGCATTGGAGGAACCTTGACCGGAAAATCTTTGCAAAAATCTAGAACGACCATGTCCATCGGACCTTGAATGTGAGAAATTATCGTCACCAGTCTTAGCCCTCTTTCCCTCTCTAGACCTTTCCTTAATTCTCTCTTCATCTATTTGTTGAGAATGAACCATGAGATGAGAAATATCCATGTCATTGACAAGCATGGCAGTAAGACATTCCTTGACCACCATTTCGGACACTCCCAAAATGAACTTATTCATTCTTGCCCTAGGATCGACAACCATAGAAGGAGCATATCAAGACAATTTGGTGAACTTCAAAGCATACTCCTTCACATTCTTTCTTCCTTGATGAAATTTGATGAACTCAAGCACCATTGCCTCCCTCATCTCAAGGGGAAAGCAATGTTGAACCTTTCCCAATCAAGAGGGCCCGCATCATCCACCCTCTCACTCTACCATTGCTCAAACAACACTTCAGCCATACCCTTAAGTTGATAAGTGGCCAACTCCATCTTTTCCTTCGGCGTCACACCCATGATCATTAGCACCTTGTACATCTCATCAATGAACTCTTGAGGATCTTCCTCAACCTTAGAACCATGAAATTCCAGATGGTTCATTCTAGTGAAGTCCCTCTCCCTTGATGCTTCCGTACCCACATTTGGGTTCACGGGAGCCACAACCTCTCTATTGACTTGAGCCATCATGGCTTAGGCCAACACTTGAAAAGCATCCCTAAACTCTGCATTAGTCACTTGCACGGCCAAAGGATCGGCCAGAACTTGAGGAGCTTGAGGAGGAGCTTGATGTTCCACATTCTCTCCCGCATTTCTTCTAGCATGAGCTCTTTGGGTAGCCATATCGTGAAATGCATAGGATAAGGATATGGAGAGAGGCATAGAGAGTTGCATTCTATTGCACAACTTAAGAGTAATGAAAGAAATGGAGTTTCTTAAACGTCTTATAGCCTCTCATTCACAAATGTGGCACGCTTCACACTCATGAACAAGACTCTACTCGACGTGGCTTATGAAACATCCTAGGATCTTTCTAAGACCTTGTGCTCTGAATACCAAGTTTTTCACGACATAGAGTACCCCCTTGACATGACATGGCGTACAAGACCCCGAAAGGCCTCATACAAGCCACTTAGCATACATACATACATACAAGATCAAAGATATTAAGAGTTCAAAAGACAATGTCATATCAAATCTTTTAGGAACATAGCGGAAGTCTACATCTCATGTCTCTAAGACAATCTAAATATAAGAATGAAAAATAAGGTTTAGGATGTAACCCAATACAATGTCAAAATGAAAGAACATGAAAGTAAGAACAACTAGGCTACGCCCTCGAATGGATGAGGACTCACCAAGTCTTCACAATCCTCTGCTAAGCTCTAGCCATGAGTGGATGGAGAATCGACATGCCCTACATTAACAAGTCAATGTAGGAAAGAGTATGCATTAGTACAATCAAGTACCAAGTATGATATCAATGCACAAAATCAACTAAAACATGCTAAAATGGGACATTTTCATGATATGCAATGACCAAGCTAAACATGATAAGGTATAGAAAGCATAAAGCATAAACCAAGGTCAAACCAAGCTAAGCATCTTTACTTTACTTGAGAAACATCATAACAACACTGTTAGTTCTTTGGTTGTGGGAATTAGCCTTAACCGACATATAAGACCATGTGAGCTATCAACATGGAATCCGGTGTATAACCACGCACTGATAGGGCCATCCTACTTGCCAAGATAGGACCCTTTACTTATCATATAGCTTACGTGGATCCAATAGCTAGTGTCTATCATAGACCATCATCCTATGGTGGCACATAGTTTATGGGACACGGGTAATCGAGACTTGTCCACTCGGTGCTAAGCATAATTCCCACGGATTAGAATAGTTCAATTATCATAAGTAGACATGGGTAGTCGTCTCTTGTCTATCATTAGTTATAAGTTCATTATTAGTAGACATGGGTGATCGCCTCTTGTTTACATTTGGGAAAATGGGTGATCGCCTCTTGTCCCTTCATTAGAATAGCTCCTTAATCATCAATTAAAAGTTAGTTGAGCAATCCTTTCAACAAGTTATGAATTATTACACGTGAGAAAACCTTTCACATTCATGGGTTGGTAATATGTGAGGATTCATTTCACACTCAACAACAACATCAACATATCATATACTTTGATATTTCAATCTCAAAGCCACCCTTAATTCATCCTTAACTTTATATGAGACATGCATAATTTCATAAACTTCCCCTTTACATAGTTCATCATGCTCATAATTTTGCAAATCATAGGGTTCACATAGATTCATGAAAATTCATCTTAAATTATGCAATTCAATGCAAACTCATACTTACTAAGCCATAAACAAGTCAATTTGACCATAATTGAAGGAATCCACATAATAGAGGAAAATCATAGTTTTTGATTGAACATGCTTACATTCATAAAGCCATCATTAGGTCATTCATAATCTCATCATGAAAATCATAATTTAGAAATCATAATTCATGCATGGATTCATACAGATTTCATATAATTCATCACTTCATAATTCAACTCACCAATCAAAGTATAAATTTCAAAATTGGGGGAAATAGCATGGGTTCATGGGGATTCATCTCAAATCATGAAATTCAACTTAATTCATGCTTCGTAGTTCATAAAACAATCAGTTAAATAAACATTGAAAAGAACCCATGATATAGAAGAAAACCTTTCATTCAATTGGGAATTTCTAACTTGAAAAATTGGGGAATTTATGGACTCCATGGAGGAAAGGGCTCCATGGATGAACACTATCATACCTTAGGGTCTCAATTCCTTAAGCAATTTGATGAAGAAATCTTGATTTCTTGAACCCTAGTTTTCCTTCTCCTTCTTCTTCTTCTTCTATCTTCTAAAGAGAGAAATATTTGAGAGAGAAGGGTTTAGGGAATTTTGTAAAGTGGTTGGAAAGGGTAGATTTTAGGATTGAATAGACTTATATAGTGCTAGGGAATGAGGGGAACCGACTTATGAGTAGTAAATAAGTCATTGGGTGAAAAGACAAAAAGACTCACCTTTAAAATAACTGTCAAGCCCCTACCTACGGTTGGACCTACAGTCTGTAGGACAGACCTATGACCCATCCTGTCCTTCCGTAGGTGGATTCAAAGACTTTCAAATCGAACCCTACAATGACGGGTCCAATGTACGGCTCGTGGGTCAACCGACAGACCGTACACTGCAACCATAGGTCAAAACTTATGGCTTAAGAATTTGACTAAGTCTGGAGGAGACCCACGAGGCCTATCTACGACTCGTTGAAAGATCAATGGGCCATCCTAGCAGACCGTCGTTAAGGTTCTGAAACTAGACATTTTTTAAAACTTGGTCTTGCCACTGACGGTTTCCACCTATGGGCAGTAAGTCAACCGACGAACCATAGGTGGCCTTCGTCGTTACTGGCATTAACCAAGAAATCTAGAATTTTTCCACTCTTTCGAATCCGGGGTACTACCCTATTATTAGTCATAAGTTCATTATTAGTAGACATGGGTGATTGCCTCTTGTCTACATTAGGGAACATGGGTGATCGCCTCTTGTCCCTTCATTAGAATAGCTCCTTAGTCATCGTTCCAAGTTTAGTTTAGCAAGCCTTTCAAAAAGTTATGAACCATTACATGTGAGAAAACCTTTCACATTCATGGGTTGAGTAATATATGAGAATTTCCTTTCACAACTCAACAACAACATCAACATATCGTAAACTTTGATGCTTCAATCTGAAACCACCCTTACTTCATCATTAGCTTCATAAGAGACATGCATAATTTCATAAACTTTATCTTTACATAGTTTATCATGCTCATAATTTACAAATCATAGAGTTTACATGGGTTAATATGAGTTCTTCTTAAATCATGCAATTCAATGCAACTCATGCTTGGAGGACCGTAAACATGGCAATTTGATCATAATGGAAGGAACCCATAAAATAGAGGAAAATCATAATTTTTTTTTGATTGAACATGCTTACATTCATAAAACCATCATTAGGTCATTCATAATCTCATCATGAAAAATCTTAGCTTAGAAATCATAATTCATGCATGGATTCATAGAGATTTCATAAAATTCATCACTTTATATTTCAACCCAGCAACAAAGCATCGATTTCGAAATTGGTGGATTTTGCAAGGGTTCATGGGGATTCATCTAAATTCATGAAATTAAACTCAATTTATACTTCAAAAATCATAAAAACAATCAATTAAATCAACATTGCAATGAACCCATGACATTGAAGAAAACCCTAACATCAATGGAGGATTTCTAACTTGAAAATTGAAGATTTAAGGACTTCATGGAGGAAAGGGCTCCATGAATGAACACTGTCATACCTTAGAGACCCAATTCCTTGAGCAACTGATGAAGAAAAACTTGATTTCTGGAACTCTAGCTTGCCCTCTTCTTCTTCTTCAAAGTTCTAGAGAGATAAATATTTGAGGGAGAAGAGTTTGGGGAAACTTGTAAAGTGATTTTTGAAGGGTAAATTTTTTGGATTTAAAAGACTTATATAGTGTTAGGAATAGCAAGGAACTGACCTTACTTGATAAATAAGTCATTGGGTGAAAAGACCAAAAGCCACCTCTTAAAATTAACTACCGAACCCTATCGATGGCTTGACCTACGGTCTGTAGATCCAACCACGGACCGTCCTGGTCAACCGTCATTAGTTTCAGAGACTACTAACTTTGACCCTACAATGACGGGTCCCCACCTACAGGTCGTACGAAGATCGACGGGCCGTCCTAAGCAAGTCGTCGTTAAGGTTCTGCAACTTGACATTTTGAGATTACTAACTGCCACCCACAGTTCCTACCTACGGCTCGTAAGTCAACCTACGGTCCGTAGGTGGCCTCCGCCGTTACTGGTACCAACTCATAAATCAACAATTTTGCACCCTTTGAATCTGGGGTATTACAATTTTAGGGTTTTAAACAATCTTGTAATTCACAATTGAAGGTTCAATTCAAAGAGGGTGTAGTAGATTATTGCTAATTATCAACACTTTAATGGCTGAAAATATAATTGGTATAATTTCTTTCCTTTAATCATGTTTGGCTAAAACCCCAATTCTAAGGGTGTGATTATGGAGTCGGGTGTTAATTTAATTTAATGTTTCTAGTGTCTTACTCTGTGTTTCTGTTATTTATTCATGGATTTAAATAATTTAGCACGGGGTCAATTTATGGATTAAGTTTTCAAGCTTAATCCTCACTTAGATCTTTGATTGATACTCTAAAGGGATTAATTGAAGTTGGTAAATAACTTCATACTTGCAAATTGGGTTTGATTGTTGTAGTTTTTCCGAAAGAGAAATTGTAGTTTCGATTCTAAATGTCAAATCTACTCAAAAGAGAATTTTAGTAAGGTATTGAGTTGATTTGTATTTTTTATAGACGAGACCGAAAGAAGATTTTATGATATGATACATTCAGATCGAAAGAAGATTTGTGTTGTTGACGATTACCTAGTCTATCCATATTGGTTTAGCATTAATGAGAAAGAACTTGTACCCCTATTTGATGTTGATATCAACTCCCACACCCCTAGATTGTCTTTTAATTGCTTAAACCCTATTTTTAATTGAATTGTGATAATTGATCCCCAAATCCTTTTCTTAAATTTCATGGAATCATCCACCCATTTGTTCTAATTGCTTCAATGAATTGATTTGCATATTTAATTTCCTTAGTGAATTCTTCGATTTAGATCACTCCTTGTGGGATTCGATCCCAACTCTATTGTTGGGTATCTATATTGCTAGTGATCGCTTACTCATTTAATTATTTTTGTGAGTAATTTGAGCATTATAAAAAATGGTGTTGTTGTCAGGGAGTGGTCGCTATGAATTAAGTTTGTGAAGTTAATTTGTGTACTTGTTTGTTTGTAGTCGAATATTGTTTTGTTTGGTGTTGTTGTTGTGCCCCATTTACAGGTTGAAATATGAGTATAATTGAAAGTGACAATGCTAGTCATTATAGGCAAAGTGATAATAGTGGAGATATGGATGACATGCATGTTAATGTCATCAAGAGTACAGGAGCAATACGGTAACCTCTTACAACTGGGAGAGCTATGTTTCATGTAACCGGAATGATGTTGCAATTGCTCTAAATGCAAGGGATATTCGGAGGTCTTGCTCATCAAGACCCCTATGAACATCTTCAAAACTTTGTGGATGTTTGTGGGCCTTTTGCCTTAAAGAATATTTCCCACGAATACATTCGTTTGAGGTTGTTTCCCTTTTCCTTAACGGGAGAAGCAATCAAGTGGTTGGCTGAATTACCACAAAATTCAATAACTTCGTAGGAAGAACTAACATACGTGTTCCTTAAAAGATTTTTTCTTCCTTCGAAGTTGGTGAAAATTAGAGATAGCATCAAAAATTTCAAGAGAGTGGATGGTGAGCCTCTCCTTGAATCTTGTTGAAACTCCAAAAGTTATTGTTGCAATGCCCGACACGTGGTGTTCCAGATAACTTGTTGTTGAAATATTTCTATCGTAGCATTGATACAATGAACAAAGGATTGGCTGACCAAGTCATCCAAGGAGAGATGATGCAACAACCATTTGATATGGCAACAATATTTCTTGATGACATGACTAACTTAAACCAAGCATGGTATACTTGGGAGGACCAAGTGTCTTCTTTACAGTTGGGTATGAGCAAGGAACAAATGGAAAAGAACCCAGAGCATGACGAGAACATGGCCAAGATGATGACCTAACTTGATTTGTTATCAAAACATGTCATAGGGTGGATTCAAAACTATGAACGCAGTTGGTGTGAGCAGTAAATAATGCTCGGATGATGCCAATTTTGAGGCATTATACAATGAAGAAGTGTTGTACACGGAGAACCAAATGGGGGGTTCTCATCTGAATTATCCTAGAATGGGTGGGGACCAAGATTGGACTAAAGATAGGGATAATGGATGGAGAAATTGGCGAAACAAAGGAGGAAATTTGAGGGATCGTGAGGTTGACAAATATGGGAACATACCACCTCTTGATTGTCAAGAAAATCGAACTAATGATATGTTGACTAGGATCTTTATCAAGGATGATGGTTCTGACAATGTGTTGAAAGATTTGAAAAATCATTTCTCCACTTTGACTCAAATGGTTACTTCCCGCTCCGTGTCTATTAAATAGCTGGGAAATCAAATGTGTCAAATCACCGTTCATTTATATCCAAGGTAAAAAGGAACTTTGCCTAGTGATACCATCCCCAACCCCAAGAATGATGTTCGTTGAGTAAGAACTATATCATGCCATGACGTTAACTATGGTTCTTCTTGGGAGGCGACCCAAGGTTACATCATTGCATTCAATAACATGTGTTGTGAGTGCAGGTTGAAATGAAGTCAAAAGTTGAAACGAACAACATGGATGATGCAAATACCTATTCAGTGATCCGCCGAGTTGGTTTGGCGGATATCTTCATGTTCGTCTTCTTAGACAAGAATTTGGAAAAATGTTATTGTCAACTTCGGTGTACAAGCCCCTGGTCGGCAATCCACCGAATGACATTTGGCGAACAACATCAGGTATGTTGAGTTGAACTTCAGGTTGGGTATTTGTATAGGCATCATCGACGAGTGTATGCTGCTTCAGCATTTCACCAAACTCATTTAGTAATGGTAGTCGCAGTCCTCCGAATGCGCTTGACAGTGAAAGGCCAAGGGTCTTTTCTCTTTTAAATATTCAACCTTTGATATTTTAAAACTTTTTCACTTCGTACACTCTATACTCTTAGTCTAAATACTATATTATGCCTTTTTGCTTTAATTTACTTCCATGGAGCGCGTTCTTGCATGTGATTCTCAACCTAACCCTTTCTTCCATTTTGTTCAAAGAACCCTTGCCTTATGAGGTTGGTTTTTGAGTTTACAATTGTTGTTTTTACTTGGAATATGTGTCTATTGTTGTGTTAACTATTGATACTGCTAGTTTGATGTGTGAATCATCTGGGTATGCCTTAAATTGGTCGATTGAACAATGGCCATGAGTTGTACTTGTTGATTTTATGCCCAAAATTGATAAAAATTAATTATGTAGGTTGTTAGTTGATGATTAATTGATAAATGTTGTGCATATTATATGAATTTTATTTGGGTGAATTCTCATTAGCTCAGTATTTTCCAACAGGCTTGAACTTCCTAATTATAGATAGGGTGACAACTTTCTTAAGGGCAAACCATTGATTTGGGAGTACTTTGTTAATTTTTGGGTAAATCTAAGTACCCATCGGTAAAATTAGTATATGGGTAGAATTTAAATTTGTTTGTGTGTTACGTATTGTTGCATTTTTGTGCTTAATATTAAAATTGGGTGTTAGGCTAAAAATTACCTGCTCTGCGAGCTTATCTTATCCCACCAAGGTGATTAGGTGAATTGTCGAGTAAGTCTCAGATGGTTTTGATCGTAAATTTGTGACTTGAGTGCTGTCACTTTCAGTGAGCTTGTCTTAGCTCGTCGAACCAAATCGGTGAATCACCGAGTTGGAGATAACATCACCTATTGTGCCTGAATTAAAATAATTTTGCTACTATCAACTTCGGTGAGCTCATCTGAGCTCGCCTAACCTTTTAGGAGAATCTCCTACCCATTTGTCGAGCCTCAAGAAAACCTTTTCAACTGTGCTTCTTTGTGCAATTATATTCAACTAACTCTCACTCGATGTTTGCTTTGAAATGTAGTGTCTTTGAGGAAATAGCCAAGTCCAAAGTTTTAGACACTAGAAGCCTTGGTCTATACACCACCCTCTTCCTCATCTAACCGTAAGGAGCCCCAACTAAACTTCACTGGGTATGATGATAACGGTGAAAATGCAGTGGAGAGTACACCGGCACCTACGGTGGTGAAAAAGGTGGTACCAAAGAAGAGGAGCGCAATCCGCTCCAAATTGATGCAGGGCCCCGATGCCAACGTCACTTCGAGGGTAATTCCGGTCATCACTCCAAGAGCCCTACACAGGTTGAAATTTCTGGGGAGCATACTATTTTGAAAGAGTGCAGGTTGTCTATGGATGGGGTTATGTGCGACTACCCCACCATTAGGGACATTATCAAATTTCATGAGTTTGAGCAGTTCATTAGAGCTCGACCGCCTTATGTCTCGGCATGGGTTAGAAAGTTCTACGATGCCTATGCCAAGGTACTGCCCAAGAAGAGGAAAGGTTTTGTTTGGAGACCTTTAGAGGAAGTCAAGATCTTGGGAAAAATGGTACAGTGTGTCCGGGTAGTGATAAATGACCTCTTAGGGATGAAAGGAAATCAAGTATTTATGTAGACGCTTCGAATGAATCATAAATTATATAATTTGAAAGGGTGGTTGGCCCCCTTAATTTTTTGACATCACACTCCCGTGGTTGGAAAATGAAGTTAAAATTGAAAAGAAGGATATCAACATTGTGGCTCATTTTTGGTTTGGGTTCATTAGCAGCAATTTCATACCATTTCAGAATGCTTTGATCCTCAGGCACCCAGCAGCCGCCATGGTAAGGATGATCATTGATCGGGAGGAGATACATGTGGGCGAATTTATTGAGGACAAGATGCTCATGTGGGCAAGAGCAAACCTCATTGCCCTTTCCAATTTTTTTAACCAATTGTTTGAGAAGGCTAGAGACCCCTTCAGAGAGAGGACAAATGTGAGATTGACCCCTGCCTCATCCAATGATATCTGAAGGATTGAGGTAGACTACTTGAGAAATGACACAACCAGAAGGAAGCCGCCGCCACCTGGCACCACACCAGTAGTGGATCCTACTAACTTAGCATCAGACGGTGATCATCATGTTCCTACTGTGGGGCCCTTAGGTATCCATCACACTTCATCTATGCCTTTTGGATTTGTTGCACCCCCTACCCCTGTTATACCTCCTCCTACATCCCAACCTCCATTTACATAGGCCTTGATCTATTAGAGACGCAAGCTTACCTATTCTATGGATGTTAGTGTGTCTTACCTTGAGAGAGAGAAATACCTAAGATGATTACTATGGATATTGAGGCTGCCATGTTCCCTGTGCGGGCTGAGTTTGTCATCCATCGAGTACATTAGCTTTCTATGGGGAGAGGCTAGATAACATCACTGCTAGAGTTGAAGAGTGTGAGAGGAGTGAGGGTAGTTCTAATGTGTTAACTGGGTTGAGGAGTGATATAGCTGCTTTGAGAGTAGACGTCGACCAGTTGAGGTCCACTAATATTTCTATGTTGTGGGGTGAGATACCCTTGCCCGAGATGCCCATAGATGTACCTTCGACTTAGTTTAGAGAAGCTGGACCTTCTAGGACAGCTGAGCACCCAGTAGTTAGTGAGTTTGAGCAGATGGGAGATAGGGCTGATGATGATTCATCCATTGAGATGGATACTGATGAGTTTGTGACGGTTGATGAGTAGGTGAGTGGAAAGGCCTTAGCAGAGCTACAGAGTATTGAGGAGTCGATTGTGCATACTACGTTAGAGAGATCTCATCTAGAGACCTTTGAGATTGGCACTAGTAGGGTCTGTACTTCAAATTCCACTCTTCCTCCTCCTGATGTGCCAAGAACTAATTCCTCGATTGATGCTACATTCTTGCCTAATCCTTTAGATGTGCTGCTTACTAATGCCTGAGGTGATGTTGCCCTTAATGAGCCAAAGGGCCAGAGTTCTTCACGGGCATAGCCTGAAAGGGGGACTTTTTACCTATCTCATTCCAGTACATTTATATTAGCATTGAGGACACCGCTAATTTCTTTTTGGTGGGGTGAGGGCACATGTGCCAATATTCCCCTTATTGGTAGTATTTTGTTTATCTAAGTTGTATTTTAATGCTTTAGTATTTCGATTTTATTACATTTGGTTGGTTTTTGTTTTGGTTTCGTCTTTGTATTAATTGCCTCGTGATTTTTTGGGGTAGTGAAATTATTGATGTTGCTTGTGTATTCATTAATGATATCCAAGGATCGATTTTATCCCATATTGATGTCTTGGGTAGTACTCTTTATGACAAAATGTGTTTTGTATTTGTTTTGTAAGAGGAAATTGGTGTTGCTTTACTTTTGAATGATCTTTCAGAATCTTGTATTGACTAGCTGTGTATTAATGTGAGCCTTGCAATGAACATCGCGCATAAGTTTCTTAATTTTGTAGAGTTTTGTAAAATGATTGTGTTTGAAGTGTTGTGTGTGGTGAGATCCTACTTGAAATCATGCCTGTGGATTCCAAAAATTTTCCTTTTTAGTCTAATTCTTTAGCTTTTGTTAATGCAAGACATGATCTTTTGGGCACAAATTTTGGGAGGAAACCCAAATCTTCATACCTTTTGTGACTACCTTGTGAGGGTGTGAAACCATATAGGAACCATGTAGATTCCGAAACCCCTACTCTTGAATCGGTCCCCATTGCTAGTGAGTTTTCGGAAGTGTTTCCCGATGACTTGCCCGGTATTCCTCCCGAAAGGGAAATAGACTTTGGCACCTTCTCCCAGATACGCAACCTATCTCTATTCCTCCTTATAGAATGGCTCCAGTGGAACTTAAAGAGTTGAAAGAGAAACTAAAAGACTTGTTGGATAAGGGTTACATCCGACCAAGTGTTTCCCCATGGGGTGCTCCGGTATTGTTCGTGAGAAAGAAAGATGGTTCACCCCGTATGTGCATCGACTATCGCCAATTGAATAAGGTTACAATCAAGAATAAGTATCCTTTGCCAAGGATAGATGATTTGTTTGACCAACTTCAAGGGGCTAGTTACTTTTCTAAGATGAACCTTCGTTCGGGTTATCACCAATTGAGGATGAAAGAAGATGATATTTCGAAAATGGCTTTCCAAACAATGTATGGTCGCTATGAGTTCTTGGTTATGTCGTTTGGGTTGACAAATGCTCCGGCCGCATTCATGGACTTGATGAATAGGGTGTTTAAGCAATACCTTGACACGTTCGTGATTGTGTTTATTGATGATATCTTGATCTACTCAAGGAATGAGGATGAGCATGCCAATCATTTGAGGGTTGTGTTGCAAGTCCTCAAGGATTAACAACTCTTTGAAAAGTTTAGCAAGTGTGAATTCTGGTTGAGATCCATGGCTTTTCTTGTTCACATTATTTTCGGTGAGGGTATTAAGGTAGATCCTAAGAATACCGAAGCGGTAAAGAATTGGCCTAGACCTTTATCACATTCAGACATTCACAGTGTCTTGGGTTTAGCCGGTTATTATAGGAGGTTTGTTGAGGGGTTTTCCTCAATTGCTTCTCCGTTGACGGCTTTGACTCAAAACAAAGCTAAGTTTATGTGGTTCGAGGCTTGTTAAAGGAGTTTTCAAAAATTGAAAGACAGACTTACTTCGGCCCTGATATTGAATCTACAGCAAGGAACCAATGTTTTTGTAGTGTATTGTGATGCCTCAAGGATTGGGCTAGGGTGTGTTTTTATGCAAGACGGAAATGTGATTGCCTATGCTTCGAGGCAACTAAAGGTGCATGAGAAGAACTATCCCACTCATGACTTAGAGTTGGCAGCGGTGGTGTTTGCTTTGAAAATATGGTGACATTTCTTGTATGGAGTACATGTAGATGTCTTCACCGATCATAAGAGTCTCCAGTATGTGTTTAAGAAGAAAGATTTGAATCTCCGCCAAAGAAGATGGGTTGAATTGCTAAAAGATCATGATATGAGTGTTCTCTATAACTCCGGCAAGGCTAATATGGTGGCAGATGCTCTTAGTAGATTTTCTATGGGCAGTGTTGCACATATTGAGGATGGAAAGAAAGAGTGGGTTCGTCATTTTCATAGTTTAGCCCGATTGGGTGTTCGGTTGATTAAATTCCGCTAAGGGTGGAGTTACCTTTCATAATGGTTCCGAATCCTCTTTTGTGCATGATTTAAAAGCTAAGCAAGACCTTGATCCTAATTTGGTGGTATTGAAAGAAGCGGTTCTCAAGTACTCCATAGAGTTTTTCTCCCAAGGGAGAGATGGTGTACATCGTTACCAAGGTCGCTTATGTGTTCCCGACATTGATGATTTGAGATGGAAAATTTTGTTGGAAGCTCATAGTTCTAGATATTCTATCCACCCGGGAGCTACCAAGATGTACCGTGATTTGTGGGAAATCTATTGGTGGAATGGCATGAAGAAAGACATTGCGGAATTTTTGGCTAAGTGTCCTAATTGCCAACAAGTGAAAGTTGAGCATCAGAGACTTGGAGGTTTGACCCAAGACCTAGAGATTCCTACTTGGAAGTGGGAAGATGTGAATATGGATTTCGTAGTAGGTTTGCCTCGCACAAGGCGACACTATGATTCGATTTGTGTTGTGGTTGATAGAATGATCAAGTCAGCCCTTTTCATTCCCCTCAAAACTTCTTTTTCGGCGAAGGATTATGCTAAGTTGTACATGAGGGAGATGGTTACGCTGCATGGAGTGCCTTTATCCATTATCTCCGATCGAGGTGCCCAGTTTACTTCTTAATTTTGGAAGTCATTCCAAAAAGGTCTTGGTACTCGTGTTAAGCTTAGCATGGCCTTTCATCCCCAAACCGATGGGCAAGCGGAGCGTACTATTCATACTTTAGAAGATATGTTGCGAGCTTGTGTTATTGAGTTCAAGGGTACTTGGGATGACGATTTGCCTTTGATCGAGTTTGCTTATAATAATAGGTACCATTCTAGTATTGGTATGGCTCTATTTGAGGCTCTCTATGGTAGGAGGTGTAGATTGCCCATAGGTTGGTTTGAAATTAGAGAAGTTGCTTTGATAGGCCCCGAGTTAGTACATGAGGCTATGGAGAAAGTTCACATTATTAGAGTAAGGCTGAAAACGGCTCAAAGTCGACAAAAGTCTTATGCCGATGTTAGAAGGAGAGAATTAGAATTTGATGTTGATGATTGGGTTTACTTAAAAATTTCACCTATGAAGGGTGTAATGAGATTTGGGAAGAAAGGGAAGCCTAGTCCCCGTTATGTAGGCCCATATCAGATTTTGAGATGTGTTGGTAAGGTTGCCTATGAGCTTGATTTGCCTAATGAGTTGGCATCGGTGCATCCGATTTTCCATGTCTCATTGTTGAAAAAGTGTGTTGGTGAACTGACCTCTATAGTGCCAATAGAGACTCTTGGCATAAAGGATAGTCTTTCCTATGAAGAGATTCAGGTTGAGATTTTAGACCGACAAGTCCGGAAGTTGAGAAATAAAGAAGTTGCTTCCATGAAAGTTCTTTGGAGGAATCAATTAGTTGAGGGTGCTACTTGGGAGGCCGAGGCCGAGGCCGATATGATGTCCCTCTATCCTCATCTCTTTCCTTCCAATCCTCCTCTAGCTTGAGGTACCTAGTTCCTCATGGTTCATTCTTTTGGTCTCATGTGTCATAGTTGTTTTCCATGATCCTTGATTTTTATGCATGTTCATGAAGAGTCTAATATGATATATGTGCATTGAGTATGAGTTGCATAAAGTCTTCATGAATTTAGTGTTGAGCATGCTTTAGCTTGGAGTTGATATTTCCTCCTCGGATATGTGCCTTTATAAGCTTGCATGTTAGGTTGGGTTATTAGTCTGAGTCTATCACCCTTCTCATGATGTCCGGGTTCTCATTCGAGGACGAATGTCCCCAAGGGGGAGATATTGTAATACCCCAGCTTTCCAAGGAATGAAAATGCAAAATTTACCTGTAGGCAGTGACCTACGGAGGCCACTTGCGATTCGTAGTCAGGTTCAGGGGCCGTAGGTGAGGAGCCGTCAATGGCTCTGTCAATTTCAGTAATTCTCTGTCTCTGAAGTGTTATCTACGGAGTAGCAGGACGGATCGTAAGTCAGTTGATGGTCCGTAGAAAGTAACCGTAGATGTCCCCCAGACTTGGTTAAATTCTTGAACCTCAGGCTGTGATCTACGGTTGAAGTGTACGGTCCGTGGATGGACCTACCAACCGTAGATTGAAACCGTCGTTGCAGGGTCCCCAGATACCAACTCTCTGAATCTTTTGACGGTTCAACAGGGCGGTCTGTCAATGGATGTACGAATCGTAGGTCCTGACCGTAGATGGGCCCCGACAGTTTTAATTTAGGCTTTTTGGTCTTTTCCCTGGTTAATTCCGTAATTAACAAAGTCGGTTTTACCCTTAATGAAGGTCCTATATATAGTTCTCTATACCTAAATCATTTCATTCTAACTCATTCCCTAAATTCACCTCTCAAATATTTCTCTCTCTAAAAGAAATCCTCTCTTGCTCAAGGAAGAAAAAGAAGCTAAGTCCTCCATTGAAGATCACCTAATTTCCTCCAATTTCTAGTGGGCTTTGCTAAGCTATGATGGTATTGACCAATGGAGTTGCTTCCTCCATTTGGCCCTCCCTTTTATTCATGAATTTCAAGGTTCAATTCCCTTCAAGTAAGCTAGGGCTTGATCAATTGTAATGGGTTCTTCTAGAATGAGTTCAATTACTGATTTAATGCTTTGTAGTACATGATATAGCGTGGGTAAAGTAATTTAGTGCACGATCTAGCGTGAATTACATGTCTAATTGTAATTATTACATGAACCCCCATGATCCCAAGTAAATTCTCCCCAAATTTGATAATCTATGCCTTGATTGTTGGGTTGAGATATGAATTGATGAAATTGAGGGATCATATATGAAATTGAGCATGAATTGCGGTTAAGTGCTTGAATTTAGCATGTTCAAGTAAAAAGCATGATTTTCCTCTTTTATGTGGGTTACTTCAAGTATGACTAAATTGCCTTGATTATGACTTTTAAGAGCTAGCTTGCATTGAATTGCATGGTTTAAAATAAAGGCAATATGAACCCATTAGCTATGAAGAAAAAGCATGATAGAATCATGAAGAAAGAGGTTTATAGAATCAAGCATGTTTTATATGAAATCTATGATATGTTGATGTTGAGTCTTGAAAGGGTTTTCTCATATAATCCTCAACCTAAGCTTGTGAAAGGTTTTCTCACATGTAAAGGATTCATAACTTGTTAAAAGGTTTTCTTAATTAAAATTGAATCAAGAGCTTAAAGAAGCTATTCTAAGGGTGTAAGCTTGGACAAGTCCATGAAAGAAGAAACACTCAATGAAGTAAGCTTGGACTAGTCCATGGTATGAGAAGTCGTGTTTAGCTTTGATTGGCAACCCCAGTTGTGTCTTTCCATGGATATCAATAATTATGATTGTATAGTGGGAATTATGCATAGAACCGAGTGGACGGGTGACAAGTCCCCATATGTCCTATGCCTATGTGCCCCCATAGGTGGTCTTTAACAGACCCACATTATATCAGCTTAGCTAGTGGATCCACGTAGGCTATGGTTCAGGATTCTACCTTGGCAAGTAGAATGGCCCTTTTTCGGTGTAGGGCAGACACCGGATTCCATGTTGAGTTATTCCACGGTCTACAGATCGATTTAAGGCTTTTCCCACGCTTCAACTTGCACAATGGTGCATGGGTTACTAAAAGTAAAGTAAAGAAAAGAAGAGTAAAAGAAAGATGATTTAGCTTGCTTTGGCCATGGTTTATGCTTTATGCTATTTGCTTATACGCCTTATCATGTTTAGCTTGGCCAATTGCAGGTCATGTTTATATCTCAGTTTCTATCATGTTTTATTAGTTTATATGCATGGCTATCATACTTAGTACTTTATTGTGCTAACGCATACTCTTGCCTGCATCAACTTCTTTGGTGTAGGACATGGCAGTTCTCCCTACTCGTGGCTAGAGCATTGACTTAGATTTGAGAAGAAGAGTTGGTGAGTCCTCATCCATCCGAGGACATAGTCTTGTTGGATTTTATTTTGATGTCTTTCCTTATGTTGGATGTTGTATTGGGCTGCGTCCCTATCAGTTTTATTCGTATTCTATGATGTTAGAAGGCTTTGAGACATGAGTTGTAGACTTCCACTGTTTTGAGTCAAGCTTTGATATAAAATGCTCTTTTGAGCTCTTATTTCTGTATTATCTTGTATGTTATGTATGCTAAGGGCTTGTATGAGGCCTCTCGGGGTCTTGTACGCCGTGTTACATCTAGGGGCTACCCTGGATCGTGACATATATTTTAATTGATTGAAATGATCCTTAATATATAATAAAAGGTGTTCATTTTTGTCATTTACCTTAAACTTAATAGATTTATCAAAAAAATGTCAAATTAAAATTGTATACCCATGTGGCTAACAAAATTCACCATTGTAATCTTTTTTTAGCTCCAAAGAAAAAATATCATGAAATCTAAAACCATTTTCTCTACTTTCTGTAAAAATATTTATTATTTTCTCTTGCTTAAAATTGAAATAGGTGTTAGGTCATTGGAATAATAGTTTAGAAAAAATAAATAGTAAATTGTTTTGGATAAACTAGAGAAAATGGTGTTAGATTTTATAGAGTTCTTTCTTTTTAACTAACAAAAAAGACAACAATGGTAAATTTTGTTAGTCACGTAGGGTCTATTGTAAAATTTAATTTTTTAAAAAATAAATGTATTAGATATAGGGTAAATGAACACCTTTTATTATATATTAAGGATCATTTTAGTTAAGTGAAATATATTAAGGACCAAAATGAACACCTTTGTTATATATAAAGGACAATTTCAATCAAGTGAAATATATTAAGGACCAAAATAAAGTATTACCTATACATTAAGAACCATTTTGGTCATTTTCTCAAACTATAGAAAATTTGCAGAAGAACATTATCAGTAAAACCATATGTGAGACATTGTAGGAGTTTCTTTTGAAAGGGCAACCACGTTTCATGAAGCGGCTCTCCAGCAATGCGGCGATAATTGTTGATCTCATCCTAGAGTTTCAACATCTTCGATGGCAGTAAGAACCTCTCAAACAAAACCTCTGTCAACTCATCCCATGAGGTAGTACAATCTTTAGGAAACTCTCCTAGCCATATAGTAGCCTCTCCCGTCAAAGAGAACGGGAGCTACTTAGACGAATGGACTCTTGAGAGATAGATATTCTTGAATGTAAAGGGACCATACACATCAATGAATTTTTGGATGTGCTCATGTGGGTCCTCATGGGCTAATCCTCCATATATTCCTTTCATCTCGAGAAAATGGAACATCGTGCCTATGACGTGGAAGTAGCATTTCCCACAATTGGGGGAAAGGGAATATCACCCGCACAACCAACATCTCCTATTTAGCCTTCATCATCCATATATCCCTCGTTGGTAGCAGTTTCACTCTCATGAATACTCATGTTGTCACCTATCAATTTAGGATCATAACAAATGAGGTAAGACTACTCAGCCACAAAATAAAAGTTCAGTAAGCTACTTCAATAAGAGAATATCTACGCACCATTCCCCGAGAGCGGTGCCATTTTTGATAACATTCAACTACACATATTATAATTCAAAGTGTAGGTGGTCGTTAGCAATATAAGCCCAGCAAGGAGTTGAGGTCGAATCTCATAACGAATGGTAGGCAAGAGTTCAACTTACCAAGTAAACTCACATACTGGAGTTTTGTATGTTCGATTAATCGATTTAGGCATAAAAGTAAATTCGAGAAATTTAAATTATCAATTAAGAGGTGATTAACGAATTCTTTACAACAAGCTTAGAACAAGGATAATTAACAAGTAATAAAGTAACCTTAGGAGTGTGCATAATTGAACACTAATTTCCCGTAGTGGGTAAAGGCTATTGCTACAAATAGTTGATAATCAGTGGTGTAAGGATCCGAGACTACCCCTAGTTAGAACACGGTGCATAGAATCACAAGTGACTCTAAGATAACCTTTGATACTGGCATAGTCATGAGAAACTAAATATGAACATATAAAAGATTGAAAATGACTGAGTGGAAGCATAATTATGGAATGTTGGTTTAATATATTTTTGAAAAAAGATTTTTATACAACAATTGTAATATCGAAAGGAATCTGAAATAGAATAGACTGAATACAACAACTCTAACTGACTGTGTTTGAAGCCTCCACTAATACTGATTATAGTTAGCGGGTCATGACCCCCAATTACCTTAATCAATACTTGTGAATAGCAACAATATACTAGAACCACAAACTGACTTGAGTGCTCGAAAGAAGAGAACTCATCACCTTCTGACTAGAAGCTGTGATCCAACTGATTAGGATCTTGATAGTAAGAACCTGAATCTACATCATATGAAAAATTTAGTCACAAGAGGTATGCGAATCAATACTTTGAATGTACTGAGTATGAGATATATGTATGACAATTTGTAAATCTACACATCATGAATTTGAGATGATAAAATGAATATGAAACTGAAATAACTGAATGTAAGATCAGAGCAATATTATGAAAATCTTCACATAAACTTAAATAATAGTCTATGAGAAAGTCATAAAAACCATTGAAGAAAACATAGTTCTTTTGTGGGATATTAGCTTTAATCGACAATAGAACATATGAGCTATAACATGGAATTCGATGTAACTCCACACCGAGAAGGGATATGTGGATTAACTAGCTAGGTCATTAAAGATAATTCTACGAGGGCATGTAGTTTGGAACTAGAGATTGCTACTAGAGACTACCCTATTTGAGCCTCCATCTCAAAGCTCTCTTGATGCTAAGTTAAATCCCAATGGAATAGATAAAGTCAATTATCAAAGAATAACATTAGGAAAGACAATAATCATATTACTAATCCAAATCATTAAGTCTTATAAGAGTACCTCCTTTAAATCATGATTCATACATATGTAAGAAAACCTTTCACAATCATGATTTAATAATATGTGAGAAAGCCTTTCACAATTCATTTATATTTATCTTAAAAGCATCCTTAGTTTATAAAATATTAATTTCATAAAACGTGCATAGATTCATAATCATAATTCATGAGTTCATAAGCATAGTTTATATTCATAAAATAGGCATAAACATGGATTTATATGAAATCAATGAAAATCATGAAATAAGTTAAATCTTACATAATAAGATCGAATATAAGTAATTGAATCACAATAAATTGAACCCATGGAGAATAGCATAAAACCCTCGATTTTGGGATAGATCAATTTGAAGTAAAATATACTCTCTTGAAATACTTCTAAATAATCCACTTGATATTAAATGTAAGAATACTTTCTTGAAAATAATGCACTAGAAGTAAAATATACTTTGTAGAAATTCTTCTAGAATCATGCAGTTTAAATTAAAGATAATACTACTTTCTTAAACTCTTTCTTGAAAGACTTCTTTAAAATCTTGAGCATACTTTATTTAATTTGTGAAATTAATGCATACGGAATATTATGACAAGGATTTTAAATAACTTTTATTAGAAAGGGGTCCATGAGGTATAATAACCATGAACCATCAATCAATAATAACTAATGACATAACGTATCATAAATTTGATGATAAAAATGAAGAATCAATGATAGGAGTTAAAGGGAATTAAAAATCATAGAATCTATGGTAAAATCCTAGCTTTGATCTTAAAAACATATATTGTAGGAGTAGGGCGTGAGGAAGAACAAAGTTCCACACTTTGATAATCTAGCATACCTTAAACACTCCATGAATCTTGAAGAAGAACCCTAATTTGAAGAAGAACGAACAAGAAATCTTTTCTTGAGATTCTTGAATTAGTTTGTTGAAATTCTTATGGCCAAGGGTTAAGAATTCTATTAATGGTTCATGATATAAGAATGAATTTGAATTGGAAATATTGAAATCTTTAGAGAAGGATTTACGTTGAAGAAGAATCTTGAAAAAGATTTGAAAGAACATTGCTTGAAGAAGAATTTTAAAAAGAATCTTGCTTGGAAGTCTCATGATTTGATTTTCCTTAGAATTTTGTCTTAGGGTTTGAGAGAGGAGGAGTTAAAAGATGGAAATATGACTATTTTGGGATTAATAGAAGTTGAGAAAACCATTTAAGGTTTTCCTACTGGTATAAGGAGAAGAAAATTATTATTTTTTAGAATTTTCCCATCGGTCAAAACAGATTTGCATTGCATCATTTAGTAAAATGGTCAAAACTCTCTACTCCGAACTCAAAATAACAAAAACTTGGTGGTGTTGGAAAGAAGACTCATAGAACTTTAATTTGATAGGTTATGGGTCACCTAACGCTTCATATTCTAACATATATGGTCGTTTGAAGTTGACTCAAGTAAAATCTTATATGAAAACTCAATCAATAAGGAAACTTTCAACTCAACTTTGTGTTAAAGGATTATTATTACATTAATTCATCTCCAAATCTCTTCCCACTCTAAAGAATTGACCTTAATACTTATGCATAATTAGTAATTACCCGATATGACCCTATAAACATATGAAAAATGGTTTTCGTATGCACTCAGAGACTTTTGGGGTGTTACAATATCCCCCCCTTAGAAATATTCATCCTCGAATGATGGTCAAGTTGGACTAAATGAGCTAGTTCTTTCAAGGTTTCAATATAACTTCATTCTCTTATCACATTTAGGCCTAACGCAGAATCATAAAGTGCTACACTTAAGATGATTATACTAATCTAAACCACAAGATTCATGTTCTATACCTCTTTAGAGAATTTCATCCTAAGAATACTACTTTTTACAACCGCATTTAACAAACCTCGATTTCTAATCAAGAAGCACTTAATCCATCATGCATTTATCCACTTGATATCAACACCATATTCAAGCCTGGTACTATAACCACTTTATATTATTAACACCATATTCAAGCCTAGTACTATAATCACTCCTTGTTATCAACTCCACATTCAAGCCTAGTACTATAACCACTTTATGGAATTCTAGGTAACCAATTATTCTAGGAATTTCTTGCCTTCTTATCATCTCTACCAATTAAAATTTTATGAATTACTACAAAGATACACATCAAATATTATCATCTAGCTACTACATATAACCAAGCCTCATTCTGGTTTTCCTCCACACTTATAACCTTATATATATGGAATAAGTACACTACTATCTTCACAATAAGCGTCAGCTACCCTCTCATATAACTAATACTAAGATACTATCAACATGGCTATCAAAATTGAAAAAGAATCGCTAGAAGAACATAGAGTGAAAAGATCATAAGCATGAATAGTTCAAGAAATGTGATCTATGCATATGCATGACATAGGGTGATTTCACTAGCCATTAAGGGTGTATCATGACTTCATAGGATGGAATGAACTGTGAAACATGAGAAAATATATATCATGATTCATATAATATGGGGCAAGAAATTTTCAATTTTATGAAGTAAGATTGGGATAGTTATGCTGAATTATTTGCTTCATATTATTGGAATTGAGCATAGTCATGAATATGTCTGAAGTGCATGATCATAGATCATTGGTATAACACTGATATTCAAGACATAAATGGAGTGTTTAAATAATTTAAATATGAGGAATAAGCTAGAGTAGGAATGAATTGTTATCCCATAATACCTCTTTCTAAAACACATCACCTTATTATTTCCCCCTTAGGTCTAAACCTGTCATTCTAAGTCTATGGACCTATTGCATATTCTCTAAACTAGCCTGCATTCAGTTTACTCAAGGATACTGACTAAGAACACTTAAAAAAATTATAAGTTAGAGCTTCACACGACTATATATTATACTATCTTAGGTGCACATCTTTCTTCCTAAGGCTTAAAATCTTCTTCCACCTAAATATTTTTTCACAACTTACTACTTCGCATAGGGAACACATATACTTTCTAGTTGAATCACTACACTCATTGCAAGCCTATCAACTTAAACTATTTCACATGTTAACATCCACTCACCACTTGGACTTGATCAATACTAACACAATGGCATACTCTAAGTCACCTTGACCAATAACTCTCTTTGTGATACTAACATAAGATCTATATATTCATTAAGTCTAAGTCAACAATAAGTGAACATCACCGCATTACTAACTTACAAGGTGCAAAAGTTCAACTACATACTTTACTCAAATACAATCCCCACTCTTTTAAGGTTACTACACTTCTAACTTAAAAATTCTAACTCTGGGAAATTCTATTACTAATGGCTCATAACAGCACAAATTACATTTTCTTTTGGGTGACAACACTATCCTAAGCGTTCTAAAATATACGGTTCCCTTAAATATATCATCTATAGAAAGGTTTCAAAAAAGATCTAAGAGCATATCATACTTTGGCTAAACGCATAATTTATATGAATAAGAGTGCATTCTTCTGGATCAAATAAGGTTAAACACATGATGGCTTCTTAAAGACCTTGTGCAATCTCTTTACTTTCTGGTGGTTTTATCTAAGAGTACCTCATTGATAATGATCTTAACTTTACTATTCCTACAACCTCAAACAAAAGGCATAGGTAAGGAAATTGGAGAAACATAAGAATTTGCATAAGTTTCTTAATGGAAAACTATATTGCACGATCGAGAATATGAAAAAAGGGAAACATTTCCTGAATACCTTATAGCCTCTCGAAGAAAAGTACAAACGTCTCAGTACCGTTCCACAAGACACTACTTCATAGACACCCTAGGACACTTGAACCTTCTACTCTGAATATCAAGTTTGTAATGACCCGAGACTACCCCCTAGTAAGAACACGATACTTAGAATCACAAGTGACTTCAAGCTAACCCTTGGTATTGACATAGTTATGAGCAATTAATTATGAACATGTAAAAAAATGAAAATGACTAAGCAAAAGCATAATTATGGAATATTGGTTCAATATATTTTTGAATAAAGTTTTGCATACAAGAACAGTAATATGAAAGGAATTTGAAATAGAATAGACTGAATACAGCAACTCTAACTGACTGTCTATGAAACCTTTACTAATACTTGTTATAGTTAGCAGGACATGACCCCCACTTACCTTGTCACAACCCAAAGTACACCCTAGACATGACATGGCGTATATGACCCCGAGAGGCCCTACGCAAGCCACTTAGCATACATCATACAAGATAATAGAATTCAGGAGTTTAAAAGTAGCATTTAATATGAAAGAGTTTGACAAAGCGAAAGTGTAACACAAATCTCAAAGCCATCTATTACATGATTAGGAAAGTGATTGGGATGTAATCCATACATCACATACAAAGTATGAAACTGAAAATGACATAAAGCAATAAAAGTGATATCGTCCTCAAAGTATGAGGACTCACCAAGTCTTCAAATCACAAATGCAATCAGCTAGCCACGAACTGAAGGATAAAAATCGTCTAGCCCTACATTAGTGAAACAATGTAGGCATAAGTATGCATTATTACATGGAATGTACTAAGTATGAGGGAAATGCAATAAAACATGTGATGTAATCATAAGGGGACATAATTGAAAACATGGAATGCATGACCAAGTTAAAACATAGTAAAATCATTTAAGAGATTCATAACTCATGAACGCGGTCAATGCATCTTTAAATCATTAAGGAAGTTTCATAAAACATTAGTAATTTACTTAGTTCATTTTGTGGGAAGTTTACTATTAACCGACATATAGACCACACGAGCTATAACATGAAATCATTGTCTACCCCATACTGAAAAAGGGGTGTCCTACTTGCCCAGGTAAGGACCATATATCTGAGCTAAAGCTAAGGTGGATCCACTAGCTAGGTCATTAAGACTATCCCATGGGGGCACGTAGTTTAGGGATAAGAGATTGCTTCTAGAGACTCTTGAGCCTCCACCTCAATATCCTCGGTGCTAAGCAAAACTCCAGTGGAATTAGTCATTAATTATATTCATCTTATTATCCATGGAAAGGTATAACTAGAGTTACCAATCCAAGCTAAAGTCATGTTTATAGATTTTCATGTTCCATAGACTAGTCCAAGCTTACGTCATTTAGAATAACTCCTTAAACCATGCGTGAGAAAAACTTTCATCGTCCATGATCTTTTCATAATAACTTATAACACCCATAGTAATTAAACCTTTTATACTAAAAGTGTCATACTATGAATGGAAATAGTTTTAAAAGTGCGGTCTATGATCATTGATGGTATAACCGGCTACCATACTAATCAAGACCTAATTTCTGAAAATAGCCCAAAAGCATTGATGGCAAATCTAGAATTCATTTTTGTCATGTGGCCAAGCTTCATAGAAAATATAGATACCTTCATCTATAATCTTACTTAATTCATAAACATTGCTTTCATAAAATCATGCATAATTTCATAAGAACAAATTCATAGATTCAAGCTTCTTCATAAATCCATTTAAATTAGGGTTCATTGTCAAAATGCATAGATCAATGCATGGGTTCACTTGGAATTAGTTGAAAGGCATGTAACCAAGTCTAAATCATCAAAATAAGACCATAGTCAAGCAATTGAATCCATACAAATAGAACCTTGAATGAAAACCTAATCATTTTTTGGGAATTTGAATTGGAGAATTGAAGAAACTTTGGGGCCTCAATGGGTGGATAGAATCCATTGATAAGCTCCCTACATACCTTTATTGAAGCCTTAAGGAATGATGAATAAAGGAGACTTGAACTTGAAAAATGCTAGACTCTTCTTCTTCCTTGATCTAGAGAGAAGATTTTTCGAGAGATGAATTTGGTAAAGTTTTTGAAATTTAGGAGAATGAATTTAAATTGATAGTCTTAGGGCTTAATTAACCTTTATATGTCTTAAAATAGGGTTTAAAATGGCGTAGTTTGTGTACCAAACACTTTGGGCAAAGACCACATTGAACCTAACTTAATAACTGATAAGGTGACTGTCAAGAGGGGCTTCACGAGCCGTCTAAGGCATGATGGCCCATCTATTGGTTCATGATGCTTCATCAGCATGACAATGCTCTACAAAAATGGGCATAACTTTTCACTTCAACATTCAAATGGAGAAAACTTGGTGGAGTTGGAAAGAGGACTCAAAGACATTTAATTTGATAGGTCATGCACCACCTTATTCATTTTGTGCTGAGAGATGATCGTTTGAAGTTGGCCCAAAACTCAAAACCTGATAAGTCCCTTTCACGGACGACTTCACAGCTCGTGTGAAGCCTCACAGACCGTCTAGGCGCCCATGGTCATCCACAGTGGCTGGGTGCAACACCATGAGTAGGGTGACGGGTCGTGGTCCTCTTCACAGCCCATGGACCCCTCCGTGGTTTTCCCTTCTCTCTTGTTCAATTCCTAGTTCAGATTTTTTAAGTGTTACATTATCTCCCCCTTGGGATCCTTCATCCTCGAATGAAGACTAAACAAGCACGAAAAGAGTAGGAGAGAAACTAACAACCCAACATGAATGCAACTTCATCAAAATGCACATAACCAAGGAGGAACCGTGACTCTAAGTTAAAACATATTCAAAACATCATTCCATAAGACATACATGCAAATCGTACTCAAATGCACATATCATGAAGCAATCAATTAAGCTAAATCATATCTTCGAAATCAAATAATTTTCATGAGCATGCATGTATGAGGAAACATGAGAATGAATAATAACACAAAAATCCTAAAGAGTGAAAAGTAGGGTCTAATGCCTCAAGCTAGACGCGAAGATAACAGAAAGAGATTGGGATACTACGAGATCACATCATCTCCGACCTTTCACATACCAAACCATTATAAGGAACTCTTCCAAAATCAACATAGTTCTACTCACGTGTCTCAACAATGAAGCACACTATCTCCACCTAGTGATCAAACCTTACTAACCCTTTCAAATCCATCTCTCTCAACCTAAGCATAGCACCAAAGTCTTAACATTCACGAAACCATTGATACAAATAAACACTTAGGAATTTCCACAAAGATTTCAAGGTCGAATTCAAACACAATAACCATACATGGAGTCTTACCATATCCAACAAAACACCTAATATTAAGCAATGCATAACCACAACCTAAAATACCATCTCTCACCAATTACCGCATCCGAGGAACCCTCATGATCTTGTCGAGTCTGAAGAGCATAGAACATATCTTGCTTCGGGGCTCTTGAACCGGAACCACTAGGTTGAACTTGCCTACCTTCCCTTCCCTTAGCAGTAAGAAATGGGCAATCTCGCATCTTGTGACCACTCTTTCCACCACCAAAACATGCATTAGAACACACTAGACACTCACCTCTATGGTTTCTTCCACACTTCTGACACTGAGAGACCATTTGCACACTAAAACCTTTACCTTGAGAACGATTACCTCCTCCGGACCTTGAATGTGAGAAATCGCCATTATCCTTTCTTGCCCTTTTTAAATCCCTAGTTTTCTCCTTAATCTTCTCCCCTTCAATTTTTTGTGCATGAACCATCAAATGGGAGACATCCATCTCATTAACAAGCATGGCAGTTAGACATTCTTTGACCACCAAGTTGGAAGCACCCGACACAAATTTACTCATCATTTCCCTTAGGTCGGCAAGAATAGTTGGAGCATACTTGGACAATTGTTTGAATTTCAAGGCATACTCTTTCACACTCATATTTCCTTGACGAAGGTTGATGAATTCAAGTACCTTTTAGTCCCTCATCTCAAGGGAAAAGAACCTATCAAGGAAAGCAATGTTAAACTTTTCCTAATCAAGAAGACCCGCATCAACCGCCCTCTCTTCCTTCCATAGGTTGAACCAAACTTGAGCAACACCATTAAGTTTATACACGGCCAACTCTGCTTTTTCACCGATGTCACTCCCATGATCATCAACACCTTGTATACCTCTTCAATGAACTCTTGAGGATCTTCTTCAACCTTAGAACCAATGAACTCCGGGGGATTCATTCTAGTAAAGTCTCTCACCCTTGTTGTCACCATACCCACCATTAGGTTCAAGGGAGCCACAACCTCCCCATTTGCTTGAGCCGTCATAGCTTAGGCCAATGCGTGAAATGCAGCTCGAAACTCATCAATAGTCACTTGTTCAACCAAAGGGTCGATCGGAACTTGAGGAGCTTCTTGTTCCACATTCTCATTCCCATTTCTTCTAACATAAGCTCTTCTACGGGCCATATCCTGAAAAGGATTAAACACAGTTAAGGAGAAGGATCTTTCTAGAGATAGACTCTATGACACAATTTTTGAGTAATGAAAGAAGTGGATTTTCCTAAACATCTTATAGCCTCTCATTCATAAGTGGGACGAGCTTCACACTCATGAACAAGACTCTACACGATGTGGCTTATGAGACATCCTAGGACCTTTCGAAACCTTGCTCTGAATACAAAGTGTGTCATGACCCAAAGTACATCCTAGAGGTGACATGGCGTATAAGACCCCGAGAGGCCCTACATAAGCCACTTAGCATACATCATACAAGCTAATAGAAATAAGGAGTTTAAAAGTAGAATTTCATATGAAAGAGTTTGACAAAGCAGAAGTCTAACACAAGTCTCAAAGCCATCTATTACGTCATAAGGAAAGTTATAGGCACTTAACCCATATATCACATACAAAGTATGATGGAATGCACAATTATGATGGGAATGTAATAAAACATGAGATGTGATCATAAGGGGACATAATTGAAAACAAGGAATGCATGACCAAGTTAAAACATAGTAAAATCATTTAAGAAGATTCCTAAATCATGTACACAGTCAATGCATCTTTAAATAATAAAGGAAGCCTCATAAAATATTAGTAATTTACTAAATTCATTTTGTGAGAAGTTTACCATTAACTAGCATATAGACCATGCGAGCTATAACATGAAATCCAGTATCTACTCCACACCGAAAAGGGGTATCCTACTTGCCAAGGTAAGAACCATAAATCTGAGCTAAAGCTAAGGTGGATCCACTAGCTAGGTCATTAAGACCTTCTTACAGGGCACGTAGTTTAGGGATAAGAGGTTGCTTCTAGAGACTATTGAGCCTCCACCTCAAGATCCTCGGTGCTAAGCAAAAATCCCACGGAATTAGTCATTAATAATATTCACCTTATTATCCATGGAAAGGTACAACTAGAGTTACCAATCCAAGCTAAAGTCATATTTATAGACATTTCATTTTCCATGGACTAGTCCAATTTTACGTCATTTAGAATAGCTCCTTAAACAATGCATGAGAAAACTTTTCACCGTCCATGATCTTTTCATAATAGCTTATAAGGTCCATAGTCATCAAAACTTCATACTAAAAGTGTCATACTACTAATGGAAATAGTTTTAAAAGTGTGGTGTACGACCATTGATGGCATAACCGGTTACCATACTAATCAAGACCTAATTTCATAAAATAGCCCTAAAGTATTGATGTCAAATCTAGATGTCATTCATGTCATGTGGCCAAGCTTCAAAAAAAATATAGATACCTTTATCTATAATCTTTCTTAAATCATAAACATTGCTTTCATAAAAACATGCATAATTTCATAAGAACATATTCGTAGATTTAAGCTTCTTCATAAATTCATGTAAATTAGGGTTCATTGTCAAAATTCATAGATCAATGCATGGGTTCAAATGAAATTAGTTGAAAGGAATGTAGTCAAGTCTAAATCATCAAAATAAGACCATAGTCAAGCAATTGAATCCATACAAATAGAGCCCATGAGAAATTGAATGAAAACGTAATCAATTTTTGGGAATTTGAATTGGTGAATTGAAAAAACTTTGGGGGCTCAATGGGTGGATGGAACCGATTGATAAACTCCCTACTTACGTTGATTGAATCCCTAAGCAATGATGAAGAAATGAGACTTGAACTTGAAGAACCCTAGCTTATTTTTCTTCCTCCTTGATCTAGAGAGAAAATTTTTGGAGAGGATGAATTAGTCAAGTTTACGGAATTTAGGAGAATGAATTGAAATTGATAGTTTTAGGGCTTAATTCACCTTTATAGGTCTTGAAATAGGGTTTAAACGACATAGTTTTTGTACCAAACACTTTGGACAAAGACCACAATGACCCTAACTTAAAAAATGACTAGGTGACTGTCAAGCAGGGTTTCACGAGCCGTCTAAGGCATGATGGCCCATCTGGTGGGTCGCGATGCTTCATCAGCCTGATAGTGCTCCACTAAAATGGGCATAATATTTTACTCCGAATTTGAAATGGAGCAAACTTGGTGGCATTGGAAGGAGGACTCAAATACCTTCAATTTGATAGTTAACGGGCCACCTTTTTCATTTTGTGCACAGAGATATGATTATTTGAAGTTGGCCAAAAATTCAAAACCTGATAAGTCCCTTTCATGGATGACTTCACAGACCTTGTGAAGCCTCACGGACCATCTAGGAGCCCGTTGTCATCCACAGTGGCTGGGTGCAACACCATGAGCAGGGCGATGAGTTGTGGTCCTCTTCACGATCCGTGGACCCCTCCCGAGTTTTCCCTTCTCTCTTGTTCAACTCCTAGTTTGGATTTTTGAGGTGTTACATACCTTAATCAATATATGTAAATAGAAGTAACATACTACAACTACAAACTAACTTGAGTTCTCAAAATAAAAGAACCCATCACCTTCTGACAAGAAGTTGTGATCCACCTGACTAAGATCCTGATAGTAAGAACCTGAATTTACATCACATGAAAAATACAGGCACAAGTGGTATGTGAATCAGTACTTTAATGTAGTGAGTATGAGATATATGTATGAACAATTGTAAAGCTAGACATGATGAATCTGAGACTCTTAACTGAATATGAAATTGAAATACCTAAATGTATGGTCAAAGCAATATTTAGAAAATCATAATAGAAGCTTAGATCATAGTCTTTAAGAAATTCCTAAAAACCTTAGAAGAAAACATAGTTCTTCTGTGGCATATCAGGTTTAACAAATAATAGACAATGTGAGCTATAACATGGAATACAATGTAACTCCCACACTAACAAGGGAGAGTCTACTTGCCAAGGTAGAACTCCGTATAATATCATAAAGTCTATGTGGATCCACTTGCTAGGTCATTTCAGACAATCCTATAGGGGCACGTAGTTTGGAACTGTAGATTGCTACTAGAGACTACACTATTGAAGCCTCCACCTCAAAGTTTTCTCGATGCTAAGTTAAAATCCAATGCAATAGATTCTAACACCTTGGAAGTTGGAAGGTCAAAGTGAAAAGGGTAGTGCAGAAATCTGCCTGAAATGTACGGTTCGTAGGTGGACCCACGTACTGTACATGGCAATCGTCATTGGAGGTCCAAAGGTGAATATTCTTTGAATCTATCTATGGTTGACATCACGGTCCGTAGGTTGACTTACGGACCATAGGTCAAACCGTAGATGGGGGTCCGACAGTTATTTTAAAGGGGCTTTTTGGTCTTTTCCCCTAAATGTTTAATGCCTAATTTAAGTCGGTTCCCTACAGTTCTTAACACTATATAAACCCTTTTAAGCCTAAAATCTAATTTTCCAAATAATTTCAAAAACTCTCCTCTCCCAAATAATTCTCTCTCTAGAAAAGCTTGAAGAAGAAGAAGGGGTCAAGTCAGGGTTCAAGAATCAAGCTTCCATTCCTCAAATTGCTTAAGGGCTTTGAACCTCAAGGTATGATAATCTTCATCTTTGGAGCCCTTTCATCCATAGAGTTCCTAAAATTCTCTAATTTACAAGTTAGAAATTCCCCATTGAAGTTAGAGTTTTCTTCTACGCCATGGTTTTTTTCAATGTTGATATAATTGATTATTTTATGAACTATGAAGCATGAATTGAGTTGAATTTTATGAATTAAGATGAATCCCCATGAACCCATGTGATTTCCCCCAATTTCAAAATTTGGATATGTTGATGGGTTGAATTATGAAGAGATGAATTTTATGAAATCTATATGAACCCATGCATGATTTATGATTTCTAAAAGCTACGATTTCATGATGAATTATGAATGATCAAAAGATTGGTTTTATGAAAGTATGCATTGTTCAATTATGAAATTTATGATGATTTATGATTTTTTTGAGATTGAAGCAAGAATGTTATGGTTGTTGAGTAGTGAAAGGGTTTCTCAAATATTACTCAAACCATGAATGTGAAAGGATTTTTCTCACACAAAGGATTCATAACATGTTGAAAGGTTTTCTCAACTAAACTTTGAATCAAGATTTAAGGAGCTATTCTAAATGAAGTAAGCTTGGACTAGTCCATGGTAGATGAAGCGTCTATACACATGTTTTAGCTTGAATTGGTAACCCTAGTTCTACCTTTTTATGATTGAATGATATGAATATGATTAAAGACTATTCCATGGGATTTAAGCTTAGCACCGAGTGGATACCGAGATGGAAGCTCTCCCATATGTAGAGGCCGGGTTTCTAGTAGAAATCTCCTAATCCTTGAACTATGTGCCACCATAGGATGATTGTCTTAGATAGACATTAGCTAGTGGATCCACTTAAGCTAGAAGTTTAAGGGTCCTACCCTGGCAAGTAAGATGGCCCTATCGGTGTAGGGAGGACACCGGATTCCATGTTGATAGCTCACATGGTCTTACATGTCGGTTAAGGCAACTTTCCACAATAATGAAATAAAGTGACATTTAAGGTATTCTCAAAGTAAAGCAAAGATGTTTAGCTTGCATTGATCATGATTTATAACTTTTGATTTCTAACCCTTTTCTCATGTTTTAGCTTGCACTTTGCATGTTATAAAATGCCCCCTTTTGCATGTTTAAATGATGTTTTTATGCATGGTTGTCATACTTTGTACATTTTTGTACTAACGCATACTCTTGCCTACATTTTCTTATAAGTGTAGGATCTGGCTCATCTCCATCTTCTCGTGGCTAGTTTGTGATATAAGAGAAATTGAAGAATTGGTGAGTCCTCATACATTCGAGGACGTACCCACATTTACTTTCGTTGAAACTTTGTATGAGTTACATCCCAACGTTTCATTCTATGAGTTTTAAATGGCTTTTGAGACTATATGTAGACTTACGCTATTTCCTTAAACTCTTTTGATATGGAATTGTTTTCTTTAAATTCTATGATCTTGTATTATGTATGCTAAGTGGCTTGTATGAGGCCTCTCGGGGTCTTATACACCATGTCAAGTCTAGGGGGTACTTTGGGTCATGACAAACTTGGTATTCAGAGCACATGGTTTTAGAAAGATCCTAGGAAGTCTCATAAGCCACGTCGAGTAGAGTCTTTTTCATGAGTGTAAAGCACTCCATATTTATGAATAAGATGCTACAAGATGATTAGGAAATTCCACTTCTTTCATTACTCTTAAGTCATGTGATAGAGTGTAACTCTATATGTCTCCCTCTCAAAATCCCTATCCTAGGCATTTCAGGGTATGACCACTCGAAGAGCTTATGCTAGGAGAAATGCGAGAGAGAATGCGGAAAAAGAAGCTCCTCGTCGAGCTCTTCATGTTCTGACCGACCCTTTGGCCTAACAAGTGACTAATGCGGAGTTCAGGGCTACTTTTCAAGTGTTGGCTAAAGCCATGACGACTCAAGCCGGTTGTGGCACCAGTGAACCCAAATGTGGGTACGGCTGTAACATCCCGAATTTGAAAAGATTAAAAATTCCAACTTTTGAAAACTTTGGTGACCTACTACTTGACCTACTACCCATTGGTTAACCTACCAACAGTAGGTCAAGAGAGGGGAGCCGTAGGTGAGGCTGCTTAAGAAAAGAAATTGGGAAAAAATTATTTGGGCTGACCCATGACTTGACCTACCAATAGTAGGTTGACCTACCAACCGTAGGTCAAGTCCGGGAAGGAACCATAGATGCTTCTGTTTTGGGGTGAAAATTAAGTTAATTTTTGGGACTAAGGCAGGCTGACCTACGGTTGGTCACCTACGGGCAGTAGGTTGACCTACTAACCGTACGTCAAGCCGTTGGTGAAGGGTTCCTGGATTTTGTTTGAAGGATCTTTTGGTCTTTTCACCCAATAACTTATGTACTCATTTAAGTTGGTTCCCTTCATCCCCTAACACTATATAAGACTTTTTAATCCCAAAAATTTACCCTTCCAAGTCACTTTACAAGTTTCCCAAACCCTCCTCTCTCAAATATTTCTCTCTCTAGAAGTTAGAAGAAGAAGAAGATGTCACGCTAGGGTTCTCCAAGTTCAAGCCTCTTTTCTTCATCATTGATTAGGGCTTCAATTAAGGTATGTAGGGAGTTCATCAATGGGTTCCATTCACCCACTGAGGCCCCAAGGTTTTCTTCAACTTTCCAATTCAATTTCCCAAAATTTATTAATGTTTTTATTTCATTCTTCATTGGTTCTATTTATATGGATTCATGTGATTGACTTTTATTTTAATTTGATGATTTAGACTTGATTACATGCTTTTCAACTAATTCCATGTGAACCCATGTATTGTTCCATGAATTCGACTATTAACCCTAACTTCCTAAATAAGAATTGTTCAATCAAAAACTAGGTTTTCTTCTATCATGTGGGTTCTTTAAATTATGATCAAATTACTTTCAATTATGGTTTTCTAAGTATGAATTGAGTTGACTTACATGTTTTAAGATGAATTCCCAGGAACCAATATGAATTCCCCTAATTTCAAGATTTATGCATTGATGATGGGTTGAATTAGGAAGAGGATGGATTTTAATGAAGTTTTTATCAACTCATGGATGTTTTAATGATTTCTAAAGCTATGATTCATGGTGAATTGATGAATGATGAAAAGAAGGGTTTTATGAAAGTATGCATGTTCCATAATGAAAATTATAATGATTTATGAATTGCTTTGAGATTGAAGCATGAATTATGTTGTTGTTGAGTTGTGAAATGATTTCTCACATATACCTCAAATTATGAATGTGAAAGGATTTTCTCTCATAATGGATTCATAACTTGTTGAAAGGTTTTTCTCAACTAAACTTGAATCTAAGGTTAAGGAGCTACCATAATGATAAGGCAAGAGACGACCACCCATGTCTTTAATGATATGATAAGTTATGACTATGACTAATCAGTGGAAATTATGCTTAGTACCGAGTGGATATTGAGATTGAAGCTCTCCCGTAGTAGAGGCCAGGTTTCTAGTGAAAGATCTCCCGTAGTAGAGACCGGATTTTCTAGACGGAGGCTCTCCCGTAGTAGACGCCGGGTCTCCAAAAGCAATCTCTTTATCCTATAACTTTGTGCCACCTTACGATGATTGTCTCATATAGACATTAGCTAGTGAATCCACGTAAGCTAGAAGTTAAGGTCTTACCTTGGCAAGTAAGGCAACCCTTTTTCAGTGTAGGGAGAACACCGGATTCCATGTTATAGCTCACATGGTCTATGTCGGTTAAAGCTCACTTCCCACAAAAATGAACTAAAGCTACTTTTCAAAGTATTTCACAAATGTTTTAAGTATGTTAACTTGCATTGACTATGATTTACGACTTATGTTTTCTAACGTTTTCTCATGTTTTAACTTGGTCATTGCATGTCATGAAAATGATCCCTTTTAGCATGATTCAATGTTTTATTGCATTACCATCATACGTGGTACATTTTGTACTAACCCATATTCTTGCCTACATTTTTTATAAGTGTAGGGATTGGCAATTCTCCTCATTCCGCTCGTGACTAGTGACTACTTAGATACTTGAAGACTTGGTGAGTCCACATATGCTCGAGGACATTGCCTTGTTATTCTTTTATGTTGCTTTACTTTTGACTTGTATTGGGTTATGTCCCAATGTTATTTTCATCCTTATGCTAGATTGGCTTTCAGACACTATATGTAGACTTCCGCTATTTTTTTTAAATGCTTTAGATATGAGAATGTCTTTTGAACTCTTTTAATTCGATGATCTTGGATTATGTATGATAAGTGGCTTGTATAAGGCCTTTCTGGGTCTTGTATGCCGTGTCATGTCTAGGGGGTACTTTGGGTCGTGACAAACTTGGTATTCATAGCACATGGTTTTACAAAGATCCTAAGATGTCTCATAAGCCACGTCGAGTAGATCTTGTTCATGATTGTGAAGCGTGCCACATTTATGAATGAGAGGCTATAAGATGTTTAGGGAACTCCACTTCATTCATTACTCTTAAGTCATGCGATAGAGTGCAACTCTATATGTCTCTCTCCTAATCCCTATCATATGCATTTCAGGATATGGCTACCCTAAGGGCTTATGCTAGAAGAAATGCTGGAGAGAATGTGGAACAAGAAGCTCCTCCTCAATCTCCTTAAATTTCGGTTGACCCTTTGGCCGAACAAGTGACTAATGCAGAGTTTAGGGCTACTTTTCAAGTGTTGGCTCAAGCCAATAGAGAGGTTTTAGCTCCCGAGAACCCAAATGTGGGTACGGTGGCATCTAGAATGAGGGACTTCACTAGACTGAATCCTCTGGAGTTTCATGGTTCTAAGGTTGAGGAAGATACTCAAGAGTTTATTGATGAGGTTTATAAGGTATTGATGATCATGAGAGCGACGCCGGTGGAAAAGGCGGAATTTGCCGCTTATCTACTCAAGAGTATTGCTCAAGGGTGGTTTGAGCAATGGAAGAGTGAGAGGGCGGAAGATAAGGGTCCTCTTGATTGGGAGAAATTCAAGGTTGCCTTTCTTAATAGGTTCTTTCCCCTTGAGATGAGGGAGGCAAAGGTACTTGAGTTCATTAACCTTCGTCAAGGAGATATGAGTTTGAAGGAGTATGCCTTAAAGTTCACACAATTGTCTTGATATGCTCCTATTATGGTGGCCGGTCCAAGGGCAATGATACATAAATTTGTGTCGGGTCCTTCCAAATTGGTGGTCAAAGAATGCCTGACTTCCTACTTGTTAAGGAGAAGGATGTCTCACGTTTGATGGTTCATGCTCAACAAATAGAAGAAGAGAAACCCAAGGAAAAGTGTAGAGAGGCAAAGAGAGCTAAGACCGGTGAGGGTAACCTTTCACACTTAAGGTCTAATGGACATGGTCATTTTAAGTCTCGACAAGGGTTTTCCGGTCAAGGTTCCCCTAATGCTACTTCTATGACCAACAAAGATAGGGTGTCTAACCCTAAGCCTCGAGGATGAAATGGTGGTGGATTCTCATTTTCTACTTGTGCTAGGTGTGAAAAGAAACATGAGGGCAATTGCCTAGCCAGTTCTAATGTATTCTTTGGTTGTGAAAAGATGGACCACAAGATAAGGAATTGTCACGTAGTGGCTAAGAAGGAAGGAGATAATCATCGAAGGACTCAACCCCAATATCCGTCGGGTTCTAGTAAGACTCGGAAGCAAAACTGATTCTATGCACTTCATGCTCGTCATGAGCAAGAGGGTTCTTCCGATGTGGTCACCGTTGTGTTAAAAGTTCTGACCTTGATGTTCATGCTTTGCTTGATCCCGGTGCTACCTTGTCTTTTGTGACGCCATATATGGCTATGAGGTTGGTGTTGTTCCGGATGTGTTGTTAGATCCTTTTCGTGTCTCTACTCCGATTGGTGAGTCTATGGTGACTAAGAGAGTCTATAGAGATTGTCCCGTCTCCTTACCCCACAGAGTTACTCATGTTGATGTTGTAGAGCTTGATATGTTAGATTTTGATGTTATTCTTGGGATGAATTGGTTGCATTCTTGCTATGCTTCTATTGATTGTACGACCCGAATGGTCAAGTTTCAATTTCTGAATAAGCCTATCCTAGAGTGGAAAAGGGGGAAATTCTATGCTTAAGGGTCAATTTGAGTTATGTTTTAAAGGTAGAAGGATGATTTCTAAGGGTTGCTTATACCATCTTATTAGGGTGAGGGATGTGGATTTCAAAATCCCTACTCTTGAGTCGGTCCCCGTTGTTCATGAGTTTCCGGAAGTGTTCCCCGATGATTTACCCGGTATTCCTCCCGAAAGAAAAATAAACTTCGGTATTGACCTTCTCCACGATACGCAACCTATCTATATTCCTCCTTATAGAATGGCTCCGGTGGAACTTAAAGAACTAAAGGAGCAATTGAAAGACTTGTTGGATAAGGGTTTCATCCGGCCAAGTATTTCTCCATGGGGCTCTCCGGTCTTGTTTTAAGGAAGAAAGATGGTTCACTCCATATGTGCATTGACTACCGTCAATTGAATATGGTTACCATTAATAATAAGTATCCTCTTCCAAGGATAAATGATTTGTTTGATGTTGAGTGTTACTTTGGTGATAGTATGACTCCATGAGTGGTTAGTGTGTATAAGGTAAACTTTGAAATCCTTGTGGAAACTTCTTAAGTGTTTGCTTGTATCAATCGTTCCATGCTTATTAAAGTTTTTGGTGCTATATTTGGATTGAGGGAGATGGATTCAGAAGGATTAGAGAGGTTTGCTCCCAAGGGGGAGATAGTGTGTTTCATGATGGGTGAGTGTGGAACTATTTAAGTTGTTGGGAAGAGTTCCTTACTATGGTTTGGTAAGTGAAGTTCAAAGGCGATGCGATGTGATGTCTTAGTATCCCTATCTATTCCTTCTATCTTCAGGTCTAGCTTGAGGCCTTAGCCCCTCATGGTTCACTCTTTAAGATTCTTGTGTCTTGGTCATTCTCATGTTTCCTCATGCATTCATGCTCATGAAAATTTGATTTTTTTCGAAGATATGACTTAGTATGATTAATTTACTTATGATTATGTGCATTTGAGTATGAGTTGCATAAAGTCCTCATGAAATGATGTTTTGAAAATGCTTTAGCTTGGAGTTTATGTTTTCCTCCTCGAATATGTGCATTTATGTGATTGCATTCTAGGTTGGGTTGTTAGTTCTTGTTTCTTACCCTCCTTATGATGTCTTGATTCTCATTCGAGGACGAATGTTCCCACAGAGGAGATAATGTAACACCCCGGATTCAAAAAGAACAAAAATTCCAACTTTCGAAAACTTTGGTGACCTACTACTTGACCTACTAACCGTTGGTTGACCTAACAAAAGTAGGTCAAGAGGGGGGAGCCGTAGGTGAGGCTTCCTAAGGGAAGAAATTGGAGAAAAATAATTTGGGGTGACCCACGACTTGACCTACCAACCGTAGGTCAAGTATGGGAAGGAACCGTAGATGCTTCAATTTTAGGGAGAAAATTAAGTTAATTTTTGGGACTAAGGCAGGCTGACCTACGTTTGGTCACCTACGGGCAGTAGGTTGACCTACTAACCGTACGTCAAGCCGTTGGTGAAGGGTTCCGGGATTTTCTTTGAAGGATCTTTTGGTCTTTTCACCTAATGACTTATTTACTCATTTAAGTCAGTTCCCTTCATCCCCTAACACTATATACACCTTTTTAATTCTAAAAATCTACCCTTCCAAGTCACTTTACAAGTTTCCCAAACACTCCTCTCTCAAATATTTCTCTCTCTAGAAGTTAGAAGAAGAAGAAGAAGTCAAGCTAGGGTTCTCCAAGTTCAAGCCTCCTTTCTTCATCATTGATTAGGGCTTCAATTAAGTTATGTAGGGAGTTCATCAATGGGTTCCATTCACCCATTGAGACCCCAAGGGTTTCTTCAACTTTCCAATTCAATCCCAAAATTGATTAAGGTTTTGATTTCATTCTTCATGGGTTCTACTTGTATGGATTCAATTGATTGACTTTGATTTGAATTTGATGATTTAGACTTGATTATATTCTTTTCAACTAATTCCATGTGAACCCATGTATTGATCTATGAATTTGACTATCAACCCTAACTTTCTAAGTAAGAATTGTTCAATAAAAAACTAGGATTTCTTCTATCATGTGGGTTCTTTCAATTATGATCAAATTACTTTCAATTATGGTTTTCTAACTATGAATTGAGTTGAATTACATGTTTTAAGTTGAATCGCCATGAACCCATATGAATTCCCCTAATTTCGAGATTTATGCATTGATGATGGGTTGAATTAGGAAGAAGATGGATTTTAATGAAGTTTATATGATCTCATGCATGTTTTAATGATTTCTAAAGCTATGATTCATGATGAATTGATGAATGATGAAAAGAAGGGTTTTATGAAAGTATGAATGTTCCATGAAGAAAATTATGATGATTTATGAATTTCTTTTAGATTGAAGCATGAATGATGTTGTTGTTGAGTTGTGAAATGATTTCTCCCATATACCTCAAATTATGAATGTGAAAGGATTTTCTCACATAATGGATTCCTAACATGTTGAAAGGTTTTTCTCAACTAAACTTGAATCTAAAGTTAAGGAGCTATCCTAATGATAAGACAAGAGAGGTCACCCATGTGTCTAATGATATGATAAGTTAAGACTATGACTAATCTGTGGGAATTATGCTTAGCACTGAGTAGATATTGAGATGGAAGCTCTCCCATAGTAGAGGCCGGGTTTCTAGTGAAAGCTCTCCCATAGTAGAGGCCAGGTTATCTAGACAAAGGCTCTCCCGTAGTAGAGGCGGAGTCTCTAAAGCAATCTCTTTATCCCATAACTATGTGCCACCATAGGATGGTTGTCTTATATAGACATTAGCTAGTGGATCCACGTAAGCTAGAAGTTAAGGTCTTACCTTGGCAAGTAAGGCAACCCTTTTTCGGTGTAGGGAGAACACCAGATTCTATGTTATAGCTCACATGGTCTATGTCAGTTAAGGCTCACTTCCCACAACAATGAACTAAAGCTACTTTTCAAAGTATTTCACAAGTTTTTTAAGTATGTTAACTTGCATTGACTATGATTTATGACTTATGTTTTCTAACCCTTTTCTCATGTTTTAACTTGGTCATTGCATGTCATGAAAATGTTTCCATTTAGCATGATTGAATGTTTTATTGCATTACCCTTATACTTGGTACATTTTGTACTAACGCATACTCTTGCCTACATTTTTTTATAAGTGTTGGGCTTGGCGATTCTCCTCATTCCGCTCATGGCTAGTGAGTACTTAGAGACTTTAAGACTTGGTGAGTCCTCATATGTTCGAGGACATTTCCTTATTATTCTTTTATGTTTCTTTACTTTGGACTTGTATTGGGTTACGTCCTAACATTATTTTCATCCTTATGCTAGATTGGCTTTGAGACACTATATGTAGACTTCCACTATTTCTTTTAAGCGCTTTTGATATGAAAATATCTTTTGAACTCTTTTAATTCTATGATCTTGGATTATCAATGCTAAGTGGTTTGTATGAGGCCTTTCGAGTCCTTGTACACCGTGTCATGTCTAGGTGTACTTTGGATCGTGACAATGGCGGCATCTAGAGTGAGGGACTTCACTAGATTGAATCCGCCGGACTTTTATGGTTCTAAGGTTGAGGAAGATCCTATAGAGTTCATTGATGAGGTGTACAAGGTGCTAATGATCATGGGAGTGACACCGGAGGAAAAGGCAAAGTTGGCCGCTTATCAACTTAAGGGTGTGGTTCAAGTGTTGTTTGAGCAATGGAAGAGTGAGAGGGCGGTTCATGCGGGTCCTCTTGATTTGGAAAAGTTCAAGGTTGCTTTCCTTGATAGGTTCTTTTCCCTTAAGATGAGGGAGGCAAGGGTGCTTGAGTTCATCAATCTTCATCAAGGAAGCACGAGTGTGAAGGAGTATGCTTTGAAGTTCATAAAACAGTCTCGATACACTCCTACTATGGTTGCCGATCCTAGGGCAAGGATGAGTAATTTCATGTTGGGAGTGTCTGAAATGGTGGTCAAGGAATGTCGTACCTCCATGCTTATCAATGACATGGATATTTCTCGTCTCATGGTTCATGCTCAATAAATAGAAGAGGAGAAACTTAAGGAAAGGTCTAGGGAGACAAAGAGGGCGAAGACCGGTGATGGTAATTTCTCACATTCAAGGTCCGATGGACATGGTCGTTCTAAGTTCCGACAAAAGTTGTCTGGTCAGGGTTCCTCCAATGCTCCTCCTAAGTTCAACAAAGATAGGGTGCCTAACCCTAAGTCTCATGGAGGAAATGGTAGTAGATTCTCATCGGCTACTTTTTCTAGGTGTGGGATGAAGCATGAGGGAAAGTGCTTAGCCGATACGGATGGTTGCTTCAGCTGTGGTAAGAGCGGTCATAAGATAAGGGATTGTCCATCTCTCATGGTTAAGGGAAGAGAAGGTAAGCAAGCTCCACCTAGTGGTTCGGATTCAAATGCTCCCAAGCAAAACAAATTTTATGCACTTCAGCTCGCCATGAGCAAGAGGGTTCTCCCGATGTGGTTATCGGTATGTTGAAAGTCTTTCAATTTGATGTTTGTACCTTGCTTGACCCCGGTGCTACCTTGTCTTTTGTCACGTCATATGTGGCTATGCGGTTTGATGTTCTTCGGATGTGTTGTTAGGTCCTTTTTGTTTCTCTACTCCTATTGGTGAATCTATTGTGGCTGAGAAAGTCGATAGAAATTGCCCTGTTTCCTTATCCCATCAAGTCACTCATGTTGATCTTGTAGAGCTGAATATGTTAGATTTGGATGTTATCCTTGGGATGGAGTGGTTGCATTCTTGTTAGGCTTCTTTTTAGTGTAGGACCCGAGTGGTCAAGTTTCAATTACCAAATGAGCCTATCTTAGAGTGGAAAGAGGGAAACTTTACGCCTAAGGTCTAGTTTGTTTCTTGTCTTAAAGCTATAAAGATGATTTCAAAGAGGTGCATATACCATCTTGTTAGAGTGAGGGATGTGGATTCCGAAACCCCTACTTTTGAGTCAGTCCCTATTGTTAATGAGTTTCCAGAGGTGTTTCTCGATGATCTACTCGGTGTTCCTCTCGAGAGGGAAAAAGACTTCTGTATGAACCTTTTCCTCAATACGCAACCTATCTCTATTCCGCCTTACCGAATGGCTCCAGCAGAACTTAAGGAATTAAAGGAACAATTGAAAGATTTGTTGAATAAAGGCTTCATCCGATCGAGTATCTCTCCATGGGGTGCTCCATTTTTTTTTGTTCGAATGAAGGATGGAACACTTCGTATGCGCATTGACTACCGTCAATTGAACAAGGTTACCATTAAATATAAGTATCTTCTTCCAAGGATAGATGACTTGTTTGATCAACTCCAAGGGGCAAGTTATTGTTCTAAGATCGATCTTCGTTCGGGTTATCACCAATTGAGGGTGAAAGAAGACGATATTCCGAAGACGACTTTGTTGACAAGATATGGCCATTATGAATTCCTAGTGATGTCGTTTGGTTGACAAATGCTCCGGCCACATTTATGGATTTGATGAATAGGGTGTTTTAACAATACTTGGATATGTTCGTGATTGTGTTCATTGATGATATCTTGATTTATTTGAGTGAGGATGAGCATACCAATCATTTGAGGATTGTGTTGCAAGTCCTCAAGGACCAACAACTCTTTGCAAAATTTAGTAAATGTGAGTTTTTGTTAAGGTCCATGGCTTTTCTTGGTCACATTGTCTCGGGTGATGGTATTGAGGTAGATCCTAAGATGACGGATGCGGTTAAGAGTTGGCCTAGGTCTCAATCACCTTCAGATATTCGAAGTTTCTTAGGTTTGGCTAGTTATTATAGAAGGTTTATTGAAGGGTTTACTTCGATTGCTTCTCCATTAATAGCTTTGACTCAAAAGAAGATTAAGTTCACATGGTTTGAAGCGTGTGAGAAGAGTTTAAAAGAATTGAAAGATAGATTTACCTCGGCTCCGATATGGACTTTACCAGAGGGGTCCGTGTGTTTGCAATTTATAGTGATGCTTCAAGGATTGGGTTAGGGTGTGTTCTTATGCAAAATGGAAAAGTCATTGCTTATGCTTCAAGGCAACTCAAGATTCATGAAAAGAACTATCCTAACCATGATTTAGAGTTAGCGGCGGTTGTGTTTGATTTAAACATTTGGAGGCATTATTTGTATGGTGTGCATGTTGATGTCTTTACTGACCATAAGAGTTTGCAATATGTGTTCAAATAAAAAGATCTAAATCTTTGTCAAAGGAGGTGGCTTGAGTTGTTAAAGGACTATGACATGAGTGTCCTCTATCACCCTAGCAAGGCAAATGTTGTGGCGGATGCTCTTAGTCAGTTGTCTATGGGCAGTTGGTAAGAAAGAATTGGTTCGAGATGTTCATAGATTGGCCCAATTTGGTGTTCGGTTGATTGATTCTAGTGAGGGTGGTGTTATAATTCACAATGGTTTTGAATCGTCCTTTGTGTCCGATGTAAAGACTAAGCAAGATCTTGATTCTAATTTGGTTGAGTTGAAGGAAGCGGTGCTTAAGAAGTCCATTAAGGCCTTCTCCCAAGGGGGAGATGGAGTGCTTCGATATCAAGGTCATTTGTGTGTTTCCAATGTAGATAATTTGAGGGTGCAGATTCTATCGAAAGCCCATAGTTCTCGATATTCCATTCACCTAGGACCCACCAAGATGTACCGTGATTTGCGGGAGGTCTATTGGTGGAATGGGATGAAGAAGGATATTGCGAAATTCGTGGCTAGGTGTCCTAATTGTCAACAAGTGAAAGTTGAGCATCAAAAGTTGGGAGGTTTGTCCCAAGATATTAGTATTCCTACTTGCAAGTGGGAAGATTTGAATATGGACTTTATTTTTGGTTTACCACACACCCGGCGGCAATATGATTCGATTTGGGTTATTGTGAATCGTATGACGAAATCAGCCCATTTCATTCCCGTCAAGGTCTCTTATTCAGCGGAGGATTATGCTAAGTTGTACTTGAGAGAAATTGTTAAATTTCATGGAGTGCCTTTATCCATTATCTCTGATCGTGGTGCAAAATTTACTTCTCAATTTTGGAAGTCTTTCCAAAAGGGTCTTGGTACCCGTGTTAAGCTTAGTACGACCTTTCATCCTCAATCAGATGGGCAAGCGGAACGTACAATCCAAACTTTAAAAGATATGTTGAGAGCTTGTGTGACTGATTTCAAGGGTAACTGGGATGATCATTTACCTTTGAATGAATTTGCTTACAATAATAGCTATCATTCAAGTATTGGGATAGCTCCATTAGAGGTTCTTTATGGTAGGAGGTGTAGGTCTCCTATAGGGTTATTTGAAGTTGGTGAAGCTGCTTTGATAGGTCCCGAGTTGGTACATGAGGCTATGGAGAAAGTTCGGGTTATTAGAGAAAGGTTGAAAATGGCTCAAAGTCAACAAAAGTCCTATGCCGATGTTAGAAGGAGAGATTTAGAATTTGGTGTTGATGATTGGGTTTACTTGTAAATTTCACCCATGAAAGGTGTAATGATGTTCGAAAAAAAAGGGAAGCTTAGTCCCCGTTATGTAGGCCCATATCAAATTTTGAAACGTGTTGGTAAGGTTGCTTATGAACTTGACTTGCCCAATGATTTGGCATCGGTGCATCCGATTTTCCACGTCTCGTTGTTGAAGAAATGTGTTAGTGATCCGACATCTATAGTGCCATTTGAGAGTCTTGGCATAAAGGATAGCCTTTCCTATGAAGAAGTTCCGATTTAGATTTTAGAACGGCATGTCCGAAAGTTTAGGAATAAAAAATTTGCTTCTGTGAAGGTTCTTTTGAGGAATCAATTAGTTGAGCATGCTACTTGGGAGGCCGAGGCCAATATTATGTGCCGATATCCTCACTCTTTCTCTCTGATCCTACTCTAGCTTGAGGTATTTTGTTCCTCATGGTTCATTCCTTTGGCTTCACGTGTCTTAGTTATTCCCATGATTCCTTGATTATGCACGTTCATGAAAAGTCTAATTTTGAGAAAATAAGCTAGCTTGATTTATTTCTCTTTCATTAAGTGCATTTGAGTATGAGTTGCATAAAGCTTTTATGAATTATGTTTTGAACATTCTTTAGCTTGAAGTTGATGTTTCCTCCTCGAATATGTGCATTTATGTGATTGCATTCTTGTTGGGCTGTTAGATAAAGTTCCTATACTCCTTATGATGTCTTGATTCCCATTCGAGGATGAATATTCCCAAATGGGAGATAATGTAACACCTCCGATTTGAAAGAAGAAAAAAAACGTTGCAGGTTCTAATGCCAGTGACGACGGAGGCCACCTACGGACCGTAGATGGAATGACGGACCGTAGGTGGGAATAGTAGTTGGCCTACTGAATGTCTTTAAAAATGTCAAACCTCAGAACTCTTTTTATGACTCAGCTGGACGGTCTGTCGTTGCTCCTACAGACCGTAGGTGTGTCTCGTAGGTCACCCCAGGACTTAGTCAAATTTTAAAGCCTTAAGTTGAGAATGACGGCTAGACTGTACGGTTCGTAGGTGAACCCATGGACCGTACATGGAAACCGTCATTGGAGGTCCAAAGGTGAATATTCTCCGAATCTATCTACGGTTGACAGGACGGTCCGTAGGTTGACTTACGGATCGTAGGTCCAACCTTAGATGGGGTCCGGCAGTTATTTTAATGGGGCTTTTTGGTCTTTTGCCCTAAATGTTTAATGCCTAATTTTTGTCAGTTCCCTATAGTTCTTAACACAATATAAACACTTTTAAGCCTAAAATCTACTTTTCCAAATCATTCCCAAAACTCTCCTCTCTCAAATAATTCTCTCTCTAGAAAAGCTTGATGAAGAAGAAGAGGTTAAGTCGGGGTTCAAGAATCAAGCTTCCATTCCTCAAATTGCTTAAGGGCTTTGAACTTCAAGGTATGATAATCTTCATCTATGGAGCCCTTTCCTCCATAGAGTTCCTAAAATTCTCTAATTTACAAGTTAGAAATTCCCCATTGATGTTAGATTTTTCTTCTATGCCATGGGTTCTTTTCAATGTTGATTTAATTGATTGTTTTATGAACTATGCAGCATGAATTGAGTTGAATTTCATGAATTAAGATGAATCCCCATGAACCCATGTGATTTCCCCCAATTTCAAAATCTGGATTTGTTGATGGGTTGAATTATTAAGAGATGAATTTTATGAAATCTATATGAACCCATGCATGATTTATGATTTCTAAAAGCTATGATTTCATGATGAATTATGAATGACCAAAAGATGGGTTTTATGAAAGTATGCATGTTCATTTATGAAATTTACGATGACTTATGATTTGCTTTGAGATTGAAGCAAGAATGATGTGGTTGTTGAGTTGTGAAAGGGTTTCTCACATATTACTCAAACCATGAATCTGAAAGGATTTTTCTCGCACAAAGGATTCATAACATGATGAAAGGTTTTCTCAACTAAACTTTGAATAAAGATTTAAGGAGCTATTCTAAATGATGTAAGCTTGGACTAGTCCATGGTAGATGAAACGTCTATACACATGTTTTAGCTTGAATTGGTAACCCTAGTTGTACATTTTTATGATTGTATGATATGAATATGATTAAAGACTATTCTGTGGGATTTAAGCTTAGCACCGAGTGGATACCGAGATGGAAGCTCTCCCATATGTAAAGGCTGGGTTTTTAGTAGCAATCTCCTTATCCTTGAATGGTGTGCCACCATAGGATGATTGTCTTAGATAGACATTATATAGTGGATCCACGTAAGATAGAAGTTTAAGGGTTCTACCTTGGCAAGTAGGATGGCCCTATCGGTGTATGGAGGAAACCGGATTCCATGTTGATTCCTCACATGGTCTTACATGTCGATTAAGGCAACTTCCCACAATAATGAACTAAAGTGACTTTTAAGGTATTTCTCAAAGTAAAGAAAAGATGTTTAGTTTGCATTGATCATGATTTATAACTTATGACTTCTAACCCTTTTCTTATGTTTTATCTTGGTCTTTGCATGTTTTGAAAATGCCCCTTTTAGCATGTTTAAATGATGTTTTTATGCATGGTTGTCATACTTGGTACATTTTTGTACTAACACATACTCTTGCCTACATTTTCTTATAAGTGTAGGATCCTGCTCATCTTATCTTCTCGTGGCTAGTTCGTGATATAAGAGACATTGAAGAATTGGTGAGTCCTCATACATTCAAGGACGTAGCCACATTTACATTCGTGTCATTTACTTTCGTTGAAATTTAGTTTGGGTTACGTCCCAACGTTTCATTCTATGAGTTTTAGATGGCTTTTGAAACTATATGTAGACTTTCGCTATTTCCTTAAACTCTTTTGATATGGAAATGTTTTCTTTAAATTTTATGATCTTGTATTATGTATGCTAAGTGGCTTGTATGAGGCCTCTCGTGGTCTTGTACGCCAAGTCACGTCTAGGGGGTACTTTGGGTTGTGACATGTAGGTCGAGTCCATCAGATATTTTAAATGGCTTTTGGTTCTTTTCGTAATTGTTTTAATCAAATACTACGTCATTTTACCTTATACCCTAAGCCCTATATAAAGCTTTTAAGCCCCAAATCACCATTTTCTATTCATTCTCCTAAATTCCCCCAAATTCTCTCAAGACTAAGGAAGAAGAAGAAGAGCTAGGTTTCATCCAAGTCTCCAATTCACCATTCTTTGTGCCCTTTTGGTAGAAAGGTATTTGGGTATTCACCCATGGAGTCCTTTCCACCATGGGTCCCTAAGATTTCAAAATATCTCAATTCAATTTTAATTTTTTGAGTTAGTGTTTCAATCCAATCTTATGGGTTTCATTCAATTAAGATTGGTTAATGCTAATTAAGTCTTCTAATGCATGACTAAATTTTAATGCATAATATTTAGTTGAAATTATGTTGACCCATGCCTAAGTTATGATTTTCACTATGAATTTATGATGAACTTATGAACCTACGAATTATGAATTTATGAAGATATGCATATTTTTATGAAGTTATTATAAATGAATTGATGATGCATTGAAAGGAAAGTATTAATGTTATTGTAAAAGATTTTCTCACATGTTATTATGATCATAATTGTGAAAGGTATTTGTCACATATGAATTCACATTGGTCAAAGGTTTTCTCATCTATGTGGAATTATGTTTAAGAAGCTATTCTATGTTTTGATCTTGAAAGATGTGGATTGGTATTGATCATTGTCTTTCCTATGTTAAATTGATATTTGAATTTATCTATTCCATTGGGATTTAGACTAAGAACCGAGAGGGATTTGAGGTGGAGGATTAAATAGGGTAGTCTCTCATAGTAACCTCTAGTCCCAAACTACGTGCCCCCATAGGAGTATCTAAAATGACTAGCTAGTGGATCCACTTTAGCAAAAGATGATATGTACGGAGTCTATCTTGGCAAGTAGGTTCCCCTTCTTTCGGTATGAGGGATATACCATATTCTATGATATAGCTCTCATTGTCTTGTTGTTGGTTAAAGCTAATATCCCACAAAATGACTACGTTTTCTTCATGTTTTTCTTATGTCCCTTATGTTAATGTACCATATTTCATGATTTACATGTCATTCTTCCTTAAAGAGTTTAAATCTTCAAATGTTTGTCATGCCTCTCATGTTTTAAGTCCTTTATGCTATCATGTCTATTTTATGCATATTGCCCCATATTTAGTACATTCCATTTACTAACGCATACTTGTGCCTACATTATCTCATGATGTCGGGTCCGACACTCCTACCTTCCATACTGGTGGCTGGTTGGTTTCATTTACTTTGAAGATTGGTGAGTCCTCATGTTCCGAGGACCGAGATGCCCTTATTGCTTTATGTCATTTCCATTTTTAGACTTTATATGTGATGTATGAGTTACGTTCCAATTACTTTACTAATGATGTATGACATGGCTATTAAGACTTATGTTTAGACTTCCGCTTTGTCAAACTCTTTTGAAATATGAAATGCTTTCTTTGAATCCCTTAAAATTTTATTATCTTGTATAATGGATGCTAAGTTACTTGTGTAGGGCCTCTCGGGGTCCTATACATCATGTTACACCAAGGGTATACTTTGGATTGTGATAAACTTGGTATTCAGAGCACAAGGTTTTGAAAGGTCTTAGGATATCTCATAAGCCACGTAAAGTAGAGTCTTATTCATGAGCATGAAGCGCGCCACATTTATGAATATGAAGTTATAAGACTTTTCAAAAATTCCACTTCTTTCATCATTCTAAATCATCCGATATAGTTTAACTCTATATGTTTGTCTCCTAATCCTTATCCGATGCTTTTCAGGATATGGCCCCTTGGACAACATATGTTAGAAGGAATGCGGATGAGAATGTGGAGCGAGAAGCTCCTCAAGAAGCTCCACAAGTTACGGCCGACCTTTTCACCGAACAAGTGACTAATGCGGAGTTTTGAGCTGGTTTTCAAGTGTTGGCTTAAGCCATGATGGCTCAAAAAAATAGAGACGTTGTGGTCCCTGTGAACCCAAATGTGGGTACGGCGGTAACTAGAGTGAGAAACTTCACTAGAATGAATCCTCTGGAGTTTCATGGTTCCAAGGTTGAGGAAGATCTCAATAGTTCATTGATGAGGTGTACAAGGTTTTGATGATTAAGGGAGTGACACTGATGGAAAAGACAGATTGGCCTCTTATGAACTTAAGGGTGTTGCTCACGTTTGGTTCAACCAATAGAAGGAAGAGAGGGCGGTCGATGCGGGTCCTCTTGATTGAGAAAAGTTTAAGGTTGCTTACCTTGATAGATTCTTTCCCCTTGATATGAAGGGGGAAAAGATACTTGAATTCATTAACCTTAGTCAAGCGAATACGAGTTTGAAGAAGTATGCCTTGAAGTCCTCATAATTTTCTAGGTATGCTCCTACTATGGTTGCCGACTCTAGGAAAAGGATGAGTAAGTTTGTTTCAGGTATGTCTGAAATGGTTGTTAAGGAATGTCGTACCACCATGTTCATTAAAAAATGGACATTTCTCGCCTAATAATTCATGCTCAACAAATTGAAGAGGAGAAGCTCAAAAAAATGTCTAGGGAGGCAAAGAGGGCAAATACCGGTGATGGTGACTTTTCACATTCAAAGTCCGATGGACAAGATCGTTCTAAGTTCCGACAACATTTTTCTGCACAAGGTTCCTCCAATGATCCAGATCCTAAGTTCAACAAGGAAAGGGTGTCTAACCCTAAGCCTCAAGGAGAAAATGGTGGTCGAAATCATTCTTCGGTTCCCACATGCCAAAAGTGTGGCAAGAGTCATCTCAGAAACTATTCATGGTTACAGATAATTGCTTTGGTTGTGATGAAAGTTGTCACCACTTGAGAGATTGTACGACTTGAGTTGACAAGGGAAAGGACGGTAGGCAAGCTCCGCCTAGCAGTTCGGGTTCAAGCGCTTCCAAGCAAAACCGGCTTTATGCACTTCAAACTTGTCATGATCAAGAGGGTTCTCCCGATGTGGTTAACGGCATGTGGAAAGTTTTTCATCTTGATTTTTATGCTTTTCTTGATCCCGGTGCTACTTTGTCTTTTGTGACACCTTATGTAGCTATGAGGTTTGATGTTCTTCCGGATGAGTTGATAGAACCATTTTTTTGTCTCTACTCCCATTGGTGAATATATTATGGCTAAGAGAGTCTATAGAAGTTGTCCCATTTCCTTATCACAAAGAGTCACTCATGTTGATCTTATAAAGCTTGATATGTTAGATTTCGATCTTATTCTTGGTGTGGATTTACTCCATTCTTGTTATAATTCTATTGATTTTAAAACCCGAGTGGTCAAGTTTCAATTTCCAAATAAGCCCGTCCTAGAGTGGAAAGGGGGAAATTCTATGCCTAAGGGTAAATTTGTTTCTTGTCTTAAAGCTAGAAAGATGATTTCTAATGGTCGCATATACCATCTTATTTGGGTTAGGGATACGGATTCTGAAACCCCTATTCTTGAGCCACTCCTCGTTGTGAATGCATTTCTAGAAGTGTTTCCAGATGATTTACTCGGTGTTCCTTCGAAAGGAAAATAGACTACGATATTGAGCTTCTCCCAAATATGCAACCTATCTCTATTCCTCCTTATCGAATGACAACTTAAGGAATTAAAAGCTCAATAGAAAGACTTGTTGGATAAGGGTTTCATCCGACCGAGTATCTCTCCATGGGGTTCTCCAGTTTTATTTGTTTGAAAGAAAGATAGTTCACTTCGCATGTGTAATGACTACCGACAATTGAACAAGGATACCTTTAACAATAAGTATCCCCTCTCAAGAATGGATGGTTTATTTGATCAACTCCAAGGAGCGAGTTACTTCTCTAAGATAGACCTCTGATCAGGTTATCACCAATTGAGTGTGATGGAAGATGATATTCCGAAGATGGCTTTTTGGACTCGATATGGTCATTATGAGTTTTTGGTTATGCTATTTTGTTTGACTGATGCTCCGGCCGCATTTACGGACTTGATGAATAGAGTGTTTAGATAAGATCTTGACGTGTTTGTTATTGTGTTTATCAATGACATTTTGATTTACACAAGGAGTGAGAATGAGCACGCCGATCATTTGAGCATTGTGTTGCAAGTCCTCAAGGACCAAGAGCTCTTTGCAAATTTTAGTAAATGCAAGTTTTGATTGAGATCCATGGATTTTCTTGGTCACATTGTTTTCGGTAAGGGTATTGAGGTAGATCCTAAGAAGACGGATGTCGTTCAGAGTTTGCTTAAACCTCTATCTCATTCAGATATTCAAAGTTTCTTTGGCTTGGCTAATTATTAAGAAGGTTTGGGGAATGGTTTTCTGCGATTGCCTCTCCACTTGACCCAAAAGAAAGTTAAATTAGTATGGTCAGAAGCATGTGAGAAGAGTTTCAAAGAATTGAATGATAGACTTACCTCCACTCCTGTATTGATTTTATCGGAAGGGTCCGATGGGTTTGTGGTTTATTGTGGTGCTTTAACAATTGGACTTGGGTGTGTTCTTATGCAGAATGACAAGGTTATTGCTTATGCTTTAAGGCAACATAAGATTCATGAAAAGAACTATCCTACAAATGATTTGTAACTAGCGATGGTTGTGTTTGCCTTAAAGATTTGGAGTCTTTACTTATATTGTGTCCTTGTTGATATCATTACCGACCACAAAAGTTTGCAATATGTGTTCAAGCAAAAGGAGATGACTTGAGTTGCTAAAGGATTATGACATGAGTGTCCTCTATCACCCCGACAAGGCAAATGTGGTGGCAGATGGTCTTAGCCGACTATCAATGGGTAGTGTTGCACATGTGGAAGAAAATAAAAAGTGTTGGTTCATGATGTTCATAGATTGGCCGATTGGGTGTATGGTTGGTTGATTCTAATGAAGGTGGTGTTATTGTTCATAATGGTTCAAAACCATACTTTGTGTCGAATGTGAAAGCAAAGCAAGGTATTGATCCGATTTTAATTGAATTGAAAGAGGCGGTGCTTAAAAAGTCCGTTAAGGCTTTCTGTCAAGGAGGAGATGATGTTCTATGATATCAAGGCATTTGTGTGTTCCCAATGTATATGATTTGAGAGAGAAAATCTTATCAGAAGCCCATAGTTCTCAATATTCCATTCACCAGGGAGCCACAAAGATGTATCGTGAGGTGCGGGAGGTCTGTTGGTTTAATGGGATGAAGAAGGATATCACAGAATTTGTGGCTAAGTGTCCTAATTGTCAACAAGTTAAAATTGAGCATCAAAAGCCATGAGTTTTGTCCCAAGATATTAGTATATCTACTTGGAAGTGGGAAGATTTGAATATGGACTTTATTATTGGTTTACCCCGAACCCGATGACAACATGACACGATTTGGGTCATTGTGGATCATATGACAAAATCAACTCATTTCATTCTCGTCAAGGTTTCTTATTTGGTGGAGGACTATGCTAAGTTTTATCTAAGGGAGATGGTTAGGTTCCATGGAATGCCCCTATCCATTATCTCCAATTGTGGAACCCAATATACTTCTCAATTTTGGAAATCTTTCCAAAAAGGTTTTGGAACTCCTGCCAAGCTTAGTACGGCCTTTCATCCTAAAACCAATGGTCAAGCAAAGCGTACTATCAAAACTTTGGAAGATATGTTGAGGGCTTGTGTGATTGACTTCAAGGGTAATTGGGATGATCATTTACCTTTGATTTAGTTTGCTTAAAATAATATCAATCATTCAAGCTTTGGTATGGCTCCATTTTAGGCTTTTCATGGTAGAAGGTGCAAATCTCCCATAGGTTGGTTCGAAGTAGGTGAGGTTGCCTTGATAGATCCCGAATTTGTGCATGAGGCTATGGAAAAGGTTCTTCTTATTAGAGAAAGGTTGAAAATAGCTCAAAATCAACAAAAGTCCTATGCCGATTTAGAAAAAGAGATGTAGAATTTGATGCTTATAATTGGGTCTATTTGAAAAAATTTCCCATGAAGGGTGTGATGAGGTTTGAGAAGAAAGGGAAACCTAGTCCCCATTATATGGGCCCATATAAATTTTGAGACGTATTGGTAAAGTTGCTTATAAACTTGATTTGCCTAATGACTTAGCATCGGTGCATCCAGTTTTTCATGTCTCTTTGTTGAAGAGATGTGTTGGTGATCCGACATCTATTGTACCATTGGAGAGTCTTGATATAAAGGAGAGTGTTTCTTATGGAGAGGTTCCGATTGAGATTTTGGACCGGTAAGTTAAGATGTTAGGAAATAAGAAAGTTGCATCCATAAATGTCTTATGGAGGAATCAAGGGGTTGAGAGTGCTACATGGGAGGCCGAGACCGATATGATGTCACACTATCCCCATCTCTTTCACTCTAATCTTACTGTAGCTTGAGGTATTTAATTCCTCATGGTTCATCTTTTTGGTTGCATGTGTCTTAGTTGTTCTCATGTTTCCTCATGCATGCATGCTCATAAAAATCTGATCTTTGAGAAAATGAGGTAGCTTAATTGATTTCTTCCTGATTATGTGCATTTGAGTGTAATTTGCATGTATACCTTATGAAATGATGTTTTGAATATGTTTTAGCTTGGAGTTGATGTTTCTCCTTGGTTATGTGTTGTTGACAAAGTTGCATTCTTGTTGGGCTGTTAGTTTCTCTTCTACTTTATTCATGCTATCTTGAGTCCCATTCGATGATGAATGTTCCCTAGGGGAGATATTGTAACACCTCGAAACCTGGAAAGTCGAAGGGAAAAGTGTAGTGCAGAAATCTGCTTGAGAACTAGTTTTACAGGTCCAACCTACGGACCATAGGAGGTCCTACGGGCCGTAGGAAGGAAACCGTAGAAGAAGGGTACAATTTTGTAAGAACAAAGTTTCAATACCTCATTCGGCGGTTGACCAGGACAGCCCGTCAACCATTGTACGAGTCGTAGATAGGTCTCGTAGGTGAGTCTTAGACTTAGTGAGATTTTGAAGGTTAAGTGGATTTCTAAAGTTGGTGTCTATGGACCGTAGGAAGACCTACGAACCGTAGAAAGGTCCCGTCAAAAAGTTGGTCCAAGTAATAGTTTTTGAACTTTTCTACGATTGACCAGTATAGTATCCGTAGAAAGTCTTACAGACCGCAGGTCTGAACCGTAGTTCGAGTTCGACAGCTATTTTAAAGGGCTTTTGGATCTTTTTTCTAATTATTTTAATCCAATACTACATCGTTTAACCTTGTACCCTAAGCCCTATAAAAATCTTTTAAGCCCCAAATCACCATTTTTTATTGATTCTTCTAAGTTCCCCCAAATTCACCCACAAAATTCTCTCGAGACTAAGAAATAAGAAGAAGAGCTAGGGTTCATCCAAGTGTCCAATTCACCATTCTTTGTGGGATTTTGGTAGAAAGGTATGTGGGTATTCACCAATGGAGTCCTTTCCTCCATGGAGTCCTTGAGATTTAAAGAATTCTCAATTCAATTTCAATTGTTTAAGTTTGGGTTTCAATCCAATCTTATGGTTGTTATTCAATTGTGATTGATTAATTCTAATTAAGTCTTCTAATGTATGATTCAATGTTAATACATGACATTTAGTTGAAATTATATTGACCCATGCCTAAATTATAATTTTTCACTATGAATTTATGATGAACTCATGAACCTATGAATTATGGATTTATAAATATATGCATGTTTTCACGAAGTTATTATAAACGAATTGATGATGCTTTGAACGGAAAGTATTAATGTTATTATGAAAGCTTTTCTCACATGTTATTATGATCATGATTGTGAAAGGTATTTCTCACATATGAATTCACATTGATGAATGATTTTCCCATCTATGTTGAATATGTTTATGGAGCTATTCTATGTTTTGATCTTGAAAGATGTGGATTGGTATTGCTCATTGCCTTTCCTATGTTAAATTGATATTTTACTTTATCTATTTTGTTGGTATTTACACTTAGAACTGAGAGGGCTATGGGGTGGAAGCTCAAATTGGGTAGTGTCTAGTAGCAACCTATAGTCTCAAACTACGTGCCTATGTAGGAATGTCTTAAATGAACAAGCTAGTGGAACCACTTTAGCAAAAGATGATATGTACAGAGTCTACCTTGGCAAGTAGGATCCCCTTCTTTTGGTATGAGGGATATATCGGATTACATGATATAGCGCTCATGGTCTTATTTTCGGTTTAAGCTAATATCCCACAAAATTACTATATTTTCTTCGAGGTTTTCTTATGTCCCTTATGTTAATGTACTTGACCATATTTCGTGATTTACATGTCATTCTTTCTTAACGCATTTAAATATTAAAATTTTAGTCATGCCTCTCATGCTTTAAGTCATTCATGCTATCATGTATATTTCATGCATATTTTCCCATATTCAGTACATTTAATGTACTAACACATACTTATGCCTACATTATTGTAACACCTCGAAAGCTGGAAAGTTGAAGGAAAAGGGTACTACAGAAATCTGCCTGCAGATCTGGTTTTTTGGGTCAAACCTACGGATCGTAGAAGATCCTACGACCCTATTAGAAGGGAACCATAATACCAGAGTAGAGTTTTATAAAAACAAAGTTTCACTACCGCATTCAATAATTGACTAGGACGGCCTATCAACCATTGTACGAGTGGTAGATCGGTCTCGTAGGTGAGTCCCAGATTTAGTAAAATTTTGAAGGTTAAGTTGATTCCTACAGGTGGTGTCTATGCACCATAGGGATACCTACAAACCGTTGAAAGTTCCCATCAAAAGTTTGTCCAAATAGTAGTTTGTGAACTTTTTAACGGTTGACCAATACAGTCAGAAGAAAGTCCTAAGGACCGTAGGTCTGAACCATAGGTCGAGTCCGACAGTTATTTTAACGGCTTTTGGGTCTTTTCCCTAATTGTTTAAACCTAATACTATGCCATTTTACCTTCTACCCTAAGAGCTATATAAAGCTTTAAAGCCCCCAAAATCACCATTTTCTATTCATTCTCCTAAATTCCCCCAAAATTCTCTCATGACTAAGGGAAGAAGAGGAAGAGCTAGGGTTCATCCAAGTCTCCAATTCACCATTCTTTGTGGGCTTTTAGCATCAAGGTATGTGAGTATTCACCCATGGAGTCCTTTCCTCCAAGGGGTCCCTAAGATTTCTAAATTTCTCAATTCAATTTCAATTGATCAATTTAGGTTTACAATCCAATCTTATGAGTTTCATTCAATTGTGATTGATTGTGGTTGATTAAGTCTTCTAATGTATGATTCAATGTTAATATATGATATCTAGATGAAATTATGTTGACCCATGCCTAAATCATGATTTTTAGCTCTGCATCTATGATGAAATCATGAACCTATGAATTTTGAATTTATGAAGATATGGATGTTTTTTCACGAAGTTATTATAAAAGATTTTAGGACGCTTTGAAAGGGAAGTATTAATGTTTATGTGAAAGGTTTTCTCACATGTTATTATGATCATCAATGTGAAAGGTATTTCTCACATATGGATTCACATTGGTGAAAGGTTTTCTCATCTATGATAAATTATGTTTAAGGAGCTATTCTATGTTTTGATTTTGAAAGATGTGGATTGGTATTGATCATTGCCTTTTCCTATGTTAAATTTATATTTGACTTCTATATATTCTGTTGGGATTTGGACTTACCACTGAGAGGGCTTTGAGGGGGAGGCTTAAATAGGGTAGTCTCTAGTAGCAACCTCTAGTCTGTAACTACATGCTCTTGTAGGATTGTCTAAAATGACCTAGCTAGTCGATCTACTTTATCAAATGATGATAAGTACGAATTTTATCTTGGCATGTAGATTTCCCTTCTTTCTGTATGAGGGATATACCGCATTCGATGATATAGCTCTCATGGTCTTATTGTTGGTTAAAGCTAATATCCCATAAAATGATTAAGTTTTCTTTAAAGCTTTTATTATGTCCTTTATGTTAATGTCTTTGACCATATTTCATGATTTTCATGTCATTTCTTCTTTAAGCTTTTAAATGTTCAAATATTGGTCATGCCTTACATGTTTTAAGCTATTCACGCTTTCATGCCTACTTTATGCATATTGCCTCATATTTAGAACACTCCATTTACTAACGCATACTTGTGCCCACATTATCTCATGAATGTAGGGTTCGACACTCCTACATCCCATACCCATGGCTAGTTGTTCACGTTGATGATTTGAAGTTCAAGAGTTTGTGAGTCCTCATGTTCCGAGGACTATGAACTTATTATTGCTTTTTTTACTTCCATTTTCATATTTTTTTGTGATGTATGGGTTACGTCCCAATCACTTTTCTTATGATGTATTAGATGGCTTTTGATACTTATGTTTAGATTTTTGCGTTGTTCAAGGCTCTTTTGAAATATGAAATGCTTTCTTTTGAAATCTTTAATTCTAATATCTTGTATGACGTGTGCTAAGTGGCTTATGTAGTGCCCTCTCGGGGTCCTATACGTCATGTTACAGCTAGAGTATACTTTGGATCGTGACAAACTAGATATTCAGAGAACAAGGTTTAGAAAGGTCCTAGTATGTCTCATAAGCCACGTCGAGTAGAGTCTTGTTCATGAGTTTTAAACGCGCCACATTTATGAATAAGAGGCTATGAGATATTTAGAAAATTTAACTTCTTTCATCACTATAAATTAATGTGATAAAGTTTAACTCTATATGTCTCTCTCCTTATTCTTATCCAATGCTTTTTAGGATATGGCCCCTCGAAGAGCATACGTTAGAAGGAATGCACGTGATAATGTGGAACGCGAAGCTCCTCCAGAAGCTCCACAAGTTCCAGCCTACCCTTTGTCTAAAGAAGTTACTAATGCGGAGTTTTGAGCCACTTATCAAGTGTTGTCTTAAGTCATGATGGCTCAAGCCAATAGGGAGGTTGTGGTCCTCGTGAACCCAAATGTGTGTACGATGGCAACTAGAGTAAGTGACTTCACTAGAATAAATCCACTAGAGTTTCATGGTTCCTGGGTTGAAGAAGATCATCAAAAGTTCATTGATGAGGTGTAAAAGGTTTTGATGATTATGGGAGTGACGCCGGTGGAAAAGGCAGAATTGGCCACTTATCAACTTTAGGGTGTTGTTCAAGTTTTGTTCAACCAATGGAAGGAAGAGAGGGTGGTTGATGTGGGTCCTCTTGATTGGGAAAAGTTTAAGGTTTATTCCTTAATATGTTCTTCTCCTTTGAGATGAGAAAGGCAAAGTTAATTGAATTCATTAACCTTCGTCAAGGAAAAATGAATGTGAGGAGTATGCCTTGAAGTTCACACAATTATCTAGGTACGCTCCAACTATGGTTGCTAATCCTAGGGCAAAAATGAGCAAGTTTATTTCGGGAGTGTCCAAAATGGTGTTTAAGGAATGTCGTACCACCATGCTCATTAAGGAAATGGACATTTCTCACCTAATGATTCATGCTCAACAATTTTAAGAGGAGCAACGTAAGGAAAAGTCAAGGGAGGCAAAGAGGGCAATGACTAGTGATGGTGACTTTTCACATTCAAGGTCCGATGGACATGGTTATTCTAAGTTCCAACAATGGTTTTCCGATCAAGGTTCCTCCAATGCTCCGGCATCTAAGTTCAACAAAGAAAGGGTGTCAAACCCTAAACCTCAAGGAAGAAATGAGTGTGGAAATGGTTCTTTGGTTCCCGCATGCCAAAAGTGTGGCAAGAGTCATATGGGAAAGTGTTTGATTGGTACAAATAATTTCTTTGGTTGTGGTAAAAGTGTCCACCGCCTTAGAGATTGTCCATCTAGAATTGAGAAGGGAAAGAATAGTAGGCAAACTTCACTTAGTTTTTTGGGTTTTAGTTCTCCAATGGAAATCAGTTTTATGCACTTCAAACTCATCATGACCAAGAGGGTTCTCTTGATGTGGTTACCGGTATGTTGAAAGTTTTTCATCTTGTTATTTATGCTTTGCTTGATACCGGTGCTACTTTATCTATTGTGACACCATATGTGGCTAGGAGGTTTGATGTTCTTCCGAATGTGTTAGTAGACCCTTTTTCCGTCTCTACTCATATTGGTCAATCCACTGTGGCTAAGAGAGTCTACAGAAGTTGTCTCGTCTCCTTACCCCATAAAGTAACTCATTTTGATCTTATAAAGCTTGAAATGCTAGATTTCGATGTTATTCTTCGTATGGATTGGCTCCATTCTTGTTATGCTACTATTGATTGTAGAACCTGAGTGGTCAAATTTCAATTTCCATATGAGCCTGTCCTAGAGTTGAAAGGGCTAAATTCTATACCTAAGGCTCATTTTGTTTCTTGTCTTAAAGATAGAAAGATGATTTATAAGCGTTGCATATACTACCTTTTTTGGGTTAAGTATAGTTTTGAAACTCCTACTTTTGAGTTGGTCTCCGTTAGTAATGAGTTTCCAGAAATGTTTCCCTACGATCTACCCGGTGTTCCTCCTGAAAGGGAAATAGACTTCGGTATTGACCATCTCCCAGATACGCAACCTATCTCTATTCCTCCTTACCAAGTGGCCCCATCAGTACTTTAGGAGTTACAAGAGCAATTGAAAGACTTTTTGGATAAGGGTTTCATCCCACCAAGTATCTCTCCATGGGGTACTCCAGTTTTGTTTGCTTGGAAGAAAGATTGTTCACTTCGCATGAGCATTAACTATTGGCAATTGAATAATGTTACCATTTAGAATACGTACCCTCTTCCAAGGATAGATGATTGGTTTGATCAACTCTAAGGAGTGAGTTACTTCTCTAAGATTGACCTCTTGTCGGGTTATCACTAGTTGAGGGTAAAGGAAGATGACATTCTGAAGACGGCTTTTCAAACTCGGTATGGTCATTATGAGTTTTTGGTAATGTTGATTGGTTTAACTAATACTCTGGCCGCATTTATTGACTTGATGAATAGAGTGTTGTGACAATATCTTGACATGTTTGTGATTTTGTTTATCAATGACATTTTGATTTACTCAAGGAGTACGGATGAGTGCACATATTGTGTTGTAAGTCCTACAGCTCTTTGAAAAGTTTAGTAAATGCAAGTTTTGGTTGAGATATGTGGATTTTCTTGGTCACATTATTTTCGATAAGGTTATTGAGGTAGATCCTAAGAAGACTAATATGGTTAAGAGTTGGGCTAGACCTCTATCCCCTTCGGATATTAGAAGTTTCTTGGGTTTGGCTAGTTATTATAGAAGATTTATTGAGGGGTTTTCTTCGATTGCCTCTCAATTAATGGCCTTGACCCAAAAGAAAGTTAAGTTCTTATGGTCGGAGGCGTGTGAGATGAGTTTCCAAGAATTGAAAGATAAACTTAACTCCGCTCTGGTGTTGACTTTTCTTGAAGGGTCCGATGGGTTTGTGGTTTATTGTGATGCTTTATGGGTTGGGTTAGGGTGTGTTCTTATCCAAAATGGGAAGGATATTGCTTATGTTTCAAGGCAAGTTAAGATCCATGAAAAGAACTATCCTACCCATGATTTGGAACTAGCGATGGTTGTGTTTGCCTTAAATATTTGGAGGCATTACTTACATAGTGTCCATGTTGATGTCTTTACCAACCACAAAAGTTTTCAATATGTGTTCAAACAAAAGGATCTAAATCTTTGCCAAAGGAGATGGCTTGAGTGGCTAAAGGATTATGACATGAGCGTCCTCTATCACCGTGGCAAGGTGAATGTGGTGGCAAATGATCTTAGTAGGCTATCAATGGGTAGTGTTGCTCATGTTGAGGAAGATAAAAAGGAGTTTGCTCGGGATGTTCATAGATTGGCCTAATTGGGCATTCAGTTGGTTGATTCTAATGAAAGCGGTGTTATTGTTCAAAATGGTTCAGAATTGTCCTTGGTGGTGGATGTAAAGGCTAAGCAAAATCTCGATTTCATTTTGGTTTAATTGAAGGAAGCGGTGCTTAAAAAGTCTGTTGAGGTTTTCTCCCAAGGGGGAGATAGTGTGCTTCGATATCAAGGTCATTTGTGTGTTCCTAATGTTGATAATTTAGGGAGGAGATTTTATCGAAAGCCCATAGTTTTCGATATTCCATTCACCCGGGAGCAACAAAGATGTACCGTGACTTGCGGGAGGTCTATTGGTGGAATGGGATGAAGAAAGATTGCGGAATTTGAGACTAAGTGTCATAATTTTCAACAAGTGAAAGTTGAGCATCAAAAGCAGGGAATTTGTAATACCGCGGATTCGAAAAGGGCAAAAAATTTCAATTTTTGGAAACTTTGGTGACCTACTACTTGACCTACTAATCGTTGGTGAACTTACCAACAGTAGGTCAAGGGGGTAGGAACCGTTGGTAAGGCTACCTAAGGGAAGAAGTTGGAAAAATATTCTAAGGAGTGACCTACTACATGACGTACCAATCGTCATTTGACTTACTAATCGTAGGTCAAGAGGGGGGGAAGTCGTTGATGCTACTGGTTTGGGGGAGGAATTATTTTAATTTTTTGGGCTAAGGCAGTGGGTCGTTGGTAAGAGGGATCGTTTGGTCTTTTCACCTAATGACCTATTTACTAATCTAGGTCAGTTTATAACTTCTCCTAACACTATATAAAGATTTTTAATCCAAAAATCTACCCTTTCCAATCACTTTACAAGATTCCCCAAACTCTCCTCTCTCAAATATTCTCTCTCTAGAAGTTAGAAGAAGAAGAAGAAGAGGGCAAGCTAGGGTTCAAGAAATTAAGCTTTTCTTCATCAATTGCTTAAGGAATTAAGACCCTAAGGTATGATAGTGTTCATCCATGGAGCCCTTTCCTCCATGAAATCCCTAAAATCACCAATTTTCAAAGTATCAAATCCCCAATTTGATTTAAGGGGTTTCTTCTATGATGTGAGTTCTTTCAATTATGATCAAATTACTTTCAATTATTGTTTTCTAAGTATGAATTGAGTTGAATTACATGTTTAAAATGAACCCACATGAGTTCCCCTTATTTTGATATTTATGCATTGATGATGGGTTGAATTATTAAGAAGGTGGAATTTATGAAGTTTATGTGGACTCATGCATGTTTTAAGGATTTCAAAAGTTAAGATTCATGATGAAATTGATGAATGATGAAAAATGGCTTTTATGAAGTATGCATGTTCAATTATGGAAATTATGATGATTTACGAATTGTTTTAAGATTGAAGCTTAATTGAAGATGTTGTTGAGTTGTGAAAGATTTTCTCACATGTTACTCAATCTATGAATGTGAAAGGAGTTTTCTCACATATAAGGATTCATAATTTGTTGAAAGGTTTTCTAACTAAAACTTGAATCTAAGGTTAAGGAGCTATCCTAATGATAATATAAGAGAAACCACCCATGTCTTCGCATGTTATGAAAAGTTAAGACTATGACTAATCCGTGGGAATTATGCTTAGCACCGAGTGTATATTGAGATGGAAGCTCTCCCGCTAGTAGAGGCCGGGTTTCTAGTGAAAGCTCTCCCATTAGTAGAGTCCGGGTTTTCTAAATAGAGGCTCTCCCGTTAGTAGAGGCCGGGTCTCCAAAAGCAATCTCGTTATCACATAACTATGTGCCACCATAGGATGATTGTCTTTAAGTAGAAATTAGCTAGTGGATCCATGTAAGCTAGACGTTAAGGTCTTACCTTTGCAAGTAAGGCAACCCTTTTTCGGTGTAGGGAGAACACCAGATTCCATGTTATAGCTCACATGGTCTATGTCGGTTAAGGCTCACTTCCCACAACAATGAATTAAAGTTACCTTTCAAAGTATTTCACAAGTGTTTTAAGTATGTTTAACTTGCATTGACTATGATTTACGACTTATGTTTTCTAACCTTAATCATGTTTAGCTTAGTAATTGCATGTCATGAAAATGTTCCGTTTTTGCATGTTTTAAATGATTTTGTGCATTGCTATCATACTTGGTACTTGATTGTACTAACGCATACTCTTTCCTACGTTGACTTGTTAATGTAGGGCTAGGCGATTCTCCATCTATTAGTGGTTATAGCTTAGTAGAAGGATTGTTGAAATCTTGGTGAGTCCTCATCCATTCGAGGACATAGCCTAGTTGTTATTACTTTTATGTTCTTTCATTTTGGCATTGTATTGGGTTACGTCCCAAACTTTATTTCTCATTCTTATGATAGATTGACTTTGAGACATGAGATGTAGACTTCCGCTATTTTCTTCAAAGCTTTGGTATGATATTGTCTTTTGAACTCTCAAATCACTACAATCTTGTATGTATGTATGCTAAGTGGCTTGTATGAGCCTTTCTTGTATAAAGCGCATATATAGCTTTATAAAAATAAAGCAACTTGTTATTCCCTCCTATTCTAATTTTTATGTCATCCTTTTTAAAAGTATCAAAGACTTGACAACTTTTATTATTATGTTAACTATCAACAAAGTTGCACTTAAATTCAAAAAATCAAGTATAAACATTTTAAGTTTTACATGACTTTTTAAATACCAAAATATTTTATTTAGTACTCTTGAATAATTGTTTTTAAGAATTCCTTTCGTCTTGTCTTAAGACGTTTAAGAAGGTCGATCATAAAAATTGGAATAGAGGGAATAACATCGCATTGGGCCCGTTTTCAACCTTGTCATATCCTGATCCCACATTCTCTTTTACGTTATTTATTTATTTATTCATTTATGTATTGTTGATTTCTTACTTTATCTTAGTTATTATTACATCAATTTACCACCAAATTTGAGGTTGGATATGTTACTAATAAGTTTCTTCTCATTATTTGTCATTTATAATAATTTCATTTTTGAACTCTAATGTTGATTTATCAATTTTGAGTTTGTCCTAACACCATAAAAAGCAAAGGAGATTGTCGGAATTCATAGTTTAAAGAGAATGCTCTCTCTCTTTCCTCAACACTCATCAACTTCATTTTCTAGTATATATTCATGGATTTGTACTAAAGGGTGAATCGATGTATATTTATTCATTTGACCAGGTCAGTTTCTATATCCATTACTCTTCTAATTTTTGACTTAGTTTCTCTTTATTTGTGTTATTCAATTATGTTAAATATTCTATCGGAAGCAACCAGGTCAGTCTCATCCTCTTTTATTGTCGATATTACAAGTGTTTCATTTTTTTCTAGTGGCCTAAGAGTATGCTTAACTTAATTAAATTCTTGACTTCGTGACTTTATTATTAGTTTTGTATGTGTCAATTGTTATAATTTGTGTACCTAACCATCTAGAGTTTTAGACTTGCTTAATTAGATCAACCTTATATGTTTAGATTTAACTTACTTGATTAAATAAGAATAAGTTTGTATGTATAATTACCTTATCACATAGATTTTGTATTATTTAGATAATAATCGATTCATGCTTAGTTTATTTACTTGTCTTAAAATTAAGAATAAAGTTTTATATATTTTATGATAAAAAATATTTTTCTCCTATCCTTGTGTACTTTCTCTCTCATCGCTTCCCCTTTTTAAGTCATTTTTATTAAGTGCGTTAATGTATATTTGTTTTATCAATTAGTTCAACTAATAGATTAATAAATAATTAGACCTTATTTGCCTATTTGTAACCCCGACATAAAATATGAGATACGGCCGGGACCCACCTTTTGTGGACCTCGAAGGGTGCTTAACACCTTCCCTTCGAGTTAATTTGAACCCTTACCCGATCTCTTGTACGTTCGACTTTAGTTAGATTAGAGTCAGTTTGGTTAGATAGGTGCCCTAACTCGCCTTTAATTCGTTAGGTGGCGACTCTTCATTTTAATCAAACCCAAAAGAGTTGTTAGGTGGGGCATCAACCCGTTTTGCAAAAAAATGGGGTGCGACAAAATGGCGACTCTGCTAGGGATGCTTAGGTTCTTACCATTACATGTTTTATATTTTATGTGGGGTTTGTTTGTTTGTCATCTTTGTTTTTTTTTTTTCCATGTTTAACCCTCTTCCCTTTTCCCTATTTGTTCATCTGCATGCTTTCCTTAATTATTTGATTTCCCTGCCTTACATGTCAAACCCTTTCCTTATTTGTCTATTATTTATTTATGTATTTATTTATTTACCGCTTTCCTTAAACTGTTTATGTGTTACCTCTTTCCCAACTAAATGCTAAATGTTACTGCTTTGATAACTGGCATTCCGTTCATACTTCCCCCAATTGGGGTCCTCCTCCTTTATTTTTATTTTATCATGATGTTGTGCCTTTGCACCTCTCACAAATATTCCTTCATAAAAACACCCAATATTAGAGAGTTAGCATATGTGTGGCAGGATCGGATAGTTTTACTACCGTGAAACCACGAGCTTTCTCGCATAGAATCCCTTAAGTCCGTGTCTACCCAACTCTTAGAAAAACTTAAGATAGAATTTTCCGTCCATGATTAAGTCATGCATGCATAAACCTAGGTGGGTCGACCCTTGGTATCAACTCACATTTTTAGTAGCCACCCTATCGTCTAAAGGGCCCCAACACCCTTTAGACCAATTGCATATTATGTGTCAATGTGATCATAATAATTAATTTAAACCAAATTATGCCAAAATGGAGTTAAGAACTTGTTTTTTTTTCTTATTCATTCTAACTCTAAAATCTAAATTGGCGAATGCGGTTTGAATTAATCATTGTGAATCACTTATCTGTCGTCGTAGGCCTACCTCTGGCTCAACGAGGCTCCTTGCATTTTAGGGCATTTATTTTTGCAAAAACAATGTGCTTTTATTTACCCCTCCCCAACGGTTGATCTGTAGACCATGGTTTACCATACACGATCAAAACGCACTCTTCCTTCTCCTCCTATTTCGAATTGCAAGGGAAAGAGAAAATTGAGTATTAACAATGTTTCCGCAAAAATGGTTGAAACGGTTGAAAATGAATACCTTTCAAGTGAGTTGGTCTCAAGGTTGGAGTGAAAAATAAAGGATTTAGAAAAAGAGATAGCTGATATGCGCGAATGGGCCAAAATGTTACTCTCTATCGATCCTTCTTTGGAGACAAACATGGATACCCAGACTGCCACAAATCAGTCCATCTTCCAAAATAACCTTCCACCAATTCATCCAACTCCTCATCCTCAAAATCAACCAAACTTCATCCTCATTCCTCCAACAAACACTTAGTTTCAAAATCACCCATATCCACCTCAACATCCTATATATCCCCAGACCTCCATATCTTACTCCATGCCTACAGAGCTCCACTATTCAACCTATCCACTATCAAACACCTCTAAACCAGAATACTTGGTATCGTGCACCGTTCATACCATATCAAATGCCTCCCTATCAAATGCCACATCCTCCATGTCAACAACCTACCTATCCCATCCACAATGCCAAACCCTCCACTCAACGACATATTCGCAAAAATCTCTTCAATGTTGAAAAGAAGCCCATCAAAATGTGCACTCCTTTGGCTGAACCCATAGCTCCACTTTATGAAAAGTTGAAGGTTGCTGGCCAAATTATTCCTATCAGCGCAATAATAATGGATACACCTACAAAATGGTATAACCCCAACAAGGTTTGTGCTTATCATTCAGGGATGAAAGGATATACCTTAGAAGAATGTCGTGATCTGAAGGACAAAATTCAATAGTTGATTGATACTAAAATCATACGCTTCCAACAGTGAGTATCTAGAAAGTCGTTTGAAGCGGTTTTTGATAAAGGCTTATGCCGTTTGAGTTTTTTACATTCAGGCTCCATTAAGTTCTGGCAAGGAAAGTACCCGTACTAGCGGACAAACAATAATTTCAGTGTGGATCTATCTTTTCAGCTATTGTCGAATAATGTTTCTTTTAATGTCTTGGTTCATGCTCTCTTGCTTTGTACTTTGGAACTACATCAGACCTGATTCCCGTTTAAGAGGGGATACGTAGGCGCTCCTATGGAGTTCGGTCTTATCCTAATAAAAATTATCATTTTCCTTGAGTATGTAACTGGGGCAGAATTTTTGAGAGGGTCTCAAAAATTCCATGAAAAGAACATTTTCTTGCAAGTCAAATACTGGGGCAGAATTTTTTAGAGGGTCTCAAAAATTCTATCAAATGATTATTTTTGTGCAAGTCACTGGATTGAGAGGACCTCAATAATCCCATTTTGTTACGAATCCTGAAAGTAGGGACAAATGTTTGAGGGGGTCTCAAAAATCCATGAGAAACAACTTTCGGATCACAAAGAAGCTTCAGAAAATCTAAAATTTTACACTGGGGCAAAAATTTTGAGTAGACCTCAAAATTTTGAAAAAGTGCATCCAGAATAGAAGGGCACTCTCCAAGCAGCTATCAAAGGAGCATGTTGGCCAAACCGGAGATACAAATCAACCTCCCCCTCTTTAACTAACTATTTTTCTTTGAATGCAGAAAAGACAGGTACATATGCAACAAGCAATTTCAACAACCGCCCGAAAAACCAAGCTACTTTATACTGAGCCCGATAATTGCCAGTAAATGGCACCCCAGCTTCCAATAAGATGAAGGTCTAAGCCACTTCATATTCTCAAATATCATAATGAGCTCGAAAAGACAAGATGAAAAACCAAGCTACTTTATTCTGAGCCCGATAATCGCCAGTAAATGGCACCCCGGCTTCCAATAAGATGAAGGTCTAAGCCACTTCATATTCTCAAATATAATAATGAGCTCGAAAGGACAAGATGAGAGAGCAAGCTACCTTATACTGAGCTCGGCAAATCACTAGAAATGGCACTCTATCTTTCCAACAAGACAAAGGTCTAAGCTACTATTATACTGTGCTCGAGAATTGCATCTGCTTGTGCCCGATAAATTGCATTGAGCCCGAGGAATTGCATTGAGCCCAAAAAATTACATTGAGCCCGCAATTGCATGTGCCCGAGATATTGCATCGTGCTCGAGAAATTACATGGAGCCCAAAAAATTGCATTGAACCCGAAATTGCATGTGCCCAAGATTGTATTGTGCCCGAGATATTGCATGTGCCCGAGAATGCATTGTGCCTGAGATATTGCATGTGCCCAGAGATTGCATTGTGCCCGAGAATTACATTTGCATGAGCCCGAGAAAATTGCATGTACCCGGAGACTGCATCTGCATGTGCCCGAGAATTGCATTTGCACGAGCTCGAGAAAATTGCATGTTCCCGAAGATTACATTGAGCCCGAGAAATGCATGTGCTCGAGAATTTGCATGAGCCCGAGATATTGCATGTGCCCGAGAATTGCATTGAGCCGGATAAATTGCATTGAGCCCGAGAAATTGCATGAGCCCGAGAATTGCATGAGCCCGAAGATTGCATGTACAATGAGCCCGAAAATTATACTGAGCCTGAAAACTATGTTGGAGCTACTATTGAATCAAATCATGGAAACCACAATGAGCCCGAGGAACACATCCACATGGAGTGTCTATCGACTCAAGCCACAAGTATCAATTGATGCCCGAATTATGTCAAAACAGATACGCTCTCTTTACTTCTCATTTATGTTCTGAAAGCGTCATAGTCTAAAGGCATCATATTTCATGGCCTGCAGACATCATTTCATGGCCTGAGGATTTAATTTCTGCTTATCATGATCCGAAGGTGTCATAGTCTAAGGGCATCATTTTTCATGGCCGACAGACAACATTTCATGACCTGAGGATTTAATTTTGCGTATCATGGCCCTAGACATCATAGCCTAAGACATCATTTTCATAGTCTTAAGGCAAATTCATGGTCTATATGGAAAATTGCATTATGTTTATAAATTATTCAGTTGATATACATGCCCTAATCACTTTATCTAAGTCATAGTGCAAGCTACAGATTTACAGAGATTGACAGATTGCAAACAAGATCAATTGCCCTTTCAAGATGTGACCATCGTGTTGAAATATCGCAATGAAGGTCCTCTCAACTCTTGGCTACTCATAGGATCTCTTCTCATAACTCAAGTCATGGCTAGCTTCCTTACTCTATTCATTCCATCTCGAGCTCTAATCCTATCTATTCAAGCTCTTATCGCCCTTGTTCGAATCCTGTATCGTTATCTCATTCTTGGGAGTATAGTCCGCTCCTAAATTCAGAACTACACGTGGCCTGATTCTCGTAATACCAGAGATATGTAGGCGGCTGAAAACCAAAGTCTCGGCCATACCCTTTTTCCATCCCATATCATTTCAATTGATCCGATTGACATTTTCATGTCGGTCGGACAAAATCGGCTACTCAGTCAATGTTGGTTGCCTGACAATTCATCATTCATTCTCAAGCAACCAAGGGGCAGTTGTTGACACCCATTTATGACCGACCTATAACCTTTTCCAAATTGATGCTCGATTAAATATGTATTTTAAAAACCTTTTTATTGCATGTTTAAACTTATATTTAATGTATTTCTTTTACCTAGTAATTTAGTAGTTACCCTTTTTTTTAAAAAAATAAATATATATATTTGTTTTTTTTATATTTTTTATTCTACATTAAGTACAATTTTTAAATTTAAACTTAGTCATCTTTCCATATCTTTAAAATCCTCCTAAATATGTTTTTTTCTTTAGATGGAAGAATAAAATCTCTCCCCAAAATTGCTCCAAAAAGAATTTGTTACCTATTTTTACTACTCCTCCCAACTTATTTTTACCCCTTTTTCTTTCCTACCAACGTTTTCTTTCCCTTTTTATTTAATTTTATTTTTATTTTACTCCCTTTCTCACATAGGCTTCCCCCAAAAATCAGCCCCCAAATGTTTTTCTTCCCTTTTTTGATTCAAGCCTCAAACGTCTTTTTTTTCAATATTGGTTGATTGTCTCTTATTTATATTTTTCCTCTTCATAAGAACCAAAAGGGGGCAGCAACATAGAGGGGGACAAAAAAAATACACACACACACAAAGAAAAAAAGGGTTCATCCATGTAAAACTACACCAACAAGCTCTTCTTCTCGCTCTCCTCCATCAAAACATTAGATTCATCTACATGAAGCCAACCATGGAAAAATTGTAGCTCTTCTTATCGGGTGTTGTTGAGTTTAGTTCGTAGTTCGGATCGTCGTCAAGGTGTTCAACTAAAAGGTCCATCTCTTTGCATTTGTCTTATTTTATTTTATTAGTTTTGTAATTTTGTTTTCACCTTGATGCTCTTTATGTAAATATTTTTCAGTATCTCGATTATATTATCTGTTTCTTCATGATAATCTCTTCCATTTTGTTATCATTGTTTATCATAAATATGTAGATAATCTTATGTGGGTTGTTGAATTTTTGCTATGAATTTAATTTGTATTGAGGATCATATAATGAGCAATTAATTGACAATTCTTTTCCTTCCTCTTTATCTGTTGATTTGAAGGCATCAAAGGCAGTAGAAGATATTCATGCTAAAGGCCCAATCTTTTAAAATTTTAATCACTGTTGCATTAATTTCTGCATGTCATTTTAATTTTGTTTAATTGTTATCATAGTTGCTTATTAATTTATTTGAAAGTCATGTTTAGTTGAAATATTGAAGTTAAGATTAATTCAATAGGTATCATCGTTTCAATTAAGTTAAGGTAAATATAATGTGTTGATCTTTCCTAGTTTCACATCTCCCATTGAGCGTTTAATTATTTACATCTTTAGTTGACAAGAGTTGTGAGTTCTTAATCTATTGGGTCGTCTAATAGTAGGCCTAGAGACATATTTTAGACAAAAATGATTTAATTTAATAGTGAGAAAGAGCGAAATGAGATACTAATTTATTTCGGACCTTCTTATATATTTACTTTGATGTGTTTACTCATTTAAAATTATTATTATTATGTGCTTACTTTAATTAAGAGTCTTCATTACTTCATCACTTAATTTTGTTTGATTCGTTAAATATTAAGAACATACATACCCCACACCTCTACCTTTTAATTTTTACATGTACATCACAATATGATGAGGTCATTCGGAGTTCAACCACGACTAGTGGAGGACCAACGCGAGAAGATGAGCTCAAGTGGAATTGTCTCCCCAAGCGGGGCCAGGTATGTTTGGGAAATGATGAAAAACAGACAGGCTATAGCTGACTTCTTGTATGAAGCGCATATATAGCTTTATAAAAATAAAGCAACTTGTTATTCCCTCCTATTCTAATTTTTATGTCATCCTTTTTAAAAGTATCAAAGGCTTGACAACTTTTATTATTATGTTAACTATCAACAAAGTTGCACTTAAATTCAAAAAATCAAGTATAAACATTTTAAGTTTTACATGACTTTTTAAATACCAAAATATTTTATTTTGTACTCTTGAATAAATTTTTTTAAGAATTCCTTTCGTCTTGTCTTAAGACGTTTAAGAAGGTCGATCATAAAAAATGGAATAGAGGGAATAACATCGCATTGGGCCCGTTTTCAGCCTTGTCATATCCTGATCCCACATTCTCTTTTACGTTATTTATTTATTTATGTATTGTTGATTTCTTACTTTATCTTAGTTATTATTACATCAATTTGCCACCAAATTTGAGGTTGGATATGTTATTAATAAGTTTCTTCTCGTTATTTTTCATTTATAATTATTTCATTTTTTAACTCTATTGTTGATTTATCTATTTTGAGTTTGTCCTAACACCATAAAAAGCAAAGGAGATTGTCTGAATTCATAGTTTAAAGAGAATGCTCTCTCTCTTTCCTCAACACTCATCAACTTCATTTTCTGGTATCTATTCATGGATTTGTACTAAAGGGTGAATCAATGTATATTTATTCATTTCACCAGGTCAGTTTCTATATCCATTACTCTTCTAATTTTCAACTTAGTTTCTCTTTATTTGTGTTATTCAATTATGTTAAATATTCTATCGGAAGCAACCAGGTCAGTCTCTTCCTCTTTTATTGTCGATATTACAAGGGTTTCATTTTTGTCTAGTGGCCTAAGAGTATGCTTAACTTAATTAAATTCACGACTTCGTGACTTTATTATTAGTTTTGTATGTGTCAATTGTTATAATTTGTGTACCAAACCAACCATCTAGAGTTTTAGACTTGCTTAATTAGATCAACCTTATATGTTTAGATTTAACTTACTTGATTAAATAAGAATAAGTTTGTATGTATAATTACCTTATCACATAGATTTTGTATTATTTAGATAATAATCGATTCACGCTTAGTTTATTTACTTATCTTAAAATTAAGAATAAAGTTTTATATATTTTATGATAAAAAATATATTTCTCCTATCTTTGTGTACTTTCTCTCTCATCGCTTCCCTTTTTATAAGTCGTTTTTATTAAGTGAGTTAATGTATATTTTTTTTATCACTTAGTTCAACTAATAGATTAATAAATAATTAGACCTTATTTGCCTATTTGTAACACCCACATAAAATATGAGATACGGTCGGGACCCACCTTTTTAGGACCTCGAAGGGTGATTAACACCTTCCCTTCGAGGTAATTTGAACCCTTATCCGATCTCTGGTTCGTTCAACTATAGTTAGATTAGAATTAGTTAGGTTAGATAGGTGCCCTAACGCGCCTTTGATTCGTTAGGTGGCGACTCTTCATGTTAATCAAACCCAAAAGAGTTGTTAGGTCGGGCATCAACCCGTTTTGTGAAAAAATAGGGCGCGACAATGTGTAAAAAAAAGCTCCTCAAGTTCCGGCCAATCCCTTGGCCGAGCAAGTGACTAATACGGAGTTTAGGGCTGCTTTTCACGTGTTGGCCCAAGCCATGATGGCCAAAGCCAATAGGGAGGCTATGGTCCCCGTGAACCCAAATGTGGGTACGGCGGCGTCTAGAGTGGGGGATTTCACTAGGATGAACCCTCTGGAGTTTCATGGTTCTGAGGTTGAGGAAGATCCTCAAGAATTTATTGATGAGGTGTATAAGGTGCTAATGATCATGGGTGTAACCCTGGTGGAAAAGGCGGAGTTGGCCGCTTATCAACTCAAGGGTGTGGCCCAAGTTTGGTTCGAACAATGGAAGAGTGAGAGGGCGGATGATGTGGGTCCTCTTGATTAGGAGAAGTTTAAGGTTGCTTTACTTGATAGGTTCTTTTCCCTTGAGATGAGGGAGGCAAGGGTGGTTGAGTTCATTAGCCTTCATCAAGGAAACATGAGTGTGAAAGAGTATTCCTTGAAATTCACACAATTGTCTGGGTATGCTCCTACTATGGTTGTCGATCGAAGGGCAAGGATGACTAAGTTTGTGTCGAGAGTGTCTGAAATAGTAGTCAAAGAATGTCGTAATGCCATGCTTATCAATGATATGGACATTTCTCATCTAATGGCTCATTCTCAACAAATAGAAGAGGAGAAACTTAAGGAAACGTCTAGGGAAGAAAAGAGGGCTAACACCGGTGATGGTGACTTTTCACTCTAAGGTCCGATGGATATGGTCGTCCTAAGTTTCGACAAAAGTTTTCTAGTCAAGGTTCCTCCAATGCTCCCCCTAGATCCAACAAAGATAGGGTGTCTAACCCTAAGCCTCAAGGAGGAAATGGTGGTGGATCTTTATCAACTACTTATGCTAAATATGGAAAGAAGCATGAGGGTAGATGCTTAGCCGATATGGATGGTTGCTTCGGTTGTGGTAAGAGTGGTCATAAGATAAGGGATTTTCCATCACTTGCGACTAAGGGAAGAGAAGGTAGACAAGCTCTACCTAGTGGTTCGGGTTTGAATGTCCCCAAGCGAAACCAGTTCTATGCACTCCAAACTCGACATGATCAAGAGGGTTCTCCCGATGTGGTTATCAGTATGTTGAAAGTATTTAATCTTGATGTTTACGCTTTACTTGATCCTGGTGCTACATTCTCTTTGGTGACTCCATATGTGGCTATGAGGTTTGATGTTCTTTCGGATGTGTTGTTAGAACCTTTCTCCATCTCTACTCTTATTAGTGAATCTATCGTGGCTAAGAGAGTCTATAGAAATTGTCCCATCTCCTTATCCCATAGAGTCACTCATGTTGATCTTATAGAGCTTGATGTCATTCTTGGGATGGATTGGTTGCATTCATGTTATGCTTCTATTGATTGTAGAACCCTAGTTGTCAAGTTTCAGTATCCAAATGAACCTATCCTAGAATGGAAAGGGGGAAATTCTAAGCTTAAGAGTCGGATTGTTTCTTGTCTTGAAGCTAGAAGAATGATTTCAAAGGGTTACATATACCATCTTGTTTGGGTTAGGGATATGGATTCTGAGACCCCTATCTTTCAGTCGGTCCCCATTGTGAATGAGTTTCTGAAGGTGTTTCTCGATGATCTACCCGGTGTTCCTCCCGAAAGGGAAATAGACTTTGGTATTGACCTTCTCTCATATACGCAACCTATCTCTATTCCTCCTTATCGAATGGCTCTGGTGGAACTTAAGTAATTAAAGGAACAATTGAAAGACTTGTTGGATAAGGGCTTCATCCGACCAAGTATCTCGCCATGGGGTGCCCCAGTGTTGTTCGTTCGAAAGAAGGATGGTTTGCTTCGCATGTGTATTGATTATCGACAATTGAATAAGGTTACCATTAAGAATAAGTATCCTCTCCCAAGAATAGATGATTTGTTTGACAAACTTCAAGGAGTGAGTTACTTTTCCAAGATTGACGTTTGGTCGGGCTATCACCAATTGAGGGTGAAGGAAGATGGCATCCCAAAGATAACTTTTCGAACTAGATATGGCCATTATGAATTCCTAGTAATGTCGTTTGGCTTAATAAATGCTTCGGCTGCATTTACGGATTTGATGAATAGGGTGTTTAGACAATACATAGATATGTTTGTGATTATGTTCATCGACTACATTTTGATTAACTTAAGGAGTGAGGATGAGCATACTAATCATTTGAGGATTGTGTTGCAAGTCCTCAAGGACCAACAACTCTTTGCAAAGTTTAGTAAATGTGAGTTTTGGTTGAGGTCCGTGGCTTTTCTTTGTCAAATTATTTTCGGTAAGGGTATTGAGATAGATCCTAAGAAGACGGATGTGGTTAAGATTTGGCCTACACCTCTATCCCCTTCAGATATTCGAAGTTTCTTGGGTTTGGCTGGTTACTATAGAAGGTTTATTGAGGGGTTCTCTTCGATTGCCTCTCCATTGATTGCTTTGACCCAAAAGAAAATTAATTTGGAATGGTCTGAAGCATGTGAGAAGAGCTTTCAAGAATTGAAAGATAGACTCACCTCTGCTCTAGTGTTAACTCTATCGAAAAGGTCCGATGGGTTTGTGGTTTATTGTGATGCCTCAAGAATTGGGTTAGGATGTGTCCTTATGCAGAATGGGAAAATTATTGCTTATGTTTCAAGGCAACTTAAGATTCATGAAAAGAACTATCCTACCCATGACTTAGAACTAGCAGTGGTTGTGTTTGCCCAAAAGATTTGGATGCATTAGTTGTATGGTGTCCATGTCGATGTCTTCACCGACCATAAGAGTTTACAATATGGGTTTAAGCAAAAGGATCTGAATCTTCACCAAAGGAGGTGGCTTGAATTGCTAAAGAACTATGACATAAGTGTCCTCTATCACCCCAGCAAGGTGAATGTGGTGGCAAATGCCCTTAGTCAGTTATCCATGGGTAGTGTTACTCATGTTGAGGATAGTAAGAAGGAATTGGTTCGAGATATTCATAGATTGGCCTGATTGGGTGTTCGGTTTATTGATTCTAGTGAAGGTGGTGTTGTTGTTCATAATGGTTCAGAATCGTCCTTTGTGTCAGATGTGAAAGCAAAGCAAGGTCTTGATCCAATTCTGGTGGAGTTGAAGGAAGCGGTGCTTAAAAGGTCCGTTGAGGCTTTCTCCCAAGGGGGAGATGATGTACTCTGATATCAAGTACATTTATGTGCTCCGAATGTTGATAACTTAAGGAAGCAGATCTTATCAGAAGCCCATAGTTCTCGATATTCCATTCATCCGGGAGCCACCAAGATGTACCGTGACTTGCGGGAGGTCTATTGTTGGAATGGGATGAAAAAGGACATTGTGGAATTCGTGGCTACGTATCCTAATTATCAACAAGTGAAGCTAGAGCATCAAAAGCCAGGAGGTTTGTCCCAAGACATTAGTATTCCTACTTGGAAGTGGGAAGATTTTAATATGGACTTCATTGTTGGTTTACCACGTACCCGGCGACAACATGACTCAATTTGGGCTATTGTGAATCGTATGACGAAACCATCTCATTTCATTCCCGTCAAGGTTTCTTATTTATGTGGAATACTATCTAAGTTGCACCTACGGGAAATGGTTAGGTTGGATGGAGTACCCCTGTCCATTATATCCGATCGTGGTACACAATTTACTTCTCAATTTTGGAAATCTTTCTAAAGGGGTCTTGATAACCGTTTTAAGCTTAGTACAGCCTTTTATCCTCAAATTGATGGGCAAGCGGAACGTACTATCCAAACTTTGGAAGATATGTTGAGAGCTTGTGTGACTGACTTCAAGGGTAATTGGGATGATCATTTGCCTTTGATTGAGTTCGCATACAATAATAACTATCATTCCAGTATTGGTATGGCTCCATTTGAGGCTCTTTATGGTAGGAGGTGTAGATCTCCTATAGGTTGGTTTGAAGTTGGAGAAGTTGCTTTGATAGGTCCCGAATTGGTACATCAGTGTGACACCCCAAGTTTTCAAAGAAAGGAAATTACAGCTTTCAAACTGATGACAGTGACCTACGGAGGCCACCTATGGGCCGTAGGTGGAATAACGGGCCGTAGGTGGGGAACCGTCGATGGCACTGTGTATTTCAGGATTTTCGTGTTTCTGAACCTTGACCCACGAAGCAACAGGACGGGTCGTCGTTCAGTTGACGGTCCGTAGATAGGTTCTGTAGATGCCTTCCAGACTTAGTTAAATTTTCAGCTCAAAACAAGTCTCTGAATCAAACGACGGAGGGATAGGACGGCCCGTCGATTGACTTACGGACCGTAGGTCCCCACCATCGATTGCCCCCGACAGTTATTAATTAAGGGCTTTTTGGTCTTTTCCCTAATTGATTAGCTATTAACCTAAGTCAGTTATACCCTTAACGGAGACCCTATAAATAGTTTCTAAGCCTAATTCTATTCGTTCTAACTCATTCCCAAATTCTCCTCTCTCAAATATTTCTCTCCCTCAGAAGAGTTCTCTCAAGCTTCAAGGATGAAGAAGAAGGCTAAGTTCCTCCATTGAAGACCATCAATTTTCATCAATTTCTTGTGGACTTTATTGAGGTATGATAGTATTCACCATTTGAAGCCTTTCCTCCAATGGGTCCTCACTTTCTTCAAGGTTTTCAAGGTCAATCTCACCCAATTGAATTAGGGTTTTTGATCAATTCTTATGGGTTCTTCAATTATGATTTCAATTGTTGATTTTATGATTCCTAGTGCACGATCTAGCTTGATAAAGTAATTTTGTGCAAGAATTAGTCATTCTCATGTTTCCATATGCATGCATGTTTATGAAAACTTGATTTTTGATGTTATGATTTAGCTAGGAGTGACTCTTCATGTTTATATGCATTTTGATGAAAATTGCAGTCATGTTGGGTTGTTAGTTTCTCTCCTACTATATTCATGCTAGCTTGAGTCCCATATCGAGGAAGAATGTTCCCAAGGGGAAGATACTGTAACACCTCAGATGTTGAAAAGTTTAAAAGGAAAAAATATAGAAATTTAGCTAAAACAGTGAACTACGAGTCTCATCTACGGACCTTAGAAAGTCCTACGGGCCGTAGAAAGACAATCGTAGAAGTTGGGTTGAGCTTTTGAAATTTTAAGTTTCTGAAGATTGACCTACGACTTGATAGGACGAACCGTAGGATGTTTGATGGGTCGTAGGATTGATTTGTAGGATTGATTCAAAGATTTGATTTAGGACCTCACACTTACAAAAGGTTTTGACGAGTCGTAGTTGGTTCTAGATCATAGGAAGGTTCCGTAGAAAGGTTCCAGACTTAGTGAAATTTTGGAGTAAAACTTGGGTGCTACAGATGAGGTCTACGGACCGTAGAAATTTTGACGGACCGTAGAATGGTCTCGTGGGAAATGATTGAATATTTGGATTTGTGAAGTTGGTTTTACAGCTCACCAAGACGGACTGTAGAAATTTCTACGGACCATAGGTCACAACCGTAGGGCTGTGCGACAGTTATTTTTTAAAGGATATTTGGGTCTTTTCCTATACTATGTCGTTTTGCCTATAAAAAGAGATCCTATAACTGATTTTACCCCTAAGTTCTACCCATTCTCTTCATTCCCCCAAAATTTCCAAACCCTCTCTAAGGTTTTCTCCAAAATCCTCTCTCTATATCAAGGAAGAAGAAGCTAGGGTTCTTCAAGTTCAAGTCTCATTTTTTCATCATTGCTTAGGGCTTCAAGATCAAGGTATGTAGGGAGTTCATCAATGGGACCCATTCACTCATTGAGTCCCCAAAGATTCTTCAATTCTCCAATTCAATTTCAATTCATTTGGTTAGGTTTTCATTCAATTCCTCATGGGTTCTATTTGTATGGAATTCAATTGTTTGAATTTGATCATATTATGCTTATTTAGATTCAATTACATGCTTTTCAATCAATTCCATATGAACTCATGCATTGATCATGATTTTGATTATAAACCCTAATTTGCATGAATTTGAAGAAAAGTTATGGATCAATAAATGATGTTTTCATGAACTTATGCATAATTTATGATCTAGGTTTCTTTAAGATAAGCATCAATGAATTGTGAAAGGTTTTATCACACGTTAAGGGACCATGGCTTGGTGAAAGGTTTGCTCACTTAGACTTGATTCAAGATTTAATTAGCTACTCCATGATATTTTTAGCTTGGATTAGTAACTTAATTGTGCTTTTTCCATGGATGATAATATGTTTATGAATATGACTAATCCGTTGGGATTTAACTTAATACCGAGAGAACTTTGAGGTGGAGGCTCAAATAGGATAGCCTCTAGTATCAACCTCTAGTTTCAAACTACGTGCCCCGTAGGTTTGCCTTAAATGGCCTAGCTAGTGGATCCACATATAGCATATGATATGATACAGAGTTCTACCTTGGCAAGTAGACTCTCCCTTCTCTATGTGGGAATTACATCAGATTCCATGTTATAGTTGGCATGGTCTATTGTCGGTTAAAGCTAATATCCCACAAAATAAATTAAGTTACTTACCAATGTTTTAATGAAGCTCTCCTTATGTTTAGGATGCATTGACCATGTTCATGATTTACAATTCTTCTTAAATTATTTTACTATGTTTAAGCTTGGTCATGCATATCATGTTTTCGATTATGCTCCCTTATGATCGTGTTTCATGTTTTATTGCATCCCCCTCATACTTAGTACATTCCATGTAATAATACATACTTGTGCCTACATTGTTTCATTAATTTAGGCATGACAATTCCTCTCCTACCATTCATGGTAGTTGATCTCGTTAGTGATTTGAAGACTTGGTGAGTGTTCATACTCCAAGGATGATGTCTCCTTTATTGCTTCTCTTAAGTCTTAATGCTTTAGTATCAGACATTGTACGTGGTATACGGGTTACGTCCTGACCACTCTTTTGATGTAACTAGTTTCTGGAAAGTGGTGTACTTGGTGCGTTGCACGTTTATTCTAAAATTTTAGTTTATATTTTATATCACAATCAATTATATATGATGACAAAATAACTATTGTGTATATTTATCATTTGCAATTTTAACAAGATTGTTGAAATTTGTTATACGTGAATATTATTATTCTTTTATCAAAAATAAAAAATATTATTACTCAATTCATTAAAGCATTGTGTTAACAAGCATGCCCTGCTCTAACTGTAACTTTTTAATAAATCTTGTGCAATTATCAGGCAAATAATATCATAAAAGAATAAAAAAATTACACTTAAGGAAGTTCAAAATATTAAAAGGTAAATGATATCAAAATTTATAAGGGAAAGAAGAAGAAGAATGAAAATTTTGATTTCATATTTATTGTTCCAACAGCCTACAATAATGACAAAATTTAAAGTTCACAACTACACCGAGTTGATAAAAACTACAAACAAATGAAACTATAAAGGATAAAAATCTTGTAATGGAGAAAGAAAGCAAAAGTGAGGAGTAGAGGATATTGCAAGGAAAGTCCTCACATTCCGGGAAATAAATAACTTTGTTATTGTTATTGTCAACATATTAACATCAGACTGTTTAGTATATACGATGTGCTTCTGCACTTGTATTCAATCTACTCTTCGAGCATTTTTTTGCTATTCCTTGTAACGACCCGTTAGGTCGTTTTGAAAATTAGACCTATCTCTTTCATAAAAGAACCTTCCCGTAAATTTTGAATGGTGATTTTGAACTATTTATTTAACTACGATTATTTAGTTGGTGGGTATTTATTAAACAATTAGTTTTTAGTTGATTGTAAATGGGTCAAATCTGAAATTTATTTAATATGCTATGTAACTTGGCCCATATGTAGAAATAAAAATAATTAAATTTAGCTATTTTGATACATAACTATTTTATTTAGAAAAGAAAAGAGAGAAACGGAGAACAACAGAAACCTTACCTGAGGCGTCAGGAGGCGGCGGTGCCTTCAGGTTAATCTTCAACTAGCCTCAATATTTTCCTATTCATATTATCAGTAGGTAAGGAGTTATATTATTATTATATATGTTGGATTGAAAAACATTGGTGTAAGAATTATTATTATTATTATTATTATTATATGTTGATTTAGAAAGAGGGAAGATTGATGATATTGATGTGGAATAGTGGGTCTTTATTAAGTATAGTGTTATTTAAAGGAAAAGAAGTGAAGTGATGAATATGGGTAGAAAAGTATCGATTTTTGCGGATGTCTTTGTTTTGGTTTCTTTATGTAATATTGCAACCTTAAATATGGAGAATGACTATGCAATAACGGTCTAATGATTGGAAAGAATTTAAGTATACCTATGGTCATTATTATGGTAAGTGTTAATTTACATACTATTAAAGTTAGTGCTAAATAGTTATTTCAATCTTTAGAAATTATATAGTATTTTATATATATAGAATAGATTTGTGGGAAAGTTAAGATCTTGGAGGCTGGATTCATAGTTAATTGTATTAGGCTTTGTTGAAGGTTAAGTACAATGTCGTACAATTTGACTGGATTTGGATGTTTCTTATATTATCACATTATAAGTTATGCTTTGATAAATTGAGATAGGTAATTAAATATTAGGTGTATTATATTATATGAATTTCATAACAGTTATGGTAATTGCAGGAATATGAGACTTGATATATTAGTTAGTGTCAAGATGTAGGAAATTGATTATAGATTTGAGTGGGTTTTTGAGTCTAGGATAGATATATAGTAATGTGGATGTCTATGGACTCGTTTGCTTATGACTATTGTATACTTGATAGATTGGAAACGTTCTGAGACGTTGAGGAGAGGAAAAGCATTGGAGAGTTAGCTTGCTTGACTCTGGTTCTTCGGTGGAGGTAGGTTATGGTTTATTCTATGTGATAGATAGACTCTTAATAGTGATTGATAGTCATTGAGCGATATTGTGAAATTTTCTATGTACTTGGTTGTTGTGGTTTGGATGATTCATGTGTTGTTGTGAATGGTCTGTAATCCCAAGACCGCGAAATCTATAATCTTAAACTTGTTTTATTAAAGTGATGCCTTGAATAAAGAAGGTTTAATGAAATATTGATAAGGAAGTGGAAAGAGATGATAAATAATGACAAATGAATTAACGATATAATTGGATCGGATGTCACGTTCCGACACGGTATTATTGGATCGGGTGTCACGTTCCGACACGGTATTAATGGATCGGGTGTCACGTTACGATACGGTATTATTGGATCGGGTGTCACGTTCCGACACGGTGTTATTGGATCGGGTGTCACGTTCCGACATAGTAACATTAAAGAAAAACATATTGAATTAGCTTACTATACTAAATCTCAAAGAACTCATTTTCCAAAAGAGCGTGGTGTGGAGGCCTGAGTCCTCATGTGTGTTCTTGATGTGATGACTTTCAGGTTTTGGGGATAATATGTAATAAACTCTAAAGGTTTCTTTTATTGTTTATTTTAAGTTGTGAGCTTCCGCATTATGGTTGTATTTTGTTGTTGAACAATTAATATAAGTTGGGGTTTGAATTCGTTGATTCTCCCACCTAGGAGGTTAAGTGTGGGTGCCACTCATGACTCGTTTTGGGTCGTGACATTCCTCATTTGCAACTTCTGACTCTCTATTCTTCTCATATTGAATTGTGCATTTTCCTTCATCTGATCTTGTGTAGTTAGCATCCATCTTTATAAGTTGGTTCTTAAATAGAATTAGAGAACGACCTTATAAATTCAAATTTTAATTCCGAAACTGATTTTTACATAATAGTGTAGAATAACTATTCATATTCATCTATAAACTCTGAATAGTAGTGGACAATAACTATTCAAATGCAATTTCAGTTTTGACTCTTAACATTTATTGTATCATTCTTGGTCTACATTAGACTACTGTTAACAACTTTTTAGCTTCTCCACGTTATTGGCATAATGATTAATTAGTGATATGAAGAATTAATGTTATTTTAAGTGGAAAAAGTTTTTCAAATATTGGTTACTATTTAATATTTTGACTAATTCGATATTTAATTAAATTTTAATTTAGTTTATGGGTAAAATGGTAATCTAACTTTGTATCTTAGATCTTTCTACTTTTAATAATATATATGACAGATGACTTGTCAAGACTTTGATGTACTTTTGCTTATATGTCAAACTCTTTACTTTTTTTGAGATTTCTTGCTTTTTTCTATTATGTTGTGTATATGTATGTCAAGTGGCTTGTGTAGGGCCTTTCAGGATCTTATACGCCGTGTCACGTCTAGGGAGTACTTTGGATCATGACAAAGGCATAGCTTCTCAACATTGAACTGACGCTCACAGATCTGCTCAACCAAAGAAGACCGGGCCTCAATGAAAGCAATCATACCACCACTCTCCTCAGAAATATGCAACCGGACAAGATTGTTGGCTAACCTCTGAACATCTCTAGCCAACGGTCTCTCCTCAACACTGATCGCGATAAGACTCCCTATGCTAGAAGTCTTCCTACTCACGGCATCAGCCACTACATAAAAAATAATATATTTTTTTTAGATGGACATCCAGGCGCAAATTTTAGATGGATCTCCAGTTATGAATTGGGTTATAATAAATTTGGTATTGATTTAAAATAGGCCAATCGAAAGATATCATGAAATTAATAATATTTTAAATATTATTTTCAAGTATATCGGGTCAAAATATGAATGATATGTAGTTTTATTATTTATTTGGGAAAGGTATAAATTTGGATCAATCGAATTAGACAACATAATAAATAAATATTTAATGATTTTAGTTTAGGGGAATTGTCAAAAATAAGGGTAAATATGAGCCAAGGATTACTAATTAATATTGAGGATATTTTTGAGTCAAAAGGTTGACGTTAGGGGTATTTGGAGGCCGAAAGGTGGATGAAGGGTAATTCTTTACCAATTCGAATAGTTGAGGGGCATTTTAGGCTCTTCTCCGTTGTTAAAATGAGATTAGGAAGAAAAAAATTGTTTTCTACTTATTTATTAGTTAAAGTGAATTTAAAAAGAAAAAGATTTTAAAAAATTGAGTTCTTTAATATTAATATTTTTATAGAAAAAAAATGTATTTAAAAAGAAAAGAAATAATATATTTATTAAAAAAGAGCATTTTTGACCCATTAAATAACAATACAGACATTTTTTAACCAAACTATTGACGGCAAAGACATTTTTTAACCAAACTATTGACGTCAAAGACATTTTTAGACCAAACCATTAACTGATAACATTTTTATTCAATTTCACATAGTAACATTTTTGACCTTTTTCTGTTTAAAATACAACTATTAAAGCTGAGAAATTTTAACAAAAACAAAATGCACGTCTTTATCAACCATTTTTTTAAATTTAAATGTAGACTAGATTAACCAGATTTATCTATCCTCAGAGAAAATTACAAGGATAACTTTCCTCCTACAATAAACACGTGGTGAACTTCAATTTCCATGATATTAAAGAAGAAATAGATTTACCATGTACACATAACATAAACCAATCCAGGAATCAGGAAATTCTTCAAACTATACAAGCAAATTTCCCATCCTCAAAGGTGTGTGCATATGTCTGTATATATATAAGGCCACTAATTCGACAACATGCTTAGCTTTACCCTCCTTCCAAATCGAGGTTTCCCCCCCCCCCCCCCCCCGAAAGAAATGGCCTTAATGCGCCACACTTTGTACCGGAATGTATCTCCTCCTAGGTCCTTTCCAACTGTGGATCTCATTTACATGACAAAAGAAGTAAATAACCACATACTTGTTCAGGCAGAAGTGAGCAATCAGTTCAAAAGATAGGAGGAGGATCATGAATTTGGCCTAGTCATAATCATAACAATTCTTTTTGGTCCTTCCTTTTTCTAGACGTGCTTTTCGAACTGCTTCTTGGATTTGTCTCTCGTGTTCCTTTAACATGTCTTCCATACTTCTCCCTGGTGGCATAAGTGGTCCAGAGCAAAGAAGTCTACTTTTCTTTGGCACATAAACCTGTAACATGAAAAAGGGAGGTAAAACGTTTCAATGTTAAATGAAACATGCAAACAAGTTTAGTTAAGATAATTAGAAAGTAAAGTTTGAAGTACACACCGTTGAATCCCCATACGATGACCCGTCATCCCTCTTTGAATGAACACTAGAAAATTCTCCTCCAGCTCGAGACGTGTGAGAACCCTGTCTTAGAAACTCTCCACCATGTTGGGATGTACATGAATCCTCTTTGACTTTGCGAGAATATCCAGCTGCATTAGGATGGATCACTGAAGTAGAATGAATGAATCTGTTTCTATTTTTCACTCTTGGTGGCTCAATAGGGAATCCAGTTCCACTTTCTTCTAGAGGATTATATTTAACACTGATGCTGATATTCGATTGTCCCTGCAATGTGGAAACCATTCATTTCAATGACAGTAAACAGAACAGCCTTAATTCAATTTGACTGGGAAAATAGAAGAAGATCAACCTGCCCAGTAATGGATTCTGTATTGCTTTCTCCCTTTGATTGCCTTGACGACTTGCTCATTGATTCATCTCCACATCCTTTCACACTCTCAGCTTTCCGCCTGGGATTAACAAAAGAATAAAAATTGTGAGACTACAGACCAACATTAATTGGTTACACAAAAAAAATGCAAAGTGATAAAGTACAGTCCAGCGCATGAGAAGACAAACTTTTTGTCTTTATAGGATCACTCGGAAATTCCAATGAAGAGGTAAGATTGACATAAGTTTCACTTCTAAGATTCCTAATTTTATGCGCTCTGCTGTTAAGCCGTCTGTTAATTTGCAAATCCTTAAATAATACATGAACCTTTTAAGTGTTTTCTGATGACCGATGAGCCTTTTAACTGTAAACGCGTCCAAGTCACTTCCATTAAGGAAATAGCCAAAAAGAACAAAAAAGAAAACCAAAAATTAATAATGGATCAATGTAAAGGAAGAAAGGGATTACTAGAACGACACAATAGTACACTGTACAGGTTATTGGTAGCTTACTAAGATAGTCCATAGTCATGATTTTATTTACAGATGATTCAGTTAGGGAAATTTGTTAGTTTTACTTCTAAAAGATAGAATACTAAAGACTTTGTGATAGCATCCATAGTGGCATACTTCCATTAAAGAATTTGGATGAAACTTTTGAAGCGAAGGTGATGGGAAATCAAGAAGATGTGTATCGTGGAAGAAAAGGCCAAGAATGAACCCAAAATTATGGCAAGGATTGGGCTAAGTGCTACATGTATTTCGTGGTCCAAGACCAAGTCCAAGAGAAGGAAGATTGGGCCACATGCAACCCTTGGAGAATGGCATGTGTGTTTTGGCGCATATTTGACTTGTTTTCTTACTTTTTTTAAAGTAATTTCAGGAAGAAGTGTGATATTTTTTACATGATTTTCTAGTTAAAAATTTACTAGTGGTTTTTTTGGTTATTATTTTCATAAAAGTAGTATTTGAATCTCATGTTATTTGGGAGAGGGTTGGATGATTTTTCCCTTGTATATAAAGGTGGATTTTTTTCTTTTTGACAACAACTATGTTATCAGTAATGTTGAGAGTTATTTTCTTTACACCTTTATGTATTAGCTACTTCGAATGTATCTTTAAAACTTACAAAATCTATTTATTTCAACAGGTAAGATTATTATTAAGCTTGATATCTATGGTTCTTATTCGAATATTGGAGAATGTAACAGTAGTGTAACTTGAACTCAAAATAATATTGAAAGAAAGAAACAAATGCAGAGACCAGAACATAGAATGATAATGTAGCAATGGAATGTTATGCAGATTTTAGATAAGAGGAAAAGGTTGTAAAGAGCTAAAGTTAGATACCTTCTTGCTTCCTCTTCTCGAATCTTAGCGTCATATTCCTTGCTTGGAGGATATTTCGGTAAACTAGATGGATCACAAGGTAAGGGCTTTGTACTGAAGAACTGAAAGTAAAAAACAAAAACAAAGAAGATATAAAGCAGAGTAAGCACTTACAAAAGATATAGAACACTTCTGGTAATTTGTGAAAGTCAATCTTGGTATGCCAAATAAGTTAAAACAATCATGTCTAGAAACGGAAAAAAAAAACCTTAAATCATATCAATGTTGGCAGGCTGCAAAACGTCAATGCAGAATAGGTTAACAAACAGACATTAACCTGCTTGGACCATTTTGAGTTCATGAAATTTTCAAATGATGATGTAGAGAAAAACCTCCAAGTAATACAAAAGGATTGCACAACCAGATTAATTCAAAAAAAAAACAAGAAGGTTGATTCTACTAAAGCAAATATGATCGTCAAGTAAAATTTTCTGAATGTTCACAGGATAGAAGAGAATGTAATTTCCAGCTGTTAATAATGTAATAATACTTGCTTAAGTGTGCATGGCGTAAGAAATGCTTCCAATCATGATACAAGGAATGTGAATGACCATTACAAGCAAAGGAAAGAAATACTCTTTGTTGCCTGATAACCGTAGACGGTATATGTCACTTAAATGGAAAAGAAACTAAAGAGGTGTTGCTATTCAAGGAACATGGTTTCTTACCTCACTGTTGAGTGCAGAAGAAGCAGTACCACGCCTTTCTGGTTCTATTGAAAGTAGGATGTCAACAAGGGCCAAAGCTGAAGGAGGAAAGTCCTTGAATGTATCAGTGACACATCGCTTGTATGGGTGTTGTGGCTTAAAGCTAGTAGCATGAGGTAGTTTTGATTTCTTCCAGTATTCTTCGGAAGGCGAACCACAAAGTTTGAAAATCTTATGCATTTGCTCAACCTGCAAATTGTTTACAGGAACAAATAATGAATTGTGAACTCGGAAAAGTCAACATGCATGATACTGAAAGAAATGTATAGCACTAGAATTTAGTGTGTTAAAAGCTTAAATTAAATTTAAAGTGGAAATTAGAGAATAGCTTTAAACTCTTTCGGTAATGGAATAATTCTAAAGTGACACTTCCATAGAGATCAGAAATGTGTTAGATAATCAATCATAAGTGAATAAAGTTTTGATTGAAGAGTGAATTGAAAGTACCTCTGTTCTTCCAGGCATGATAGGCTTTCCAGCAGATAATTCAGCGAGGATGCTGCCAGCACTCCACATATCTATGGCCACTCCATATTCCGTTGCACCAAGCAAAAGCTCAGGAGCTCTATACCATAGAGTTACCACACGACTTGTTAATGGCTGTGTTTGATTTGGCTCAAAAGTTGTAGCCAAGCCAAAGTCTCCAATCTTTAAAACACCATTATCATCAATGAGAAGGTTTGAACCCTTAATGTCTCGATGTAGTACACCACGGCTATGACAGTGTTCAAGTCCACGAAGCAATTGTTGCATATAACATTTAATCTGTAAACCAACATGTAAAAATGTGGAGACCATCGAAATATATCTTGTAGATTGGTGGTAAAATAAGTTCAATTTTACAAATAATTTTGTCTGTCTTTGGGCATCATTTTCTTGCTTTCAATTAGTCTCACTATTCTCTAGGTTCATTTCACGAAGGAGTCATTAAACAAGTTCAAAGATTTTTATTCTGGAAGGATTTTCTGCTTTTGCTTCTAGTTGGGACTTGGGTGTCCTACATATGAACATCCCAGGGGTTTTCAGACAAGAAGAGAAAGATGTACCTGTGCTTCAGTAAACTTGACCCGAGGTGCTGCGCCAAGTCCAGCAAGATCGTGCTCCATGTATTCAAATACAAGATATAAGCTGCCTGATATCCTAGATGTGACCAAAGCCTCAAGTTTCATAACATTCGGGTGGTCCAATTTACGCAAAATACATATTTCCCTTGCCATAAAGCGAACACTCTCTGGATCCATATTGACAAATCTCACTTTCTTCATTGCGACAATTTTATTGGTTTTAAGGTCACGAGCCTTGTACACACTACTATATGTTCCTTGACCAATCTGCATAAAATTTAAACATGTACGACAGAAATTTAATGATCCTGTTTCCACAGTTCTTCCAACAAGTACAAGCTAATCAAGCACTCTCAGCCTATGTTAAGAAAGTTTATATTTGAAACTCAAAAGAAAACCAAAGAAAAAAATAGTAGTAGTGTTGAAAATAGTTCTATTTACAATAAGAATTGACAATCCATTTGGGCAATCTTAGCAGCTCAGTTGGTTGACGACTACCCGAACTTTCACCTTGTTAGTGAGGGTTCGATTCCCCATCTTGTAATTCACTTCCCTTATCCCAATATTTTTTCTTAAAAAAAAATCCATAGAGGTACTCCAAAGTAACCCACGAAAGAAAAAAAAAAATCTAATGGGCATGAGATTTCCATAAAGTTTGGAAGGTCAGAAGATAAACAACAGTACATAAATGATACTTTTAAGTAATAACAGGAACAAGGATCCCTAAACTACAAGATGCAGATATCAAAGTTGAGCAAATTATGGCTGTTTCTAACTTAAGAGATGTAGAACAAAATGCATGATTTGTAAATAAGAAAAATGAGCAGAGAAAAGGTGGTGTAGATCTGACTTTTTTTAATTTTTCAAATGACTCTGCACTTCGAGGAAGCCACCCTTGAATAGCCTCAGCTGCGACAGAAGTTAGCCACGATGGCCATCCTGCAGCTCCCAGTTCACCCTTTGCAGCATAAGGTATGCTTATAACTCTAGACATTGATTGTTGCACTCCAAAATCAACGGTGGACCGCCTCTTGTGATGGCCTTCCTTAGGCCTCTGGATAATTCTTGTTTTTCCATCATCCTCAACTTTTGTTGCAAGGACAGAAATAAGAGCAGATTCTGATGTCCGCTTTGATTTAGAATTCATAGTTATTTCAATCTTAGGATTAACTAAGTCTACTTTAATCTCCTCTCTATGTAAGGGAGCAACCATATGTACAGAAACTTGTCTTTGCTTGTCCTTGTCATGTTCGAAAACATAATCATCTTCGGAAGAACCCTTTGAGCAAATGCAGCCCATACTTTTGTAATCAATATGTTCTGTCACTCAACACACATTCGAGACCTGCATAGTAAACCTGCACCAATGACCAACCCAAACTTCAGTGGAAAAATATGTATTGAAATAAATAAACTTGTTATTTTCTAGTTTCTTACCAATGAATGCAGGCCTCCAAATCCTCGATTGAAATTGAAAAACAATTAATGTCCAGGATCTCAGGAAGGAGTAGGAACTATATGATTTCTTCAAACAAATATCACCCCATAATTAATTAATGTCTTGTAACACAGCAATTTTGTAGAAACTAAAAATGTTAAGGCAACCCCAAGAAGTCAAAAACCCAGACCAGAAAAATCCAGCATTACAACAAAACATGAGAAATCAAGATTGAAGCATATAAAAGGGAACAATAGGTTGGTGCACCGAAAACGATTCTATGCTCTTTTTTTTTCTTTAAAAGGATTGATGCAGGAACTCTGGTCAAGGATACCCTAATGGGGGAATGGAACAAAACTTAGTTTAATTTTTCCCAGAAATATTTCAACTAATTGCCATTTTTTTTTATTTTAACAAAATAAAATTACATTTTCTTTATTTTCAGAAAAAAGAAAAAAAGACAAGATTTTTACCCATATATTTTAGGATATTGATGAGCATTGATGAGAAAGGAAAAAGAAATCAGCGAAAAACACGAACAACCACTCTTTTCCATGAAAGACGTAGACATAGACATAATAGAGGGGAATAGTAGTATACCTTGTGCCTTTATCTTTGGTTGCTTATTTGTTGTCTCTTAATTTGTGCATCATCTACAAATCTCCATGTTCATTTTCTGCTAGTACCAAAAGAATCTCCTATTTCAACTCTGACGTGCACTGCAGTAACCAAAATCTCTTTCTGATTTGCCACGTGGAACTCATCAAAGTCCTGGGACCCAAAAGGACAAACTTTATTACTACTATCATTTCGTTAGACAAAACCATCACATCCTTTCCGTACAACAACAGCAAAAGACTGAGACAATGTTTTACATGACAAATCATTTTCTAGGATTAAAAATTCTCTTAAATTATGTGAAACAAATAAAAATATCCTTTCTTTGTATTTTGGTACAAAAATGTCTTTATTATTATTATTTAATGGGTCAAACTGCTCATTTTTCAAAAAATATATTATTTATTTTCTTTATTTACACATTTTTTCTAATAATATTTTTATAAATTAGCAAATGTTTATCCTACTTCAATTCAGAAAAAAATAAAAAATGAAAACATTTCTTATTTTATTATAATTATTTTTTATCGTTATAAAAATAAAAATTAATGATGGATATGCTATGATCTTATATATATGGCATATATTATCCGTTGAAAGGGCAAATGACGTTATTCTATTTTAATTGATAAAATAAGATTAAGAAGAAAAAAATTATTTCCTACATTTTTATTTGTTAAAGTGATTTTAAAAGAAAGAAAACAAGAATAGGGTTTTTTAATAATATTTTAGTTAGGAAAAAGAAGTGTTTAAAAAGAAAAAAAATAATATATTTTATTCGTAAAAGGGCATTTTGACCAATTTATTAACTATAGGGGCATTTCTGAACCAAAGTATTGCTTGCAAGGGCATTTTTGGACCAAAGCATTGACGGTAAGGGCATTTTTGTTCCTTTCACATAGTTTAAGGACATTTTTGACCATTTTCTCTTTTCTAAGACCATCTCCAATCCCTCTCTATTTTACTCCCCACTCTCTATATTTGGAAGCTAAAATCGAGAATTGGGTCTCCAATCACACTCTAAAAAACCCTCTATTCTTTATTTATAGAGGGGTGAATAATAGTTCTCCAAATTTGAAAAATTAATATTCATCTCTCTATTTCACTTTTTGATTATTTTAATATTATTTCTCTTATTTTGTAATTAACACATTATTTTTCATATAGGACTATTAATTAAATCTCTAATATTCATAATTTTTTAAAAGGTAATATAATATTTTTAAAAATATATTATTTAATATATACTGCTTTCATTCCGAATTAATAATATTTGAAATGCATCACTTTAAGTGTTATAATTTGATATTATTATTAATTTTCATGTGAAGAATGCACAAAATTTAAATGATAAGATGAAAATTTTAATTTAAAAATACATGAATACATAACATAATAATTTAAATACAAGATAACAATACAATAAATGACATAATAATTTTAAAAATCAGAACAGTAATTTAGTAATCCAGTAAGTCGTTTCCAGATTTAACAATATTCGAAAAAAAAATTAATGTATGATCCAGAGAGTTATTGTGGTTGTGATTATGGTTTTACTTGTTTTTTTCTTTTTTCATTTATTTGTAGTTGTTCTTTAGAAATTTAGAATAAAATATAATTTTATATTAAATAAAAAATTTGAAAAAAATAAAATTTTATATTATATGAAAATTATATAGGGTGATTATTTAGAAAAATAAAGAAAAGATTTATATTATGAAATAAGAAAATAGAAATAATAATATAACATTGAGGAGAGAGAAAAATATTCTTTTTTAGAGAGTAAAATAGTGGATTGGGATGGAGTTGGTTGTCTGAAAAAATAGACAACTCTATATTTGGAGAGTAAAATAGAGGGTAGGGTTGGAGATGTCCTAAAGGTTTCACAAAATTACTTTAAACTATGCGATAACCTAAAAATAAAATGTGGGCTATTTTATTTGAAATTTTAATCCACGTTACATTGTCATCCTAAAAAATATATGTGAGCCATTAGATATCAAAACAAAAATGTGTGTTTTTATGTCAAATTTTAGGCCACATTATAATGACAACTTTCCTAATTTTCCCTAATGTGATTTTATTCTGTTTCTCTCCATAGATATTGAAATTTTGTGGGACTCAACTATAATTACTTGAGCAAGATGAAGAAAACGATACTTTTATTAATCAATGATAAACTGAACTATCTACATAAACAAAATAATAAAGTCCCTCCTATGGTGGAAACTATGCAGAATCTAGGGAAAATAAAATATTAAACTCCTAGAATAGTAAAAACAGAATAACTAACTATACAGTAATATAATCAACCTACACGACAGTAACTATAAGAAATAAGCACTAATAAATAATGTTCTAATACACCCCCTCAAGCTAGATGGTGTGGAACAACACCAAGCATCGACAAATGGCGATGAAATGAGGTTCTTGGAAGTGGTTTTGTGAACGAATCAACAAGCTGGTCAGAACTAGGAATATGCTTGAAGGTAAGACGCTTATCGTTAACCTGTTGGCAAACATAATGGAAGTCAACAGCTATATGCTTCATGCAGCTGTGCAGATTGTTGTTCACACATAAGCATGTGACACCAAGGTTGTCACAGGAAATGGTAGGTGGTGTGAGGATTTTTGCATGGAGTTCCTTGAGAAGATTTTTCACCCAAGTGATCTCATCAACTGCAGTAGCAACAGCTCAGCACTCTGCTTTAGTGGACGAGTGGGCAATGGTACTTTTTTTTTTATGACCAACTAACTGGAGTAAGCCCAAGAAAAATAATATAACCTATGGTGGAACTGCGAGTAGAGAGGTTTCCAACCTAGTCAACATAAGAAAACACAGAGAGATTAAGACTGTTGCTTGGAGTAATTCTAAGGCCATAATTATTAGTTCTTTTGAGAAATCGAATGAGGCGTTTAACAACCCTCTAGTGAGCTTCAGATGGGACATGCTTAAATTGAGACAATTTATTTACTGAGTAAGAAACATCAGGCTGAGTACAAGACAAGTATTGTAACTTTCTGATGACCTTTCTATATTCAGTAGCATCATGTGATGAGTACCATCATTTAGTATAAGACTGTCAGAAGAGCTCATGGGTGTGGAAACACCATTACAGTCTTGCATCAAAAGGTCATGGTGAAGATTTGAGGCATCTTTTTCTTGTGACAGCAGAAGGCCTTTGTCATCTCGATGAACCTCAACTCCAAGAAAGTAGGATAGTGGGCCAAGATCTTTAAGGGAAAAATGGGAAGCCAAAAAAGAGATAGCCAAATGACCTATTGAAGAACTGTTTCCTGTAAGGATGATGTCGTCAACATAGACTAAAATATACACAACACCATCAGAGTCATTGCGAACAAATAAAGAAGTATCAGAGTGATACTTAATAAATCCCAAATAGAAAAGATAGGATGTTAGTTCATTGTACTAAGCACGAGGTGCTTGTTTGAGACCATAAATATCCTTACGCAAACGACAAACATGTGAGGGATGAGATGCCTTCTCAAATCCAGGTGGTTGTTTGATGAAAATCTCTTCTTCAAGTGTGCCTTTCAAAAAGGCATTGTTGATGTCCAATTGATGTAAAACCCAATTGTGCCGAATTGCAACTGAATGAACAACATGAACACGAACCTGTGGGATCCGCATGATGCAGGTCGGAGGAGACGGACTCACAAGCTTGGCCACTGGTAGAAATGTCTCTAACAAGAAGAGGAGAAGGAAGTGGTGAATTATCAAGTGAAAGATTTTGAGGTTGAGAATCTGTAGGTGTGTCAACAACTTTCCGCGTGAGTGTAAAAGATTTATTTTTATTATGTAAAAGGGGGAAATATTTTCAAAAAACTTTACATGGTGTGAGATAAAAAAATTTGTGTTAATGAGATCAAAATATTGGTTGCTAACGCTCACACTACTCTCTAAAATAAAGCCAAAGAGTAAGCGATCGTTGTCAATATAAATACCCAACGAAGAGTCGGGGTCGAATCCCACAGACAATGATACAAAGCAAGGAATTATATCAAGAAATTTCAATTGTAAATCAATTCATTTGTAGCAATAGGAGCAATAGGTGGATGATTCAACCAAATTTATAAAAATGATTTTGGTTTCAAAAGTCTCAATTAAACTAAGATTTGAAAAATTCAATCAAGTAACAAGTAATCTAGGGATGCGGAGGTTTGAGATTGATGTCACATAGGGGTAATTGTGTTGCTCTAAAGTGATGAACACTCATGGATAGGCTGAGTCATTTTCATCAACACTAATCTTCTTTCGATCTCTTAGCGTTAGTTCATAGAATCTCCTTTCGGTCTCATCTATATGCATAACTAAACAACTCAATACCTTACACTATTTCTCTCTTTCGATGCAGAAATAGGGCAAATAGATTTTACCCATAATCTTTATTTTCAAGCAAATTATAGACATCAAACCTAAATTACGAGTATCAAACTAATTAGCCACTCCAATCAATATCTTTCGAGCATTAATCGGAGATCAAATGTAGGAATTGTAACACCTCGGACTTTGGAAAAGTTAAAGTGGGTTAATGGGCAAGTCCACGAATCCGAAATGGACCATGAACCCTTATGGAACCCTATACAGTCCGTTTAGGGGTCCACGAACCGTTTAGGCTTAATGGCCCTGTCATTTAGGGCTCCCAGGATTTGGGGTCAACTGGACGGATCCCTAAATGGCTGATGAAGATCTTCACGGCCCGTTTAGGGGTCCATACAAATGACCCATCAGCTTTTAAGTTAGAGTCATTTTGGTCTTTCCCCTATGTGTTTGATACCTAAGTTATGTCGTTTTAACCCCTATTTCAAGCCCTATATAAGTGATTTAAGTCCGAAAACTACCCATTCTAAATCATTCCCCTAAATCATAAATTTCCCTCCAAGTTCTTTCCCAAAATTCTCTCTCTAAAGCTAAGGAAGAAGAAGAAGGGTTTCACTTCAAGATCTTCAATTCACCATAGATTTTGGGCTTTGATAATTTAGGTATGTTAGTGTTCACCTATGGGGTCCTTTCCTCCATAGGGCTCCTAAGATCTTCCAATTTACAAGTTAGATTCTCAATTCAAAAGTTAGGGTTTTATTCAATTCTCATGGGTTCCCTTCAATTATAATTTTATTGATTAATTTCTATCTTATGATGCTTGAATTGAAGTAATTACATGATTTTGAGTTGAATTTATATGAACCCATCATGATCCATGATTTTGATTATGAACTATGAAAATATGAATTTATGAAGGTATGCATGCTTTTATGAAATTGATGTAAATGATTTGAGGATGCTTTGAGAGGAAAGTATCAATGTTGTTGTGAAAGATTTTCTCACACACTTCTATGATTATGATTGTGAAAGGTTTTCTCACATAAAGATTCAATAGGTTGAAAGGTTTTCTCACCTAAGTTAAATCAAGACTTAAGGAGCTATCCTAATTAACCTTAGCTGGGATTCGTTTCTTAATTATGCCTTTCCATGGATGATGAATTGATTATGATTAATGACTATTCCCAGGGATGTTACCTAGCACCGAGAGGATATTGAGATGGAGGCTCTCCCAACTACGTGTCCCTGTAAGATGTATAGCTAGTGGATCCACATAAACTAGAAGTTAAGGTGGTTGCCTTGGAAAGCAATGACAACTCTTTTCGGTGTGGGATAGACACTAGATTTCATATTTTAGCTCACATGATCTCTGTCGGTTAATGATAAACTTCCCACAATAAGGAAGTAAGGTTACTTTTAAAGTATCTCACCAAGTGTGTTGAATATGTTAAGCTTGCATTGACCATGATTATAGCTTATGTTTTCTAACCTTCTTATCTTATGAATTAGCTTGGTCATTGCATGTCATGTAAAGTCCTTTTTAGCATGATTTCATACCTTTTTATGTGTTGCTATCATACTTAGTATATTCCATGTACTGATGCATACTTGTGCCTACATTGTCTCATAATGTAGGGTCCGACGTTCCTACCTCTCACACTTATGGCTAGTTGATCTCATTGGTGATTCAAAGATTAAGAGTTGGTGAGTCCTCATGTTCAGAGGACCATGACATGTTTATTTCTTTTTTTTATTTTGGTTTACAGACATTGCACATGATGTATGGGTTATGTCCCAATCACTTCTTTGTTGTTTAGATGGCTTGTTGAGACTATGTTAGACTTTCACTTTGTCAAACTCTTTTATGATATAGGACTAGTTTTGAAATCTTTATTTCTATTATCTTGTATGATGTATGCTAAGTGGCTTGTGTAGGGCCTTTCGGGGTTCTATATGCCATGTTACGCCTAGGGTATAATTTGCGTCGTTACAAACTTGTATTCAGAGCACAAGGTTTAGAAAGGTCTTAGGATGTCTCACAAGCCACGTCAATTATAGTCTTATTCATGAGTGTGAAGTGCACCATATTTACGAATAAGAGACTATAAGATGTTTAGAAAATTCGACTTCTTTCATCATTCTAAAATCGTGCAATAGAGTGTAACTATATATGTTCTCTCCTAATCCTTATCCGATGCTTTTCAGGATATGGCCCCTTGAAGAGCATACATTAGAAGGAATGTGGGTGAGAATGTGAAACAAGAATCTCCTCAAGTTCTGGCCGACTCTTTGGTCGAAGAAGTTACTAATGCGAAATTTCAAGCCGCTTTCCAAGTGTTGGCTCAAGCTATGACGGCTCAAGCCAATAGAAAGGCTAATGTTCCCGTGAACCCAAATATGGGTATGGTAGTCGTTTCTTTCCTCTTGAAATGAGAGAAGTGAAAATGCTTGAGTTCATTAACCTTCGCCAAGGAAATATGAGTGTGAAGGAGTATGCCTTGAAGTTCACTCAATTGCCTAGGTATGCTCTAGCTATGGTTGCCAATTCTAGGGTAAGAGTAAGTAAGTTTGTTTCGAGTGTGTCTGAAATGGTAGTTAAGGAATGTCTTACCGCCATGCTCATTAAGAAAATGGATATCTCCCGTTTGATGAAACAAGCTCAACAAATTGAAGAAGAGAAACTTAAGGAAAGATCTAGGGAGGCAAAGAGGGCAAAGTGCGATGATGGTGACATTTCACATTCGAGGTCTGATGGACATGGTCGTTCTAAATTTTGACAAAGGTTCTCTTGTCAAGGTTTCTCTGATGCTCCGGTTCCTAAGTTCAATAAAGATAGGGTGTATAATCCTAAGCCTCAAGGAGGAAATAGTGGTGGATCCTCTTTGTCTACTTGTACTAGGTGTGGAAGGAAGCATGATGATAAATGCCTACCCGATATAGATGGTTGTTTTGAATGTGGTAAGAGTGGTCACAAGATAAGGGATTGTCCGTCACTTTCTACTAAGGGAAAAGATGGTAGGAAAACTCTGCCTAGTTGTTCAGGTTTAAGTGCTCCAAAGCAAAACTGATTCTATGCACTCCAAACTCGACATGATCAAGAAGGTTCTCCCTATGTGGTTATCAGTATGTTGAAAATCTTCCATCTTGAAGTTTATGCTTTGCTTGGTCCTGGTGCTACTTTGTCATTTGTGACGCCATATGTAGCTATGAGATTTGATGTTTCTCTAGATGTGTTTTTAGACCCTTTTTCTGTCTCTACTCCTATTGGTGAATCTATTGTGGCTAAGAGAGTTCATAGAAATTATCCCATCTCATTATCCCATAGAGTCACTTATGTTGATCTTGTAGAGCTTGATATGTTAGATTTCGATGTTATTCTGGGTATGGATTGGCTCCATTCTTGTTATGCTTCTATTGATTATAGAACCTGAGTGGTTAAGTTTAAGTTTCCAAATGAGCCCGTCCTAAAGTTGAAAGGGGGAAATTCTATGCCTAAGGGTCAGTTTGTTTCTTGTCTTAAAGCTAGAAAAATGATTTCTAAGGGTTGCATTTATCATCTTGTTCGGGTTAGGGATACAAATTCTGAAACACCTATTCTTGAGTCGGTCCCTATTGTAAATAAGTTTCCAAAAGTGTTTCCTGATGATCTACTCGATATTCCTTTTGAATGGGAAATAGACTTTGGTATTGACCTTCTCCAAGATACACAAACTATTTCTATTCCTCCTTACTGTATTGCTACGTCAGAACTTAAGGAATTAAATGAGCAATTGAAAGATTTATTGGATAAGGATTTCATCCGGCCAAATACCTCTCCATGGGATGCTCTATTTTTATTTGCTTGTAAGAAGGATGGTTCACTTCGCATGTGTATTGTTTAATGGAAATTGAACAAAGTTACCATTAAGAATCAGTATCCTCTTCCAAGAATAGATGATTTGTTTGATCAATTCCAAGGAGCAAGTTATTTCTCTAAGATTGACCTCCGATCGGGTTATCACAAATTGAGGGTGAAAGAGAGTGACATTCTGAAGATGGCTTTTCAAACTCGGTATGGTCATTATGAGTTTTGGTAATGTTATTTTGGTTGACTAATGCTCTAGCAGCATTTATGGATTTGATGAATAAGGTCTTCAAGCAATAGCTTGATATGTTCGTGATTGTGTTTATTGATGATATTTTGATTTACTCACGAAGTGAGGATGAGCATGTTGAGCATTTCAGGATTGTGTTGCAAATTCACAAGGATCCTGATTTATATGCTAAGTTTAACAAGTATGAGTTTTGGTTGAGGTCTGTTTCTTTCCTTATCCATATTATCTCTGGTGAAGGTATTCAAGTCGTTCCCAAGAAAATAGAGGTGGTAAAGAATTGGCCTAGACCCCTATCCCCTTTGGATATTCATAGTTTCTTGGGTTTGGCCGGTTATTATAGAAGGTTTGTGGAAGGATTTTTCTTCATTGCATCGCATTTTACCACATTGACTCAAAATAAGGTGAATTTCCTGTGGTAGGAAGCTTGTGAAAAGAGTTTCCAAAAGTTGAAGGATAGACTCACTTCGGCTCCTATTTTGACACTACCGGAAGAATCAGATGGTTTTGTGGTGTATTGTGATGCTTCACGGGTCAGTCTTGGTTGTGTTTTGATGCAAAATGGAAAATTCATTGCTTATGCTTTGAGGCAATTGAAAGTGTATGAAAAGAACTATCCTACCTATGATTTGTAATTAGCAGTAGATGTTTTTGCTCTAAAGATTTAGAGGTATTATTTGTATGGTTTCCTTGTTGATGTCTTTACCGACCACAAAAGTTTACAATATGTATTCAAGCAAAAAGATCTAAATCTTCACAAACGTAGGTGGCTAGAACTCTCGAAGGACTATACCATGAGTGTCCTTTATCACCCGGTAAAGCCAATACGGTAGTCGATGACTTAAGTCGATTGTCAATAGGTAGTATGGCTCATTTAAGGATGATAAGAAAGAGTTGGTTCATGATGTTCATAGATTGACCCGACTAGGTGTTCGGTTGGTTGATTCAAGTGAGGATGGTTTTGTTGTTCATAATGGTCTGACTTTGTCTTTTGTGCTAGATGTGAAAGCAACGCAAGGTCTTGATCCAATTTTGGCTGAATTGAAGGAAACAGTACTTAAAAAGTCCATTGCAGCTTTCTCCCAAGGGGGAGATAGTGTGCTTTGATATTAAGGTCGTTTGTGTGTTCTTAATGTTAATGACTTGATAGAGTAAATTTTATCGAAAGCCCATAGTTCTCGGTATTCTATTCACCCGGGAGCCACCAAGATGTACTGTGACTTGCAGGAGGTCTATTGGTTGAATGGGATGAAGAATGATATTGCGGAATTCATGGCTAAGTGTCCTAATTGTCAACAAGTGAAAGTTGAGCATCAAAAGCCGAGAGGTTTGTCCCAAGATATTCGTATTCCTACTTGGAAGTGGGAAGCTTTGAACATGGAGTTTATTGTTGGTTTACCCTGCACCGGCAGCAACATGATTCGATTTGGGTTATTGTTGATCTTATGACGAAATTGGCTCATTTCATTCCCATCAAGGTTTCTTATTCGGTAGAAGATTATGCAAGGTTGTATCTAAAGGAAATGTTTAGGTTGCATGGAGTGCTCCTATCCATTATCTCCAATCATGGTACCCAATTTACTTCTCAATTTTTGAAGCCTTTCCCAAAGGGTCTTGGTACTCATGTCAAGCTTAGTACGTCCTTTCATCCAAAAATCGATGGGCAGGTGGAGCATACTATTTAAACTTTGGAGGATATGTTGAGAGCTTGTGTGATTGACTTCAAGGATAATTGGGATAATCATTTTCCTTTGATTGAGTTTGCTTATAATAATAGTTATCATTCAAGTATTGATATGGCTCAATTTGAGGCTCTTTATGGTAGGAGGTGTAGATCTCCTTTAGGTTGGTTTGAAGTTGGTGAGGTTGCTTTGTAGGGCCCGAATTAGACCATGAAGCCATGGAAAAAGTTCATCTCATTAGATAAAGGTTGAAAATGGCTCAAAGTCGACAAAAGTCTTATGCCGATGTTAGAAGAAGAGACCTTGAGTTTCCTGTTGATGATTTGGTTTACTTGAAGATTTCACCTAGGAAGGGTGTCATGAGGTTTGGTAAGAAAGGGAAGCCTAGTACCCATTTTGTTGGTCCTTATCAAGTATATAGGTGAATTTGCAAGGTTGCTTATGAACTTGATTTACCTAATGATTTAGCATCGGTACATCCGGTTTTCCACGTGTCCTTATTGAAGAAATGTGTTAGAGATCTGACATCTATTTTACCATTAGATAATCTTAGTATAAAGGAAAGTCTTTCGTATGAAGATGTTCCTGTTGAGATTTTGGACAGCAAGTTCGAAAGTTGAGGAATAAGGAAGTTGCATCTGTAAAAGTATTGTGGAGGAATCAAGAGCAAGGGTGCTACTTGGGAGGACGAGGCCGATATGATGTCCCAATATCCTCATCTCTTTCCCTTCCATCCTACTTTAGCTTGAGGTATTTAGCTCCTCATGGTTCATTCTTTTAGTTTCACGTGTCTTAGTCATTCTCATGTTTTCATATGCATACATGTATGTTTTATGAAATGATGTTTTGAGTATGCTTTAGTTTGGAGTTAATTTTTCCTCCTCGAATATGTGCAGTTTGATGAAATTGCATTCACGTTGGGTTGTTAGTTTCTCTCCTACTCTTTTCTTTATAACTTGAGTTCTATTCGAGGATAAATGTTCCCAAGGGGGAGATATTGTAACACCTTAGACTTTGAGAAAGGTTAAAGTGAGTTAACGAGCAAGTCCACGAACCTAAAAAAGACAATGAACCCTTCACGGAACCCTAAATGGTCTATTTAGGGGTCCACAACCAGTTTAGGTTTAGTGGCCCTGCCAAGATTTGGGGTCACCTGGACGGATCCCTAAACGGCTAGTGAAGATATATATAGCCCGTTTAGGGGTCCATACATATGACCCGTCAGTTTTTAAGTTAGGGTCATTTTGGTCTTTCCCCTATAAGTTTGATACCTATGTTATGTCATTTTAACCCCTATTTTAAGTCCTTTATAAGTGATTTAAGTCCTAAAACTACCCATTCTAAATCATTCCCCTAAATCATAAATTTTCCTCCAAGTTCTTTCCCAAAATTCTCTCTCTAAAGCTAAGGAAGAAGATGAAGGGTTTCACGTCAAGATCTTCAATTCACCATAGATTTTGGGCTTTGATCATTGAGGTATGTTAGTGTTCACCTATGGATTCCTTTCCTACATAGGGCTCCCAAGATCTTCCAATTTACAACTTAGATTCTCAATTCAAAAGTTAGGGTTTTATTCAATTCTCATAGGTTCCCTTCAATTGTAATTTTATTGATAAATTTCTATCTTTTGATGCTTTAATTGAAGTAATTATATGATTTTTAGTTGAATTTACATGAACCCATACATGATCCATGATTTTAATTATGTACCCATGATGAAGCTTATTAACTATGAATATATGAATTTATGAAGGTATGCACACTTTTATAAAATTGATGTAAATGATTTAAGGATGCTTTGAGAGAAAAGTATCAATGTTGTTGTGAAAGGTTTTCTCACATACTTCTATGATTATGATTTTTAAAGGTTTTCTCACATAAGGATTCAATAGGTTGAAAGATTTTCTCACCTAAGTTGAATCAAGATTTAAGGAGCTATCCTAATTAACCGTAGCTTGGTTTGGTTGCTTAATTGTGCCTTTCCATGGATCATGAATTGATTATGATTAATGACTATTCCATGGGATGTTAATTAGCACTAAGAGGATATTGAGATGGAGGCTCTTCCATTAGTAGAGGTCGGGTCTCTATTAGCAATCTCTTTGTCCCTAACTATGTGCCCAGTAGGATGTATAGCTAGTGGATCCACGTAATCTAGAAGTTATGGTTGTTGCCTTGGCAAGTAATGACATCTATTTTTGGTGTGGGATAGATACCTGCTTCTATGTTTTAGCTCACATGGTCTATGTCGGTTAATGGTAAACTTCCCACAATATAGAACTAAGGTTACTTTTAAAGTATCTCACAGAGTGTTTTGAATATGTTAAACTTGCATTGACCATGATTATGACTTATGTTTTCTAACCTTTTTATCTTATGATTTGTCTTGATCATTGCATGCCATGTAAAGTCCTTTTTAGCATGATTTCATACATTTTTATGCATTGCTATCATACTTAGTACATTCCATGTACTAATGCATACTTTTGCCTACATTGTCTCATAATGTAGGGTTTGACCCTCCTACCTCTTACACTTGTGGCTAGTTGATCTCATTGGCGATTCGAAGATCAAGAGTTTGTGAGTCCTTATGTTTTAAGGACCATGACACTCTTATTGCTTTGTTTACTTTAGTTTTCAGACATTATACGTGATGTATGGGTTACGTCCCAATCACTTCTTTGATGTTTAGATGGCTTGTTGAGTCTATGTCAGACTTCCGCTTTGTCAAACTCTTTTATGATATAAGACTATGAATTTTGAATTCTTTATTTATATTATCTTGTATGATATAATATGCTAAGTGGCTTGTGTAAGGACTTTCATGGGTTCTCTATGCCATGTTACACCTAGGGTATACTTTGGATCGTAGTAGGAATTAAGTTTGCAACCTTAATCCATAAGTTAACCCCATGCTAATAAGCCTAAATTCATGTGTGAATAGCAACAAAGTAGAGCATAACACAATACCCACTATATTAAATCAACATCCAACCCCATAATTGCACCCCTACTGTTTGGGATTTTAGCCACCCATCACAAGTGTAAAGAAATTATATCTTTCATGAAATGAGCCACGGGTAACATGAAATTAAGCAATTGTAAATAATACCCACTTTGAATTCAACTTCAATTTGTCAATTTCAAGAGCAAAGTTGAAAACCCCAAAAGTTAAAAGTGTTCTTCACAAAGTAAAGTGTTTTTCTCTCTAAAAGATTTAGAACTCTCAAACAATTTTCGGACTTCTCTTTTCTCTTTTCTTAGGGCTATTTATAGTTTTCCAAAATTTGGCCCCAAACTCAATGCGTGACCATTTCAGTGATATTAGTCGAGCTCCCCGAGCATATTTGGTGGATCACCATTTGCTACTTAGCTTGCCTTTCTCTTACTTCAGGCTTCAGGTATTTGAATCTCAATCGGTGAGCTCGTTCGAGTCTGCCTTTTATGTTTGGAGGATCGTCGAGTACCACCTTTACTCACCTTTTAAGCCTTCAATTTTTTTCCAAGTCTTGTCACCTTCAGGGATGGTCAGCAAGTTCATTCTTTGCATTTGGTGTGTCACCATTCCTCTTTGAGTTCACCGACCTACCTTAAATAATTCAAATGTTGAGCACTATCAATTTGGAAGAGGTTGTGCCAATTGGGCGATCCGCCCTTCTTTTTAGGCAATAAAAATGTGGAGTTTACATTTCTTTTCATATTTTTTGCCATTCTTTCAAACATTCATCCTTGCTTTGTCCTTTAACCTTCATGGCTGGAAATCATTAAAATATCATTAGAATAGAATATAATTTTAGGCATTGAAGACACTAATTATTGAATTAAATAGGCCTCAAATGAGTGTAAATCTATCATTCATCAATGGTGCACAAAATGAAATTGTGAGAAACACAAATAGACACATGGAGTGGACCTAGGCTCAAGCTTATAGTTGTTGTAAGGCTTAAGCCATGGGTAACATAGACAATCAAAAAGTTCTTAGTAAGTTTTATCTGGGTGAAACACCAAATAATTTTTCATATATGGGTGTATTGTTTAAAAGTTTGGTGTGCAATAAATTAATAAGATAAGTGTATGTTGAGAAGCAAACAACCAAAAACTTGAAGAGACGGATGCCTAGTGTAAAACCGTTCTGTTAGTTTCAACAATGTGCTGATATGACGCTCCGCTGAGGCCACTATTTGAGGAGGTGATAGAAGGTGCTCCATTCCATTGAAAGTAAGATATGGATAAATACATTCATATTCACCTCCTCCATTAGTATACAGAGAAACAATTTTCTACTTAAAATATTTTTCCACTAAGGGATGAAACTTAGAAAAAATGTCACGAACCTCATGTTTGTTTTTAAGAGTGTACAACCAAATATACTTGGTTTACTGGTCAATGAACACACAATAATATCATTTTTTATCAATGGAAAGGATAAATAATGGACCCCACATGTCACTAAAAAGTAGTTGTAGCGGAGTAGTACTTATTAGACATAAGCAATTGAATGGAAAATGTTAAACTTTATTTGAACAACAAGATTTACAGAAAGTACACTTGTTCAGAGGTGAAACTGGAAGTGAAAATTTATTCAAAACAAAGTTCAAAATTCTCTAATGGGGATGGCCAAGGCGACGATGCTAAATTTTGCAAGGAACCATTGTAGTGGTAACTTGAACAATAGGTTTATTAATAGTGAAATTTTGCCATTCATAGAGTCCATTCCTATTCTGATTGGAGACTAGTGGCGCCCGCGTTTTCAAGTGTCACACCCCGAGCTTACACCGTGGACGTGGCCGGCACCTGGAGATCATTGCTGGCCCCAAGAGAATCCTTTACTTGGCTAAATATGATTCACATGACTCTATGGGATACGCAACAACTTTAATAGATGAGCATTTAAATCATTTAAAGAAAACTCTAAAACATTGCCTAAAAATACTTGACATAAATGATAATATTCAATAAAACATCTGAGAAAAATACAGGAAAATGTCTAATTCTATCATCCATGAAGCCTTTGTTGTTTAAGATAAGTGTCGGGAGAAGACCCACAACACCTCAAGTACCACTAAAACAGAATATAGAAATGGGGTCCTCTAGAAGCAAAGAGGCCTTACCAAAAGATGACAAAAAGTGTGGAGTGATTTCAATGGAGCGCCTGTTCATGATCCTGAACACCTATATCTGCATCATACAAAGATGCAGGTCGAATGACATTAGTACAGTGAATGTACAAGTATGTAATATGACTGAGTAATATAATAACCGAACTGATGACTAAATACATATCAAGCAAAACAATGTATAATTAAGTATTGAAAACTATTTGTACATTACAATAAGGTATGCAATAAAATCAATATGAAAGTAGAAAACTTGACTCTTTGGGAGAGTTTCTCTAGCCGACAACCATCTCTATGAGCCTAGCAATGATACGACGTTTCACCCATGTTGCAAGGGCCCTCCTACACTTTGTCGAGGTATAGGATGCTAACTATAACTATGGATCCATCCAATACGCCTTCTTGAGGCAGTGAGGAGTCGCTCAAAATGTATGTGCGATCCTATCCAACGTTGGCTACATAGTTTTATGGGATATCGAGTTAAATATAGACTCTTACTCAATTTGGTGCTCGATACTACTCCTAAAACAAACCGTATCAATTATGCTCAATCACCCTTTTACAGAGAAAGAGACTATTTCTTTACTTTACTTTCACTTTTCTTTGCTAAAGTACTTTTCGAAAGAAAATCAATTATACTCTTTCTCTTTCTCAACTGTCAAATAGTACATATGAAATCATTTGATTTTTTCTTTAAAAACTCTTTCCAAAATATGCATTTAAAAAGTACACTTATGGACTTACCTATCAAGTCTGAAATTGATGTATAAGAAATGTCATATAATAATCTTTATAAATATGATTTTTATAAGCAAATAGGGTTCATGTCATAGAACCATGAACAACAATTTAAAATTTGATATGCACAAATGGTTAAGGAATTGGAACTCAAAACAAGAAACACTACATTCGGATTTCAAGAGACTATGAATAACACTCTAAACATAATCTTTTAATGAATGAATTTAGATGTAGGGCGTAAGGAAGAACTTAGTTCATCACTATGAGTAGCCTTACATACCATGAAGAATGAAACTCTTGACGAAATTGGAAGAACGCTCGAAAACCCTAGCTTTCTCCTCTTATATCCTTGGTCTAAGACTTAGAAGCATTAATGAGAGAAATAGGTTCAATTAAGTTTGACCTAAGACCGTAGATCCCATCCTTGAAATTCATAATGAATTTTAAGCTCATAATTTCATTCTACTGGTCTAAACTATAACCCATAGGAGTTTCTACGGACCGTAGATCTAATTCGTAAAATTTATATTGAAGTTTAAGGCTCAAAAGTTCATTCTACGGGCCAAAACAATGGCCCGTAGAAGTTTATATGACCCGTAGATGGATACAAAAGAATGGGACCCCAAAATTTGAGTCGCTGAAGTTTTTCCATGAGTTGACATCAATCTACGACCCGTAGAAGGTTTTCGTAGTTCACGACTAAAAAATCTCTACTATGGTAGTCTTTGGTAAAATGGTCCTAGACTTTTACTCTGAACTCACAATGAAGCAAACAGGGTGGCGTTGGAAAGAGGACTCATAGAACTTCAATTTGATATGTCATGGGACACCTAATTCTTTATGTGCTGAGAGATATGATCGTTTGAAGTTGACCAAAGTAGAATCTTATATAGAAACTTAATCAGTAAGGAAGCTTTCAACTCAACTTTGTGCTAGGAGATTCTAGTGACCTTAGTTCATATCCAAGTCCATTACCACACTAAAATATTGACCTTAACACCTAAGAACAATTTAAAAATCACCCGATACTACTTTTTTCACAAATGAAGGATGGTTCAGGCTTAGCTTAGAGATTTTTGGGGTGTTACAATATCTCCCCCTTGGAATTATTTGTCCTCGAATGATGGCCGATCTGAGCAAGGAAGGGGGATTAGGGGAAGGTTTAGAAGGCTAATTTAATGCAAAATACACATAAAAACTCATGAACTCAAAACACTAAAGAAGTTATTGAATTGGATGAGTACTTTAGGAAGAGTTAATATCTTGAACTGGAACTGAATCGGAGGAAAAGAGATGAGGGTATCTAGTTTTCATATCTCTTTTGGATTCCCATGTAGCCTATTCAACAAACTGACTCCTCCACAACACTTTGATGAATGCCACCTCTTTGGTTCTCAACTTGCAAATCTGAACATCAAGGATCGGGATTGGGACTTCCTCATATGACAGACTGTATTCACACTAATACTTTCTGTAGGAACAATGAGAGAAGGATCACTCAAGCATTTCTTTAGCATAGAGATATGGAAACCATATGGATAGCTGTTAACTCTTGTGGTAGCTCCGATTGAAAGGCTACATTACCAATGCTATTTGATATCCTTTAAGGACTAATATATCGGAGACTGAGCTTTCCTTTCTTACCAAACCTCATAACACTCTTCATGGGTGAAACCTTAAAAAAGACCCAATCATTAACCTGAATTTCCAAATCTATCCTTCTAACTTCTGTATAGGATTTTTGATGATTTTGTATTGTTCTCAACCTTTCTTGAATAGTCTTCACCTTCTCCATGGCTTGATGAACCAAGTCTAACCCTATAAACTCAGCTTCACCAACCTTAAACCAGCCAATAAGAGATCTACATCTTCGCCCATAAAGAGCCTCATAAGGAGCCATATGGATAGTGGAGTGTTAATTGTTATTGTAAGCAAACTCTATAAGAGGCAAGTGATCATCACAATTACCTTTGAAATCCATGACACATGCTCTCAACATATCCTCTAGGGTCTGAATTGTGCGCTCTACTTGACCATCCGTCTGAGGATGAAAAGCAGTACTAAGGTTTAACTTCGAACCCAAACCTTTCTGAAATGACTTCAAAAATTAAGTGGTGGATTGCGTACCCCTATCTAAAATGATGGATAAAGGGACTCCATGAAGTTAGACTATCTCACGGATGTATATACTAGCATAATCTTCTATTGAATTTGTAGTCTTTACCGTCAAGAAATTGGCTGATTTAGTCATCAGATCTACAATCACCTAAATCGAATCATGCTACCTACGAGATCGCGGCAAGCCAATAATGAAGTCCATATTAATCATCTCCATTTCCATTCTGGAAGAGCTACATTCTGAGCCACACCATATGGCCTTTGGTTTTCAAGCTTGACTTGTTGGCAATTTGGACACTTAGCAACAAAATCTGCAATACATGCATCTCTTCATATTATTCCACTAATGGACTTCTCTCAAGTCATGGTACATCACTATGGAACTCGGATGGCTCGCATATTTGGAAGCATGAGCTTCTACCATAATCCTCTCTTGGAGGCCATCCACCTTTGGAACACACAATCTACCTTGATATCTCAACACACCATCTCCCCCTTGTTAAAAAGTCATCACATTCCGCTTATGAACATTTGCCTTTAGCTTAAGTAAGATGGGGTATTTTCCTTGTTTCTCTTTCACTTCTGGCACTAATGACGATTCAGCCCCATTCAGCACAACAACTCCACATTCACTGGAATCTAACAAACGGACTGCCAAATGTGCAAGTCTGTGAACTTCCTTAGCCAACTCTTTCTTACTTTCCTTGACATTGGCAGTACTCCCCATTGATAACTTGCACAAGGCATCAACAACGATGTTAGCTTACCTAGGTGATAGAAGATACTCATGTCATAATCCTTGAGTAACTCTAACCACCTCCTTTGTCTAAAGTTAAGCTCCATATGACTGAAACATACTGGAGACTCTTGTGATCAGTGAACACATCAACATGAAGGCCATAGAGTTAGTGAAGCCATATCTTGAGAGCAAAAACTACTGCTGCAAACTCGAGATCATGAGTCAGGTAGTTCCTCTCGTGAATCTTAAGCTTCCTGGATACATAGACTATAACCTTATCATTCTGCATCAACACACAACAAAGCCCCACTCTATATGCATCATAATAGATGACAAAACGCTCTATACCTTCTAGTAGGGACACTGGAGCAGTAGTTAATCGAGTTTTCAATTCCTGAAAGCTTTTCTCACAAGCTTCAGACCATTGAACCTTAGCTGTCTTTTGAGTCAACTTAGTCAATGGGAATGAAATAGATGAAAAACCCTCAATGAATCTTTTGTAGTAACCTGTCAAACCCAAGAAACTTCTTATATTTGTTGGGGAGGTGGGTCTTGGTCAATTCTGCACTGCCTCATTCTTTTGAGTGGCGACTCATATTCCTTCACCAGACACAATGTGGCCTAACAATGCCACAGATTCAATCCAAAATTCTCACTTTGAAAACTTGAATATAACTCCCAATCCTTGAGAGTTTAAAGGACTATTCTGAGATGACTCGCATGATCCTCCTCATCCCTCGAGTAGATCAGGATGTCGTTGATGAACACGATAACAAACATGTTGAGATACTGCTTAAATAATCTATCCATGATATTCATAAATTCTACAGGAGCATTAGTCAAACCAAATGACATTACAAGGAACTCATAATTATCGTAACGGGTCCTGAAAGTTGTCTTCGGGATGTCACTTTCTCTTACTTTCAACTGATGATAGCCAGATCTGAGGTCTATTTTAGAGAAGCAAGTGGCACCCTGAAGTTGGTAAAAAAATTATCAATCCTAGGAAAGGGATACTTGTTCTTTATGGTGACCTTGTTCAACTGACGGTAATCAGTACAAATCCTAAGGGAAGCATCTTCCTTTCACACGAATAAGATCGGAGCGCCCCAAGGTGAGACACTAGGCCAGATAAAACCCTTATCAAGGAGATCTTTCAAGTGCTCTTTTAACTTAGTTGGAGCCATTTTATATGGTGGAATAAAGATGGGTTGGGTATATGGAAGGATGTCAATTACAAAGTCTATCTCCCTTTCGGAAGGGACTCCGGGAAGATCATCGGGAATGATTTCTAAGAACTTATTTACGACTGGAACTGACTGAAGAGATAGTGTCTCAACATTATAGTCATTAACTCAGACTAAGTGAAAGATGCACCCCTTGGAGATTAACTTTCTAGCCTTTAGGTATGAGATGAAATGACCCTTAGGCACTACTAGATCACTTTTACATTCTATGACTGTCTTATTTGGAAATTGAAACTTGACTACTCGAGTCCTACAATCGACTAGGCATAACATTCATAAATCCAGCTCATGCCTAGAATGACATCAAAATCCACTATGTCTAATTTAATTAAATCAACCATGGTGTCTTTATGATAGATAGATATGGTACAATTTCAATAGACTCTTTCTTATAAAGTAGACTCCTCGATAGGTGTAGAAACAATAAAAGGTTTAAGAAGTTGTTTGGGATAAGTCCCAAACTACATGGCTATATAGGGATTTACAAAGGATAAACTCGCACCTCGATGAAGTAAGGCCTATACATCAAGATAAAGGACTTTAATCATACCAGTAGCAGCAACTGATGAGTTCTCCTGATCCTGACGATTGGACAAAGCATACAGATGGTTTGAACCTCAACTTGCTCCAAAAGTGGCACCTTTTGGTATAGTCCTACCCGGTGGGGGTGCCGAAGAAGCCTGGGCCCTGCTTCCTCTGTTACCCTGGTTCCACATTGGACATTCCCTGGAAAAGTGACCCTCTCTTCCACACTTGTAACAAACATTAGTACCAACATGACACTCCCTCGAATGAAGCTTACCACACTTACCACAGAGTGGGTTGTGAGTGAACTCTTATGTCACACTGCCCCGCTACTGATGAGAACCCTGAGCTCTAAAATTCTGGGAGTTCTAGTTCCTGCGATCATTTCTATTCCTTGGTGCAGGTGTACTAGCTGATGATGGAGTAGGTCGAGATGACCGTTGCTAGAAGGATGACCAATTTTCATGTTGCAGAAAAGTGCACTTGATGAAGATAATAGACTACTAGGCGGGAGTCATTGCGCCCACGCATGATCATGGAATTATGGGCCTTTCAAGTAGAAAAGTTATGGCTGCAAAGAAGCTTTATCGACAGTTGAGACACAGGATTAAATTGATGTCACGACCTCATTTCTCGATGTCATGATGGCGCCTACCAACCAGCCAGTAGGCAAGCCAAAACCCTATCCCAGAACATAGCAGTAATGGTATTGAGGGTGGGAACTAACCTCAACTACACGGAAGCATAAGTAAAGGAACATATAAAGGAAAGGTGGAAGCGAAACATCTATATACAACATTGATACCTCTTAGAACCTGGAAGTCACATGTACAGAACTACTAAACGAGTACAAGTCCCAAAAGTGGACCACAGAAACAAGCTATCTCAAAAGCGAAAGACAAGGAAAAATATATAAACAGAAGGAGACAGGTAATTCCAGAACGCCATGTGCTCACCCTCGTCCATGGAACAAACCTCTACAGGCTTGAACTCAACGCTGATAACTGGTACTCGAACCTGCATCACGAAAATAGATTCATAGTGTAGCATGAGTACCAATACAAAAGGTACCCAGTAGGCATCATAGGGTGACTGAGCAAGAAAGGTAAAAACAAACTGAAAGGATAGAATCTACCACAACCAAGGTCAAGAGAGAATAGAATAACTAAAACACAGAAAGACTAAGAACACTAATCTAAACCTAACCCGGCCCCCATAAGACCCAGAAGTTACACTCAAGCACAGATAAACAAAAACCCAAATAGACCCCCATAAGCCCGACAGATACACAGAAGAGCTATTCTACTAGAACGAAGGGAGACCAAAGCCATGAATCAAATCCAACAACCAACTCAACCGAACCAAACAGCCAACTCCAATCCGGTCAAAAGTCTGACTTTCAAATAGGGCTGATGGACAAACAACATCTCCCGGGGGCCCTACTCAGCCAGTAGAGTGCCGAGGCATGACGACTCTGGGAACCCAAATCCTGGAACAAATCAACTAGCAAATTCCAAACACCTTAATATTCTGCTGCCCATTATCCAACACTCCCGGGGGCCCTACCCAAGCCAGTAGAGTGTGCTAGTACTCCCGGGGGCCCTACCCAAGCTAGTAGAGTACGCTGGACAACCCAAGTATCTCATATCCAATCGCCCATTTGGCTAATACTCCCGTTGGCCCTACCCAAGCCAGTAAATTACGTGGGACCATCCAAGTATCCCAACACCAAGGGAATATGGATCGCCGTCCACTACCAGCCGCAGTACCGCCGAACCGATCTCGAAACATAAGATAGCCAAAGAAAAACAACGCAGTTCTGACGACACATCGGCAGCACAGAAATGGGGAGAGAAGCTAAAAAGGCACACCACACAAAGCCCAAACAAGACTCAAACAATCAGACCCAAGTCTGCTATGTCAATCTACAAGGACTTAGTCATCTGAATCGACATCGGATACATACCACAGTCAAACAGGTGCATGGCCCTAAGTCAATACTACTCTATCCTAAACTAAGGCCAAAGAAAAACTCCAGTACAATAAGCATCCAACCAGACAATCCGCATGCAACAACATATATGCAGTCCAACAGATAATCATAAACACCGATAAGCAACCCCTCCGCTAACATGGTACTAACCTAAAAAATAACCAGAAAATCAACTTTAAAGTAAGAATTCGGAGAAGAAGAATAGAAATACTAGCTACCCACCCCAGATTCACACAAATCAACATGCATTTACACATTCAAGCTCAATCTAAAGGAAGGGAAGCTGTAACCTACCAAAAGGCCGACCGCGCGTGCTCCAAATCACTCTGCCAGAGCTTTTCCCTTCCGAACGGCCTCAGAATGTTGCCACTCTATCAAAAACAGAATCACATTGTCAGCACGGTCGTTTAGACACTAAGATCAACAAAAATGGAGACGGACCAATTTAGGAGTCAAAAGTTGTAAAATGTGGGACCCGCTCCAAAAATCTTAGAATTGACTTCGTGAAAAGGTCCTAAAGCTTCCCCCAAACCTATGTTCCAAAACAGAACATAATTCGGGGTTCAGAACAGCCAACAACACAAAGGAGCAAAAGATGCAAAACTTTACACCATAAGCACATGATAGCAACTTACTCCTCAAATTCATGAGAATCGAGGACTACCCAACACACTCTGCTCAACTACCCACGAAGCCAACGAACTTCTGAACACACAGGACTTGGATTCACCTAAAACCAATTTAAGATGAGAAAGATATGAAATTTCCAACTTTCTTCAACAACTAACCCGACTGTCCTTTATATACACTGCCAGTCGCTAACCTCCATGGACACAGCCTTGGCCCCTCTAACGCAGAGGGAAAAAATTATACCTCCCCGTACGCGGCCAGGGGCCCACGAACGCATAGAAGCAACACACATAACTCCACGAACATGGCCATGGGCTTGCGAACCAGGAGAGAGAAGATCCACAACTCGGTGGATGCGGAGGCCTATTCGTGAACTCGGAGAGGAAGATCCCAAGACCTTCCAGACCTCCGCGAACATGCAGCCTTACTTGCGAACGCGGAGAGGAACATTACACACCTTCGCGAATGTGGAGCCAAGCCCGCGAACGCGGAGAAGAGATGGTCTACAACATTATTTATGCACCAGCTAAGTTTGGGCATTCCCAAAACTCCGACGGGGTGCTTGGGATTCATTCGGAACTCCGTGCATGCAAACGAGGTAAGCTACCCCATCAAATTTGATATTTGACTCAATGGCGCAGTCAAAATTTCCATACGAGGTCGTTTCGATAAATAGTGGGTCCCACTTCCCAAGTGCCAATTTAGCCAACTTCAACTAAGGCCCTCGGAATTAGATCAGAAGCCTCGGGAAGCGCACGAAGGGTCATTCTAGACCAAACTTGGTATTCTCGAACTAACCACACTGACGGAATTCTCATCCGAGCGCATTTACCATGCATGTTGACCAAAGTCAACATCAAGCTAAAATTCAAAGGCTAAAGAGCCAAATGGCCCCAAAATCACAGCGAAAGCCCTGGGACTTGGGCCAACCATACTTCTAGCCTAATTTGGCCGCTTCGGAGCTGATGGAACCGTCATAATTCCCTCTTGAGGTTGTTTACCTAAGGTTATGACCGAAATCAACTTTTCAGGCTTCAAAAGCTCCCAAATAGAAAAATAGGCACAAAACCCAAATGAACGACCAGGCAATCGAACCTACAGTTCGAGTAAGTCATAAATGACTTGGGGTCGCTACAGGAATGCTCTAAACGATAGGAAGGAGGCACAAATACACAAATGACCTGAATTGTCATTACAACATCCACTACTAAAAGAAATTTTGTCCGTGAAAGTAAGAGTCAAAAAGTACCTGAGGGCTCAAATAAGATGGGGTACTGCTCCCGCATCTCCCGCTCGGTCTCCCAGGTAGACTCCTCGATTGGGCGAAGCATTCAATGGCCCTTAACCATAGGAATGACTCTAGACATCAGCTGCCTCACATCTCTAGCCAAAATAACAACCGGTTCGTCAATATAGGTAAGGCGATCATCCAACTCAACAACATCGCATTGGAGCACATGAGACTCATCTGGAACATACTGGCACAACATCGAACCATGGAAGACTGGATGAATAGCTGAGAATGCTGGGGGTAAGGCTAATTCATAGGCTACATCACCAACTGCCCTCAAGATCTCAAAAGGCCCGATATACCTAGGGCTAAGCTTGCCCCACCTCCAAAATCTCATCACGCCCTTCATGGGTGATACTCGGAGGAATACTCTATCACCAAAGACAAATCTCAGCAGCCGTCGCTTGCAATCCACATAATTTGCTGTCTACTGTGAGCCGATCCTGAATCATCCTCACATGTGCTAAGGTCTCCTGTAACAAGTCTATACGACGTGGCCGAGGCTCCGTAGATTCAAACCATCCAACTGGAATGCGACAATTCCTACCATACAGAGCGTCAATTAGGGCCATCTGAATGCTAGAATGGTAGATCTTGTTGTACGCAAACTCCACCAAAGGTAAGAACTGGTCCCACTGGCCTCCAAAGTCCATAACATAGGCCCGCAACATATCCTCAAGAACCTGAATAGTGCGTCTTGACAGGCCATCCGTCTGCGGGTGGAATGTTGTGCTAAGATCAACACGGGTGCCCAACTCCTCCTGAAATACTTTCCAAAAGCTCGAAGTGTACTGTGAACCCCGGTCTGAAATGATAGAAACAGGCACCCCATAATGACGAACCACCTCTCGAATGTAGATACGACCTAACCTCTCAGCACTGATGGATGTATGAATTGGAATGAAGTGTGCTAACTTGGTCAATCAATCCACGATGACCCAGATACTATCAACACCTCAAGAAGTCCAAGGCAACCCCACAATGAAATCCATGATGATACGCTCCCACTTCCACTCAGGAATGGGCAATCTCTGTAACTCACTACCAGGCTTCAAATGCTCGGCCTTTACCTACTAACAACACAAGCAATGGGAAACATAATCAGAGATGTCCCCTCTCATACCGCTCCACTAGTAGTGCAGCCTCAGATCACGATACATCTCAGTAGTGCTCGGATGGATAGAATAGCTGGAATCATAGGCCTCACTAAGGATCACCTGTATCAAGTCCCCAGCTCTCGGAACACAAATCCGGCTAGCAAATCCTAAAACCCAATCTTAACCTAATGTAGCCTGCCCGGCATCACCCACCAATACTGTATCTCTGAGTGCCACTAAAGACCCATCCTTGAACTGAAGACTATGGATCTGATCTAGCAAAGATGACTGAACTCCCACATAGGGTAATACCCGACTGGAATCTAAAACATCAAGCCTGATCATCTGATTGGCTAAGGACTGGATGTCCAAAGCCAAGGGTCACTCAGACACAAAAAGGAAGGCTAGACTACCCATGCTCACTGCCTTCCGACTCAAGGCGTCCGCTACCACATTCACCTTGCCCGGATGATAGAGAATAGAGAAGTCATAGTCCTTCAGGAGCTCAATCCAACGATGCAGCCTCGAATTAAGATCCCTCTGGTTCATAATGTACTGAAGGCTCTTGTGATCGGTGTAGATTTCGCAATGAACTCCATATAGGTAATGCCTCTAGAATTTAAGTGCGAAAACTACCGCCACCAACTCTAGATCATGAGTGGGGTAGTTGCGCTCATGCAGCTTAAGCTGCCTCGACGCATAAGCAATAACCCAGCCCTGCTGCATCAGTACACAGCCCAAACCTACGCCGGTTGCGTCACATAGACCGTAAAGCCCTCGCCCTCAACTGGAAGAGTCAATATAGGAGCGGTGGTAAGCAACTCCTTAAGCCTCAGAAAGCTCCTCTCATACTCCTCCGACCACACAAAGGGAACATCCTTGTGAGTCAACCGAGTCAAAGGCACCACTATAGTAGAGAAACCTTCCACAAAACATTTGTAGTACCCTGCTAATTCGACGAAGTTTCGAACCTCAGTCACAGAAGTGGGTCTAGCCCAATCACGGATAACCTCAATATTCACCGGATCTACCATAATGCCATCCTTGGACATCACGTTCCCCAAGAATTCTACAAACTCAAGCCATAACTCACACTTTGAGAACTTGGCATAAAGCGGATGATCTCTCAAAGTTTGGAGAACTATCCTCAAATGCTGCTCATGCTCACCATGGCTCCGCGAGTATACCAAGATATCATCAATGAAAACTATGACAAAGGAGTCAAGATACGGCCTGAATACATGAGTCATCAAGTCCATGAAAGCGGCAGGGGCATTAGTCAACCCAAAAGACATCACTAGGAACTCATAGTGGTCGTAACGAGTCCTAAATGTTGTATTAGGGATGTTCGCTGCTCTAACCCTCAACTGATGATAGCCAGATCTCAGGTCAATCTTAGAAAACACTGCGGCACCCTGAAGCTGGTCGAACAGATCATCAATACGAGGCATGGGGTAATGGTTCCTCATCGTCACCTTATTCAGCTGTCTCTAATCAATACACATCCACATGGTACCATCCTTCTTCTTCACAAACAGAACTGGGGCACCCCCAAGGCGATACACTAGGATGAATGAACCCCTTACCTAAGAGGTCCCGAAGCTGAACACTGAGCTCCTTAAGCTCTGCAAGGGCCATACAGTACGGTGGGATGGAAATAGGAAGAGTACCTAGCTCCAAATCAATGGTAAAATTAATATCTCGCTTAGGAGGTAGGCTAGGAAGGTCAACAGGAAACACATCAGCAAACTCTCGAACTATAGGCACTGACTCCACCGTAGGGCTCTCCCTACTAACATTTCTAACATAAGACAAATAAGCCAAAAATCTGCTATCCACAAGCCTCTGGGCCTAAATAAGAGAAATCACCCCAACTGGTGTGCGACTGCGAGAGCCCTGCCACACCACCGGTGAAATACCAAACCTGGCTAAAGTAATGGTCTTGGCATAGCAATTCAAGACCGCTCAATGAGGGGATAACTAATCCATGCCCAAAATCAGATCAAAATCCAGCATACTCAACATAATAAGATTTGCCCGAGTGTCCTGCCCTCGGATAGTCACCACACAGGATCTACACACCCTATCCACTACTACAGAATCCCCTACCGAGGTTGAAAAATGCAAAGGTACCGCTAAAGGCTCTGGACTCACCCTCAACTAAGGAACACAATAAGCAGATACATATGAATATGTAGAACCAGGATCAAATAGAGCTGAAGCGGACTGATGGCATAGGAGAACCATACCTGTAATCACATCATCAGATGCCTCGGCCTCTGCTGTGGCTGGAGCTGCATAGAAATGGCCCAGGGCAGCTCTACCACGAGCATCCACCCTGCCACCTGTCCTACCTCTCGGGGACCTCACCGCGCACCCTGATGCTGTCCTCCTCCTCTAGTTGGAGGTGCTACTGCCGAAACTGATCTCGCCACCTGAGGAACTGGTAAAACTGATCTGGAGATAAGGCACTCCCTAGCCCAATGACCAAGCTCTCCACACGTAAAGAAACCCTGGGAGGACCTACTCAGAATTGGAGGTCGCCACCCCAGCCTGAGGAACCTGTCTGAAAATCACCTCAGCCCTGGCTCGGACCGGCACTATAACCACCCTGACGGTGCTGGTCACCCTCTGATGTCTGCAGTGCTGCCGAAAACGGGCGACTAGGCTGACCTGACTAGAACCTTTGCTGGACCCAATCCTGAGTATCCTTGGGCCTAGGACAATTCTTACTAGATCCATTATCCTGCCTAGCCCTATTGTCGCTGCCCTCTTGCGCCTTGTGAAGGAGTTACTTGATCGTGCAGGCATGGTCCACAATATCCACAAAAGAACGACCCGCTGATACCATAGATTGCATCTCAATACGCAACTGCAATCTCAAGCCTTTGACAAAACACTTAACCTTCTCCTTCTCTGTCGGCAATATCATAGTAGCATGATGGGATAAATCATGAAATATAGCCTCGTACTCAGAGATCGTCATAGAGCCCTGCTCCAACCTCGAGTACTCATCACTGAGCCGATCTCTAACACTCTGGGTAATAAATCTAGCTAGAAAGGCCTCAGAAAACTCTGTCCACGACACTGGTGGGGACCCAGCTAGCCTGGTGTCCATAAACGAGTACCACCACTGCCTGGCCGGTCCATCTAACTTGTAGGCTGTTAAGTCTGCTCCTCTGGACTCCACTAACCCAAGGGCCTACAATCTCTCCCGGCAGAAAGTAATAAACTCATAGGTGTCCTCTCCAATAGCCCCAGAAAACCTTGGTGGTGTCAGTCTAAGGAACACTCCAAGAATCTTCTGCTCCCGTAGTAGTATAACTCCATCTAAGATATCTGGCTAAACGGCAGCTGGCGTTGGCGGCTGCTGACCCTCTGGGGCCGCTGCTGCAGGCTGACCCTCGTGATGAATCTTTGGGGCTGCTACTGCAGGTTGACCCTGCTGATGAATCTCTAGAACCACTGAGGCATGCTAACCCTGCTGCGCAGGAGCTGGCTCTGGAATAGATGTTGGGGCCTGCTTATGCTTAATACCCCTATCATAGCTAGAATCCGCGCAAGCATCGCCTGAAGATCAGGGGTGGCAGCTAGTGCGGGTGGTGGCTGGACTGGTCCCGACCCCACCAGCTGAGGAGGAATCTGCTCAAACCGAGGTTCCACCTCCGAAGTCCTCACTCTATCTCAACCTTGTGCCACAGCACCACCTCGACCTCGGGGTCGACCAATACTACGCATGCGAGCCATCTTGCGACAAAGTGAAACAAGAGAGATTTCATAAAACCAATCGGACAACAATGCACGAACAGGAAACAAAACAAGAAAACTTCCTACAAAATATCCTGTAGCCTCCTGAAGATAAGTCACGGATGTCTCCGCGCCAATCCACAGGACTCTACTAGATGCTAGCTTTGTACAAATGAGACCAATGAACCTAGGGCTCTGATACCAACTTATCACGACTCTATTCCTCGTTGTCATGATGGCACCTACCAACCTGCCAGTACGCAAGCCAAAATCCTATCCCAGAACTTAACAGTAATGGGATTGAGGGTGGGAACTAACCTCAACTACAAGGAAGCATAAGTAAAAGAACATATAAAGGAAAGGTGGAAGCCTAACATCTATACACAACAATAATACATCCCAGAACATGGAGGTCACATGTACAGAACTACAAAATGAGTACAAGTCCCAAAAGTGGCCCACATAAACATGCTGTCTCAAAAGCGAAAGACAAGGCAAATATATAAACAGAAGGAGACAAGTAATTCCAGAACGCCATGTGCTCACCCTTGTCTCTGGAATATACCACTGCAGGCTCAAACTCAACGTTGATAACTAGTACTCAAACCTGCATCACAAAAATAGATGTAGAGTATATCATGAGTACCAATACAACAGATACCCAGTAGGCATCATAGGCCGACTGAGAAAGAAAGGTAAAAACAGACTGAAAGGATTGAATCTACCACAACTAAGGTCAAGAGAGAAGAGAATAACTAAACAATAGAAAGACTACGAACATTGATCTAAACCTAATCGGGCCCCCCATAAGACCCAAAAGGTACACTCAAGCACAGATAAACAAAAACCCGAATGTAACCCCATAAGCCCGATAGGTACAAAGAAGAGCTATTCTACGAGAACGAAGAGAGACCAAAGCCACGAATTGAATCCACCAACCAACTCAATCGAACCAAAACAACCAACTACAACTTGGTCAAAAGTGTGACTTTCAAATCCGGCCGCCGGCCAAACAACATTTCCCGGGGGCCCTACCCAGCAAGTAGAGTGCCGAGGCTCAACGACTCTGGGAACCTAAATCCTGAAACTAATCAACCAGCCAATTCCAAATGCCTTAATACTCTGCTGCCCATTAGCCAATACTCCCGAGGGCCCTACCCAAGCAAGTAGAGTGTGCTAGTACTCTCAGTGTCCCTACCCAAGCCAATATAGTACGCTGGACAACCCAAGTATCTCATATCCAATCGCCCATTTTGCTAATACTCCAGGGGCCCTACCCAAGCCAGTAGAGTACGCAAGGCCATCCAAGTATCCCAACACCATACCAATGTGGATCGCCATCCACTACCAGCTACAATTTCATCGAACACATCTCGAAACATCCGATAGCAAAAGAAAAACAACACACCTCCAACGACACATCAACACCATAGAAATGGGGAGAGAAGCTAGAAAGGCACACCACACAAAGCTCAAACCGAACTCAAACTATCAAACCCAAGTCTGTTATGTCAGTCTACAAGGACCTAGTCATCCGAATCGACGTCGGATACATACCACAGCCAAACAGGTGCATGGGCCTAAGTCAATACTACTCTATCCTAAACTAAGGCCAAAATATAAACTCTAATACAATAAGCATCCAACCTGATAATCTGCATACAACAACATATATAGAGTCCAATGGATAGTCATAAAACACCAATAAGCAACCCCTCCGCTAACATGGTACTAACCCCCAAAATAACCCAAAAATCAACCCTAAAAGCAAGAATTCAAAGAAGAAGAACAGAAATACTAGCTACCCACCCCAGATTCACACAAATCAGCATGCATTTACACATTCAAGCTCAATCTAAAAGAAGGGAAGCCGTAACCTACCAAAAGGCCAACCGCACGCGCTCCAAATCACTCCGCCAGAGCTTTTCCCTTCTAAACGGCCTCAGAATGCTACCACGCTATCAAAAATAGAATCAAAGCGTCAGCATGGTCGTTTAGACACTAAGATCAGAAAATAGAGACAGACTAATTTAGGAATCAAAAAGAGGAAAATATGGGACCCACTCTGAAAATCCCAGAATTGACTCTGTGAAAAGGTCCTAAACCTTCCCAAGAACCTATGCCCCAAACTAGAACACAATTCGGGGTTCGAAACAGCCGACAACACAAAGGAGCAAAAGATGCAAAACTTTACACAATAAGCACAGGATAGCAACTTACTCCTCAAATTCACGGGAATCGAGGACTACCCAACAGACTCTGCTCAACTGCCCACGAAGCCAATGAACTTTTGAACACACATGACTTGGAATCAACAAAAACTGATTTAAGATAAGAAAGATATGAAATTTTAAACTTTCTTCAACAACTAACCCGACTGTCCTTTATATACATTTCCAGTCGTTGACCTACGCGAAAACAGCCATGGCCCCGCGAACACGAAGAGAGAAGATCCACAACTCTGCAGATGCGGAGGCCCATCTGCGAACGCAGAAAGAAAGATCCCCAGACCTTCCAGACCTCCGCGAACGCAGAGCAGACCTTCACACACCTCCGCAAATGCGGAACCAAACCCGCGAACGTGGAGAAGATATGGGTCTGCAACATCATCTATGTAGTAGCTGAGTTTTGGCATTCCCAAAACTCCGATGGGGTGCTCGAGATTCGTTCAAAACCCCGTGTACGCAAATGAAGTATACTACCCCATCAAATTCGACGTTCAAGACTCAATGGCGCAGTCAAAATTTCCATACGAGGTCGTTTCGACAAAAAGTGAGTCCCATTTCCAAGTGTTAATTTAGCCAACTTCAACCGAGGGCCTCGAAATTAGATCGGAAGCCTCGGAAAGCACACGAAGAGTAATTCTAGACCAAACTCGGCATTCTGAAACTAATCAAGCTGACGAAATTCTCATCCGAGTGCGTTTACTAGGAATGTTAACCAAAGTCAACTTCAAGCCAAATTTCAAAGGTTTAATGGCTCCAAAATCACACCGAAAGTGTCGGGACTTGGGCCAACCATGCTTCTAGCCTAATTTGGCTGTTTCAGCGCTTATGGAACCATAAAAATTTCCTCCTGAGGTCGTTTACCTGAGGTTATGACCGATATCAACTTTTCAGGCTTCAAAAGCTCAGAAATAGAAAAACAGGCACAAAACCCAAATGAACGACCAGGCAACTAAACATACAGTGCAAGCAAGTCATAAATGACTAGGGTCACTATAGGAACACTCTAAATGACAGGAAGAAGGCACAAACATACAAATGACTTGAAGGGTCATTACAACTGAACAACAACAATAGAGTTGCTGCTAGTGGTGGAGTCCACATTCCATACGTTCTAAGGCATGTTAAGAGAGAGTTTGCGTTGGTAGTCAGAGGATCAAATTTTTTTTTGAGAGAGTTAAGACGAGAGCTCTGATACCATATAATAACTTTAGCAAGATGAAGAAAATGATACTTTTATTAATCAATGATAAAAGAGAACTATATACATAAACAAAATAACAGAGTCCCTCCTAGGATTGAAAATATGCAGAGATCAGGGAAAAGAAAATATTAAACTCCTATAATAGTGGAAAAAGAATAACTAACTATACAGTAATATAATCTACATACACGATAGTAACTATATGAAATAAGCAGTAATAAATAATGTTTTAATATCTACAAGACATGTTCGATTTCAGTTAGGATTCTTTGAGACTACTCTACCCTAAACCCTAGCTTATGCCTTTTTAAAGGATATTATGTTTCCTTAAAGAGGCATCTCGAATATTCCACAAATTGAATATTCACAAAGATCAATGGAGAGAAAATAAATCTCAAGGATGTCTATATCATCCTAATTCAAGAAGTACGCTACTATGACTCTCGAATTATGGAGAAATCTTAGGAGAGAAGAATAAAGGAATGAACAGAATTGTACCCATATTATTTTATCAATAAAATATTCTTGTTTTTTTTTTTCATATTTTATTTATGGTTGATTTTCCATTTATTTAAAAAAGAATTACAAACAAATTCTGGCACTCTTAGTGGGATAATCTCTACCTCTCATATCAACTTTTCAAATAAAAAAGAATATCAAAATGACTTCCAAGAATATCAACTCTCAATAAACTACCTCTAAGGCTGGTGACTCGAAGTTATCTACTAAACTAGAAGGAATCCTTAGTGTTATCTTTAGATGTTTTGAAGATGTTACGAAGAGCAAGGCCACTTTGCTAGGCCAACAAACACTTCAAGTATCATCCATAACAACTCCTATTTTTTGGTTTACAACTCCAAAAGGGTGTTGCTAAGAAGATCAAGAAGACCTTATCTCTACTTCAGATCTCTAGTTCCAAGAATTCTACAGCAAAGAAGAACTATTATTCAACTAGTGAATCCTCTCCACATGGATCACATAATTTGAGTCCATTGAAGATAAACTTGCATTCTAATCCATGCTACTCTCCTACGTCCCTAATGATCATGCAAGTAATAGTAGCTGATGCTTCATCCATGGAGGAACAACTTGCAAATCTAGCAAAGTTGGTTGAAGGATTGAGGCAAAATGGTCAGGTGGATCCTTGTACTTGTATCGGTTTGTATTGTGAACCCTTCTACTTACTCCTTTATCATCTGGACCCCTGAACCCATCCAAACTCAACATTTTAAACATATTTTTTGATGTAGCATCCTATGTGGCAAGAGTCCATACGAAGCATGTGAAACACTCAAAACAAGAGCGTGAGACATATTCTAAAGGCACCAACAATCCTTTTTTGACCTTTAAAGGCCATCTCTTCTTCCTTATTTGTACTCAACACCATTGTTGGGCAAATTTAAACTTTTTTTCTTGCCTCTTTCTCGGTCTTGTATCTCAAAATTTCTTCTCCTTTATTTTTTTCTTTGATTTACTCATCCCTTTTTTTGTGTGATTCTATTATATTTTTGTTGGTTTAATTTTTGTTGATTTGATTTTGTTAGTTGTCACCATGGCGGTTCGATGTTGCTACAGTAGAATCTATGCTGAACTTAAGACGTCAAGGACACCAATTAATCGTGGAAGAATGTTTTGGGGTTGCCAAAAATATTCATCTGGTAATGGGTGTGGATTCTTTCGATGGACTGATGCAAATAATTCAACATGCCAAGAACAATACAAATAAAGAATCCATCAACAAATTCAGGGCAAGGAAGACAAGCAAGACATAGAGGACATGGAAGACATGGAAGGCAAGGAAGACAATGATCAAACACTAGTATTGATATCATTGTTATTATGATTGTTGTGATTTGGTTTCTAGCTGTTACTTTTAAGATATATTGATTTGTATTAGTTGTTATTTGATAATGAAAGACATTGACCTTCATTCAAACACAAATCTGTTGTCAATTATATGTAGCAGTTGTCAATTGCACAACAAACACATTGGCTTCAGAATAGCCTCTTAACACAAATCTGAATAGCAACTTAACAAAGGCATTGACTTCATTCAAACACAAATTCATATACAAACACAAAGTCTTCCCAATAGCAACTTAACAATAGTCAAAAATGAAGGCAGAACCATAACAATTGGGATCAAGTAATTAAGCTTAATAAAGTCAGTTGGGATCAAGTCATTAAGCTAAATAAAGTCAGTTGGGATCAAGTCATTAAGCTAGACAAAGAGAAATCTAATGTGTGCCTTGAGTGCTTGGTGTGGCATGAGTGTCTGTTGTGGCTTGAGTGCTTCTGTAACTCTCCTCTTGTAGCTACCTTTGAGTAACTGTAGCTCTTCCTTTCCACCTTAGTCCATTGGGTTTGTTACCAAGATCAATATTTGTAGGAGTTGAACTTGAAAATGTAGCACTACGTAACACTCTATCAGTATTTCCAGACTGAGAAAACAACAAAAATCTTCACTCAAAGATGAACTAATATCAATTAAGACAATTAAATATGTTTAAATGATAAAATACATACCATCTCAATTACACTGCTACATGATCTAAATAAGACACCATAACCAATTGTTTTTGCATTTTTTTTGTCTTGGTCTCTTATATCCAAGAGTTGCACCACCTCTCAAAGTTGTGCTAGTCTTTCTTTTATGGCCAACTACACTAGAAGTTGATTGTTGAGTACCTAATGGAGTTGCAGGCCTCACACCACTTGATGTAGCACTGGTAGGCCTTCCACTAGATGCTGAGGAAGTTTTAGGCCTCAAACCACTTGATGAAGCATTTCTAGGCCTTTCACCAGATGCTGAGGTAGTTTCAAGCCTCCAACTACTTGATGAAACATTTGTAGGCCTTCCACCAGTTGCTGAGGTAGTTGCAAGCCTCACACCACTTGATGTATCACTAGTAAGCCTTCCACCAAATGTTGAAGCAGTTGTAGGCCTTACACCTGCTATGGTAGATGTCACACTTGGACCTGCATTTACACTTGATTGACTTCCAATTGCAGCATTTGTAAAATCAGATGTATTGAATGCTTTATCACTTGTTCCAGCAGTTCAAGTTCCAACATTTTTCTACAAACATATCTTAAAGTCGAAAGTATAACTAAAAATAGTAAAATTCAGTAATAGAAAGACACTAAAGCAAAACTTACTAGAGTTGGACATCCTTTCTTGTTATGTCCAAAAGTCTTACACACAGAACATTTCATTTTTGTTCCCTTCCTTGTAGCCTTTCCAAACTTTTTCTTAACAGGCTCATCATTATCTTGTCTCCTGTTTTTACCTGGTCTTCTTGGCATGGCAGTAATTTCAGGTGGTTCAATGGCTGGTCTTGTGCTTTTTGGCCACATCTTTATATTTGTCATAGGTGCTTTCAAGTTTGTTTCCTTCTTATACCAGTGATTAATAAATGACTCAACAGTCAAATCCTTCTAATGAATTTCTATAAATGCATGGCCACAACGAATTCCCTTTAGTTGCCATGACCTACAACTACACACCCTCTTTTTTTAGGTCAACAACATGTTTATATGGTGGATCATGAATCTCAAAGCCAAGATCACCATTAAACTTCAACTCACAATTATCTGCAATTTCAACATTTTTTCTAAAAATATCCATAGCCATTGGTGATATATCAGTAATCCATTTTTCTAAAAATTCTCTCATTCGATTCATTCTTTCCATGAATTTGACTCTTATTTCCTCTAGCATAATAATGATTGATTTGAACCTAGCACCAAAAATACAACTGTTGAAAGTCTCACACATGTTCTCAACCACATCACACTTTCTATGTTCTTTAAAAATGCTCTACACCATGCTTCTTTGTTATACTTTAACAAATCTTCCACAATGCCTTGTCCTAACTGACTCATGTCATCAAGTTTTACCTGTAAAATGACCTCAAATGATGCCCTGGAAACCTACCAGAATTTTCTTCTCCTTTCTTCACCCCTCCACTCTTTTGTCCAATTTTCCCATATATGCCAGCACACCATCTAATTTCAGCATTTGGCAATAATTCAGTAAGTGCAAGATGAAGACCCTGTCAAACAAAGAACATTAGACATACAACAATGTTAAATATCAATTACTACAGAAAGTTGAAAGAATAAATTTAACAAATAATTTAGTAATACCTTCTGCATATCAGACATCACTGCTAGTCCTTCACCTTCAGTTTCTGTAAGCTCCAAATCATGTTTAATGCACTTGAGAAACAAAGACCATGTGTCCTTGGTTTCTTTATCAACTACTGCCCATGCTATAGGGTACATCTGATTATTTCCATCTTTGGAAATGCAAAATAACAATTCACCTTTACATACACTCTTGAGAAATGCACCATCTAAACCAATAATCCTTCTACACCCTTCTTTCCATCCACTTTTTAAGGAAACATGACAAATATAGATGCCCATAAACACCTCTTTTCGTGGAAATGTATTCTTGGATGTCCTAATAGATATAGTAGTTCCAGGATTTGTAGTCTTTAATTCCTCAGCATAATCATACAACCTAGAAAACTCCTCTCTAAAATCTTCCAAATATTCATTCATAACTCCAAGTTTCGCATTTCTACAACTTGTGTTACTAACATACAAACCATACTGCTTTCTTATCAAAGATTGAATCTAATGTAGTTTGATGGTAGGCTCACTCATAATCCTCTCCTTGTAATGTTTACTAATCCAAATTGTGGTACACAATTTGTTTCTTGTTCTTTTACAACGGTTGTGGATAGGAAAATATGTCTTAACACCGACGTTTCCAGTATTACCATCAATACTTCCAAGAATATGCCAAAAACAACCCTTTTTCTTACACTTTGCCCTTATCATTTCCTTCTTATTAGGTTTCAACTTAATATTCACACCCTTCTGAATAGAGTAAGTTTACAGTGCCTCTCTGAACTCAATATGATTAAAAAAACCATATACAATTGAAATAAAACCTTTTTAGCAGTTGGGTCAAAGTAGATCTTGGTACTAGTATTCCTAGGTGGTGGATCTACCACTTCATCATTCTCAATAGGATCCCCTTCATCTTCACTAATGTCACTACCAGGATCTGAGCTATCAAAATAAGGGTCATCACCAACCAAATTGCCTTCTTATCTTCCCCTCTTGTCCTTATAAATGTCTTCAAAATCAGCATCTATACCTACAGGACCATATGGTATCTCATCTAGACTTACTCTATCAGCCTTCTATTTAACTTGTTCTTGAATGTTAGATTGTCTAGCTTGAAAAAACTCCTCATCCAAATTACTCAAATCATCAAGATCATAGAGTGAATCAGAATCAGAATGAAGCTCTACATTTACTCTAGGGGACTAATCTTCAACTCTAGGGGACTGATCTTCAACTCTAGGAGACTGATCCTAGTTTAAATTCCTATTTTCATTTTCATCAAATGGTTCAGATGAAGACATATCAGCCCTATCTTTTTGTGGGGAGGATGACACATCAGCCTTATCTTTTTAAGGGGAGGAGGACACATCAGCATTATCTTTTTGTGGGGCGGACACATCAGCATTAGTGCTAGGCAATACATGTAGCTCCTCAAAACTATAGGTATACTAATTTGATATACCACAAATACATCAACAAAGTCTGCACCCTTCAAACTATTAAGAAATTTTAACACATCAGAATCAGTATTTAACATGTAATAACCACCCTTCTTGTTGACTCTATATCCAAATGTTTCAACATTGTCAACACCCAATTCCTGTGCTACTGTATGAAACAACCAGATATGCAACTCATCTACATCTATATTAATCTTTTCAAAATCAGTGATTCCATTGGTATACCTTAGCTCAGGATCAGATAAAAAATAGCCTCCATAGTGAAATTGAAGTGTCACTATTGTTAAAGACATTTACTTACCATACCTGTAAAGTGACACAAAAAACAACATTATTAGTGAATTTGTACGTACTTGGAAAAGATTCTAATTTTAAAAGTAAAATTAACAAAAAGCCCTAATTTTTTAAGGAAACAAGGTGTCAAGATTCTTATACACCTCTGATGTATAAGAATGGACCACTAACACAATCAATACCCAAGACAATTTTCAGTCAAAATTGAGATTTTACGAATAAACCCTAGAATCATCTCGAATTCACAAAATATGCTATTGAATTCCCTTGAAGTCATAGAACCCACTACAAAAGCATATTACACTAACATTACGCACAAACCAAGTAAAATCCCCAAAATTTTTCAGAAAATCCACTGACAATCGACCCTAAAATCAAACAAATACATATGGCAAAAATGCAAGAAATACAAACTAACAAATAGCTTAAAAACTGAGAAACTTACAATGAAAATCAAGGCAACGTCCTTCGACTGAGATTGTGGGAGAAGGAGAAGGGGAAACCGCGGACTCAATTGAGTTTGTGAGAGAACTCGTGGGAGAAGGGGAGAAAATGAAGTGTCTAGATGAACAATGAAAATGACTTTTCTTTGTTCATACTAGTCATTGCCTATGTGGACTGAAATATTCCTACGTGGAATAAAAGTTTTTTTTAGTTATCAAACGTGTAAGTGTTTGTGCAACACGCACAATACCATATCAAAAATTGTGTTTAAGATGTTGCATTTGGATGGGTTTAGGGGTCCAGATGAAAAAGCGGTAAGTAGAAGGGTTCACAATACAAACCGATACAAGTAAAAGAGTCAACAAGACCATGTTTTGAATTGATAAGTTGATGGATAGGATGGATGTATTTTTAGATTGATAAGCCGGTCATGCGCTTGGAAAGGGTATTGTAGTTCAAGAAATTTAAAAATCCTACAAAGCAAGCACCGTCTGTCAAGGAGATGCCAATTTTTTTTAAAGAAATGATACCACTCAATCGTTTGAAGAAGTTCATCAAAGGGACCGTCAAAGATAAGTATGAAGTCTCCACCAAGTCTTCTTATTTGTATGGCAAGCCGTACACTGCAAGGATTGATAGCTTCAAAATGCCTTCCGGCTATCAATCTCCCAAATTCTAGCAGTTTGAGGATAAAGGAATTCGAACAGGATGTTGCACACTTTGAAGAGACATGTCATAATGCTGGAACCTATGGACACTATTTTTTCAAGTAGTTCGTCTGCTCTCTCAAAGAAAATGCATTTGAATTGTACACAGATCTCGAGCCCAATTCTATCGATAGTTGGGAGCATCTAGAGCACGAATTTCTTAATCACTTCTACAACACAAGGCACACTATGAGCATGGTAAAACTCATGAATACTCTCCACAGGAACGATGAACCGGTTATAGACTTCATAAATGAATGGAGAAATGTGAGCCTAAATTGCTAAGATCGACTTAGTGAAGCTTATGCAATAGAAATGTGTGTCCAATTAATGCACTGGAAGCTTCTTTATATCTTAAAAGGAATAAAGACAAAGTCTTTCGAAGATCTAGATACTCGCGCTCATGATATGGAGTTGAGCATGTCTTTTGCTAGAAACGATGTGATGTTTATCCACGATCCTCGCAAAGGGAAGGACTAGTAGGAATCCAAGAGATGGAGAAAATTTGTGCTCATAAATGACACCAAAGAATTCATGAATGTCAATATATCGATTGTGAAGTTTACTTGAAGGAAAGAAAGAAGCAAAGTGTGAAGATGGCTTTTCAAGAGCGTCCGAACCGAAATTTGACCTTGAGGAAGATACATGATTTGAGGCCAAAAATATATTTTCTTATCATTAATTGCCTCATATTTATTATTTATATTTGTCCTTTTTTAGCATGGATTTTATGGATTGTGCTAAATAGTGTATTTTATTTGTAGGATTAAATTGGTGTGAAGTTGAAGAAGTTTGGAGCTAAAACAAATTAAAAATGGAAGATTCTAGAAGGAAAATCAAGCAGGCAGCTTAATGGATTAAACTGAATATTATATTATAATTATACATATACATATTCCAATAGTGTGTGCAAATTAAGGGACGTGCCAGAGGTGCCACGTGGCAGAAGGGAAGGCAACAAGAGTTTGAGGCGGTGCACTTCACGTAGGAATCCAATTCCGTTTCGGTTTTGGGTTCCTAATTTGTTTTGGACTCAGTTATTTTATTCAGGGTTTTGTACATCTATAAATAGTCCATAGAAATAATTATTGGAGAACACTTTTTAAGGAGGAGACTTGGTAAGAAAAAGTTGTCAATACTTTTTAGGGTTCTTTTCTTCTTCTTTTTCTTAGATATTAGTAGCTAAAAACTCTTGTTCTGGGACTGCGGCTATGGGTAATTGTTGAACATCGATTGTTTTGAATTAATTATTGGTTATCGCTTAAATTACTTTTGTGTTCTTGTTTTAGTATTTCATGCTAGGCCACCATAGAAATAAATCTATTGTCTATTCTTGGACTCGAGAGATGAAGAGGTAGACAGACCAGAGAATGCAAAGAGCTTGTTCTAACTTTGTTTAGATTCGTGTTCAGGAGAGACGCTCGGACGAATACTCGCTTGGTTACGAAATAGGATGAAATATAAATGCTCGCCAATTAGGACTGCCTATCCCCGCTCAACGATGTAGTTAGACAGCTAGTTGGAGTAGGCGATTAGAGGTCGAGAGATCATGATCATTAAATCAACCCTGTAAATCAGTAATTTGATAACCGTATTTAATTAATTACATGAGATGCGATACATGAAACCTTAAGCATGCTGCAGCCCTGGAATTGCCCAAAGTATTGTAAGTTCATCTTTTTCTTTAATTATTGCATTCTTTTATTTCTTTTGATACTCGTAAATAAATAATTAGACTAGTATAATTTAGTAAATAGTTAATTGACAAGTCCCTGTGGGTTGGATAATCCAGCTCTTTTTGAGCCACTATATTACTTGTGTGACCACGTACACTTGCGTGTGCATTTGGGAGAAACAAGTTTTTGGCGCCGTTGCCGGGGACGTAGAAATTAACTATTCTTCTAGGTTATACTTCTTATTTTTATTTATTTAAAATTTTCTTTTTTTGTTTTATTAATTAGCTTCTTTTTTTCTGAACAATAATTTTTTTCCCTTTGAATAATTTGGTACTCTTATTGATATTGCTTATTGGGATAAACCATGGTTGGGTGAGGAGTATTCCTATAAGTATCCTTGTAATTATTGTAATGGACCCCACTTGGATATCGAGTGTCCTATTTGTCATATATGTGGTGGTCAATTTGGTCATTGGAATGGTTGTCCTAACTCTTATTCCCCTCCCCCTCCCCCTTATTATGATTCTTCTGTTATCTGTGATGTTGACAGGGGTGATGAAGTGGGGAATGCCCAAAGAGGTGGAGGTACGCAGAATTATGGGAACACGTATAACTCAAGTTGGAGGAACCACCCCAACTTCTCATGGGGTGGAAATCAGAATCAACACCAAAATCAGGCTCAAGGGCAGAACCAATACAGACCACAAGGTAATGGACAACAATTTCAACAGCCAAATAATCAAGGTGCGAAGCAAGTGGGCATGACTAAGGAGGAGCTGTTCCAAAAGCTAAGTACAGAAATCAACAACAAAAATGAAGAACACTATAGGAAGTTGGGAGAAGAGTTGAGAAGCACCCAGTTAGCGCAGAAAAATATGGAAAGGCGGTTCGCACAATTGGCTAATGCAGTCAATGTGCCTTCTCCTGGAGGTCTTCCGGGTGACACGGATCCTAACCCAAGGCAACTGAATGCGGTGAGCACAAGGAGTGGATTACAACTAGAAGAACTAGCTCCAAAGAAGAGAAGTTTTGAGGCGGTGAGAGAAGAAAAGAAACCCGAAAAAGTGGTTCAAGATGTGAATGTTGAGAGGATTGTTCCTCAAATAAAACCACCTCCTCCGTTTCCTCAAAAGTTCAAAAAGCAGAACGAGGACGAATGCTTCGTTAAGTTTTTGTCTCTCCTTAAACAAGTTCACATTAATCTCCCTTTGGTTGATATTTTGCACGGATTTCCTAAGTACGCCAAGTATGTGAAGGAGATAGTGGAGCAAAAAGAGGAATTTCAACCATTCAACTATACCTTATTCCTTAATGTCAATGATGAGAAAGAGTACAAAAGTGAGAATGTTGTAAATAATGTTTCTTTGGAGTTGAGGCATTTTGGATCTCATTCAAAACACTTGACTATAGATGAGGAACAAGGCCCCGACATCCTAAAGTTTTCTAATCCACATAGACAAAACGACATTCCTCACATAAGGGCCAAGAAGTGCAAGATGCGACATTTATTACTTGGTTCTTTTATCTTTATACCACCGCCCCTAGAGAGGAGCAGAAAAATTGATGGAAAGTTAGGGGTACAATTCATAAGTTCAAAGTGGAAAGAAAAGTGGTGAACTTAATTAGGTCATGCCGCGACGTTAAATTAGGCGCTTATTGGGAGGCAACCCAATTGGTAGTGTAGATTTTTTATTTTATTTTTTTATAGTGTCATATTTTTTTCTTCTTTTCTTTTGGTCTTGTTTTTGCAGATTAGGGGAAGTCTGAGTACCCAAGAATATGGAGCTAAGGAGCACGTTTGAGCTTAAGGGTGGGGTGACGACCCTTGATGAAAATTAAGAGAACATGCTACTAGCTAGGCCTAGAGGCTTGAGGGAGTTTTCCTAACCCTTGTTTTAAATTTTATTTGATGCTTTGGAGACATAACATCTTTTTAAGTGTGGGGTGGAGGAATGAATTCCTAGTTTTTACTACTTTATCGAGTCTTTTTGTATTTTTAGGTGGGTTCCTCGGCTTTTGTTTTCGGTACTTTTCCTGAGGATAGTCCCTTTGAACCGATAGGGAGTAAATTTTTTACTTTTTATTTTAATTTTTTAGAGAAAAGAAAATACCCTTTTGAGTTGTGTGATACTTGCTATATAGGCCTAATTTTAAGTAGTACGTTCTTGTGAATGCTTGATTGCTAATGAAATTGCAGACTCTTTGACACTTAGGCTAATGGTTGTGACTTTGTATATAACTTATTTTATTTTGTAGTTTGTTATGACCTTGTCTCTCTTAGAAGTAGAATTGATCCATCTTGATTGATACTTGTGCCATGTGTGGTGAGAATTTGTTTATTCCATGTTTTGCATCTTAGTCTAGAACTTGCCCTGCATGTTATTGAAGCGAAATAAAAAGTGTTGCTCAGTTTAGGAGATGATAATAGGCTTTTTTTTTATTTGTCTTGTAAATTTTAGCCTTTTCAGATATTATATCACTAGTTAGCCCTTTTGAGCCTGTAGCCTTTTGTTGGTAGCCATATTTTGCCCTTAACTATTTTGTTGAATCCCTAGTTTTTGAACCTTGCTTCCTTGAGTAATGTAGCATAGACTGATTAAAATTGTTATATCTGGAAAAAGAAAAGGGATGGTTGAGTGAAAAAAGGTAATCAATGATAGCTACAAAGTGATGAAAAAGCCCTCTTTGAAAGAATGTGACATGAAAAAAAGAAAAGGGAGAAGAAAAAAAATATCGTTGAGAAAATAAAACAAAGAAAAAAAAATTGTGAAAGAAAAAAATGATTGAATCATTCTTGAGATGATGAGAATTATTTGTGAAATAATTGTTGAAGAGAGGGCTAAAAATAAAGAGAAGAAAATAATGGATGATGAAGTCTAAAAATACAAAGTGCTTAGGGAAGTGTGAGTCACTATTATATAATTTTCCTACATGTCCCTTAGCCTACATTATAACCCGTTAAAGTCCTATTTGATTCTTGTCGAGCATGCTTAATTAGTGGAGATGTACATAATGGGCAAGCATATGGTTTTTTGAGCATAAATGTGAATTTTATTGGTGAGTGTGAGATTTGATCTTTGATGTGAAGTCCTTAATTTATATTCAATCTTTTGAATTGAGTGTGTGGACTATTTCTTCTTGTGAGGGCACTTGTTTCATGATAGATAGGTGATGTTATTAACTTTCTTTGATGAGAGTAGGTGATCAAGCTTAAATTTGGTGAGTTCAGAGTCTTTCCTTGAGGTTAGGAGGTTAGAGGTTTGTTGTTTATTTGGATGTCTTTCATAATGAGCGGGAATTTCAAATTTCAATATGCCCTAATTGTTTGTATTAACTAGAGTACGAATTTCTTAATCACTTCTATAACACAAGGCACACTATGAGCATGGTAAAACTCATGCATACTCTCCACAGGAACGATGAACCGGTTATAGACTTCATAAATGAATGGAGAAATGTGAGCCTAAATTGCTAAGATCGACTTAGTGAAGCTTATGCAATAGAAATGTGTGTCCAATGAATGCACTGGAAGCTTCTTTATATCTTAAAAGGAATAAAGACAAAGTCTTTCAAAGATCTAGATACTCGCGCTCATGATATGGAGCTGAACATGTCTTTTGCTAGAAACGATGTGATGTTTATCCACGATCCTCGCAAAGGGAAGGACTAGTAGGAATCCAAGAGATGGAGAAAATTTGTGCTCATAAATGACACCAAAGAATTCATGAATGTCAATATATCGATTGTGAAGTTTACTTGAAGGAAAGAAAGAAGCAAAGTGTGAAGATGGCTTTTCAAGAGCGTCCGAACCGAAATTTGACCTTGAGGAAGATACATGATTTGAGGCCAAAAATATATTTTCTTATCATTAATTGCCTCATATTTATTATTTATATTTGTCCTTTTTTAGCATGAATTTTATGGATTGTGCTAAATAGTGTATTTTATTTGTAGGATTAAATTGGTGTGAAGTTGAAGAAGTTTGGAGCTAAAACAAATTAAAAATGGAAGATTCTAGAAGGAAAATCAAGCAGGCAGCTTAATGGATTAAACTGAATATTATATTATAATTATACATATACATATTCCAATAGTGTGTGCAAATTAAGGGACGTGCCAGAGGTGCCACGTGGCAGAAGGGAAGGCAACAAGAGTTTGAGGCGGTGCACTTCACGTAGGAATCCAATTCCGTTTCGGTTTTGGGTTCCTAATTTGTTTTGGACTCAGTTATTTTATTCAGGGTTTTGTACATCTATAAATAGTCCATAGAAATAATTATTGGAGAACACTTTTTAAGGAGGAGACTTGGTAAGAAAAAGTTGTCAATACTTTTTAGGGTTCTTTTCTTCTTCTTTTTCTTAGATATTAGTAGCTAAAAACTCTTGTTCTGGGACTGCGGCTATGGGTAATTGTTGAACATCGATTGTTTTGAATTAATTATTGGTTATCGCTTAAATTACTTTTGTGTTCTTGTTTTAGTATTTCATGCTAGGCCACCATAGAAATAAATCTATTGTCTATTCTTGGACTCGAGAGATGAAGAGGTAGACAGACCAGAGAATGCAAAGAGCTTGTTCTAACTTTGTTTAGATTCGTGTTCAGGAGAGACGCTCGGACGAATACTCGCTTGGTTACGAAATAGGATGAAATATAAATGCTCGCCAATTAGGACTGCCTATCCCCGCTCAACGATGTAGGTAGACAGCTAGTTGGAGTAGGCGATTAGAGGTCGAGAGATCATGATCATAAAATCAACCCTGTAAATCAGTAATTTGATAACCGTATTTAATTCATTACATGAGATGCGATACATGAAACCTTAAGCATGCTGCAGCCCTGGAATTGCCCAAAGTAGTGTAAGTTCATCTTTTTCTTTAATTATTGCATTCTTTTATTTCTTTTGATACTCTTAAATAAATAATTAGACTAGTATAATTTAGTAAATAGTTAATTGACAAGTCCCTGTGGGTTCGATAATCCGGCTCTTTTTGAGCCACTATATTACTTGCGTGACCATGTACACTTGCGTGTGCATTTGGGAGCAATAATACAAGAAAGGGAATACATATTCCTAGATTCTAACGTTTCTAAAACTTTTTATGAATTGCTTGAGCTAAAGCTAATTAAGTTTTTAGAGATGAAGCGACCTGATGAAGATGTAAAAACTAATGACCCAAACTATTGCAAGTATCATAGACTTGTGCGTCACACTCTTGAGAAATATTTTTTCTTCAAGGATAGAGTTATGAGATTGATTAGCGAAAAGAAGATTTCCCTTGATGATGAGAAGGCAACTCCTAACCAAATCTCTATCACGTTTGGCTCACTTGATCCAGTCAAAATATGTATCTCTAAAGATTATGAAGAAGAGCTGTCAAAGCAAGACAAATCCCAAGTTGATGGAGACAGTGATGAAGGTTGGATTCTTGTGACTAGGCGAAGACGTAGCAAGACAAGTTAATGAAAAGAATCATCCAAGCAACCAATCAGAAGGAGGATGGTGAGGAGACCAAAGAAGCATGAATCTATCAAGTACTCAAAAAGGGCAAAGGTAGAAGTGCATCACCACTAAAAACCTCGATGTCTGTGACTTTAGGGAAATTCTTAACAGGTTGGTTCCACACAAAGTATTCTAAAGACAACATCGAGGTATCATTTTTCAATGCTAACAAAGAAGAAACAATGAATGAAATCTCACCAAAGGTGACTCCTACTGACAAAGAAGAAGCAGTGGGTGAGATCTCATCAATGGCATCTCCTTCACCTTATGAAAAGCATGTTGAACCCTCTTTTCAAGAAGTACATGCATGTGATACAAAAGTCACATTTATAGGTGATAATCTTCTATTTGGCGCAATACTACACAATCGTCCTTTGTATATGGTGGGTCATGGATAGAGAAGAAAATAAAAATAATCTTGATAGATGAAGGATCTGGAGTCAACATTCCACCTATCCACACATTTCCAAAGTTGGTATCATGATTGAAGAACTTAGTGAAAGTTGTTTGGCAATACAATAATTCAATCAAGGGGACAGAGGTCAATAGGTTCTATCAAGTTGGAAATCCACATGGAAGATTTATGATCAAATGCATGGATGCATCTGATCAATGCAAAGACTTCATACAATATATTTCTTAGTAGGCCTTGGGTACACGAGAATTAAATTGTCTCATCTTCTTGAAATCAATGTTTGAAGTATATTGATGGCGGAATTGAAAGAAAAATAGTTATGGATTATAATCCTTTCAGTGAAGTTGAGTCACACTTCGACGATGAAAAATTCTATCTGAAGAGTTATTTGCGAAGGAGGCAAAACTTGATAACGTCAAATCAATCAAATATGATAAGCTTTCAAGCAAAAGAGCTGATATGGCTATCAAAAAAGTAAAAATTGACATTAAAAACCTTGTTTCATTCTGAATGAAGGAAAAATCATGCCCTCAGAAAAGAAGTTGGCTTATGTACTCTACTATGTTCCAAAGTTGAAGAAAAAGGAAGATAAATCATCTGACACCCAAGGAAATGTACTAGGAGTACTAACTTTTTCTATCAAATGGATTGTGTTGTTCATAATGGTTCAGAATCTTCCTCTATGTCGGATGTGAAAGCAAAGCAAAGTCTTGATCCAATTTTTATTGAATTAAAGGAAGCGGTGCTTAAAACGTTCGTTGAGGCTTTCTCCCAAAGGGGAGATGGTGTACTTTGATATCAAGGTCGTTTGTGTGTTAAGAATATTTATAACACCCCAGTTTTTGGAAAAGAAGGAAAAATGCAGTTTTAAAATTTTTCTGGTGCCAGTGACGACGAGGGCCATCTACGGACCGTAGGTGGAGTGACGGGCCGTAGATGGGAACCGCCGATGGCCCTGCCAACTTTATGAATTTTGAGTTTCTGAACCTTGACCTACGGAATAGCAGGACGGTTCGTAGTTCAGTTGACGGGCCGTAGATGGGTTCCGTAGATGCCTTCCAGACTTAGCTAAATTTTCAGTCCAAACGAACTTTCTGAATCGATTGACGGAAGAGCTGGACTGTCCGTCAGTGGATGTACGGACCGTAGGTCCTGTCCGTCGATTGGCCCCGATAGTTTTATTTAAGGGATTTTTGGACTTTTTCCCTAAATGTTTATTCCTTATTCTAGAAGATTTTTCCCCTTAACATTGGCCCTATTTATATTTTCTAAGCCCTAATCCCTTCATTTTTCCAACTCTCATCTCCCAAAATATTCTTCTCTCTAGAAGAACAAGAAGGAGAAGAAGAGATATAGGGTTCTCATCAAGGTCATCAATCCCCCTTTTATTTCAAGGCTTTGGCATTGAGGTATGATAGTATTTACCATTTGGAGTCTTTCCTCCAATGGGTCCTCTTTTCCTTAAGGTTTTCAAGGTATAGTCTTGCCCAATAGAGCTAGGGTTTGACAAATTCTTATGGGTTCTTCATTATGCTTTCCATTGTTGATGTTATGGTTGATAGTGCACGATCTAGCGTGGTAAAGTAAGCTAGTGCACAATTTAGCGTGGTTTACATGCAACTGGATGAATCCCATGAGCTTATGCTAAGTATCCCCCAATTTTATGATTATGCTTATGATTGTGGGTTGATTGAGAAAAGATGAATTGCATGAACTCTTTGTGAATTGAGTTAAGGATTATGATTATCAAGCTATGAATTCCATGTAAGACTATGAATGATGAAAAGAGGATATTTTATGAAAAGATGCACAATGAACCAAAATCTATGATTTTCCTCTATTATGTGGGTTTACTCAATTATGACTAAATTGCCTTGATTTATGGCTTTCTTAGTATTAGCTTGCATTGAATTGCATGTTTTGAGGTGAAGCTTATGAGCCCATGATTTATTAGTTAAGAGCATGATGAGCTATGTAAATATGAAACTTATGAACTCATGTATGTTTATGAAGAAAAAGCATGATAGAATCATGAGGAAAGAGGTTTATAGAATCAAGCATGTTTTATATGAAATTATGATATGTTAGTGCAAATGTTGAGTTGTGAAAGTGTCTCTCATGTAATGCTCAACCTATGAATGTGAAAGGTTTTCTCACACGTAATGATTCATAACTTGTTGAAAGGTTGAGCGAAAGGTTTGCTCAACTAAGCTTGAATCCATGATTAAGGAACTATTCTACGAAGGAACAAGAGGCAATTACCCATGTTCCCTAATGTAGACAAGTGGCGATTACCCATGTCTAATAATAATGAAATCATGACTAATAGAAGAACAAGAGGCGATTACCCATGTTCTTAAGGAGCTATTATAATGAATGAAGGGACAAGAGGCGATTACCCATGTTCCCTAATGTAGATAAGCGGCGATTACCCAAGTCTACTAATAATGAGTTTATGAATATGTAGACAAGAGGCGATTACCCATGTCTACCTAAGATAAAATGAACTATGATAAATCCGTGGGAAGTATACTTAGTACCGAGTGGACAAGTGGCGATTACCCATGTCCCATAACCTATGTGCCACCATAGGGTGATGGTCTATGCTAGACACAAGCTAAGCAGTTCATGGTCTTACCTTGGCAAGTAGGACACCCCCTTTTCGGTGTGGGGCAGACACCGGATTCCATGTTCATATCTCACATGGTCTTATATGTCGGTTAAGGCTATTTCTCCACAACTAATGAACAAGTGTTCTCATGATGAAGTAAAGAAAATATAGAAGGATGATTTAGCTTGCTTTGGCTTTGAGATATGCTTTATGCTTCATGTTTTCTCATGTTTATCATGTTTTTAGCTTGGCCATTGGATGTCATGATTATATGTCATTCTAGCATGGTTTATGTGCCCTTTTGTGCATTGCTATCATGCTTGGTACTTGATTGTACTAATGCATACTTTTGCCTACATTGATTCTATTGATGTAGGGCTTGGTGGTTCTTCTCATCCCACTCGTGGCTAGTCAGTTCCAGTGATAGTGAAGACTTGGTGAGGCCTCCTATGTCCGAGGACCTAACCTTGTTACTTTTTCATGCTTTCCGTTATACTTTTGGATATTGTACTGGGCTGCGTCCCAAACCTTCATTTATATTCTATTATGTTAGATGGCTTGATACATGAGATGTAGACTTCCGCTGATGTTCTTCAACTTTGTTGTGATTTTAATCTTTTGAACTCTTTAATTTCTACTATCTTGTATGAATGTATGCTAAGTGGCTTGTATGAGGCCTTTCAGGGTCTTGTATGCCATGTCACGTCTAGGGGGTACCCTAGGTCGTGACAATGTTGATAACATAAGGGAATAGATTTTATCAAAAGCCCATAGTTCCTGATATTCGATTCACCCGGGAGCTACCAAGATGTACTGTGACTTGCGGGAGGTCTATTGGTGGAATGGGATGAAAAAGGACATTGTAGAATTTGTGGTTAAGTATCCCAATTGTCAACAAGTGAAAGCTGAGTAACAAAATCCGGGAGGTTTGTCCAAAGATATTAGTATCCCTACTTGTAAGTGGGAAGATTTGAATATGGACTTCATTGTTAATTTACCATGCACTCGACGACAACATGACTTGATTTGGGTTATTGTGGATCGTATGATGAAATCAGCTTATTTCAATCCCGTCAAGGTTTCTTATTCGGTGGAAGACTATGCTAAGTTGTACCTAAGGGATATGGTTAGGCTGCATGAAATGCCCCTATCTATCATATCCGATCATTGTACCCTATTCACTTCCCAATGTTGGAAATCTTTCCAAAAGGGCCTTGGTACTTGTGTTAAGCTTAGTACAACCTTTCATCCTCAAACCGATGGACAAGCGGAGCGTAATATCAAAACTTTGGAAGATATGTTGAGAGTTTGTGTGATTAACTTCAAGGGTAATTGGGATGATCATTAGCCTTTGATTGAATTTGCTTATAATAATACCTATCATTCCAGTATTTGTATGGCTCCATTTGAGGCTCTTTATGGTAGGAGCTGTAGATCTCCTATAGGTTGGTTTGAAGTTAGCGAAGTCGCTTTTCTAAGTCCCGAATTGGTTCATGAGGCTATGGAGAATGTTTGGCTTGTTAGAGAGAGGTTGAAAACAGCTAAAAGTCGACAAAAGTCATATGCTGATGTTAGAAGGAGAGATCTAGAATTTGATGTTAATGATTGAGCTTACTTGAAAATCTCACCCATGAAAGGTGTAATGATGTTTTGAAAGAAAGGAAGCTTAGTCCCCGTTATGTAGGCCCATAACAGATTTTGAGACAAATAAGTAAGGTTGCTTAAGAACTTGATTTGCCTAATGATTTAGCTTCGAATCATCCAGTTTTCCATGTCTCCTTATTGAAGAAATGTGTTGGTGATCCAGCATCCTAGTGTCATTGGAGAGTCTTGGTATAAAAAAGAGTCATTCTTACGAAGAGGTTCCGGTAGAGATTTTATACCGGCAAGTTTAGAAGTTGAGTAATCAAGAATTTGCTTCCGTTAATCTTCTTTGGAGGAATCAGTTAGTTGAGGGTTCTACTTGGGAGGTCGAGGCCGAAATGATGTCCCGCTATCCTTATCTTATTCCCTCCGCCCCTACTCTAGCTTGAGGTATTTAGTTCCTCATGGTTCACTCTTTTGGTCTCATGTGTCTTAGATATTCCCATGATTCCTCATTTATGCATGTTCATGAAAAAGCTTAATTCTTTAGAAAATGAGTTAACTTGATTGATTTCTTCATATTACGTGCATTGAGCATGAGTTGACTATAGACTTGATGAAATGATGTTTTGAACATGCTTTAGCTAGGAGTTGATATTTCCTCAACGGATATGTGCATTTATTTGTTTGCATTCATGTTGGGTTGTTAGATTTAGTTCCTATCCTTCTTATGATGTCCTGATTCTCATTCGAGGATGAATGTTCCCAAGAGGGAGATATTGTAACACCTCGGATTAGAAAAGGAGGAAAATTTCTAGTTTTTCAGGTCTGGTGCCAGCACTGACGGAAGACACCTACGGACCGTAGGTTTACTTATGAGTTGTAGGTGGGAACTGTATATGTTAGGATAAGTATTTTCAAAAGTCAAGTTTCAGGATCCTTTCTACAACTCAACAAAACGGTCCGTCATTTTTTATACGGACCGTAGATAGGCCTCGTAGGTCTCTCCAGACTTAGTGAAAATTTTAAGGCCTTAAGTTGGGATCTACGGTTGTATGTACGGTCCGTCAATGGACCTACTAATTGATTGACTTATGTTTTTTTATGCATGAATTGAGTTATTTCAATGATTTTGAGATGAAACTATGTGAGCCCATGCTTGAATTATTATTTCTAAGCTATAATTCTATGATGAAGTTTATGAATGATCAAAGGAAGAGTTTTATGAAGTTATGCATGTTCAATTATGAAATTGTGATGATTTAAGATTTGCTTTGAGAGTGAAGCATAAATGTTGTTGTTACATTATTTGGAAAAGGATTTTCTCACATGAAGGATTCATAAGGGTTGAAAGGTTTTCTCAACCAAAACTTTGAATCAAGAATAAGGAGCTACTCTAATGACAAAATAAGTTAAGACTTATGAATAATCCATGGGAAGTATGCTTAGCACCGAGTGAATATTGAGATGGAAGCTCTCTCGTTAGTAGAGGCTGGTTTTCTAGTTCCAATCTCATTATCCCTAACTATGTGCCACCATAGGGTTGACTTAGATAGACATTAGCTTGTGGATCCATCTAAGCTAGAAGTTATGGTTCTTACCTTGGTAAGTAAGGGCACCTCTTTTCGGTGTGGGTAGACACCAGATTCCTTGTTATAGCTCACATGGTCTATGTCGGTAAAGGCTCACTTCCCACAATAATGAACTAAAGTTTCTTTTAAAGGGTGTTTTCAAATTGGCTTTAAAGATGTTTAACTTGCATTGGCAATGGGTATGATTTACATTTTCTAACATGTTATTTATAGTAAAGCTTGGTCATTGCATATCATGTAGATGTCCCCTTTAGCATGATTTTATAACTTTGTGCATTGCTATCATACTTGATACATTCCATGTACTAACACATACTTTTAGCCTATATTGTCTCATAATGTAGGGCTTAGTGATCCTTCTCCTTCCGCACGTGGCTAGTGAGTACTTAAAGATTTTAAAGACTTGTTGAGTCCTCACACTTTGAGGACAATGCCACGTTTATCTTTCATGTCACTTTACTTTTGAAATTTTATGGGTCTCGTCCCAAATTTCCTTCTATTCATCTATTCGATGGCTTTGAGACTATGATTAGACTTCCGCACATTTGTCAACTCTTAAAGATTTGAAATTTGTCTTTTGAACTCTTATCAACTATTATCTTGTATGATTTATGCTAAGTGGTTGTATGGTACCTTTCGGGGTCTTATACGCCATGTCACGTCTAAGGGGCAATTTAGGTCGTGACTGCTCTGCCAACTCATTATGGAGGTCATCGTAAAGTGTTTTCAAAACAATCGACTGAGCTTCATAAGAGGACAATACCCATTGGCTAACATACACAAAAAACAAAGAAAGTGGTCTAATTCTTATAAATTGGCCGCTTAATGACAAAATATGTCGTAAAAAAGGTGAGACTCTTTTGCATGCTCCCCCACCTCATTTCAGACGTCCTCATAAATATTTTTTTAGAACAATCAACCGAGCTCCATAAGAAGACAATATCTATGTGTTAACACACACGAAAAACTTAGAAAGTCGTCTAATTCCTATATATTGGCTCCAAAATGGAAAAATATGTCGTAAAAATTGGTGAGACTCTACGAAATGATCTCCCAACTCATTATGGAGTTCCTCATAAGGGTGTTTTTGAACAATCAACGGAGTGCTATAAGGCAACAATACACATGGGCTAACACACACAGAAAACTAAGAAAGTGACCAAATTCCTATATATTGTCCGATAAATGGAAAAATATGTTGTAAAAATGGTAAGACTCCATTACATGCTCCCCAACACATTATGGAGGCCGTCATAAAGTATTTAAAAACAATCGATCGAGTTCCATAAGGCAACAATACCCCTGGGCTAACATACATGAAAAATTAAAAATGTGGCCTAATTCATATAATTGGACCCTAAATTGCAAAATATGTTGTCAAAAATGATGAGACTCTATGACATGCTCCCCCAACTTATTACTTAGGTCCTCATATTGGTTTTCAAAACGATAGACCCAATGCCATTAGGCAACATTACCTATAGGCTAAAACACACAAAAAACTAAGAAAGCTTCCTAATTCCTATAATTTTCCCCAAAATGGAAAAATATGTCCTAAAAATTGTGAGACTCCACGACGTGCTCCCCCAACTCATTATGGAGGTGCTTGTAAAATACTTTTAGAACAATCAACTGAGCGTCTTAAAGAGACAATATCTATGGGCTAACACACAAAAAACTAAAAAAATTTCCTAATTCCTATATATTGGGCCTGTTAAGAGAAAATATGGCATTAAAAATGGTGAGACACTTTGACTGGCTCCCCCAACTCATTTTTGAGGTCCTCATAAACTTTATTTGTAGCAAGACACCGAGCTCCATAAGAAAACAATAATCCTTGGGTTAACATATACAAAAAAACTAAGAAAGTCGCCTAATTCCTATATAGTGGCCCCTAAATGTAAAAATATGTCATAAATATTGGTGAGACTCTACGACATGCTCCCCCAACTTATTACGGAGGTACTCGTAATATTTTTTTAGAACAATCGACTAAGCGCCATAAGGCGACAATACCCATGGGCTTAACACACAAAAAATAAAGAAAGTGGCCTAATTCTTATAAATTTGTCCCTTAAAGGAAAAATATGTGATAAAAATGGTGAGACTCTTTGACACAGTCTCCCCAACTCATTTCTGAGGTCCTCATAAAGTTTATTTAAAATAATCAACCGAGCGCCATAAGAAGACAATATCTATGGGTTAATAGACACGAAAAACTAAGAAAGTCGCCTAATTCTAATATATTGGCCCCTAAATAAAATATATGTCATAAAAAATGGTGAGACTCTACAACATGCACCCCCAACTCATACGGAGGTCCTCCTAATGTTTTTTAGAACAATCAGCCGAGCGCCAAAAGGCAACAACACCCATGGGCTAACACACACGAAAAACTTTAAAAAGTGACCTAATTCCTATATATTGGCCCCTAAATGGAAAAAATATGTCATAAAAATGGTGAGACTCCATGAAATGCTCCCCTAACTCATTATGGAGGTTATCTTAACGTATTTTCAAAACAATTAACCAAGCGCAATAAGGTGACAATACCCATGGGCTAACACACATGAAAAAGTAAGAATGTGGCCTTATTCCTATAAGTTTGCCCCTAAATTGTAAAATATGTTGTAAAAAATAGTGAGACTCTATGACATGCTGCCCCAACTTATTACGTAGGTCCTCATAAAGGGTTTTTAGAACAATCAACCCAGCGCCATAAGGTGACAATACCTATGGGCTAACACAAGAAAAACTAAAAAAGTTTCCTAATTACTATAATTTTGCCTCTAAATGGAAAAATGTGTCTTAAAAATTATGAGACTCCACGACATCCTCCCACAACTCATTTTGGAGGTCCTCATAATGTATTTTCAAAAAAATCGACTTAGCGGCTTAAGGCAACAATATCCATGGGCTAACACAAATGGAAAACTAAGAAAGTCTCCTAATTCCTATAAATTGGCCCCTTAATGAAAAAATAAGTCGTAAAAAATAGTGAAACTCTAAAACATGCTCTCCAACTAATTATACAGGTCCTCATAAAATTTTGTCAGAACAATCATTCGAGCACCATAAGACAATGATACCCTTGGGCTAACACACATGGAAAATTAAGAATGTCACCTAATTTCTACAAATTGGCCCCTAAATAGCTAAATATGTCATAAAAAAGGTGAAAATCGACGACATGCTCCCCAAACTCAATATCGAGGTCCTCATAATGTTTATTGTAGAACAATCGACCGAGCGCCATGAGGCGACAATACCCATGAGCTAACATATAGAAAAAAAATACAGTGGCATAATTCTTATAATTTGGTCCCTAAATAGCAAAATGTGACGTAAAAAATGGTGAGACTCTTTGAAATGCTCCCCTAACTAATTTCAGAGGCCCTCATAAATTATTTTTAGAACAATCAACCGAGCGCCATAAGATGACAATATACATAGGTTATCACAAAAGAAAAACTAAGAAAGTCGCCCAATTCCTATATATTGGCCTCTAAATGGCAAAATATGTCAAAAGAATTGGTGAGACTATATGACATGCTCCCCTAACTCATTAGCAAGGTCCTCGTAATGTTTTTCGTAGTACAATCGACCAAGAGCCATAAGGCGACAATACCCATGGGCTAACACACACAAAAATCAAGGAAAGTGGTCTAATTCTTATAAATTGGCCCATAAAATTCCAAAATATGTAGCAAACAATGGTGTGACTCTTTGACCTCCTCCTCCAATTCATTTCTGAGATCCTCATAAAGATTATTTAGAACAATGGACCGAGCGCCATAAGAAGACAATATCATTGGGTTAACACACACAAAATACTAAGAAAGTCACCAAATTTCTATATATAGGCCCCTAAATGACAAAATATATCATAAAAATTGGTGAGATTCTACGACATTTCCCCCAACTAATTATGGAGGTCCTCATAAAGTTCTTTCTGAACAATCGACTGAGCGTCATAAGACGATAATACCCATGGGCTAACAAACACAAAAAACAAAGTAAGTGGCCTAATTCTTATAAAGTGGCCCCTAAATGGCAAAATATGTAGTAAACAATGGTGAGACTCTTTCACATGCTCCCCAAACTCATTTAGGAGGTCATCATAAATTATTTTAAGAACAATCAACCGAGGTCCAAAAGAAGACAATATCCATGGGTTAACACACACAAGAAACTAAGAAAGTTACTTAATTCCTATAAATTGGCCCTTAAATGGACAAATATTTCGTAAAAATTGGTGAGACTCAACGACATGCTCCCCCAACTCATTACGGAAGTCCTCATAAAGTTGTTTAGAAGAATTTACCGAGCATCGTAAGGTGACAATACCCATGGGCTAACACACACTAAAAACTAAGAAAATGACCTAATTCTTATATATTGGCCACTAAATGGAAAAATATGTCATAAAGTGGTGAGACTCTATGACATGCTCCCCCAACTCATTAGGGAGTTCGTTGTAAAGTATTTTCAGAATAATAGACTGAGTGCCATAAGAAGAAAACACACATAGGCTAACACACACGAAAAACTAAGAATGTGGCCTAATACCTTTAAATTGGCCCCTAAATTGCAAAATATATTGTAAAAATGGTGAGACTCTCTGAAATGCTCCCCTTACTTATTACGTAGGTCTCCATATTGATTTTAAAAAAAAATCTACCTAGCGCCATTAGGAAACAATACATATGGGCTAATACACAAGGAAAACTAAGAAAGTTGCCTAATTCGTATAAATATGCACCTAAATAGAATAATATGTCATAAAAATTGTGAAAATCTAAGACATCCTCCCCAAAATCATTACTGATGTCCTTTTAATGTTTTTTGTTGAACAATCGATCGAGCGACATAAGGTGACAATACTGATGGGCTAACACACACAAAAAACAATGAAAGTGGCCAAATTCTTATAAGTTGGCTCCTAAATGGCAAAATATGATGTAATAAATGGCGAGACTCTTTGACATGTTGCCCCGACTTATTACGGAGGTCCTCATATCCATTTTTTTGAACAATCAACCGAGGACCCTAAGAAGACAATATCCATGGGTTATCACACAATAAAAACTAAGAATGTTGCCCAATTCCTATTTATTGGCCCCTAAATGGGAAAATATGTCATAAAAATTGGTGAGACTCTACGACATGCTCCCCTAATCCTTTATCTAAGCCGTCGTAAAGTTTTTTGTAGATCAATCAACAAAGTGTCATAAGACGACAATACCCAGGGGCTTACACACACAAAAATCAAAGAAAGTGGCCTAATTCTTATAAATTCGCCCCTTAATGGCAAAATATGTGGTAAAAAATGGTGAGAATCTTTGACCTGCTCCCCCAACTCATTTCTGAGGTCCTCATAAAGCTTTTTTAGAACAATGGACCGAGCGCCATAAGAAGACAATATCCTTGGGTTAACACACACGAAAAACTAAGAAAGTCACCTAATTCCTATATATAGGCCCTTAAATGAAAAAATACGTCGTAAAAATTGGTGAGATTCTACGACATGTTCCCCTAAATAATTACGGAGATCCTCATAAAGTTTTTTTGGAAAAATTGACCGAGCGCCATAAGGAGACAATACCCATGGGCTAACACACACAAAAAACAAAGTAAGTGGCCTAATTCTTATAAAGTTGCCTCTAAATGGAAAAATATGTAGTAAACAATGGTGAGACTCCTTCATATGCTCCCCCAACTCATTTCGGAGGTCATCATAAAGGTTTTTTAAACAATCAACCAAGCTCCAAAAGAACAAAATATCCATGGGTTAACACACACGAAAAACTAAGAAAGTTGCTTAATTTCTATATATTGGCCCCTAAATGGACAAATATGTCGTAACAATTGGTGGGAATCAAGGACATGCTCCACCAACTCATTATAGAGGTCCTCATAAACCTTTTTAGAAGTATTGACCGAGCACCATAAGGTGAAAATACCCATGAGCTAACACACACGAAAAACTAAGAAAATGACCTAATTCCTATACATTGGCCCCTAAATGGAAAAATATGTCATAAAAATTGTGAGACTCAATGACATGCATCCCCAACTCATTAGGGAGGTTGTCGTAAAGTATTTTTAGAACAATTGACCGAGCGCCCTAAGAAGACAATACACATTGGCTAGCACACACGAAAAATTAAGAATGTGGCCTAATTCCTTTAAATTGTCCCCTAAATTACAAAATATATTGTAAAAAATGGTGAGACTCTCTGAAATGCTCCCCTAACTTATTACATAGGTCACCATAAAGGTTTTTCAGAACAATCTACCCAACTCCAATAGGCAACAATACCTATGGGCTAACACATAAGAAAAACTAAGAAAGTTGCCTAATTCGTATAAATTTGCCCCTAAATAAAAAAATATGTTATAAAAATTGTGAAAATCTACGACATTCTCCCCCAACTCATTACTGAAGTCCTTGTAATGTTTTTTGTAGAACAATCGATCGAGCGACATAAGGTGACAATACCCATGGGCTAACACATAAAAAAAACAAAGAAAGTGGCCTAATTCTTATCAATTGGCCCCTAAATAGTAAAATATGTCGTAAAAACTTATGAGACTCTTTGACCTGCTCTCCCAACTCATTTCGGAGGTTGTCATACATGGTTTTTAGAACAATCGACCAAGCACCATAAGAAGACAATATCCATGAGTTAACGCACACGAAAAACTAAGAAAGACGTCTAATTCCTATATATTGGCCCCTAAATGATAAAATATGTCGTAAATATTGTTGAGACTCATGTTCCCCCAACTCATTATAGAGGTCCTCGTAAAGTTTTTTCAAAATAATCAACCAAGCGCCATTGATGTGTCGTGAACTTATAGAACATTCGACGCCCAATACAAAGGATTAGTGCAAGAAATCAAACATGTTATGTAGATATGATGTTTCTTGTGTTTAATGTGCAGGAAAAGTGTTTAAAAAGTAGTTGGAAGATAAAGCTGGAAATTGGAATAAAAGCAACTAAAAACGGGAGGCTAAATGACTCTTGTACCTACGAACGGTCTGTGAACCTGGTCGTGGAGTTGGCCTAGAAGAAGAAAATGTCAAGTGTAACTGAACAAAACCTTGTATGATCCGTGGTAACTGAAACGACGTGTATTGAGGATCATGAGAAGTTGAGGTAGAAGTTATGATGGGGTAATTAAAGCATCCATAGAAGAAAGTTTCACGGCAGAAACACTAGTTACGGTAATTATGAACTTTGATGAGGTTTTCAGAGTAGATTATGTGGAGACTTTAACTGTGTTACAAGGCATGAGATCACATCTATATTCTCCTATGAAGTTAGAACTGGATCTGAAAAACAGGCCAACCCCTTCAGCAAAGCCTTCCATTGAGGAGCCACCTGTGATTGAATTGAAGCAACTGCCTAGCCATCTAAGGTATGTGTTTTCTTGGTGAAATAACACATTCCCAGTTTGTGTGGCTGCAGAATTGAGTTCTGAGCAAGTACAAGCATTGGTGAAACTACTTAAGAGATTCAAAAAGGCAATTGATTGGACCATTGATGATATAATTGGTATAACTTCTTATATTTGCACTCATAAAATCCAGTTCGAAGAGGACTACAACCAGAGTATAAAGCACCAAAGGAGGTTGAACCCACCTATGCAAGAGGTGGTAAAGAAAGAGATCATCAAGTGGTTAGATGCAAGTGTGGTGTATCTCATTTCTAATAGTCATGGGGTTAGCCCAGTGTAATGTGGACCCAAAAAGGCGGAATGACAGTGGTGGAAAATGCTAAAAGGGATTTGATCCCACAAAGGCTGGTCACAGGGTGGCGAGTCTGTGTGGACTACCGAAAGGTGAACAAATGGACTTTGAAAGACAATTTTCCAATGCCTTTCATGGACCAGATGTTAGATAGGTTTGCAGGGAAGCATAGGTACTTTTTCTTAGATGGGTACTCTCAGTACAACCATATTTCGATTGCGCTTGAAGATCCGGAGAAAACTACTTTTACATGTCCATATGGTACCTTCGCGTTCAAACGCATGCCATTTGGATTATGTAATGCCCCTGCTACTTTCCAGCGGTGTATGATGTTCCTTTTTTTTGACATGGTAGAAGACACCTTGGAGGTAATTATGGATTGTTTACATCCCTAATTTAACCAAATAAGGTGAAACATCGTGGTAACTTCAAAAATAATCAATTAATTCAATTTTAAAAGAATTTTAAGGGATTTGCCATCTAATTTTAGGAAAACTAGGAAACCAATTAAACGATGTACAAAAATAGATAATCTATGAAACCATTAGTATCTAGGTAAGGGGTTCAAGTGATTTCGAAAGGAAGTTATTACGCATCCTTCAAAATCTACAACGGTGGTTCCAGACTGAATTCATTTTTTCAAATTGAGGAGGAGATATAAAAATATACAAGTATAATAAGCATGCGATATACACTAGTAATAAAGTAAAACAATAATATAACAAACGATCTAAGTTTGTGTCACGACCTAAAGTACCCCCTAGACGTGACATGTCGTATAAGACCCCAAAAGGCCCCATACAAGCCACTTAGCATACATCATACAAGATAATAGTAGTTAAGAGTTCAAAGGACAATTGTAGATCATAAGAGTTGACAAAAGTAGCAGATGTTTAACATAGTCGCAAAGCCATCTAATACATCAATAGAATGAAATTTTGAACGTAACCCATACAAGATAAAAGTAAAATAACATAAAACTATAAACATGGCATTGTCCTCGAAGTATGAGGACTCACCAAGTCTTCTAAATCACAAGTACAACAAACTAGTCATGAATGGAGGGAGAAAAGTTGTCACGCCCTATATTAGTGAAATAAAGTAGGCAAGAGTATGCGTTAGTACATAGAATGTACCAAGTATGATAACTATGCATAGAGGTTAAAAAATCATGCTAAATAGGATATATACATAAGATGCAATGACCAAGCTTAATTATAAAATAACATGATTGAAGTCATGAGTTAAAACTATGGTCAATACAAGTAAATCTTTTTAGACAAAACATACTTGAAATACCTTTAAGGAAGTAACCTTAGTTTATTATGTAGGAAATTAGCCTTAACCGACATAGACCTTTTGAGCTATAACATGGAAATGATTCTCTACCCCACACCGAAAAGGGGTGTCCTTAATTACCAAGGTAAGAACCATAATCTTCTAGCTTAAGTGGATCTACTAGCTAGTATCTATCTAAGACAATCATCCTATGGTTGCACATAGTTTATGGGACATGGGTAATCGTCGCTTGTCCACTTGGTGCTAGGCATAAGTCCCACGGAATAGTCATTAGTCTTACTTTCCTTATCATTATGAGACATGGGTAATCACCACTTGTCTTATCATCCATGGAAGAACACATCAAATACCAAATCCAAGCTAAAGTTCATTAGAATAGCTCGTTAATTCTTGATTCAACCGTATGAATCCTTTATGTCAGAAAATCCTTTCACAACACAACTACAATAAAATTGATGCTTCACTCTCAAAGCAACCTTAAATCATTTATCTCAATTTCATAAAGAACATGCAAATCTTCATAGTTTCATCTTTCATAGTTCAAAACCTCATCATAAGATCAAAGTATAGAAATCATGGATTTGACATGGGTTCGTGGGGATTAAACTTAGAAACATGCAATTAAGTCAATTCATGCATAAAAAGACTTAAATCAATCAATCATATCATAATTTGAAAGAACCCATGAGATAGAAGAAATCCCTAACTTCAATCGGAGAATTTTAACTTATAAAATTGGGGAATTTAGGAACCCTATGAAGGAAAGGTCTCCATAGGTGAAAGCCATCATATCTTAGAGTTCAAACCCACAATCAATGGAGAATTGGAGACTTGACTTGAATCCGTAGCCCTCTTCTTCAAGCCTTAGAGAGAAATATTTAGGGAAATCTTTGGAGGGATTTGGGGAAAATTTGAAGAGTTATTAGAATGGGTAGATTTTAGGGTTAGGAGACTTATATAGGGTCTAGGATTAGGACTAAACTGACTTAGATTAGGTATAAGTCAATTAGGGAATAGACCAAAAAACCCTTTAAAATAACTGCTGGACTCAGACCTACGGTCTATAGGTCGATTTACGGATCGTCCTGGTCAACCGTAGAAAGATTCAGAAACTATGATTCTTTACTTCAAATGACGGGACCTATCTACGGTTCATAGGTCCACTGACGAACCGTACATGGAAACCGTAGATCCCCAGTTAAGGCGTTAAAATTTATTTAGTTTTGGGAGAGACCCACCTACGACTCTTTCAAGGAATGACGGGCCGTCCTGGTGAATCGTCACAGAGGTTCCGAAACTTGACATTTTAAAAATATTTATCTTGCCATCTACGGTTCCCAACTATGGCCCATAAGTCAACCTACGGTGCGTAGATGGATTTCGTCTGTACTAGCACCAGTCCTAAAAAACCAGAAATTGTTCTTCTTTTGAAATCTGAGGAGTTACAATATCTCCCCTTTAGAAACATTCATCCTCGAATGGAACTCAAGACATCATAAGAAGGGTAGAAACTAGATCTAACGGCCAAACATTAATGGACATATCCGAGGAAGAAACATCAGCTCCAAGCTAAAGCATGATAAAAACATCATTTCATAAAGTCTATATGCAACTAATACTCCAATGCACGTAATCATGACGAAATCAATCAAGTTAACTCATTTTCTAAAAAATTAAGCTTTACTTGAACATGCATAAATGAGGGAATCATGGGAATATCTACAACACATGAGACCAAAAGGGTGAACCATGAGAAACTAAATACCTCAAACTAGAGTAGGGACGGAGGGAAAGAGAATGTGATAACGGGACATCATATAGGCCTCAGCCTCCCAAGTAGCACCCTCAACTAATTGATTCCTCCATAAGACCTTTACGGATGCAACTTCATTATTCCTCAGCCTCTTCAAATGTCGTTCAAAAATCACAATCGGAATCTCTTCATAAGAAAGACTCTCCTTTACACCAAGACTCTCTAATGGTACACTAGATGTCAGATCTCCCATACATTTCTTCAACAAAGAGACATGGAAAAACCAGATGAATCGCTGCCAAATCCCTAGGCAAATCAAGTTCATAGGAAACCTTACCAATATGCCTCAAAATCTAATATGAGCCCACATAACGAGGACTAAGCTTCCATTTCTTTCCAAACCTCATCATACCTTTTTATGGGTGAGATTTTCAAGCAGACCCAATCATTAACATAAAATTTGAGATCTCTTCTTCTAACATCGGCAAAGGACTTTTAACGAATTTGAGCCATTTTCAACCTTTCTTGAATAAGTCAAACATTCTCCATAGCCTCATGTACCAATTCGGGACCTATCAAAGAGACTTCACCAACTTCAAAGCACCCTATAGGAGATCTACACCTCCTACCATAAAGAGCCTCAAATGGAGCCATATTGATACTCGAATGATAGCTATTATCATAAGCAAACTCAATCAAAGGCAAATGATCATCCTAATTACCTTTGAAGTCAATCACACAAGCTCTCAACATATCTTCAAAAGTTTGGATAGTACGCTCTGTGATAACGCTTAACTACACGCCTTATAATTCAAAGTGTAGGTGGTCACTAAAAAGTATAAACCGAACGATGAGTTGGGGTCGATCCCACGAGGAGTGATACGGAGAAGAATTCAAATAAGAAGTATGAGAGTGTTCTAATCTTTTGTAGAATGGAAATAAAAAAATGCAACATAATATAAATCAATAAGTTTTAATTATCAAAATTTAGAGATTCTAGTAACCAATTGTTAACGAAGATGATTAACACGGGGTTTGAACAAATAGAGAGGGAACCTTAGGACTGTGTGAGCAATCGAATACTAATTTCGCTTAATGAGTAATTAATATTTGCTCTAAGTTGTTGAATCTCAATGGGTAGGATGGATTACTACTATAACAATCATTTTTCAATCAGCTATCATGCTTCAAGCAAGTTCTTTCGAACCTCAACAAGCTTAAAACCACGAAGCAACCCAAATCTTTAATTTAACTCACTTTACCAAGCTGGATTGTAAAGACAAGAGTCAATACAAATATCAATCATAAATTCCACTCTAAACATCTTTCACAAGCAACCATGGAGATCTAAAGCTAGAGCATAATTTGCAACTTCAGTTCATAAGTGAAAACATGAATAAATAAATGAACCCGTTTCAAAAAAACAACATTAAATCTTGTAATTAGAAATACCCACAAGCTAATTTATGTATTCGATTACATATTCAAACCCCTAAAGAAATGGGGGTTTTAGCCAATCATAGGAAAAAACAAGAAATAGTTACCAAAGAGATTCTTCATCAGAATAACAAAGTCTTCAATGCTAAAATGCAAAAAATTAAGATTAAAACCTTAAAAACCCAATGTCCAAGTTCAAAACCCTCTTCAAGAATGTTCAATAGCTCAAAAATATCAAAAGTATATATGACTCCTTCAATCTGGTTTAGCCCTGATATATTTTTCTCTCTTCAAACATCAATTTATATGTTTCAAAAAACTTCCCAATATTTCAGTACGTGGGACTACTCGGTGAAATTAGTCGAGATCACCGATTGACTCGGCAATCCGCCGATGTACTCCTTATAGCCCTTTTGGACTTGATTTCTACTCCACTTGTTCTATTCGTTTAGGCGATCTGGGTCAACCTCGCCGTTCCATTCGACATGTCACCGAATTTCTCATTTGTTCACCGAGTTGACTTAGTTCATGAGCTATTTCTGTAACACCCCAAGCTTTCAAAGAATTTTAAAATGCAGAACTCACTTGAAGACAGTGACCTACGGAGCCCACCTACGGGCCGTAGATGGATTGATGGGCCGTAGGTGGGAACCGTCAATGGCACCGTGAAATTTCAGGATTTCCAAGTTTCTGAACTTTGACCGACGGAATAGCAGGATGGTTCGTAGTCCAGTTGATGGGCCGTAGATGGGTTCCGTAGATGCCTTCAAGACTTAGCCAAATTTTCAACCCAAAATGAACTTTCTGAATCAATTGACGGAAGAATAGGATGGTCCGTCAATTGATGTACGGACCGTAGAGCCTGTCCGTCGATTGGCTCCGACAGTTATTAATTAAGGGCTTTTTGGTCTTTTCCCTAATTGTTTACCTATTAAGCTAAGTCGGTTATGCCCTTAATCTAAGACCTATAAATACTTTCTAAGCCTAATTTCTTTCATTCTAATTCATTCCAAAACTTTCCTCTCTCAAATATTTCTCTCTCTAAAAAGAAACTCTCTCAACTCTCAAGGAAGAAGAAGGAGCTTGAATCCCCCATTGAAGACCTTCAATCTTCTCCAATTCTTGTGGATTGCTTTGAGGTATGATAGTGTTCACCATTAGAAGTCTTTTCCTCCAATGGGCCCTTCCTCTTCTTCATGATTTTCAAAAGTTTACTCTAACCCAATTGAATTAGGGTTTTGATCAATCACTGTGGGTTCTTCAATTATGATTTCAATGGTTGATTTTATGATTCCTAGTGCAAGATCTAGCATGATAAAGTAACTTAGTGCACGAATTAGCATGAATTACATGATTTGATGTAAAGATTACATGAAACCCATGATCCCAAGCTAATTCTCCCCAATTTGATAATCTATGCTTTGATTGTTGGGTTGAGCTATGATTTGATTTAATTTATGAATTTTCTATGAAATCAAGCATGAATTATGAATGAATTGAGGATAATCTTATGAATTTAGCATGATCAAGTCAAAAGCATGATTTTCCCTCTATTATGTGAGTTCCTTCAAGTATGTGTAAATTGTTTTAATTATGGCTTTCTAAGCATGAGCTTGCATTGAATTGGATGATATGAGTTGAACTTCCATGAACCCATATGAACTATGAAATATGGGCATGATGAGTTAAGAGTACTTTGAGAGTAAAGTACCAAAGTTATGACATGGTGATGCTATGGTTGAGTCGTGAAAGGTTTTCTCACGTAATTCTCTCAATATGACTTAAAAGAACAAGAGGAGATTACCCATGTTCTTAAGGAGCTATTCTAATGAATGAAGGGATAAGAGGCGATTACCCATGTACCCTAATGTAGACAAAGCGGCGATTACCCAAGTCTACCAATAATGAGCTTATGACTAATGTAGACAAGAGGTGATTACCCATGTCTACCTAAGATAAAATGAATTATGATTAATCCGTTGGAAGTATGCTTAGTACCGAGTGGACAAGTGGCGATTACCCATGTCCCATAACCTATGTGCCACCGTAGGATGATGGTCTATGATAGATACTAGCTAGTGGATTCACCTAAGCTAAGAAGTTCATGGTGTTACCCTGGCAAGTAGGACACCCCTTTTCGGTGTGGGGTAGACACCGGATTCCGTGTTGATAGCTCACATGGTCTTACATGTCGGTTAAAACTTTTCCTCACAAGTTAATGAACAAGTGTTCTCATGATGCAGTAAAGAAAAGAAGGAAAAATGATTTAGCTTGCTTTGGCCTTGATATATGCTTTATGTTTCATGTTTCTCATGTTTTTAGCTTGGCCATTGCATGTCATGATTATGTCTCTAATTATAGCATGATTTATGTGGTTATGTGCGTTGCTATCATACTTAGTACTTAATTGTGCTAACGCATACTCTTGCCTACATTAACTTCTTTGGTGTAGGACGTGGCGGTTCACCTTCCACTCGTGGCTAGAGCTTTGAATTAGAGTTGAAAAGAAGACTTGGTGAGTCCTCATCCATCCGAGGACATAGCCTTGTTGGATTTTACTTTTATGTCTTTCCTTATGTTGGATATTGTATTGGGCTGCGTCCCTATCACCTTTATTCATATTCTATGATATTAGAAGGCTTTGAGACATGAGTTGTAGACTTCCGCTATTTTGAATAAAGCTTTGATATAAAATGCTCTTTCGAACTCTTATTTCTCTATTATCTTGTATGTTATGTATGCTAAGGGCTTGTATGAGGCCTCTCGGGGTCTTGTACGCCGTGTAACATCTAGGGGCTACCCTGGTCATGACAATTTTTCTGGAACTATTGGCGAGCCAGAGGCTCACTCGGTGAGTTGTCGAGTGGCTTTTACGAGCTCCAACCTTCATTTTCTTCAGCTTTTTCAACTTTTTCGTTTCTTTTCACAATGTAATGTCCTTGCCCTATTCTTAAGCCTTCATGGCTGCATGTAAACAATTAAACATCAGTTATGAACCAAAAATAGGCATTGAGGACACTAATTCGTTAAATAATAAGCTCTAAATGAGTCAAAATTCCCGACTCATGAACACCCCCAACTTAAACTTTTGCTTGTCCTCAAATAAACATGAGATCAATCAGGTCAACAGGGATGTCTACAAATTGTGCTCTTTGAGAATCAACATGAGAATGCACACAAGGTTCAATTAACACATGCAATGTTCAAATGTGCACTCAAAGTTTCAAACTCTGATGCCATGATCAATTAGAGATCATGCCCACAAACGCTCACTTTAAATACAAATTCATGCCCAAAAAAAGTATTGGAATTCCCTTTGTCACGACCCGATTTCTCGAGTCATGATGGCGCCTACCAACCCACTAGTAAGCCAGCCAAAACCCTATCCCGAAACTAAATAGTAATGGGACTAAGGGTGGAAACTAATCCTCAACTAAGAGGAAGCAACAAATACAACACATAAGAAAGTGGAAGCGAAAATGAACTATATATACAAGACACCTCCCAAAACCTAGAAGTCACAGGTACAGAACTATTAACAAGAGTACAAGTGCCAAAGGTGAACCACAGAAACAAGCGCTCTCGAAAACAAAAGACAAGTCAAAATATATATATAAAAGAAGACAGGTAATCCCAGAATGCCATGTTCTCACCCTCATCTCCTGAACAGACAACTGCAGGCTCGAACTCAACGCTGAGAACTGGTGCTCGGACATGCATTACGAAAACAGATGCAGAGTGTAGCATGAGCACCAAAAAAATAGGTACCCAGTAGGCATCAAAGGCCGACTGAGCAAGAAGGGTAAAACAGGTAGACAAGATAAAATCATCACAAACAGAGGTCGACAGAACAGAAGAAGGAACAGATAAAGCGGAAAGCAAACAAGGAACAACTAAACTAAACGTAACTGAGCCCCCCATAAGACCCGCTAAGCACACTCGTGTGCAAGTTTAAATAAAACCAGAATGGACCCCCATAAGCCTGATACGTACACAAAGGAGCTATTCCACATAAACGAAGGAAAGACACAACTCTAGAAGCCTCAACACCCATGGGTCCCAGACCCGAAAAGATAACACCTGGGCCCCGCCCAATCATCAGTCATGAGCTGGAAAACACTCATAAGCCTCGAGCTGGAACAATACCTTGGCCCAGCCCAATCATCTGTCACGAGCTAGAAATACCGGACTCTAATCGGGTAACGTCAGCCTCGGAGAGAATATCACACCCCTCGCTCAAGAGCCTAGCATTAGAAATATCGGCTCCAACCGGGTAACGTCAGCTGCGCAGCTAGGACTAGTAGCCTACGGGTAATGGCCTCGCGCTAGAAATACCTGGCTGTAATCATGTAACGTCAGCTGCGGACCGGATGCTAGAAGCCTACCCTCGACAGCCAGCACTGAAAATATCGGATGCTAACCGGGTAACGTCAGCTGCGTACTGGAGCTAACAACCTCGAACCAGATAAAACCACAACCAAACAAACCATACAATGCAAAGCTAAACACCACGGGCCGCCGCCCCCATGAGGAAATCAACCGAAGGCTCCTAGCCTCGCACAATCCAACCGTTAATCGATGCAACAATGCTAATCTTCTGGCAGCATCCTAGAATCGTAGAAATAAGAAAGAAGGAATCGAAAGGTCCAAAAGCTAAGAAAAATGCCAAAACTAAGGCTCAACTATCATACCCAAGTCTGCTATTCCAGTCTATAAGGACCTAGTCCATCCGAAACGACGTCGGATACATACTCAAGTCAACAGGTGCATATGACTAAGGCAATTCTATCCTAGCCTATTCTAAGCCCAAAGCAATCAGAGAAATAAACAGAAATCAAGCAAATATCCCGAACCCATGCATGCATCAACAGATAGCCACCCAAAAGATAACCCATAGCAAATCAACAGCAAACCAGATCAACAACTCAACCTAAAACATGATACTAATCCCAAACAGCTCAGAAATCACCTCTAAACGAAGAAAATTGGAGAAGAAGATCAACAATACTAGCTACCCAACCCAGATTCACACATATTAACCAGCATTTACGCATTCAAGCTCAATCTAGAAAGAAGAAAAACTGTAACCTACTAGATAGCCGATCACGCGCGCCCCAAGTTACTCTGCCGGAGCTCTTCCCTTCCGTACAACCTTAGACCGCTGCCACGCTACCAAAAATAAAATCACAGCATCAATAAGGTTGTTTAGACACTGAAATCATAAAATTTAGAGAAAGACCAATTTTGGAGTCAAAATAGAAAATGTGGAACCCACTCCGGATTTTCTGGAATTGACTTCGTGAAGAGGTCTCAAATCCTTCCCCGAACCTGTAGTGCAAAATGGGACACTAATCGGGGCTCGGATCAGCTCCAAACAGCCAACACAAGAAAGTACAAAACTTCACACAATTAGGCCAAGAAAGCAACTTACGCCTCGAATTCATGACAATCGAGGAGTACCCAACGGTAATAAAAAAAACCCACGAAGCCAACGAGATTCTAAACGCCTGGGACTTTGAATCACCAAAAACCGACAACCGAGGAAGGAGATATGATTTTTGGAAGTTTAACTCCAAAAGAACCTCGACCTCCACTTAAATACTACTAAACTCCGCTCTTCACCGCGAACGTGGCCAAAGCTCCGTGAACGCGGAGAGAAATCAACCACAGCTCCGCGAACGTGACCCCAGGCCCACGAACGCGGAGAACAAGGACTCCACAGTCACACAGACCTCCGCGAACGCGGCCCCAGGCCTACAAATGCGGAGAACAAGGATACCCCACACACTAGAGACCTTCGCGAATATGGAGAAGCTCACGCGGACGCGGAGAACAGGGTCTCAGACCTCTGCGAACTCGGAGAACCCACGAGAATGCGGAACACCCACACCCAGACCTCCACGAACGCGGCCTCTAGCCCACAAATGTAGAGTTGACTCCCTCACTCCTCAGCGAATGCGGAGCCTATCCCGCGAACGCGGAGAGATGGGATGTCCTCATTTTAGACAGCTGCATCAGCTGAGTTTTGGCAACTCCAAAACTCCGACGGGGAGCTCAAAGTTCGTTCGAAATCCCGTGCACGCAAATGAGACATGCTACCCCCTAAAATTCAATATTCCGGACTCAATGGCGCAGTCAAAAGTTCCATATAAGGTCGTTTCGAGAAAAAGTGGGTCCCACAACACAACCAATGGGCCATTTTAGCAAACTTCTACCGGCGCCCTCAGATTTTGATCGGAAGCTCCCAAAAGTTCTCGAAGGGTCATTTTAGACTAACCTCGGCATTTTGGAAGTAACTGTGTTGTCAAAATTTCAATCCGAGCACGTTTACCATGAATGTTGACCCAAGTCAACTTTAAGCTAAATTTCGAAGACTAAAGAGCTAACTGGCCCCAGAATCACACCGAAAGCCCCGGGACTCCGGCAAACCATGATTCTAGACTAATTTGGCTGCTCCGGAGCTGATAAAACAGTCAGAATTAAAAACTGAGGTCGTTTACCTAAAGTTATGACCGAAATCAACTTTTCTAGGTTCAAAAGCTACAAACACAGGAAAATAGGCATAAAAACCAGATGAACGACTAGGCGACCGAACAGTCAGTGCCAACAAGTCATAAATGACTTGGGGTCGCTATAGGAATGCTCTAAATGATAGAAAGGAGGCATTAACACAGAAATGACCTAGCGGGTCATTACAACATCCACTACTAAAAGGACTTTTGTCCTCAAAAGTAAGAGTCAAGAAGTACTTGAGGGCTCAAATAAGCTAGTAAACTGCTCCCGCATCTCCCACTCAGTCTCCCAGGTAGCCTCCTCAACTGGACGATGCCTCTAACGGACCTTAATTACAAGAATGGCTCTCGACCTCACCTGCCTCATATCTCTGCCCAAAATAGAAACTAGCCCCTCAATATTGGTCAGACAATCATCCAACTCAACGGCATAATACTGGAGTACATGAGGCTCATCTGAAACATATCGGCACAGTATCGAAACATGGAAAGCTGGATGAATAGCAGAGAATGCTGGAGGTAAAGCTAACTCATAAGCCACATCACCTACTGCCCTTAAAATCTCAAAAGGCCTAATATACCTGGGGCTAAGCTTGCTCCACCTCCCAAATCTTATCACACCCTTCATGGATGACACTCGCAGGAATACTCTATCACCCACGACAATTCTCAACGGTCGATGCTTGTGGTCTGCATAACTCCGCTGTCTACTCTAAGCCGTCCTAAGTCGATCCTGAATCAATCTCACATGCACAATGGTCTCCTGAAACAGATCTGTCCCCCACGGCCTAGGCTCTATAGACTCGAACCGACCAACTGGAGTGCGACAATGCCTACCATACAAGGACTCAAACAAGGCCATCTGAATGCTGGAATGGTAGCTGTTGTTGTACGCAAACGCTGCCAAGGGTAAGAAATGGTCCCTCTGACCTCCAAAATCTATAAAATAGGCCCACAACATATCCTCAAGGACCTGGATAGTGTGCTCTTACTGGCCATCAGTCTGCGGGCGAAAAGTTGTGCTAAGATCCACCCGGGTGCCCAACTCCTCCTGAAACACCCTGCAGAAGCTAGAAGTAAACTGCGGACTCTGGTCTTAAATGATGGAAACAGGCACACCACAAAGACGGACCACCTCCCAGATGTATATACAAGTTAATCTCTCAGCATGGAAGGATGTATGAACAGGTATGAAGTGTGCTGACTTGGTCAATCGATCCACGATGACCCAAATGCTATCAACACCTCTAGAAGTTTGTGGCAGCCCTACAACAAAGTCCATGGTAATACGCTCCAACTTCCACTCAGGAATGGGTAATCTCAGCAACTCTCCACCAGGCCTCAAATGCTCGGCCTTCACCTGCTGGAAACACAAGCAATGGGACACGTAGTCTGAGATGTCCCTCCTCATACCGCTTCACCAGTAGTGCTGCCTCAAATCATGATACATCTTAGCTATTCCCGAATGGATGGAATACCTCGAATCATGGGCCTCGCTAAGGATCAACTAGATCAAATCGCCGACTCTAAGAATACACAAACGGCCAGTAAACCTCAAAACCCCATCTGAATCTAAGGAAGCATGCCCGACATAACCCGCCAAAACTCTATCTCTGAGTGCCACCAAGGACTCATCCTCGAACTAACGATTATAGATCTGATCATGAAGCGATGACTAAACCCCCACATAAGCCAACACTCGATTGGAATCTGAAACGTCAAGCCAGATCATCTGATTGGCTAAGGACTGGATGTCCATAGCCAAGGGTCACTCTGAAACCGAAAGGAAGGCTAGACCACCCATACTCCCTGCCCTCCGACTCAAGGCGTCCCCTCCTACTTTCGCCTTGCCCGGGTTGTGAAGAATCGAGAGGTCATAGTCCTTCAGGAGCTCAATCCAACAACGCTACCTCGAATTAAGATCCCTCTCGCTCATATTGTACTGAAGGCTCCGGTGATTGGTATAGATCTCACAATGAACTCCATAAAGGTAATGCCTAAAGATCTTAAGTGGAAAAACCATCGCTGCCAACTCTAGATCATGGGTGGGGTAGTTGCACTCATGCAACTTAAGCTGCCTCGACGCATAAGTAATAACCCGGACCTACTGCATCATAACACAACCCAAACCAAAGCCGGATGCATTACAATAAATCGTGAAGCCCTAGCTCTTAATTGGAAGAGTCAATATAGGAGCAGTGGTAAGCAACTTCTTAAGCCTCAGAAAGCTCCGCTCGCACTCCTCCGACCACACAAAGGGAATGTCCTGGTGAGTCAATCGAGTCAGAGGTTCTGCTATAGTGGAGAAACCCTCGACAAAACACTTGTAATATCCAGCCAATCCGACGAAGCTTTGAACCTCAGTCACAGAAGTGGGCCTAGCCCAACCACGAATAGCCTCAATCTTCGGCGAATCCACCATAATGCCATCCTTGGACATCACGTGCCCCAAGAATGCTACGGGCTCAAGCCAAAACTCACACTTTGAGAACTTGGCATACAACCGATGATCTCTCAAAGTCTGGAGCACTATCCTCAGATGTTTCTCATGCTAACTATGGCTCTGCGAGTACACCAAGATGTCATCAATGAAGACTACGATGAAGGAGTCCAAATACGGCCTGAATACATGAGTCATCAAATCCATAAATGCGACAGGGTTATTAGTCAACCCAAAAGACATCACCACGAACTCATAATAGCCGTAATGAGTCCTAAATGCTGTCTTAAGGATGTTCACTGCTCTAACCCTCAACTGATGGTTGCCAGATCTCAAGTCAATATTTGAAAATACTGCGGAACCCTGAAGCTAGAAGAACTAATCATCAATACGAGGCTTAGGATAACGGTTCCTCACCGTCACCTTATTGAACTGCCAGTAGTCAATACACATCAGCATGGCGCCATCCTTCTTCTTCACAAACAGGACTGGAGCACCCTAAGGCAACAAACTAGCCCGAATGAACCCCTTACCCAAGAGGTCCTGAAGCTTAACATTGAGCTCCTTGAACTCTGCAGGTGTGATACGGTACGGTGGGATAGAAATTGGATGAGCACTCGGCTCCAAGTCTATGGCAAAGTCAATATCCCGCTATGTGGATAGGCCAGGAAGGTCGGTAGGAAACACATCTACGAACTCTCGGACTATAGGCACATAATCAACTGTAGAGCTCTCCCTACTAACATCTCTAACATATGCCATATAAGCAAAATATCTAGTGTCCACCAGCCTCTGGGCCTAAACACAAGAAATTACCCCGGCTGGTGTGAATACCAAGCATGGCTAAAGTAACAGTCTTGGAATACCAATCCAAGAAGGCCCGGTGAGGGGCTTGCCAATCCATGCCCAAGATCACATCGAAATCCACCATACAAAGCACAATAAGATTGACCTGAGTGTCCTGCCCCTAAATACCCACCACACAGGATCTACAAATCTGATCGACTACTAAAGAATCCTTTACAAGGGTCGAAACACGCAAAGGTACAGGTAAGGGCTTAGGATTCACTCCTAACCAAGGCACACAACAAGCCGACACATAAGAATAAGTAGAACCAGGATCAAATAAGGCTGAAGCGGACCGATGGCATAAAAGAACCGTACATGTGATCACTGCATCCGATGCCTCAGCGTCTGCTCTAGCTGGAGCTACATAGAAATCGCACTGGGCGCCTCTACCTCAAGCAACCACTCTTGCGCCTGACCTCCCTCACCGGGAACCTCCCCGAGCACCCTGTTGTTGACCACCTCCCCTAGCTGGAGGTGCTACCACCAAAACCAGTCTCCCCGCCTGAAGACCTGGTAAAGCTGACTTGGAAATAGAGCACTCACGAGACCAATGACCAAGCTCCCTGCAAGTGAAGCAACCCTTCGACGATCTGCTACACGCTGAAGGCCGACCACCCCGACCTGATGCACCTGACTGGGAACTACCTCGGCCCTGACTCCGGCCAGCACTATGCCCACTCTAACGGTGCTGGTCACCATCTAAAACCTATAACGCTGGCTGGTATGGGCGACTAGATTTGCTCCACTGGAACCCCTGATAAACCTAATCTCGAATACCCATCGACCTACGATGGGCCCCACTTAAGCTATCATCGGCCTAGCCCTCTTGCCGCTGCCCCTATGGGCCTCGCGATGAAGCTGCTCAATAGTGTGAGCATGGTCCACCATATCTAGAAAAGATCAACTCGCTGATAGCATAGAGTGTGACTCAATCCTCAACTGTAGCCTTAAACATCATAGAAAGCATCGAACCCGCTCCACCTCTGTAGGCAGAATCATGGTGGCATGATGGGACAACTCCATAAATATGGCCTCGTACTTCGATATTTTCATGGAGCCCTTCTCCAACCTCGTGAACTCATCACAGAGTGGTTCCCTGATACTCCGTGGAATATATCTCGCAAAAAAGGCCTCAGAAAACTCCTTCCATGATACCGGTGGTGACACAACTGGCCTGGTCTCAATGAAAGAATGCCACCATTGTCTGGCCGATCCGTCCAGTTGATAAGCTGTGAAGTCGGCTCCTCTGGACTCCACTAACCTCAATGTCTGCAATCTCTCCCACTAAGTAGTCAAGAAGTCGTGGGCATTCTCCCCAAAAGCCATGAGAACCTCAGCGGTGATAGCCTAAGAAATACCCCAAGCATCTTCTGCTGTTGTAGAGGCATAACCCCATCCAAAGGATCCAGCTAAACCGTGGCTGGTGCTAGCGGCTGATGAAACTCTAGAGCCTCTACCACAGGCTGGCCCTGCAGTGCTGGAAGCGGCTCAGGGACTGGTGATGGGGCCGGCTGCTGCATACCCCCAATAGTAGCTAGGATCTGGGCAAGCATACCTTGAAGATCCGGGGTGGAAGCTGGTACGGGCGGTGGCTGGGCTAGTCCCAGCTCCACCGGCTGAGGGGAATCCTATCTACCCGAAGCTCTGGCTCTGGGTTCGGAGTCCTTGCTCTATCGTGGCCTGGTGCCGTAGAACCACCTTGACCTTGGGGTTGGCGTCCACGACGCGTGCGAGCCATCCTGCAACAGAATGAAACAAGTGAGATTTTATGAAACCAATGAGACACAATGCACGAACAGGAATCAAAACAAGAAAATATTCTAAGCACATCCTGTAGACTCCCAAAGATAAGTCACGAACATCTCTGCACCGATCCTCAAGACTCTACTAGATGCTAGTTTTGTACAAGTAAGACCAATTAACCTGGGGGTTTGATACCAACTTGTCACGATCCGATTTCTCGAGTCATGATGGCGCGTACCAACCCACCAGTAGCCCAGCAAAAACCCTATCCCGGAACTAAATAGTAATGTGACTAAGGGCAGAAACTAATCCTTAACTAAGCGGAAGCAACAAATTCAACACATAAGAAAGTGGAAGAGAAACCGAACTATATATACAAGACACCTCCCAAAACCTGGAAGTCACAAGTACAAAACTACTAACAAGAGTACAAGTCCCAAAAGTGGACCACATAAACAAGTTGTCTCGAAAACAAAAGACAAGTCAAAATATTAATACAGAATAAGACAGGTAATCCCAGAACGCCATGTGCTCACTCTCATCTCCTGAACAGACCACTGCAGGCTCGAACACAACGCTGAGAACTGGTGCTCGGACCTGCATCACGAAAGCAGATGCCTAGTGTAGCATGAGTACCAAAACAATAGGTACCCAGTAGGCATCAAAGCCCGACTGAGCAAGAAAGGTAAAACAGGCAGATAAGATAAAATAAGCACAAACAGAGGTCAACAGAACGGAAGCTGGAACAGAGAAAGAAGAAAGCAAACAAGGAATAACTAAGCTAAACGTAGCTGAGCCCCCCATAAGACTCGCTGGGCACACTCGTGTGAAAGTTTAAATAAAACCTTGACGGACCCCTATAAGCCCGATAGATACACAGAAGAAATATTCTACAGAAAAGAAGGAAAGACACAACTCCAGAAGCGTCAACATCCATGGGTCCCGGACATGAAAAGATAACACCTGGGTTCCGCCTAATCATCAATCACGAGCTGGAAAACACTGATCAGCCTCAAGCTGGAACAATACCTGGGCCTAGCCCAATCATCAGTCACGAGCTGGAAATACCGGACTCTAACCGGGTAACATCAGTCTCAGACCAGAAATCACACCCCTCGCTCAATAGCCTAGCGCTAGATATACTGTCTCCGATCGGGTAACATCAGCTACGCAGCTGGGACTAGTAGCCTGCGGGCAATGGCCTCGCGCTGGAAATACCTTGCTGCAATCGTGTAACGTCAGCTGTGGACTGGATGCTAGTAGCCTACACCCCGAAAGCCACCGTTGGAAATACCGAATGCTAATCGGTAACGTCAGCTGCGTACTGGAGGTAACAATCTTGAACCAGATAAAACCACAACCAAACAAACCATACAATGCAAGACTAAACACCATGGGCTACCGCCCCCATGAGGATATCAACCGAAGGCTCCCAGCCTCGTACAATGCAACCGTCAATCGGTGCAGCAACGCTAATCTTCCGACATCATCCCAGAATCACATAAATAAGAGAGAAGGAATCATAAGGTTTGAAAGCAACAAAAAACGCCTAAAATAAGGCTTAACTATCCGACCCAAGTCTGCTATACCCGTCTATAAGGACCTAGTCCATCCAAAACGACGTCGGATACATGCCTAAGTCAACAGGTGCATATGACTAAGGCAATTCTATCCTAGCCTATTCGAAGGCCAAAGTAATTAGAGAAATCAACAGAAATCAAGAAAATATCCTGAACCCATGCATGCATCAACATAAAGCCACCAAACAGATAACCCACAACTAATCAACATCAACCCAGATCCACAACTCAACCTAAAACATGATACTATTCCCGAACTGTAACACCCAAGCTTCCAAAGGATTTTAAAATGCATAACTCACCTGAAGAAAGTGACCTACGGAGGCCACCTACGGGCCGTAGATGGATTAACGGGCCGTAGGTGGGAACCGTCAATGGCACTGTGAAATTTCAGGATTTCCAAGTTTCTGAACTTTGACCTACGGAATAGCAGGATGGTTCGTAGTTCAGTTGACGGGCCGTAGAAGGGTTCCGTAGATGCCTTCCAGACTTAGCTAAATTTTAAGCCCATAATGTACTTTCTAAATCAATTGAAAGAAGAACAGGACGGTCCGTCAATTGATGTAAGGAACGTAGATCCTGTCCGTCGATTGGCCCCGCCAGTTTTTAATTAAGGGCTTTTTGGTCTTTTCCCTAATTGTTTACCTATTAAGCTATGTCAGTTATATCCTTAATCTAAGACCTATAAATACTTTCTAAGCCTAATTCCTTTCATTCTAACTCATTCCTAAACTCTCCTCTCAAATATTTCTCTCTCAAAAAGAAACTCTCTCTCAACTCTCAAGGAAGAAGAAGAAGCTCAAATCCTCCATTGAAAACCTTCAATCTTCTCCAATTTCTTGTGGATTGCTTTGAGGTATGGTAGTGTTCACCATTAGGAGTCTTTTCCTCCAATGGGCCTTTCCTCTTCTTCATGATTTTCAAAGGTTTACTCTAACCCAATTGAATTAGGGTTTTGATCAATGATTGTGGGTTCTTCAATTATGATTCCAATTATTGATTTTATGATTCCTAGTGCACAATTTAGCGTGATAAAGGAACTTAGTGCACGAATTAACATGAATTACATGATTTGATGTAAAGATTGCTTGAACCCCCACGATCCCAAGCTAATTCTCCCCAATTTGATAATATATGCTTTGATTGTTGGGTTGAGTTATGATTTGATGAAGTTTATGAATTCTCTATAGAATCAAGCATGAATTATGAATGAATTGAGGATAATCTTATGAATCTAGCATGATCAAGTCAAAAGCATGATTTTCCTCTATTATGTGAGTTCCTTCAAGTATGGGTAAATTGTATTAATTATGGATTTCTAAGCATGAGCTTGCATTGAATTGCATGATATGAGTTGAACTTGCAGGAACCCATATGAACTCTATGAACTATGAAATATGAACATGATTAATTAAGGGTGCTTTGAGAGTAAAGTACCAAAGTTATGATATGATGATGCTATGGTTGAGTAGTGAAAGGTTTTCTCACTTAATTCTCCCAATATGGCAAAAGAAGAACAAAGAGTCGATTACCCATGTTCTTAAGGAGCTATTCTAATGATGTAAGCTTGGACAAGGTCCATGAAAGATGAATATCTATAAACATGATTTTAGCTTGAATTGGTAACCCTAGTTGTACCTTTTCAAGTTTGATGACATAAATATGTTAATGACTAATCCGTGGGAATTATTCTTAGCACCGAGTAGATATTGAGATGGAAGCCCTCCCATTAGTAGAGGCCGAGTCTTCTAGTGAAAGCTCTCCCGCTAGTAGACGCCGGGTATTCTAGAGGGAACTCTCCAGTTAGTTGAGGCCGAGTCTCCTAAAGCAATCTCTATCCCATAAACTATGTTGCCACCATAGGATGTTGTCTTTAAGTAGACATTAGCTAGTGGATCCACATAAGCTAAGAAGTTCATGGTCTTACCTTGGCAAGTAGGACACCCCTTTTTTGTGTGGGGTAGACACCGGATTCCGTGTTGATAGCTCACAAGGTCTTACATGTCGGTTAAGGCTTTTCCCCACAAGTTAATGAACAAGTGTTCTCATAATGAAGTAATGAAAAGAAGGAAATATGATTCAGCTTGCTTTGGCCTTGATATATGCTTTATGTTTCATGTTTCTCATGTTTATCATGTTTTTAGCTTGGCCATCGCATGTCATGATTATGTCTCTCTCTCTAGCATGACTTATGTGTTTATGTGCATTTCTATCATACTTAGTATTTAATTGTGCTAACGCATACTCTTGACTACGTTAACTTCTTTGGTGTAGGATGTGGCGATTCACCTTCCACTCGTGGCTAGAGCATTGACTTAGAGTTGAGAAGAAGACTTGGTGAGTCCTTATCCATCCGAGGACATAGCCTAGTTGGATTTTCCATTTTATGTCTTTCCTTATGTTGGATATTGTATTGGGCTGCGTCCCTATCACTTTTATTCGTATTCTATGATATTAGAACGCTTTGAGACATGAGTTGTAGACTTCCGCTATTTTGAGTAAATCTTTGATATAAAATGCTCTTTTGAACTCTTATTTCTCTATTATGTTGTATCTTATGTATGCTAATGGCTTGTATGAGGCCTCTCGGGGTCTTCTAGAGGCTACCCTGGGTCGTGACACGAACAGCTTAGAAATCACCTCTAAACGAAGACAATCGGAGAAGAAGAACATCAATACTAGCTACTGAACCCAGATTCACACATATCAACCAGCATTTACGCATTCAAGCTCAATTTAGAAAAAAGGGAAGCCGTAACCCACCAGAAAGCCGATCACGCGCGCTCCATGTTACTCTGCCGGAACTTTTCCCTTCCGTACCGCCTCAGACCGTTGCCACGCTATCAAAACTAGAATCACAACGTCAATACGGTCGTTTAGACACTAAAATCATCAAATTCAGAGACAGACCAATTTCGGAGTCAAAATCGGGAATGTGGGACTTGCTCCAGATTTTCCAAAATTGACTCCGTGAAGAGGTCCCAAATCCTCCACCGAACCTGTAGTAAAAAATGGGACACTAATCAGGGCTCGGATCAGCTTAAACCAACCAACACAAGAAAGTACAAAACTTTACACAATTAGGCCAAGGAAGCAACTTACGCCTCGAATTCACAACAATCGAGGATTACCTATTGCTAATCAACAAAAAGCCCATGAAGCCAACGTGATTCTGAACGCCTGGGACTTCTAATCACCAAAACTGACAACCGACCAGGGAGATATGATTTTTTGAAGTTTAACTCAAAAAGAGCCTCGACCTCCACTTAAATACTGTTAACCTCGCTCTTCTCCGTGAACGCGAAGAGAAAAAAACCACATCTCCGGGAAAGAAGCCCCAGAACCGCGAACGTGGAGAACAGGGACACCCCACACACAACTGACCTTCGTGAACGCAGAGCAGCTCATGGGAATGCGGAGAGTAGGGTCTCAGACCTCCGTGAACACGGAGAACTCACGCGAACGTGGAACACCGGCACCCAAACCTCCCCGAATGCGGAGTAGACTCCCTCACTCCTCGGCGAACGTGGAGCCTATCCCGCAAACACGGAGATATGGGATGTCTGCATTTTCTACAACTGGATCAGCTGAGTTTTGGAAACTCCAAAACTCCGACGGGGTGCTCGGAATTAGTTCGGAATCCTGTGCATGAGAACGAGGTATGATACACCCTCAAATTTGACATTATAGACTCAATGGTGCAGTCAAAATTTCCATACGAGATCATGTCAAAAAAAAGTGGGTCCCTCACCCAATGGGCCATTTTGGCCAACTTCTACCGGAGGCCTCAGATTTTGATCAGAAGCTCTCAAGAGTTCTCGAAGGGTCATTCTAGACCAAACTAGGCATTCTAAAACTAACCGCACTGTCAGAATTTCCATCTGAGCACGTTTACGATGAATGTTGACCCAAGTCAACTTTAAGCCAAATTTCGAAGGCTAAAGAGCTAACTGGCCCAAGAATCACACCGGATGCCTCGGTACTCGGGCAAAACATGCTTCTAGCCTAATTTGGCTGCTTCGAATCTGATGGAACCGTCAGAATTCCCATCTGAGATCGTTTACGTGAAGTTATGACCGAAATCAACTTTTCAAGGTTTAAAAGCTCCAAAACAGGAAAATAGGCATAAAAACCAAACAAACGACCAGGCAACCGAACAGTTAGTGCCAGCAAGTCATAAATGACTTGGGGTCGCTACAAGAACGCTCTAAATGACAGAAAGGAGGCATTAATACATCAATGACTTAGAGGGTCATTACACCCTCACACCAAGAATAATTCCATAATCTCACAAAGTCAATCAAAGACTATAATTAATGAATCAAAATAAACACTCACACTTTCAAATGAGAAAAACATGCATGATTTTACCCATAGGCTTGCCCGTATTTTCCAACCACACATAACTAGGCTTATGTAGGATCAAAAAAGGTCTTTCAAGGCTTGTAATGGGGCTTAGGGTCAGGGTATGATCAGTTAGGCTTAGTGACGCTAGCTTAATGAAGCATGGCTCAACTTTCACTTCTTTTCCTTTTCATTTATTCTTTTCATATTCACAACCCATCCTTGGCTTATTCATAGAACACAAAAATTTTGGTATACCCTTTTTAATTCCACAGCAATGCACAATGGATACAATTTATTCCTTTCTTTTTCTTTTTTCTCTTTTCTTATACCTCTTTTCTCTCTTTTTTTATATGGAGGGGTTCCATCTTTTTCACAAGGTTCCAAGGACAAAGTTCACGAACTTCTTGCTCAATTTCTTTGTTTACTCTAACCAAACCCTTAACTTAGGTTCTTGGCCTAAGTTGGATATTCAAACAAACCAATGCTTCACAAAGGTTATTGGTGGGAAACACATGTCAATTTTTAACAACCGGCTTAAACATTAGTGTCCAAGTTTCATCCAAACAAAAAGGGTAGGCTCAAACGGTGCAAAGCTATGTTCACACACTCACAAGGTTGTCACACAAAGGTCTATCAATTAGGTTTACACTAAAAAATTCATGCCTAAGATCATTTCCTTCATTCACCAATGCTAGTCAATTGGACCAACGGGGCACGTTCTAGGTATCATCATGCGCACTTTTCAAGTAAACCTCACCATATATGGAAACCAAAGACAATTGTGGATCACAACTCTACAAGTCAAGCTTGCGTGCAACGATCATTGCCAGACTCACCTTGACATTCAACTAGTCACAATGAGATTCTAAGAGTTCACACAAGACTTATGCAACTAAAATTTCCTCGTTGGACTCACACAAATATATCATTCATCAAGAGCACTATTCAAGTCATCAATATTGATCACAACCAACACTCGAATGTACAAGAGAACATAAACCAATCATTCACACACCAACATTCACCAACAAGTAGTTGAGAGAGAGAAGTCAAGGAATCAAAACATTCATTGTTAAAGCAACATGAAAGGGATCCAAGTGAAAATATAACGATATCTCGAAAGCAACAAAAATAACACAATATCTCAAAATGAACATACAATCAAAAGGGTAGGTAGCTAGATATCGTCACCCCACCAAAAATAGACAAGCAGTGTGCTCAATGCGAAAATAAATGAAAAGAATCAAAAAGAAATAAACTGGAGAGAGAGTAAAGATCCCCTTGATAGGCTAGGCCTGGGGTGAACTCCGGCTCGGTGGTGTGACCTCAACCTAGGCAGCAATGCCCGACTCTACTCCAGCTCCTGAAGGCTATGCAACGTCCTCTACTGTGGGCTTAGACCCACTAGAACCTGTCATGGACGTGTCTCGAAGTGAAGCCTCCGTGGCGACCCGTACCAAGTAACCCTCCAAATCCTCTAAATCCTCGTATACATCTCTCTCATGAACAGCGAGGTCCTCCTCATCCATCTTAGGTGTGTTAGAATCTTTGCCCTTATCGGCTGCAGCAGTGGCCCTGACCATAGTAAACAGAGGGTCTACATACAGCCTCAAAAGCCATCTAATACTCATAGAATGAAACTTTGGGATGTAACCCATACAAAGTTTCAACAAAAGTAAATGACATGAAAGTAAATGTTGCTACGTCCTTGAATATATGAGGACTCACCAAATTCTTCAAGGTCTCTAATATCACGGACTAGCCACGAGAAGATGGAGATGAGTCAAATCCTACACCTATAAGAAAATGTAGGCAAGAGTATGCGTTAGTATAAAAATGTACCAATTATGATAACCATGCATAAAAACATCATTTAGTCATGCTAAAAAAAGGAACATTACCGTAACGTGCAACGACCAAAGTAAAACATGAGATAAAAGGGGTAGAAATCGTAAGTCATAAAATCATGGTCAATGCAATGCTTAACATGTTTAAAACACTTGTGAAATGCCTTGAAAGTCACTTTAGTTCATTATTGTGGGAAGTAACCTTAACCGACATGTAACACCATGTGAGCTATCAACATGGAATCCGGTGTCTACCCCACACAGAAAAGAGGTGTCCTACTTGCTAAGGTAAGACCGTGAACTTCTAGCATACATGGATCCACTAGTTAATGTCTAGCTAGACAATCATCATATGGTGGGGCATAGTTTATGGGACAAAGAGATAGCTTTTGGAGACCCGACCTCTACTACGGGAGAGCTTCCACTAGAAAAGTCGGGCTCTACTCCGGGAGAACTTTCACTAGAAACCCAGCCTCTACTACGGGAGAGGTTCCATCTCAATATCCTCTCGATGCTAAGCATAAATCCCATGAAATTAGTCATTTAATCATATTTCATATCATTCATTCATGAAAAGGTACAACTAGGGTTACTAATCCAAGCAAAAATATGTGTAAAGACGTTTCATCAACCATGGAATAGTCCAAGCTTACGTCATTAAGAATAACTCCTTAAATCTTAATTCAAAGTTTAGTTGAGAAAACCTTTCAACATGTTATGAATCCTTTATGTGAGGAAAATCCTTTCACATTCATGGTTTGAGTAATATGTGAGAAACCCTTTCACAACTCAGCAACAACATCATTCATGCTTCAATCTCAAAGCAAATTGTAGATCATCATAAATTTCATAATTGAACATGCATACTTTAATAAAACCCATCTTTTGATTATTCATAATTCATCATGAAATTATAGCTTTTAGAAATCATAAATCACGCATGAGTTCATATAGACTTCATAAAATTCATCTCTTCATAATTCAACCCATCAACAAATCCTATTTTTGAAATTGGAGGAAATCACATGGGTTCATGGGAATTCATCTTAATTCATGAAATTCAACTCAATTCATGCTTCATAGTTCATAAAACAATCAATTAAATCAACATTGAAAAGAACTCATGATATAGAAGAAAACTCTAACTTCAATATGGAATTTCTAACTTGTAAAATAGAGAATTTTAGGGACTCTATGGAGGAAAGGGCTCCATAGATGAAGATTATCATACCTTGGGGTTCAAAGGCCTTAAGAAATTTGAGGAATGGAAGCTTGATTCTTGAACCCTAAACTTGACCTCTTCTTCTTCTTCAACCTTTTTTTTCTAGAGAGAGAATTATTTGGCAGAGGAGAGTTTTGGGAATGATTTGGAAAAGTATATTTTAGGCTTAAAAAGGGTTTATATAGTGCTAACAAGTGTAGGGAACCGACTTAGATTAGTAATTAAACCATTTGGGGAAAGGACTAAAAGACCCCTTTAAAATAACTGAAAGCCCCCGACCTACAACTTGACCTACGGTTGGTAGGTCCACCTACTGACCATAGGTCATGGCCGTAGATCACCCTGTCATCATTTAATTTTTTTTTGAATCTTTTGCGCCAAACAAGTTCCACCTACGAGACCCCACCTACGGTCTGTAGGTCCAACCACCAATTGTTGGTGCCAACCGTAGATCAGGCTGGAAATCTCTGAAAAATTGCATTTTCCACTCTTTTCGAATATGAGGTGTTACAGTTGTTCCTTCAACTCCTCCCGAATGGGAGCAAGTGCAGCACCAAGGGCACGCTCAATCAATGTAGGAACATCGGCCTAAACCCTCGAAGCCCTCACATCAGCTGAATAGGCAAGGTTGCCCATTTTATAAAGCATGGTCTGAGTCAAAGGGGGATGGGAGGCAGGAACAAGGGGAGGAGCAGGAGCAGTAGATGGAAAGAATGAAGGTATGCCTGATGTCTCGACGGCGCGAGTCAGGATGTAGGTCCAGTCTCCATAGAGTCTAAATCAACCATAGAAGAAGTATCCACTAGAGTTTTCTTCTTCCTCTCCGCTTCATCTTTCAAGTACTCCACTTCAATATGATGAATATAACAAGACAAGGTAGGAGTGACCTCAATATCCATCTTCACCTCAAAAGTCACACCTGCTGGGTGACATAAGGCATTGATTAAAATTAGAAATGGCAATGAGGTTTGATTTTATTTGGGCCTCATAGCCATCTCCTGTGCAATAATGGACTCTAGATTAAGCATCTCCTAACCGATTATACAACCCAGAAGTGAAGCCTTCAGATACCAAATGATGAACTCCTTCTAGGACGACATCAATGTACTACTAATGAACCCAAACCAGTACCGAGACGCGATGTTCATGTCCTTCTTTTCAATTGTAGCCTCTACCTCGATCCATGGGGGCATCAAATTATGCAACAATGGGGCAAGCCACCCCTTCAAATCATCCAAAGTGTTGATCTTATTTTTGTCGGCTAAAGAATGCCGAACCAGCACTGTGCAACCTAACCCATCGTTTATATCGCCTTCACTGCACTTCATCTTCTTTCTTCACACCATCACAAACTCAACTGGTGCCAAGGACTTAGCCTTTTTCTTCCCTTTTAGGATCAACTTTGCATACTTTTTATAAAATTCTTAGACCAATGTAGGAATATATGGGCTCCGAGACTTGGTGAAAAACTAGAATTTGTGGTATTTCAGCGTCTCCCAAATAGTAGGGTATCTTTCCACAACACAACCTATGGAAACCTCTTCTCCTCTAATATCCTCCTCAAACCCTCGCCCTTTAAACGATTCATCGACTTCGAAGGATTTACCAGAACGGGAAGTACAGGTGGAGCCTGTGGTGCTGGTGTTTCCTATGGGACCTGTGGTGCTTCGAGCGGGTCATGAGCAGCTTTGGAGCGTAGCTTTGAGTGTTTCTTTTTGATTAGCTCAGCTATCGTGGCCCAGACTCCATTTTCTCTTCATTCTCGAAGTCAGTAAATGTAAATTGTATTGAGTTCCCACTGCTCTCCAAGTTGGTACTATCTAAAACTTGCTGCTTACCCTTCCCTCTCACCTGTGAAGTTTGATGGTGAGTGGGTCAGGGTTTCTCACCCTCCTCTGCAATCCCCACCCCTTTTGTCCTCTTGTAGGGTGGTGGACCTCAAACAAGAACTTTTGGTCTAGCAATACCTGTAAAGACACACCAACGAGAAAAAAATTCAATTTCCAAAGGGTTAGGAATGAAGACTTAACAAAACAAATTCAGAAAAGCTCACCAAACCAATCAATGAGTCGCTGAGTCCACTCGGTGAGCAATAGAGGCATCGTCGAAAGTTCCAAAAAAATTTAACAAAAAATTTAGGTCAAAAGGGCAATAACAAAACCATTCGGTGAACTCGGCGAGCTAAAGGAACCTCACCGAATATCACAGAACATTTCAGCACAAAAATAGCTCAGAAAGGTGATGGGGAGGACATTTGGCGATACGCTGAACGTTAAGCTCGCCGAAATGGCCCAACGCAACACATCCCTAATTTTTTTACGATTCACAACAAACAGCCCACGACACTCAATTCAAACAAAATTTTCACAAATTAACCACTACCCAGTACCAATTTACTATCCGAGGTACTCTGTCTTCCCCAATCATTTCAAATTCAAGAAAACAATGATTTTTCCCTTAAGAATGGCGTCACCCAATCCATCATCGGGTAAAATCAATTCATTTGATTGAATTCGGGCTACTCAGACTTCACCCACACATTACCCAACACACAACAACCATAATTAATCATCTACTATGAGAAAGTAGAACAAAATTTCCTAAACAATTGATTTAAACATGCTTGCATTCAATTTAACACTATATGAATCCATAGGTATACAATCAAAGTATACAATTTTACAAATGAACAATATACCCATCACACTACCAACTAGCATCAAAATACGACATGAAAATAAAACAAATTCAAAAAACTAACCTCAAAGTAGATGAAGGGACTGACGCGGCAAAGAGTAAGGGGAAATGAATCCAAACTACACTTCGGACGTAGACCAAACGACACTAATTATGAAATTATGATCCAATGTTTTAGGGAAAGCGTAAGGAAGTTGAAAATTTCAAACCAAAGAAAAGATTTGAATCTAAAATGGTATAGACCGTTCAGTTCGCACCCCAGTCGGTTAGCTGACTAATTTAGCCGATCCACTTGGTGATGCGCCGAATGAGTTTCAGCTCGCCAAACTTGACAGAAGTCTAGTCCTTAAGTAGGTGCAAAGGGCGAGCTCGATCAGGCTCACCGATCCAACTCGGTGACTTGCTGAATTGTCTTTCAGCTAGCCCAATCTTCAAGAGGTTTCTTAACTTTTGACCTTCAAGGGAGATACATTTGGGAAATGATGGGGGCAATTCGGTGGCTCGACAAGTAGTCCAGTCCCTCACCCATTTGCATTCCTTTCCAAAATATGAAATCCAGCCTACACATCCAACAAACATTATTCAAACAACAACAAGTAAAACTTGGGCTGCCTCCCAAGAAGCACCTTAGTTACCGTTGTGGCATGATGTGGACATGCATTCAAGCATCATCCAAATACACCACATCAATCATATTCACAATGGGGCACTCTCCAAAGTAAAGCTTCAGCCTTTGCCCATTCACCTTTAACATTGATCCATCTTTGTTATCAACTTCTACTGCCCCATTTGTAAACACACGATTCACTTTAAATGGACCCGACCATTTTTACTTGAATTTACCCGGGAAGAGTCTCCGACGATAAATGTAGAGTAACACAAGATCACCAACTATAAATTCTTGATGAAGGATTTTGGCGTCATGCCACTTCTTCATTTTCTCCTTATAAATGGCTGAACTCTCATATGCACGAAGCCGAAACTCTTACAATACATGAAGTTTGTCAACTAGATCCTTTTGACGCATCTTCCCAATTCAAGTTCATGGCCTTCAAGGCCCACAACACCTTATGCTCAAGCTCAACCTATAGATGACGAGATTTACCAAAGACCAAGTGACATGGGGTCATACCAATTGTGGTCTTGAATGCAGTTTGATACGCCAAAAGAGCATTGTCTAACTTCCGAGATCAATCAGTTCGATTTGCATTATCGGTTTTGGACAAAATCCCTTTGATTTCTTAGTTTGACATCTCGACTTGCCCACTTGTTTGCGGATGATAAGGGGTGGCGACCTTATGCTTGACTCCATACTTGCTCAATAATGATGCAAAAATTCAGTTACAGAAGTGAGAGCCCCCATCACTAATAATTGCATGTGGAGTGCCAAACCTTGTGAAAATGTACCGCTTGAGAAATTGGACCACACTTCTCCATTCATTATTAGGTAAGGCCACAGCCTCTACCCATTTAGAGATATAGTCAACAGCCACCAAGATGTATTTGTTCCATAAGAACTCACAAAAGTCCCCATGAAATCGATTCCCCATACATCAAACAACTCAACCTGTAAAATAGAAGTGAGAGGTAATTCATGCCTTCGCGACACTCCTCCTTGATTTTGACATTGCACACACTTCATGACAAGGGAGTTCGCATCATGATACAACGTTGGCTAATAATAACCAATTTGTAGTACCTTAGCCGCAGTAGACACTAAACTATGGTGCCCACCAATCAGTGATGTATGGAAAGCATCAAGAATAGCATCTACCTCAACTTCCGAAACACATCTTCTAATGATATGATCCACACACTCAAAAAATAAGTAATGTTTATCCCAAAAATACTTCTTAGCAACAAAAAGGAATCTCTTTTATTGGTAAAAATTCAGCCCATCGGAAAGAATCCCACACACCACATAATTTACAAAATCGGCATACCAAGGTGTGGTACTATTTGACAAAGCCATCACCACCTCATCGGGAAAGGCCTCCTCAAAGTCATTATCACCAGAAACAACCACATTCATTTCAAGCCTCGACAAGTGGTCTGCCACTTGGTTCTCACACCTTTTTCGATCTTTGACTTCAAAGTCAAACTCTTGCAACAACAACACCCATCGGATCAACCCTGGCTTCACATCCTTCTTAGCGATCAAGTAGCGTATCACAACATGGTCGGTGTGTACCACCCCCTTGGTCCCCAACAAATAGGCTCGAAACATTTCAAAAGCATACACTAAAGCTAACAGCTCTTTCTCAGTGACGATGTAGTTCTTTTGAGCTATATTCAAAGTGTTTCTTGCATAATAGATCAGGTGAAACAAATTTCCCTTGCATTGGCCAAGTACACCCTCCAAAGCCACACCGCTAGCATCACACATTAACTCAAATGGAATGCTCCAATCTGGAGCAACAGTGATTGGAGCCAAAACTAGCTTCTCCTTTAGACAAAAAAAATGCCTTGAGGCAACCTTCACCGAACTCGAAGACACATTCATTTTCAAGTAGCTTGCAAAGAGGATAGGCTACTTTCGAGAAACTTTTTATGAACCTCCGGTAGAAACCCGCATGACCCAAGAAGCTTCTAACCCCTTTTACCGAAATAAGAGGAGGCAACTTGGCGATAACTTCAACTTTAGCTTGATCAACTTGTATGCCTTCTCTCGAAATTGGTGCCCCAACACAATACCTTCCTTGACAATGAAGTGACATTTTTCCAAATTGAGCACAAGGTTTGTTTCAACAAATATTTGCAAGACTTTACCAAGGTGCTCAAGGCACACTTCAAATGTACCCACCACAACCGAAAAGTCATCCATGAAGACTTCCATCGAATCCTCTACCATATCGGCAAAAATAGAGAGCATACACCGTTGAAACATCACCGATGCATTACACAATCCAAATGACATTCTTTTGAAACCAAACGTTCCATAGGGACATGTGAAGGCTATGTTTACTTGATCCTCTAGTGCAATGGAGATTTGATTATAATCGGAGTAACCATCCAAGAAGCAATACTATCCACGCCCCGTAAGTCTATCAAGCATCTGATCCATAAAGAGCATTGTAAAATGATCTTTCTCGGTCCATGCATTTAATTTCCTAATCCATACATGCACGCCAACCGGTAACCTGTCGCAATGGCACAAGTTCACCTTTTTCATTTGAGACACATTGAACGAGGCTCACCCATTTTCTATTCGCAATAGGGTAAACCACTCCTGTATCAAGCCACTTGATGATCTCCTTTTTAATGAGTTCTTGCATTAGAGGATTCAACCTTCTTTGATGTTCAACACTTGGCTTACAATCACTATCCAATTGGATTTTGTGGGTACAAATACTAGGAGGAATTCCCACAATGTTGGCAATTGTCCATCCAATAGCCTTGGTGAACTTTTTCAACACACTAACAAGAGCTTGTGTTTGCGAATCGAGCAAATCCATTGCAATAATCACGGGTAAAGTTTTCTTAGCTCCCAAGAACACATAACATAGGTGTGGTGAAAGTACCTTCAATTTAAGCTTTGGTGGTTCTTCAATAGATGGTTTCGTGGGAGGACTTTCCCTTTTCTTCAAATCGATATCAAGCTTCACAGGGTTCTTAGAATAAGACCATAAACCCGATAGAGCAGCCACTACCTCATCATAATCTCAAATTTCTTTCCCATTGTAATTCAAGAAAAAGCCGGCCAACGACTCATCAAAACAAGAAATTTTACCCACATTAGAAACCGCTTCATCATTCACATCGACGACTGATATCATATGGAGGTCACTTTGTTGCTTCATAGACTTGCAAACATTGAAAGTAACTTCCTCCTCATTTACCCGAAATTTCAAATCATCACTTTTCACATCAACCAGATCTCTCCCGGTAGCTAAAAATGGCCTACCAAGAATAATAGGAACCTCGGCATCAATCTCGCAATTAAGGATCACAAAATCCGTCGGAAATATAAATTTGTATACCTTCACCAAGATGTCATAGAGAATGCCAATAGGACGCTTGATAGAACGGCCGGCCATGAGAAGGCGCATACTTTTTGCCTACATTATCTCATAATGTAGGGCTTAGTGATCCTTCTCCTTCCACTCGTGGCTAGTGAGTACTTAGAGATTTTAAAGACTTTGTGAGTCCTCACACTTTGAGGACAATGTATTTTAATGACCCTCCGGGTCATTTATGTGTTAATGCCTTATTTCTATCATTTAGAGCGTTCCTGTAGCGATCCCAAGTCATTTATGAGTTGATGGCACTGACTATTCGGTCGCCTGGTTGTTCGTTTGGGTTTTATGCCTATTTTCCTGTTTTGGAGCTTTTGAACCTTTAAAAGTTGATTTCGGTCATAACTTCATGTAAATGACATCAGATGAGAATTCTGACGGTTCCATCAGCCCCGAAGAGGCGAAATTAGGCAAAAGGCATAGTCTGCTAGAGTTCCGGGGTTTCCAGTATGATTTTGCGGCCAAATAGCTCTTTAGTCTTCAAAATTTGGCTTAAGGTTGACTTCGGTCAACATTCTTGGTAAACGCACTCAGATGAAAATTTTGACAGCGCGGTTAGTTCCAGAATGCCGAGTTTGGTCTAGAACGACCTTTCCAGAATCTCCGGGAGCTTCCGATCTAATTTTGAGGCCTTCGGTAGAAATTGGCAAAAATGACATAATGGGTGTGGGACCCACTTTTTGTCGAAACGACCTCGTATGGAAATTTCGACTATGCCATTGAGTCCAGAATGTCGAAGTTAGTGGGGTAGCATATGTGGTTTATTTTCATTGGGTCCCGAACGAATTTCGAGGGTCCGTTCGGAGACTTTGAAAAATAGAAAAAAATCTGGTTGCTGGTGTAGACCTTTAGCGACCAAAACTTAGACTTTTAGCGACCAGAAATGGTCTTTAGTGACCAGTTTCGGCTTTTATAAGCTAGAAAATTTCAACTTTCAGCCCTCATTTTAAAATGGCAATTTCTCCCTCATCCGAGCTCCGATTTGAGTGATTCGAAGTCCTGTATGATCGTGGAGATTGTGGCTATGTGGTGGAGTTATTGAATTGTGTTGGTGAACCCTCGTTTGAGGTAAAATTCTGCTCGAATCTGCTGCCATCAAGTTATGATTTCTTCTTCATTTTAAACTTCGATTTCTCGAGTTCTATAGCTCTGTTTTAGGTGATTCTAAGTCCCACATGTTTCGATTTTCGTTGGCTTTGTGGGTTTTAGGTTGGGGGTCTTTGGGTGCTCCTCTTTTTGAATGAAATCGAGGGTAAGTCTCTATTTGGCCTATTTTTTTGTTAAGTTTTGTAAATTGTTGTTGTTGGTTGTTAGGAGTGGATGCGACCCCTATTGACCAAAAAATTGGTCTGTCTCCGAATTTATTGATTTTGGTGTCTAAACAACAATATTGATGTTGTGATTCTATTTTTTGTAGCTTGGCAGCAGTCTGAGGCCGTTCGACAGGGGAAATCTCCAATTAAGTGACTTAGAGCGCGCGTGATCGGCCTTTTGGTAGGTTACGACTTCCCTTCTTTCTAGACCTAGCCTGATTGTGTAAATGCTGGTTGATATTTGTGAATCTGGGGTGGTTAGTTAGTATTGTTTCCCTTGTTCCCCGATTTCCTTAGTTTAGAGTTGACTGTTGGGTTGTTATGAGCTAGTATCATGCTATAGGTTGGGCTGTTGATTTGATTTGCTGTGGGGTATCTGTTGGTGGTTATTTGATGTTGCATGAGTGGGTCCGGGTGAATCTATTTGATGATTGACTGATTATTGTGATTCTGCGTTAGAATAGGCTGTGATATTATTGACATAGTCTCATGTACCTGGTTGACTTGCGTATGCATCCGACGTTGTTTTGGATTGACTAGATTCTTGTAGGCTGATATACAAGACATGGGTCAGATTATGAGCCTTAGTATAGGCCTTTTCGTGGCTTTCAGACCTTCTTATTATTTGCCCCTTCTCACTGCGATTCTTAGGATGCTGCCAGAAGATGCCATTGTTCCATCGATTGTCGGCTGGATTGTGTTAGGCTGGGAGCCTTTGGTTGGTATATATGTGGGGGCAGCGGCCCGTGATGTTTAGTCTCTTGGTGCATTAGTGTTGAGGCTTATCCGGTTCGTGATGACTGGCTCCAGCACGCGGCTGACGTTACTTGGTTATCACTCAGGAATTCAAGCGCTAGGTTGATGGAGGTAGGATACCTACTCCGATCCGCAGCTGATGTTAAATGATTGCAGCCAGTTATTTCCAGTGCAAGTCCGTGGTGCATAGGCTACTAGTCCTAGGTACACGACCAACGTATCCGGTGGAACCAGTATTTCCAGTGTTAGACTGTCCAGTGTGGGCTATTTGTGCCAGTCAGAGACTGAGGTTACCCGGTTAGAGTCTAGCATTTCCTGCTTGTGACTGATGACTGAGCTGGGCTCTGACATCTATGACTGAGCTGGGCTCTGATATCTCTGACTGAGCTGGGCTCTAATATTTAAGACTTGGCTAGGCTCTGATATTTACGACTGTGCTAGGCTTTGATATTTATGACTGAGATGGGCTCTAATATTTATGACTAAGCTGGGCTCTGATATTTATGACTGAGCTGGGCTCTGATATTTATGACTAAGCTGGGCTTTGATGTTTATGACTGAGCGGGGCTCTGTTGGGAATGATTGGGCGAGGCCCTGGAGTTGTTTTGGAGTTGGTTATTCCTTCGTTTCTGTAGAATAGCTCTTTTGTGTTCCTGTCAGACTTATGGAGGTCCGTTCAGGTTTTAATTAAACTTGTGCACGAGTGTGCCCAGCAGGTCTTATGGGGGGCTCAGCTAGGTTTATTTTAGTTATATCTTTGTGCTGCCTTTAAGCTTTTCTGTTTCCTGTTCTATCGACCTCTGTTTGTCCTGATTCTATCTTGTCTGCCTGTTTTTACCCTTATTGCTCAGTTGACCTATGATACCTACTGGGTACCTGTTGTTTTGGTACTCATACAACACTCTACATCTATTTTCATGATGCAGGTCCGAGCACCAGTTATCAGCGTTGAGATCGGGCCGGGAGCTATCAGTTCAGGAGACTAGAGTGAGCCCTTGGCATTATGGGATCACCAGTTTCCTTCTGTTTATATATTTTGGCTTCTCTTTTGTTTTCGAGACAGTTGTTTCAGTGGTCCACTTTCAGGGATTTTACTCTTTTTAGTAGTTTTGTACTTGTGACTTCCAGGTTTTGGGAGGTGTTGTATATATTTAGTCATGTTTGTTCCAGCTTTCGTGATTGCTCTTATTGTATGCTTTCGCTTGGTTATGGATTAGTTTCCACCCTTAGTCCCGTTACTGTTTAGTTCCGGGATAGGGTTTTGGCTGGCCTACTGGTGGGTTGGTAGGAACCATCATGACTTGAGAAATTGGGTCGTGACAAATTAGTATCAAGGCCTAGGTTCGTTGGTCTCACTTGTACATAACTAGCATATAATAGAGTCCTGCGGATCAGAGCGGAGACGTGCGTGATGATCCTCGGGAGGCTACAGGGTGCCCTTAGGATGTTGTCTTTTCTTTGCATATTTTTCGTGCGTTGTTGTCCATTTGGTATCTTGAAATCTCACTTGTGTCCTTTTGTCACAGGATGGCTAGTACGGGCAGGGGAGGTGGTGCGGTGGTGCGGTGGCACCAAACCGAGGTAAAGAGAAGACTCCAGAGCCGGAGACTCGAGCAGAGCAGATTCTACCTCAGTCGGTGGGGCCGAGACCAGCCCAGCCACCATCAGCTCCAGTTGTTGCCCCAGATCTGCAGGGCATGCTTGCCCAGTTATTAGCTACTATTGGTAGTATGCAGACGAAGCAGCAACAAGCAGCTCCAATGCCAGTTCAAGATCTGGTTCCAGTTCAGTAGGACCAGTCTGCAGCAGCGGCTCCAGAGCTGCATCAGCTGCCAGCCCAAGTTGTGGTTAAGTTAGACCCTTTGGACGGGGTTATGCCTCTGCGAGAGCAGAAGATTCTCGGTGTGTTCCCTAGATTGTCACCGCCAAGATTCTCATGGATTGTGGGAGAGGATACCCATGAGTTTCTGACTACTTGCCAGGAGTGGTTAAAGACCTTGGGTTTAGTGGAGTCTAGAGGAGTAGACTTCACAGCTTATCAGCTGGATATGAAAGCTAGATAGTGGTGGTGCTCTTTCATCAGGACTAGGCCAGTTGGTTCTCCACCAGTATCGTGGGAGAAATTTTCAGAGGCTTTTCTTGCAAGGTTTATTCCATAGAGCATCAGGAACAGACTCCGTGATGACTTCTCTAGATTGGAGTAGGGCTCCATGACTGTATCTGAGTATGAGGTCAGAATTGTGGAGTTGTCTCGTCATGCCACCATGATTCTACATACAGAGAAGGAGCGGGTCCGATGCTTTGTTCGAGGGCTAAGACTGCAGTTGAGGATTGAGTCGCAGTCTATATTGTCAGCGGACTATTCTTTTCTAGATATGGTGGACCATGCCCACACCATTGAATAACTTCGTCGCGAGGCCCACGATGGTAGCGACAAGAGGGCTAGGTCAGATGATAGCTTTGGTGGGACCCATTGTAGGTCGAGGGATACCCGGGATCGAGGTTATTAGAGGATTCAGTTAGGGCAGTCTAGTCAGCCATATCAGGTAGCGTTGCAAACTTCAGTGGGTGATCAACACCGTCAGAGTGGGTATAGTACCGGTTCGAGTGAAGGCCGAGGTGGGTTTCAGTCTTGTGCATTAGGTTGGGGTGGCCAACCTCAAGCGGTTAGCAGACCTTTTTAGGGTTGCTTCATTTGTGAGGAGCTTAGACATTGGGCCAGGGAGTGCCTTTCATCTAGATTAGCCTTAGCAGCTCCTCAAGCGGCGAAACTGGTTTCGGCAGTAGCACCTCCAGCTAGAGGAGGAGATCAGCAGCAGAGTTCTCGGGGAGGTCCACGGGGAGCCAGTACAGGCAGTAGAGTTGATGTGAGAGGTAGAGATGCCCAGGGCCACTTTTATGCAGCTCCAGCTAGAGCAGAGACTGAGGCGTCGAATGATGTGATCATAGGTACGGTTCTCTTATGCCATTAGTCTGCTTTAGTTTTATTTCACCCAGGTTCTACCTATTCTTATGTGTCAGCTTATTGTGTGCCTCGATTGGGAGTGAGTCCTGAGCCCTTGTCTGTGCCTTTGCGTGTTTTGACCCTAGTAGGGGATTCTTTAGTAGTGGATCAGGTTTGTAGATCCTGTGTGGTGGCTATTCAGGGGCACGACACTGTGGTCAATCTTGTTGTGCTGTGTATGGTAGACTTTGATGTGATTCTGGGTATGGATTAGTTGTCCCCTTGTCGGGCTGTCTTAGACTGTTATGCCAAGACCGTGACTTTAGCCATTCTTAGTATTCCACCGGTGGTGTGGCAGGGTTTTTGTAGTCGCACACCAGTTGGGGTGATTTCTTGTATGCGGGCTCATAGGCTGGTGGAAAGCGGATGCTTTGCATATTTTGCATATGTTTGAGATGTGAGTAGGGAAGGCCTTACAGTCGATTCAGTAACTATCGTTCGAGAGTTCGCAGATGTGTTTCTCGCTGACCTTCTTAGCCTACCCCCAGATCGGGACATTGATTTTTCCATAGACTTAGAGCTGGGCACTCACCCCATTTCTATTCCTTCATATTGTATGGAACCTACAGAGCTCAAGGAGCTCAGTGATCAGCTTCAGGATCTCTTTAGTATAGGATTCATCCGACCCAGTTTGTCGCCTTGGGGTGCCCCAGTCCTATTTGTGAGGAAGAAGGATGGCACCATGCGGATGTGCATCGATTACAGGTAGCTGAATAAGGTGAAAGTGAAGAACCGTTATCCTATGCCTCGTATAGTTGATCTATTTGACCAGCTCAAGGATGCAGCCATGTTTTCGAAGATTGATTTTAGATCTGGTTATCATCAGCTGAGGATTAGAGCACCGGATGTCCCCAAGACAGCCTTTAGGACTCGTTATCGTCATTATTAGTTCCTGGCGATGTCTTTTAGGTTGACTAATGCCCTTGCTGCATTTATAGACTTGATGACTAGTGTATTCAGGCAGTATTTTGACTCCTTTGTCATTGTCTTCATCGATGACATATTGGTATACTTGCGGAGCCATCATGAACATGAGCAACATTTAAGGATAGTGCTCCAGACTTTGAGAGATCATCGACTTTATGCCAAGTTCTCAAAGTGCGAGTTTTGGCTTGAGTCTGTAGCATTCTTGGGGCACATGGTGTCCAAGGATGGCATTATGGTGGATCCGGTGATGATTGAGGCTATTCGTGGTTTGGCTAGGCCCACTTCTGTGACCGAGATTCGGAGCCTCATCGGATTGGCAAGGTACTACAGACGCTTTGTTGAGGGTTTTTTTCCACACTAGCGACGCCTTTGACTCGATTGACTCGCTTGGATATCCCCTTTGTGTGGTCGGAGGAGTGTGAGAGGAGCTTTTTGAGGCTTAAGGAGTTGCTTACCACCGCTCCTATATTGACTCTTCCAGTTGAGGGTGAAGGCTTCACGATCTATTGTGACATATCCACCGTTGGTTTGGGTTGTGTTCTAATGCAGCAGGGCTGGGTTATTGCTTATGCGTCTAGGCAGCTTAAGCTGCACGAACGTAACTACTCCACTCATGACTTGGATTTGGCGACAGTAGTTTTCGCGCTTAAAACCTGGAGGCATTACCTTTATGGAGTTCATTGTGAGTTGTACACTGATCATAGGAGCCTTCAGTATATTATGACGTAGAGCAATCTTAATTCGAGGCAGCGTCGATGGATTGAGCTTCTGAAGGACTATGACATCTCTATTCTTTACCATCCGAGCAAGGTGAATGTGATAGCGGACACCTTGAGCCGGAAGGCGGTGAGTATGGGTAGTCTAGCCTTCCTTTCTATTTCAGAGCGACCCTTGGCTTTGGACATTCAGTCCTTAGCCAATCAAATGATCAGGCTTGACGTTTCAAACTCCAGCAGAGTATTAGCTTATGTAGGGGTTCAGTCATCTCTGCTTGATCAGATCTGTAGCCGCCAATTTGAGGATGAGTCCTTGGTAGTACTCAGAGATAGAGTGTTGGCAGGTGATGCCGGGCAGACTATCTTAGATTCAGATGGGGTTTTGAGGTTTTCTTGCCGGTTATGTGTTCCTAGAGTTGGTGAATTGATCCGGATGATCCTTAGCTAGGCCCATGATTCCAGATATTCTATTCATCCGGGCACAGCTAAGATGTATTGTGATTTGAGGCAGTATTACTGGTGGAGCGGTATGAGGAGAGACATCTCAGATTATGTGTCCCATTGTTTGTGTTGCCAGCAAGTTAAGGCCGAGCATATGAGGCATGGGGGAGAGTTGCAGAGGATGCCTATTCCTGAGTAGAAGTGGGAGCGCATCACCATGGACTTCATTGTTGGGTTGCCATGGACTCCGAGAGGTGTTGGCAGTATCTGGGTAATCGTGGATCGATTGACCAAGTCAGCACACATGATACCCGTTCATACATCCTTCCACGCTGAGAGGTTAGCTCGTATTTAAATCCAAGAGGTAGTCTGTCTTCATGGTGTGCCTATTTTGATCATCTCAGACTGGGGCCCACAGTTCACTTCTAGATTTTTGAGAGCGTTTCAGGGAGAGTTGGGCACCCGCGTGGATCTTAGCATAACATTTCACTTGAAGAGTGACTGTCAATAAGAGCGCGCTATCCAGGTGCTTGAGGATATATTGCAGGCCTGTGTTATAGACTTTGGAGGTTAGTGGGACCATTTCTTGCCCTTTGCAGAGTTTGTGTACAACAATAGTAGCCATTCTAGCATTCAGATGGCCCCGTTTGAGGCCCTATATGGTAGGAGTTGTCGCACTCCAGTTGGTTGGTTTGAGTCTACGGAGCCTAGGCCGCATGGTACAAATTTTTTTCAAGAGTCCTTGGAGCATGTGAGGTTGATCTAGGACAGGCTTAGGACGGCTCAGAGTAGACATAAGAGTTATGTAGACCACATGCATCGACCGTTGAGTTTTGCTGTGGGTGAAATAGTGTTCCTCCGAGTATCCCCCATGAACGGCGTGATGAGATTTGGGAGGCGGGGCAAGCCTAGCCCAAGATATATTGGGCCCTTTGAGATTTTGAGGGGAGTTGGCGAGGTGGCTTATGAGTTAGCATGTTCCAGATGAGTCGCATGTTCTCCAGTATGATGCCGTTAAGTTGGACGATCGTTGGACCTATAAAGAGGAGCCAGTTGCTATTTTTTCAAGAGAGGTGAGGCAGCTGAGGCCGAGAGCCAATCCTGTAGATAAGGTTTCACGACCCAGAGTAGCCCCTGATGTAACATGGTGTACAAGACCCCGAGAGGCCTCATACAAGCCCTTAGCACACATAACATACAAGATAATAGAGAAATAAGAGTTCAAAAGAGCATTTTATATCAAAACTTTACTCAAAATAGCGGAAGTCTACAACTCATGTCTTAAAGCCTTCTATCATCATAGAATACAAATAAAAGTGGTAGGGACACAGCCTAATACAATATCCAATACTGAAAAGAAATGACATGAAAATAAGAACAACTCGTCCATGTCCTCGGATGGATGAGGACTGACCAAGTCTTCTTCCCAACTCTAAATTAATGCTCTAGCCACGAGTGGATGGTGAATTGCCACGTCCTACACCAAAGAAGTTAATGTAGGCAAGAGTATGCGTTAGCACAATTAAGTACTAAGGATGATAGCAATGCACATAAACACATAAATCATGCTAGAGAGACATAATCATGACATGCAATGGCCAAGCTAAAAACATGATAAACATGAGAAACATGAAACATGAAGCATATATCAAGGCCAAAGCAAGCTAAATCATCTTTCCTTCTTTTCTTTAATTCATCATGAGAACACTTGTTCATTAACTAGTGGGGAAAAGCCTTAACCGATATGTAAGACCATGTGAGCTATCAACACGGAATCTGATGTCTACCCCACACCGAAAAGGGGTGTCCTACTTGCCAAGGTAAGACCATGAACTTCTTAGCTTATGTGGATCCACTAGCTAATGTCTACTTAAAGACAACATCCTATGGTGGCAACATAGTGTATGGGATAGAGATTGCTTTAGGAGACTCGGCCTGAACTAACGGGAGAGTTCCATCTAGAAAACTCGGCCTCTACTAACAGGAGAGCTTTCACTAGAAGACCCAGCCTCTACTAACGGGAGGGCTTCCATCTCAATATCCACTCGGTGCTAAGCATAATTCCCACGAATTAGTCATTAACATATTTATATCATCAAACATGAAAAGGTACAACTTGGGTTACAAATTCAATCTAAAACCATGCTTATAGATATCCATGTTTCATGGACCTTGTCCAACTTACATCATTAGAATAGCTCCTTAAGAATATGGGTAATCGCCTCTTTTTTCTTCTTTTATCATAATGGGAGATTTACGTGAGAAAACCTTTCAGCACTCGACCATAGAATCATCATATCATAACTTTGGTACTTTTACTCTCAAAGCACCCTTAATTCATCATGCTCATATTTCATAGAGTTCATAGGGTTTCATGCAAGTTCAACTCATATCATGCAATTCAATGCAAGCTCATGCTTAGAAAGACATAATTAAGAAATTTACCCATACTTGAAGGAACTCACATAATAGAGGAAAATCATGCTTTTGACTTGATCATGATAAATTCATAAGATCATCCTCAATTCATTCATAATTCATGCTTGATTTCATAGAGAATTCATAAACTTCATCAAATCATAACTCAACTCAACAATCAAAGCATAGATTATCAAATTGGGGAGAATTAGCTTAGGATGATGGGGGTTCATGCAATCTTTACATCAAATCATGTAATTCACGCTAATTCGTGCACTAAGTTACTTTATCATGCTAAATCGTGCACTAGGAATCATAAAATTAATAATTGGAATCATAATTGAAGAACCCACAATGATTGATCACAAACCCTAATTCAATTGGGTTAGAGTAAACCTTTGAAAATCATGAAGAAGAGCAAGGGCCCATTGGAGGAAAAGACTCCTAATGGTGAACACTATCATACCTCAAAGCAGTCCACAAGAAATTGGAGAAGATTGAAGGTCTTCAATGGAGGATTCAAGCTCCTTCTTCTTCCTTGAGAGTTGAGAGAGTTTCTTTTTAGAGAGAGAAATAATTGAGAGAGGAGAGTTTTGGAATGAATTAGAATCAAAGGAATTAGGCTTAGAAAGTATTTATAGGTCTAAGATTAAGGGTATAACCGACTTAGCTTAATAGGTAATCAATTAGGAAAAAGACCAAAAAGCCCTTAATTAAAAACTGTCGGGGCCAATCGATGGACAGGATCTACGGTACGTACATCAATTGACGGACCGTCCTGCTCTTCCTTCAATTGATTCAGAAAGTTCATTTTGGGCTAAAAATTTGGCTAAGTCTGGAAGGTATCTACGGAACCCATCTACGGCCCATCAACTGGACTACGAACCGTCATGCTGTTCCGTAGGTCAAGGTTAAGAAACTTAGAAATCTTGAAATTTCACAGTGCCATTGACGGTTCCCACCTACGGCCCGTCAATCCATCTACGGCCCGTAGGTGGCCTCCGTAGGTCACTATCTTCAGGTGAGTTATGCATTTTAAAATCCCTTGGAAGCTTGGGGTGTTACAATATTTCCCCCTTGGGAACATTCATCCTCGAATGAGAATCAAGACATCTTGAGAAGGGTAATAGACACGGACTAATAACCCAACCTAGCATGCAATCACATAAATGCACATATCCGAGGAGGAAACATCAACTCCAAGCTAAAGTATGATCAACACATCATATCATGAAGACTTTATGCAACTCATACTCAAATGCACATAATCATATAAGACTCTTCATGAACATACATAATCAAGGAATTATGGAAATCAATTATGACACATGAGACCAAAAGAATGAACCATGAGGATCAAGATACCTCAAGCTAGAGTAGGGTCGGAAGGAAAGAGATGAGGATATTGGGACATAATATCGACCTCGGCCTCCGAAGTACCACCCTCAACCAATTGATTCCTCCATATAACTTTCACGGAAGAAACTTCCTTATTCCTTAACTTCCAGACTTGCCGGTCTAAAATCTCAACCGGAACCTCTTCATAAGAAAGACTATCCGTTATGCCAAGATTCTCTAATGGCACTATAGTGGTCGTATCACCAACACACTTCTTCAATAATGAGACATGGAAAACTTGATGCACTGAGGCCAATCATTAGGCATGTCAAGCTCATAATCAACCTTACCAACACGTCTCAAGATCTGATATGGGCCTACATAATGGGGACTAAGCTTCCCTTTCTTCCCAAATCTAATTACACCCTTCATGGGTGAGATTTTCAAGTAAACCCAATCATCCACATCGAATTCTAATTCTCTTCTCCTAACATCGGTATAGGACTTTTGTCGACTTTGAGCCGTTTTCAACCTCTTCCTAGTAAGTCAAACATTTTCCATAGCCTCTTGCACCATCTCCGGGCCTATCAAAGCAACTTCACCAACTTTAAACCAACCTATGGGTGATCTACACCTCCTACCATAGAGAGTCTCAAATGGAGCATTACCAATACTAGAATGTTAGCTATTGTTATAAGAAAACTCAATCAAAGGCAAATGATCATCCCAAATACCCTTGAAATCGATTACACAAGCTCTCAACATATCTTCCAAAGTCTGAATAGTACGCTTCGCTTGCTCATCGTTTTGGGGATGAAAGATCGTACTAAGCGTAACACGAGTACCAAGGCCTTTTTGGAACGACTTCCAAAATTGAGAAGTAAATTGTGCACCACGATCGGAGATAATGGATAAAAGCACTCCATGGAGCCTAACAATCTCCCTCAAATACAACTTAGAATAATCCTCCGCAGAATAAGAAGTCTTGACGGGAATGAAATGGGTTGACTTTGTCATTCTATCAACAACAACCCAAATCGAATCAAATTGTCGCCTCGTGCGAGGCAAACCCACAGTAAAATTCATATTCAAATCTTCCCACTCCCAAGTAGGAATACTAATATCTTGGGTCAAACCTCCCGGCCTTTGATGCTCAACTTTCACCTGTTGGCAATTAGGACACTTAGCCAAAAATTCCACAATATCTTTCTTCATTCCGTTCCACCAATAAATTTCCCGCAAATCACGGTACATTTTGGTAGCTCCTGGGTGGATGAAATATCGAGAACTATGGGCTTCTGATAAAATTTGCCCTCTTAAGCCCTCTACATTAGGGACACACAAACGACTTTGATATCGAAGCACACCATCTCCCCCTTGGGAGAAAACCTCTATGGACTTCTTGAGTACCGCTTCCTTTAGTTCAACCAATTTAGGATCAAGACCTTGCTTAGCTTTCACATCATGCATAAAAGAGAATTCGGAACCCTTGTGAACCGTAACACCACAATCAGTAGAATCAACCAATCTAACACCCAATCGAGCCAATCTATGGACATCGCGAACCAACTCTTTCTTACCATCCTAAACATGAGCAACACTACCCATAGATAATCGACTAAGAGCATCCGCCACTACGTTAGCCTTACCGGGGTGATAGAGAACACTCATATCATAGTCTTTTAACAAATCGAGCCACCTTCTTTGGCGAAGATTCAAATATTTCTGTTTAAACACGTATTGCAAACTCTTATGGTCCGTGAAGAAATCTACATGTACTCCGTACAAATAATGTTGCCATATTTTCAAAGCAAACACAACTGCCGCTAATTCCAAGTCATGAGTAGGATAGTTCTTTTCATGCACCTTAAGTTGTCTTGAAGCATAAGAAATGACCTTCCCATTTTGCATAAGAACACATCCTAGCCCAATTCTCGAGGCATCACAATAAACCACAAAATCATCGGATCCTTCCGGTAGAGTCAATATCGGAGCCGAAGTAAGTCGATCCTTCAACTCTTGAAAACTCTTTTCACATGCTTCGAACCATGCGAATTTAACCTTCTTATGAGTAAAAGCCGTCAATGGAGAAGAAATGGATGAAAACCCTTCAACAAACCTCCTATAATAACCGGCTAGGTCCAAGAAACTACGGATATCCGAAGGTGATAAAGGTCTAGGCCAATTCTTAACCGCTTCCGTCTTCTTAGGATCTACCTCAATGCCCTTACCAGAAACAATGTGACCAAGAAAAGCCACAGACCTTAACCAAAACTCACATTTACTAAACTTCTCAAATAGTTGTTCGTCCTTGAGGACTTGCAACACCATCCTCAAATGATTAACATGTTCACCCTCATTCTTTGAGTAGATTAAAATGTCATCAATAAAGACAATCACAAACATGTCAAGGTTTTGCTTAAACACTCTATTCATCAAGTCCATAAATGCGGCCGGAGCATTTGTCAACCCAAACGACATTACTAAGAACTCATAGTGACCATACGTAGTCCGAAAATCCGTCTTCGGGATATCATTTTATTTCACCCTTAATTGGTGATAGCCCGAACGAAGGTCGATCTTAGAGAAATAACTAGCCCCTTGAAGTTGATCAAACAAGTCATATATCCTTGGTAGAGGATACTTATGGGGGGCTCAGCCGGGTTTATTTTAGTTATTTCTTTGTGCTTCCTTTCAGCTTTTCCGTTTCGTGTTCTGTTGACCTTTGTTTGTGCTGATTCTATCTTGTCGGTTCGAGAGACTAGGGTGAGCACTTGGCGTTTTGGGATCACCAGTTTCCTTCTGTTTATATATTTTGGCTTGTCTTTTGTTTTTGAGACAGTTGTTTCAGTGGTCCACTTTCGGGACTTGTACTCTTCTTAGTACTTTTGTACTTGTGAATTCCAGGTTTTGGGAGGTGTTGTATATATTTAGTCTGGTTCGTTCCAGCTTTCGTGATTGCTCTTATTGTATGCTTCTGCTTGGTTATGGATTAGTTTCCACCCATAGTCCCATTACTGTTTAGTTCTGGGATAGGGTTTTTGCTAGCCTACTGGTGGGTTGGTAGGCGTTATCATGACTTGAGAAATTGAGTCGTGATAGTATTCGATGGCTTTGAGACTATGTTTAGACTTCTGCTACACTTGTCAACTCTTAAAGATTTGAAATTTGTCTTTTGAACTCTTATCTACAGTTATTTTATTTGATTTATGCTAAGTCGCTTGTGTGGGGACTTTTGGGGTTTTATACGCCATGTCATGTCTAGGGGCTACTTTAGATCGTGACAGCTCCGCCAACTCATCATGGAGGTCATCGTATAGTGTTTTCAGAACAATGGACCGAGCTTTGTAAGAATACAATACCTATGGGCTAACATACACATAAAAACAAAGAAAGTGATCTAATTCTTATAAATTGGCCGCTAAATGATAAAATATGTCGTAAAAAAGGTGAGACTCTTTTGCATGCTCCCCCAACTCATTTCGGATGTCCTCATAAACATTTATTTAGAACAATCAACCGAGCTCCATAAGAAGACAACATCCATGGGTTAACACACACGAAGAACTAAGAAAGTCGCCTAATTCCTATATATTGGCCCATAAATGGAAAAATATGTCGTAAATATTGGTGAGACTCTATGAAATGATCCCTCAACTCATTATGGAGGTCCTCATCGGGGTTTTCCAAAACAATCAACCGAGCGCCATACGGCAACAATACACATGCGCTAACACACACAGAAAGCTAAGAAAGTGACCAAATTCCTATATATTGTCCGATAAATGGAAAAATATGTTGTAAAAATGGCGAAACTCCATTACATGCTCCCCAACTCATTATGGAGGCTGTCATAAACTATTTTAAAAACAATCGATTGAGCGCCATAAGGCGACAATACCCATGGGCTAACATACACAAAAAATTAAGAATGTAGCATAATTCATATAAATTGGCCTCTAGATTGTAAAATATGTTGTAAAAAATTGTGAGACTCTATGACATGCTCTCCCAACTTATTACGTAGGTACTCATATTGGTTTTCCAAAACAATAGACCCAATTCCATTAGGCAACAATACCTATGGGCTAAAACACAAGAAAAACTAAGAAAGCTTCCTAATTCCTATAATTTTGCCCCAAAATGGTAAAATATGTCCTAAAAATTGTGAGACTCCACAACATGCTCCCCCAACTCTTTATGGAGGTCCTTGTAAAATATTTTTAGAACAATCAACTGAGAGGCTTAAGACGACAATACCCATGAGCTAACACACACGGAAAACTAATAAAGTCTCCTAATTCCTATAAATTGGGCTCGTTAAGACAAAATATGTCGTAAAAAATTGTGAGACACGTTGTCATGATCCCCCAACTCATTTTTGAGGTCCTAATAAATTATTTTTGGAGCAATCGACCGAGCTCCATAAGAAGACAATATCCTTGGGTTAACATATACAAAAAAACTAACAAAGTCGCCTAATTCCGATATATTGGCCCCTTAATGGAAAAATTTGTCATAAAAATTGGCGAGACTCTACGACATACTCCCCCAACTCATTACGTAGGTCCTCGTAATGTTTTTTCAAAACAATCGACCGAGCGCCATAAGGCGACAATACCTATGGGCTAACACACACAAAAAATAAAGAAAGTGGCCTAATTCTTATAAATTTGCCCTTAATGGAAAAATATATCGTAAAAATTGTGAGACTCTTTGACACAGTCTCCCCAACTCATTTCAGAGGTACTCATAAAGTTTATTTAAAACAATCAACCGAGCGCCATAAAAAGACAATATCCATGGGTTAACAGACACAAAAAAATAAGAAAGTCACTTAATTCCAATATATTTGACCCTAAATAAAATATATGTCGTAAAAAATGGTGAGACTCTACAACATGCTCCTCCTACTCATACGGAGTTCCTCCTAATGTGTTTTTAGAATAGTCGGCCGAGCCCCAGAAGGCGACAACACCCATGGGCTAACACACACGAAAAACAAAAAAAAGTGACCTAATTCCTATATATTGGCCCCTAAAAGGCAAAATATGTTGTAAAAATGGTGCGACTACATGACATGCTCCCCTAACTCATTATGGAGGTCGTCTTATCGTATTTTTAAAACAATTAACCGAGCGCAATAAGGTGACAATACCCATGGGCTAACACACATGAAAAAGAAGAATGTGGCCTTATTCCTATAAGTTGGCCCCTAAATTGTAAAATATAATGTAAAAAATAGTAAGATTCTACGACAAGCTCCCCCAACTTATTACGTAGGTCCTAATGAATGTTTTTTAGAATAATTGGCCCAGCACCATAAGGTGACAATACCTATAGGCTAACACACACGAAAAACTAAAAAAGTTTCCTAATTCCTATAATATTTCCCCTGAATGGAAAAATGTGTCATAAAACTTTTGAGACTCTATGACATGCTCCCACAACTCATTATGGAGTTCCTCATAAAGTATTTTCAAAACAATTGACTTAGCGGCTTAAGGCGACAATACCCATGGGGTAACACAAATGGAAAACTAAGAAAGCCTCCTAATTCCAATAAATTGGCCCCTTAATGAAAAAATAAGTCGTAAAAATAGAGAAACTATAAAACATCCTCCCCAACTAATTATAGAGGTCCTCATAAAAAAATTTCAGAACAATCAATCGAGCGCCATAAGATGACGATACCCTTGGGCTAACACACATGGAAAATTAAGAATGTCACCTAATTCCTACAAATTGGCCCCTAAATAGCAAAATATGTCGTAAAATGGTGAAAATGGATGACATGCTCCCAAAACTCATTACTGAGGTCCTCGTAATGTTTATTGTAGAACAATTGACCGAGCACCATAAGGTGACAATACCCATGGGCTAATAAACAGAAGAAAAAAAAGTGGCCTAATTCTTAAAGGTTGGCCCCTAAATGGCAAAATATGATGTAAAAAATGGTGAGAATCTTTGACATGCTCCCCCAATTAATTTCGGAGGCCCTCATAAATCTTTTTTAGAACAATCAACTGAGCGCCATAAGATTACAATATACATGGGTTATCACACAAGAAAAACTAAGAAAGTCACCCAATTCCTATATATTGGCCCCTAAATGGCAAAATATGTCAAAGAAATTGGTGAGACTCTATCACATGCTCCCCTAAATAATTAGTAAGGTCCTCATAAAGTTTTTGTAGTACAATCGACCAAGCACCATAAGGAGACAATACCATGGGCTAACACAAAATAATCAAAGAAAGTGGCCTAATTCTTATAAATTGGGCCCAAAATTGCTAAATAAGTGGCAAAAAATGGTCACTCTTTCACCTCCTCCCCCGACTCATTTCTGAGGTCCATATAAATTCTTTTTAGAACAATGGACTGAGTGCTATAAGAAGACAATATCCTTGGGTTATCACACACAAAAAACTAAGAAAGTCATCAAACTCCTATATATAGCCCATAAATGACAAAATATATCATAAAAATTTGTGAGATTCTACAACATGTTCCCCCAACTAATTATGGAGGTCCTCATAAAGTTTTTTCCGAATAATCGACCGAGCGCCATAAAGCGATAATACCCATGGACTAACACACAAAAAACAAAGTAAGTGGCCTAATTCTTATAAAGTGGCCCCTAAATGGCAAAATATGTAGTAAACAAGTTTTTTAGAACAATCAACTGAGCTCCAAAACAAGACAATATCCATGGGTTAGCACACACGAAAAATGAAGAAAGTTGCTTAATTCCTATAAATTTGCCCCTAAATGGACAAATATGTCGTTAAAATTGGTGAGACTCAACGACATGCTCCCACAACTCATTAAGGAGGTCCTAGTAAATTTGTTGAAGAATTGACCGAGCGCCATAAGGTGACAATACCCATGGGCTAACATACACGAAAATCTAAGAAAATGACCTAATTCCTATATATTGGCCCCTAAATGGCAAAATATGTCATAAAATGGTTAGACTCTATGACATTCTACCCCAACTTATTATGGAGGTCATTGTAAAGTATTTTCTATTCAATCGACCGAGCGCCATAAGAAGAAAACACACATGGGCTAACGCACTAGAAATCTAAGAATGTGGCCTAATACCTTTAAATTGGCCCCTAAATTGCAAAATATATTCTAAAAATGGTGAGACTCTCTGAAATGCTTCCCTAACTTATTATGTAGGTCTCCATAAAGGTTTTTCAGAAAAATCTACACAACTCCATTAGGAAACAATACCTATGGGCTAACACACAAGAAAAACTAAGAAAGTTGCCTAATTTGTATAAATTTGGACCTAAATAGAAAAATATGTCATAAAAATTATGAAAATCTACGACATTCTCCACCAACTCATTACTGAGGTCCTTGTAAATATTTTTGTAGAACAATCGATCGAGCGACATAAGGTGACAATACCCATGGGTTAACACACACAAAAAATAAAGAAAGTGGCCTAATTCCTATAAGTTGGTCCCTAAATGGCAAAATATGATGTAAAAAATGGTGAGACTCTTTGACAGCTTCCACCAACCTATTTCGGAGGTCCTCATAAACCATTTTTAGAACAATCAACCGAGCACCGTAAGAAGACAATATCCATACACAAGAAAAACTAAGAATGTCGGCCAATTCCTATATATTGGCCCCTAAATGGCAATATATGTCATAAATATTGGTGAGACTATACAACATTATCCCTTAACTCTTTATCAAGGTCCTCATAAAGTTTTTTGTAGATCAACCAACAAAGTGCCATAAGACGACAATACCCATGGGTTAACACACACAAAAATAAAAAATAGTGGCCTAATTCTTATAAATTAGCCCCTAAATGGCAAAATATGTGGTAAAAATTGGTGATACTCTTTGACCTGCTCCCCCAAATCATTTATGAGGTCCTCATAAAGTATTTTTAGAACAATGGACTGAGCGCCATAAGAAGACAATATCCTTGGATTAACACACACGAAAAACTAAGAAAGTCACCTATTTCCTATATATAGGCCCCTAAATGACAAAATATGTCGTAAATATTGGTGAGATTCTATGAGAAAAAGTTAGAAGGAAGACTTTTATAGAGATGAACTCTATAGCACGAAGTGGAATAAGAAGAAAGTGAGAGGTTCCTAAATATCGCAGCCTCCTAATTATAGATGTGGCGCGCTTCACACCGATAACTAGGACTCTACTAACACTGCCTCATAGACTCCCTAGAACTCTTGAACTCTGTGCTCTGATACCAAGTTTGTCACACCCCGAGCCTACACCCTCGACGTGGCCGACACTTGAGAACCATTACTGATCCCCAAGCGAACCCTAGGCCTGGCTCACTACTCAGCGGAAGACTTAACTTAAGCCTAAAAGGCTCCTATCATAGCATGAATAACCTCATAAACTCAAATGAAAGATTAAAATAGTTAAATGCTGAAAATACTCAAACTTAAAATACTGAAACCATTAGAAAGACTCAAACATGGGAAAATACGAACAAGTACGGGGAAACCCATCAACTCTAGACCTGTCTATGAAGCCTCTAAATCACTCAGACGGGTGTCGGGACAAACCCCACAACACCTCAACAAAACTAAAACAACTGAATAAAAAGACGGATCCTCCGAAAGTACTGGAGGCTCACCACAACTGCTATCTGGAGTGCAAATGGTATCAACGAAGCGCCTATTGATGACCCTGAAAACCTGTATCTGCATCGTGAAAAGATGAAGGTCCAATGACATAAGTACAATGAATGCACTGGAATGTAAAACGACTGAGTAAAGCAATAACAGAAAAGATAGGGCTCAAGGAATACCCACATCAACTCAACTCAACGCAAAAATAAACTCTGAAGTAACTCAAGTAAAGCTTTAAAATACAGATGTTATCTCAAGAATATAAGTAAATATCACAAATTAAGTTTTTTTCTCTTATTTGGGAGATTATCTAACCGACAACCATCACTCTGAGTTAAATGATGATACAATGTCTAGCCCACACTGCCAAAACTGTCCTATACCTTGCCGGAGTATAGGGCAACCTCAACTAAGTGGATCCAGTAAGCTCTACCCGAAGGCATAAGGAAATCATCTAAAAAGTATGAATCATTTAGCCATGTTGGCATACATGGTTCATGGGGAGTTTGAGTTGTCTGAACTCATCCCCATATTGGTGCTCAATACTACTTCCAATAAATATACTCATTCTCAAGTAAGTAAAAATATAACTCTTTCTCTGTTTTTGAGGTAATTACTCAAAAGATACTCTTTAAGAAACAGTGCCTCAACTCCTCTTCTCAAAACTCTCTTAGTTATTTTCTCAAAATCAAAGTCCTCTTTCTCACTCAAAAATAATAGTTGCGAAATCAAAGTTTCATTTACAAGTTACTCAAACTGCCTCTTTAACTCTACTCATAACTCCCCTCTATTTTGCTCAAAAGAAATCAATTTAAATTAATGGTTCAGTGTATAAGACTTTCAAAATAATTTAGTAAATGCACAATTCATAGGGTTCTTTGAAGAAAATTAAATATGGACAGCCAACTCAACAATTAGGGTTCATACTAGAATCTAAGCATGAACTATAGGAAGATAATTACTCAAAAATATGGATACAATTCTCAAGAATTTAACTAGAATTCAATAGAATAGGCAGACATTCGAATTCCTCAATAACTTGGAATTAAACCCTAAATTTAATAAATTTTGAATTTCTGATGAAATTTAGCATGTGGGCGCACTGGCCCAACACTGAGGAAAGCCTTATATACCTTGAAGATCAAAGATCTTGGTGAAATTGAAGACTCTCGGTGGAATTCTTGGAACCCTAGCCTTTTCTCCTCTTGAATCTCCTCTCTAATTTTTCGAAGTGTTTAGAATGTTTCTCAACTAATTTATGATGTTTTAGCCCGTAATTAAGAGGAAAAAGTCAAAATTTGGGTTTAGAAGGGAGGAGAAAGGTCTAAAATACCATTAATGAAAACTGTCGGCGCAACCTACGGTCCGTCCTGTTCCTCCGTCATTTAACTCAGAGAGTTTGCAATTTTGGCCTTCCAATTGACGACACCCATGTACGGCCCGTCATCTGATCTACGGTCCATAGAATTCCTCCTGAAACTTGACATTCTCCAACCTCAACTCGGTTTCTACGATTGCCTTCCTACGGTCCGTAGGTCGGTCCCTTACACCAGTTTTGCAGCAGTTTTCAGCATTTTTCCAATTCCAAGGTGTATTGATATAGCCCCATTTGAGGCATTATATGGGAGGAGATATATGTCTCCCGTTGGTTTGTTTGATGCATTTACGGTGAGACATTGGAGTACTGATCTTTTGAGAGAATCATTAGAGAAGGTGAAATTCATTCAAGAGAAGCTTCTAGCAGTTCAGAGCAAGCAGAAACAGTATGCAGACCGGAAGGTCAGGGACTTGGAGTTTATGGAGGGAGAGCAAGTCTTGGTGAAGGTTTCACCCATGAAGGGTGTGATGAGGTTTGGTAAGCGAGGTAAGCTCAGTCAGAGGTATATATGGACATTTGAAGTTCTTTAGCGTGTGAGGGAGGTGGCCTATGAATTGGACTTGCCTCCAAGGTTATCAGGAGTGCACCCGGTGTTTCATGTGTCTATACTGAAAAAAATATCATGGTAATGGAAACTACATTATTCATTGGGATTCGGTCCTGCTTGATGAGAATCTATCTTATGAAGAGGAGCCTATAGCTATTCTAGATAGAGAGGTCCGCAAGTTGAGGTCAAAGGAGATTGCATTTGTTAAGGTCCAGTGGAAGAATTATCCTGTTAAAGAGTACACTTGGGAGACAGAGACTGATATGCATGAAAGATATCCGCACCTTTTTTTCGATTCATGTACCCTTTCTTACCCTCTTCTTCTTTTGATTGTTCGGGGACGAACGATGGGTAAATTGGTATCTGATGTAACTATCCGTTAGATTATTTTGAGTACTAAAACTATTTCGACCCTTTCCATAAATTTTAAATGAGAATCTTGAACTATTTGTTTAACTACGGTTATTCAGTTGGTGGGTATTTATTAAATAATTATTTTTTAGTTGATTGTAAGTGGACCAAGTCTGCTATTTATTTAATAATCTATGTAAGTTGGCCCATATGTACAAATAAAAATAATAAAATTTAGCAATTTTGATTCATAATTAATTTAGAGAAAATATATATGGGAGAAGACATACATGTAGACGACCTAGTGTGGCATCTGCATTACAGGTAAAAACTTGATCCAATTCCAATTTTATTTATAAACAATGATACTTTTAAATGCAGTCGTCACTAATTGAATAAGTAAGCGATGTGATAATGTTTTAATATTTTATAATATTTTGTTAGTTGGTGAATAGGGAGTATAGGAAGCAAATTGGGAGAAGTAATTGCTGCTACATGATTTTTGATTGGAAGGTTGAGACAAACCATTAATGACCAGTAACTAATGTTTTAATTATGTTTTTTAATCAATTTGATTCTGTAAGTTAAAATTGAATTGGGTTCCTAGTCGCTGCCAGCTTGCCACTGGATTCGTAACCAGTGCTTCAATCATTAATAATATTATTTTATTATCACATTATGATTCAAATTTTGATATATTGAGATAGATAATTAAATGTTAGGCGTATTTTATTATATGAATATTACTAAATTTATGATATTAGGGGAATTGAGACTTAACCCTAGGCTTGAAAGTTAGTGAATATGAGTCTTGACATACTAATTGGAATCAAGATTAGAAACTTGATTATAGAATTGAGCGCGTTTACTTACAAATTATGCATACTGGATAGATTGGGAATGTTCTGATGCATTGAGGAAAGGAAAACTATTGGGGAATTAGCTTGCTTAACTTCGATTCTTCGATTGAGGTAGTTTATGGTTTATTCTATGTGATAGAGAGACTCTTAATAGTGATTGATAGTCATTGAGTGATGCTGTGAAATTTTCTATGTACTTAATTGCTGTGGTTTGGATGATTCATAGGTTGTTGTGATTGGTTTGTAATCTCAATACTGTGAAATATTTAATATGGAACTTATTCTATTAAAGTGATGCCTTCAATAAAGAAGGCTTAATGAAATATTGTTAAGGAAGTGGAAAGACATGATAAAGAATGATAAATTAACTATATTGTTGGATTGGGTACCACGAGCTAGCACAATATATTTGGATCGGATGCCATGATCCGACACGATATATTTGGATTCAGTGTCACTAGCCGGCACGATATTATTTGATCGGGTGTCACGTTTTGACATGGTAACATTAAAGAAAAACATATAAAACAACTTAATGTACCCAATCTCAAAGAATCCATTTCCCAAAAGAGCGTGGTATGGAGGCCTAAGTCCTTATGTGTGTTCTTGATATTGTGGATTGATTACGTACTTGCTTCAATGTTGTTGTCACTTGTTCATGTTGTTTGTTGCTTGCCACCTGCTTAAGTGCTAGTTGATTTTATACTATTACTTTACGCATATTAGTTTCTATTTTGAGTCGGCCAATGATATTTACTCAATACATGTTGCCCTGTATTAAACCCTGCTTGTATTTTTCTTCGTTTTCCTTTGTAGAATGCAACGAGTGTACCGGTGGCTTTTACTCGCCCTCAACTATAGCCAGTCTCCAGAACATCAGAGTTTAGGGTGAGTTATTCCTTCTAGCTCGTGTTGGATTCTCTCGATTATGGCATGATGTCCTTAGTTTTCAGACATAAACAATTTTGTTTATTTAATTCTGGTGTCTTTGATACTCTTAGACTTAGTATTTGGAGATTAGATGTCCTTGATGTGATGACTTTCAAGTTTTGGAAATGATATTTAATAGACTCTAGAGAATTTTTATTTCTTACATTAATAAGTGTTGAGTTTCCACATTATGATTGTATTTTATAAGTTGAACAATTGATATAAGTTAGGGTTGGAATTCGTTGGTTTGCCCACCTAGAAGGTTAAGTGTGGGTGTCATTCATGACTCATTTTGGATCGTGACAGATTTTTTGGCTGAAGATTTTTGTGGGCGTCCGTGTTGACCTACTTAATGATGCACGTTGATTCAGAGGGATTAACGTAGGTTTTTTTAAGTTCAAACGAGGCCTGGACTCAGAAATAGATATTTTTCCATTTTTCGTATATTATAGTCCATGTATTTTGTATGATATAACACCAAATCATGAATAGAAATGTGAGTTACTCATTGTTCAATAACACTAATTTAAAGAAAAAATTAAATAAAAGCAACGTTGAGAAATATTTTAAGTTCTTGTAAGGAACACAAGCAGCAGACATAGTGTATAATAAGTTTGAGTGACATTGAGCTATATATAAAGATGACCTACTATATCTTATAATTCATTTGGAAAAATAATAAATTGAATTCCTAAATTATTTTGGAAAACAAATATGTTGACCATATGAAATATACATAGAGATGGACTACCATATTTCCTAGTTCATTGGGAAACTAATTAGCTGCATTCCAAATTTGTGTTGGAATCAGATTTAATGATAATATTGAATATACATAAAGATGGCCTATCATATTTCCTTGTTCATTTGGAAATATAATAAGTTTTATTCTAAATTTTCTTTGGAATCAGACTTTTTGATATAGTTGTTTGTCTATGACGACCTATTAAATGGTATGCGTTGGTGCGGTGGGGCAAATGTAGTTATTTTACATTTCAAACAAGGCCCGAATCAGAAAATAGAAATTTTTCTATTTTTCGTGCGTTAGATAAGGATTCAGAAAATTCCTAATCGCCACCTACCTACATAAGCAAATTATTGATAAAACTCCAAAATGGAATTTTTTTTTGACCCAATTTTTTTCTCTCCTTATCATTCAGAAAAGACAAAAAAATTAGGATAGCTAACATTCTCTAGAATTTCTCATAGATTCAAACCCATAGTTGATGATAGAACTAGAATAGATATTTTTAGTTTCCTACTTACACGAGCTCATATCCTTGCTTTTCTATCAATTTCTAATTCTGATCTACCAAGTTTTTCATGCCCTGAGAATATTCCCTGGACGCGACACGGTTCTTAGAGCCATAAGTGACCTCAAGTTAAACTCATAGCAAGGAATGACACTAAGATTAGTATAATAAGATTGAAAATACTGAATGCAAAATGACATCTTAATGTCTATCAAAATCACTTAGATAAGAATCTGATTTAAGTCATAAGCGGAATCTAAACTGTCTACAAGCCTCTACAAATATAAGTTGCTAGGACAAGCCTCTATCTCACTCCAACTATCTGAAAACTGAAAGTGAATGACTAGAAAAAAACATAATGGATTGTCCTTAGGAAGATGAGGACTCACCAACACTGCTGCTACCTGATTCGGATAAGACTAACTGTGGGCTGGATACTGAACATCAAAACCTATATATCAAACAATATAGGCAGAAAGTATGTGGTAATGTAACACCCAGTTTTTGAAAAGATAGAAAATGCAGTTTTTAAATTTTTCTGGTGCTAGTGACGACAGAGGCCATCTACGGACCGTAGGTGGAGTGACGGGCCGTAGATGGTAACCGTCGATGGCCCTGCTAGCTTTATAAATTTTGAGTTTCTGAACCTTCACCTACGGAATAGAAGGATGGTTCGTAGTTCAGTTGACGGGCCGTAGATGGGTTCCGTAGATGCCTTCCAAACTTAGCAAAATTTTCAGTCCAAACGAACTTTCTGAATTGATTGACGGAAGAGCAGGATGGTCCGTCAGTGGATGTACGGGCTTATTTAAGGGCTTTTTTTGACTTTTTCCCTAAATTTTTATTCCTTATACTAGACGATTTTTCCTCTTAACCGTGGCCCTATTTATATTTTCTAAGCCCTAACCCATTCATTTTCCAACTCTCATCTCCCAAAATATTTCTCTCTCTAGAAGAACAAGAAGGAGAAGAAGAGAGCTAGGGTTCTCATCAAGGTCATCAATCCCCTTTTATATCAAGGCATTGGCATTGAAGTATGATAGTATTTACCATTTTGAGTCTTTCCTCCAATGGGTCCTCTTTTCCTTAAGGTTTTCAAGGTATAGTCTTGCCCAAGAGAGTTAGGGTTTGACAAATTCTTATGGGTTCTTCATTATGCTATCCATTGTTGATGTTATGGTTGATAGTGCAAGATCTAGCGTGGTAAAGTAAGCTAGTGCACGGTTTAGCGTGGTTTACATGCAAGTTGATGAATCCCATGAGCTTATGCAAAGTATCCCCCAATTTATGATTATGCTTATGATTGTGGGTTGATTGAGAAAATATGAATTGCATGAACTCTTTGTAAAGTGAGTTAAGGATTATGATTATCAAGCTATGAATTCCATGTAAGACTATGAATGATGAAAAGAGGATATTTTATGAAAAGATGCATGTTGAATCAAAATCTATGATTTTCTTCTATTATGTGGGTTCCCTCAATTATGACTAAAATTACCTTGATTTATGGCTTTCAAAGTATTTGCTTGCATTGAATGGCATGTTTGAGGAAAAGCTTATGAACCCATGATTTATGAGTTAAGAGCATGATGAGCTATGTAAATATGAAGCTTGTGAACTCATGCATGTTTTATGAAGTTTATGATATGTTAGTGCATTTTGTTGAGTTGTGAAAGGGTTTCTCATGTAATGCTAAACCTATGAGTGTGAAAGGTTTTCTCACACGTAATGATTCATAACTTGTTCAAAGGTTTGCTTAACTAAGCTTGAATCCATGATTAATGAACTATTCTATGAAGGGACAAGAGGCGATTACCCATGTTCTCTAATGCTGACAAGAGGCGATTACCCATGTCTACTAATAATGAAATCATGACTAATAAGATAACAAGTGGCGATTACCAATGTTCTTAAGAAGCTATTCTATGAAGGGGCAAGAGGCGATTACCCATGTTCCCTAATGTAGACAAGAGGCGATTACCCATGTCTACCTAAGATAAAATGAACTATGATAATTTCGTGGGAAATATGCTTAGTATCAAGTGGACAAGTGGCGATTACCCATGTCCCATAACCTATGTGCCACCATAGGGTGATGGTCTATGATAGACACAATCTAAGCAGTTCATGGTCTTACCTTGGCAAGTAGGACACCCCTTTTTGGTTTGGAGCAGACACCAGATTATATGTTGATAGCTCACATTGTCTTATATGTCGATTAAGGCTATTTCCCCACAAGTTAATGAACAAGTGTTCTCATGATGATGGTTTAAAGTAAAGTAAAGGAAAGATGAATAGCTTGTCTTGGCCATGTTTTATGCTTCATGTTTCTTATGTTCTATCATGTTTTAGCTTGGCCATTACATGTCATGATTATATGTCATTCTAGCATGGTTTATATGCCCTTTTATGCATTTCTATCATACTTGGTACTTGATTGTACTAACGCATACTTTTGCCTACATTGATTCTATTGATGTAGGACTTGGTGGTTCTTCTCATCCCACTCGTGGCTAGTCAGTTCCAGTGATAGTGAAGACTTGGTGAGGCCTCCTATGTCCGAGGACCTAATCTTATTACTTTTTCATGCTTTCCGTTATGCTTTTGGATATTGTACTGGGCTTCATCTCAAGCCTTCATTTCTATTTTGTTATGTCAGATGGCTTGAGACATAAGTTGTAGACTTCCACTGTTTTGTTAAATAATGCTCTTTTTAATTCTTTTCTCTATTATCTTGTATATTATGTATGCTAAGGGCTTGTGTGAGGCCTTTCGGGGTCTTGTACACCGTGTTACATGTAGGGGCTTCCTGGGTCGTGACAAGCTTGGTATTCAAGGCACAAGGTTTTAGAAAGATTCTAGGATGTCTCATAAGGCACGTCGAGTAGAGTCTTGTTCATGAGTGTGAAACGCGACACATTTATGAATTAGAGGCTACAAGATTATTAGGAAACTCCACTTCTTCATTATCCTTAAGTCATGCGTAGAGTGTTACTCTATATGCCCCTCTCTCCTAATCCCTATCCTACGCGTTTCAGGATATGGCATCTCGAAGAGCTTATGCTCGAAGGAATGCGAGAGAAAGTGAAGAGCAAGGAACCCCTCCTCAAGTTCCGGCCGATCCTTTGGCCGAGTAAGTAACCAATGCGGAGTTCAGGGCTACTTTTCAGGTGTTGGCCCAAGCCGTGATAGCTCAAGCCAATAGGGAGGTTGCGGCTCCCGTGAATCCAAAAGTTGGTACGGTGGCGTCAAGAGTGAGGGATTTCACCCGGATGAACCCTCCGGAGTTTCACGATTCTAAAGTGGAGGAAGATCCTCAAGATTTTATTGATGAGGTTTATAAAGTGTTGATGATCATGGGAGTGTCACCGATGGAAAAGGTGGAATTGGCCGCCTACCAACTCAAAGGTGTCGCTCAAATTTGGTACAACCAATGGAAGAGTGAGATGGCGGTTGATGAAGGTCCTCTAGAGTGGGAGAAATTCAAGGGTGCTTTCCTCGATAGATTCTTTCCCCTTGAGATAAGGGAGGCGAAGGTATTCGAGTTCATCAACCTTCATCAAGGGAGTATGGGTGTGAAAGAGTATGCTTTGAAGTTCACACAGTTGGCTCGATATGCTCCTTCTATGGTGGCCGATCCTAGGGCAAGAATGAGCAAATTTTTTTTGGGAGTGTCCAAAATGGTGGTCAAGGAGTGTCGTACCGCCATGCTTATTAGTGATATGGATATTTCTCGCCTCATGATTCATGCACAACAAATAGAGGAGGTGAAGCTCAAGGAAAGGTCTAGGAACTTCAAGAGGGCTAAGACTGGTGATGGTGGGTTCTCTCAGTCAAGGTCCGATGGACATGGTCGTTTTAAGCCTAGACAAAGGTTCACTAATCAAGGGCCTTCCAATACCCCTCCTAAGTTCAACCAAGAGAGGGTGTCTAACCCTAAGCCTCAAGGAGGAAATGGTGGTGGCTCCTCATTACCTACTTGTGCCAAGTGTGGGAGGAAACACGAGGGTACTTGTCCAGCCAGTTCGAATGCATGTTTTGGATGTGGTAGGATGGGTCATAAAGTAAGGGATTGTCCCTTGGCTGCTAAAAAGGGAGGAGAAAATCATCGAAAGGCTCAACCCCAAAATCTGGCAAGTTCTAGTGAAAATCAAAAGCAAAACCGGTTCTATACACTTCACGCCCATCATGAGCAAGAGGGTTCTCTAGATGTGGTTATCGGTATGTTGAAAATCTTCCACTTTAATGTTTATGCTTTGCTTGATCCAGGTGCTACGTTGTCTTTTTTTGACGCCTTATGTACCTATGAAGTTTGATGTTGCTCCGGATGTATTGTTAGATCCATTCCGTGTCTCTACTCCTATTGGTGAATCTATTGTGGCTAAGAGAGTCTATAGAAATTGTTCCGTCTCTTTATTTCATAGAGTCACTCATGTGGATCTTGTTGAGCTTGATATGCTAGATTTTGATGTTATCCTCGGGATGGATTGGTTGCATTCTTGTTATGCCTCTATTGATTGTAGAACCCGAATGGTCAAGTTCCAATTTCCAGATGAGTCTATCCTAGAGTGGAAAGGGGGAAATTCTTCGCTTAAGGGTCAATTTGTTTCTTATCTGAAAGATAGAAAGATGATTTCTAAGTGTTGCATGTACCATCTTGGTAGGGTGAAGGATGTGAATTCCGAAACCCCTACTCTTGAGTCAGTCCCCGTTGTTAATGAATTTCCGAAAGTGTTCCCCGATGATTTACCTGGTGTTCCTCCAGAGAGGGAAATAGACTTCGGTATTGACATTCTCCCTGATACACAACCTATCTCTATTCCTCTTTATAGAATGACTCCTGCAAAACTTAAGGAACTAAAAGAGCAGTTGAAAGATTTGTTGGATAAGGGTTTCATCCGACCATGTATTTCTCAATGGGGTGCTCCGGTCTTGTTTGTTAGAAAGAAAGATGGGTCACTCCGTATGTGTATTGACTACCGCCAATTGAATAAGGTTACTATCAAGAATAAGTATCCTCTCCCGAGAATTGATGATTTGTTTGACCAACTCCAAGGGGCTAGTTATTTCTCTAAGATAGATCTTTGTTCGGGCTATCAGCAATTGAAGGTAAGGGATGATGACATTCCAAAAACAGCTTTCCAAACAAGATATGGGCACTATGAGTTTCTAGTGATGTCTTTCGGGTTGACTAATGCTCTAGCCGCATTTATGGATTTGATGAATCGGGTGTTTAGACAATACCTTGATCTGTTCGTCATTGTTTTTATAGATGATATCTTAATTTACTCAAGGAGCGATAGTGAGCATACTGATCATTTGAGGATTGTGTTACAAGTTCTCAAGGACCAACAACTCTTTGCTAAGTTCGAGAAATGTGAGTTTTGGTTAAGATCCGTAGCCTTCCTTTGTCACATTGTTTCCGGTAAAGGTGTCGAGGTAGATCCTACGAAGACGGATGCGGTTAAGAATTGGCCTAGACCTCTATCACCTTTGGATATACATAGTTTCTTGGGTTTAGCCGGTTACTATCGAAGGTTTGTTGAAGGGTTTTCTTCAATTGCTTCACCTTTGACGGCTCTAACTCAAAAGAAGGCTAAGTTTACTTGGTCAGAAAGGTGTGAAGCGAGTTTTCAAGAGTTGAAATATAGACTTACTTCAGCTCCGATGTTGACCCTATCGGAAGGGTCCGATGGGTTTGTGGTCTATTGTGATGCTTCTAGAATTTGGTTGGGGTGTGTACTTATGCAAAATGGGAAAGTCATTGCATATGCTTCAAGGAAACTAAAGGTGCATGAAAAGAATTACCCTACTCATAATTTAGAGCTAGCGGCAGTTGTGTTTGCTCTAAAGATATGGCGGCATTACTTGTATGGTGTCCATGTTGACGTCTTTACCGACCATAAGAGTTTGCAATATGTATTTAAGCAAAAGGATCTAAATCTTTGCCAAAGAAGGTGGCTCGAACTATTAAAGGACTATGACATGAATATCCTCTATCACCCTGGAAAGGCTAACGTGGTGGCAGATGCGCTTAGTCGGATGTCAATGGGTAGTGTTGCCCATATTAAAGATGGTGAAAAGGAACTAGTTTGTGATGTTCATAGATTCGCTCGTTTGGGCGTGCGTTTAATTGATTCCACCCAAGGTGGTGTTATGGTCCATAATGGTTCAGAATCTTCCTATGTGCAGGATGTGAAAGCTAAGCAAGATCTTGATCCGAACCTAGTCGAAATGAAAGAAGCGGTGCTAAAGAAGTCCGTAGAGGCTTTCTCCCAAGGGGGAGATGGAGTGCTAAGATATTAGGGTCGTTTATGTGTCCCTTATGTAGATGACCTAAGAGGACAAATCTTGATTGAGGCCCATGGTTCTCATTATTCCATTCACCACGGACCTACCAAGATGTATTGTGGCTTGCGGGAGATCTATTGGTGGAATGGGATGAAGAAGGACATTGCGGGATTTGTGGCTAGATGTCCTAATTGCCAACAGGTGAAAGTTGAACACCAAAGACTGAGAGGTCTATCAAAAGATAATGACATTCCTACATGGAAGTGGGAAGATGTGAACATGGACTTTATTGATGGCTTGCCGCGCACTCGGCGCCAGTTTGATTCGATTTGGGTGGTTGTAGATCGTATGACGAAATCAGCCCATTTCATTCCCATCAAGGTTTCTTACTCGATGGAGGATTATGCTAAGTTGTACTCTAGGGAGATGGTTAGGTTGCATGGAGTGCCTTTATCCATTATCTCCGATCGTGGTACACAATTTACTTCTCAGTTTTTGAAATCTTTCCAAAAGGGCCTTGGTACTCGTGTTAAGCTTAGCACGGCCTTTCATCCCCAAATCGATGGGCAAGCAGAGCATACCATACAAACTTTGGAAGATATGTTGAGAGCCTGTGCAATAGACTTCAAGGGTAATTGGGATGATCATTTTCCCTTGGTTGAGTTTGCTTATAATAACAGCTACCATTCTAGTTTTGGTATGGCTCCATTTGAAGCTCTCTATGGTAGGAGGTGTAAATCTCCCATAGGTTGGTTTGAAATTGGGGAAGTTGCTTTGATAGGCCCCGAGTTAGTGCATGAAGCTATGGAGAAAGTTCGGCTTATTAGAGAAAAGCTGAAAACGGCTCAAAGTCGACAAAAGTCTTATGCCGATGTTAGAAGAAGAGAATTAGAATTTGATGTAGATGATTGTGTTTACTTGAAAATTTCACCTATGAAGGGTGTAATCAGATTTAGGAAGAAAGGGAAGCTTAGTCCCCGTTATGTAGGCCCATATCATATTTTGAGGCGTATTGGTAAGGTTGCCTATGAGCTTGAATTGCCTAATGAGTTGGCGTCAGTGCATCCGGTTTTCCATGTCTCATTGTTGAGAAAGTGTGTTGGTGATCCGACCTCTGTAGTGCCAACAGAGACTCTTGGCATTAAGGATAGCCTTTCTTATGAAGAGGTTCCGGTTGAGATTCTAGACCGACAAGTCCGGAAGTTGAGAAATAAAGAAGTTGCTTCCATGAAAGTTCTATGGAGGAATCAATTAGTTGAGGGTGCTAGTTGGGAGGCCGAGGCTGATATGATGTCCCGCTATCCTCACCTTTTTCCTTCCGATCCTCCTCTAGCTTGAGGTACCTAGTTCCTCATGGTTCATTCTTTTTGTCTCATGTGTCATAGTTGATTTCCAGGATTCCTTGATTTATGCATGTTCATGAAGAGTCTAACATGATATATGTGCATGGAGTATGAGTTGCATAAAGTCTTCATGAATTTTGTATTGAGCATGCTTTAGCTTGGAGTTGATGTTTCCTTCTCGGATATGTGCATTTACATGCTTACATGCTAGGTTGGGTTGTTAGTCCGAGTCTATCGCCCTACTCAAGATATCCAGGTTCTCATTCGAGGACGAATGTCCCCAAGGGGGAGATATTGTAACACCCCAATTTTTGAAAAGAAAGAAAATGCAGTTTTAAAATTTTTCTGGTGCCAGTGACGACGGAGGCCATCTACGGACCGTAGGTGGAGTGACGGGCCGTAGATTGTAACCTTCGATGGCCCTGCCATCTTTATAAATTTTGAGTTTCTGAACCTTGACCAACTGAATAGCATGACGGTTCGTAGTTCAGGTGACGGGTCGTAGATGGGTTCCGTAGATGCCTTCCAGACTTAACCAAATTTTCAGTCCAAACGAACTTTCTGAATCGATTGACGGAAGACCAGGATGGTCCGTCAGTGGATGTATGGACCGTAGGTCCTGTCCGTCGATTGGCCCCGACAGTTTATTTAAGGACTTTTTGAACTTTTTCCCTAAATGTTTATTCCTTATACTAGATGATTTTTCCCCTTAACCTTGGCCCTATTTATATTTTCTAAGCCCTAACCCCTTCATTTCCAACTCTCATCTCCCAAAAAATTTCTCTCTCTAGAAGAACAAGAAGGAGAAGAAAAGAGCTAGGGTTCTCATAAAGGTCATCAATCCCCTTTTATATCAAGGCATTGGCATTGAGGTATGATATTATTTACCATTTGGAGTCTTTCCTCCAATGGGTCCTCTTTTCCTTAAGGTTTTCAAGGTATAGTCTTGCCCAAGAGAGTTAGGGTTTGACAAATTCTTATGGGTTCTTCATTATGCTTTCCATTGTTGATGTTATGGTTGATAGTGCACGATATAGCGTGGTAAAGTAAGCTAGTGCACGGTTTAGCGTGGTTTACATGCAACTTGATGAATCCCATGAGCTTATGCTAAGTATCCCCCAATTTATGATTATGCTTAGGATTGTGGGTTGATTGAAAAAAGATGAATTGCATGAACTCTTTGTGAAGTGAGTTAAGGATTATGATTATCAAGCTATGAATTCCATGTAAGACTATGAATGATGAAAAGAGGATATTTTATGAAAAGATGCATGTTGAATCAAAATCTATGATTTTCCTCTATTATGTGGGTTCCCTCAATTATGACTAAAATTACCTTGAATTGCAAGTTTGAGGAGAAGCTTATGAACCCATGATTTATGAGTTAAGAGCATAATGAGTTATGTAAATATGAAGCTTGTGAACTCATGCATGTTTTATGAAGTTTATGATATGTTAGTGCATTTTGTTGAGTTGTGAAAGGGTTTCTCATGTAATGCTCAACCTATGAGTGTGAAAGTTTTTCTCATACGTAATGATTCATAACTTGTTGAAAGGTTTGCTCAACTAAGCTTGAATCCATGATTATTAAACTATTCTATGAAGGGACAAGAGGCGATTATCCATGTTCCCTAATGTAGACAAGAGGCGATTACCCATGTCTACTAATAATGAAATCATGACTAATAGAAGAACAAGTGGCGATTACCCATGTTCTTAAAGAGCTATTCTATGAAGGGGAAAGAGGCGATTACCCATGTTCCCTAATGTAGACAAGAGGCAATTACCCATGTCTACCTAAGATAAAATGAACTATGATAATTCCGTGGGAAATATGCTTAGTACCGAGTGGACAAGTGGCGATTACCCATGTCCCATAACCTATGTGCCATCATAGGGTGGTGGTCTATGATAGACACAATCTAAGCAGTTCATGGTCTTACCTTGGCAAGTAGGACACCCCTTTTCAGTGTGGGGCAGACACTGGATTCTATGTTGATAGCTCACATGGTCTTATATGTCGGTTAAGGCTATTTTCCCACAAGTTAATGAACAAGTGTTCTCATGATGATGGTTTAAAGTAAAGTAAAGGAAAGATGAATAGCTTGTCTTTGCCATGTTTTATGCTTTATGTTTCTTATGTTCTGTCATGTTATAGCTTTGCCATTACATGTCATTATTATATGTCATTCTAGCATGGTTTATTTGCCCTTTTATGTATTGCTATCATACTTGGTACTTGATTGTACTACCACATACTTTTGCCTACATTGATTCTATTGATGTAGGACTTGGCGGTTCTTCTCATCCCACTCGTGGCTAGTCAGTTCAAGTGATATTGAAGACTCGGTGAGGCCTCCTATGTCCGAGGACCTAACCTTGTTGCTTTTTCATGCTCTCTGTTGTGCTTTTGGAAATTGTACTGGGCTACGTCCTAAACCTTCATTTCTATTATGTTATGTTAGATGGCTTGAGACATAAGTTTTAGACTTCCGCTGTTTTGTTATATATGCTCTTTTAATTCTTTTCTCTATTATCTTTTATGTTATGTATGCTAAGGGTTTGTGTGAGGCCTCTCGGGGTCTTGTACGCCGTGTTACATCTAGGGGCTACCCTGGGTCGTGACAGGTAAGAATTTTGAATGTACTTAGTACGAGGAATATGCATAATACATGATAACTTAATGTGATAAATCTATAAAATATGTTGATGCAATGACCAAGTAAAATAGTATTAAGCTGAGTTATACTGTACTGAAATACATAAGTATAAGGTCATGCAATAACTAAAAGTCTCACTGTGGGAGATACTAAAACTGACATATATCATGTGAGCTACTTCATGGAGTTCAGTGTTATGCGCCCACACCGAATAGAGGGTGTCCAATACCTACCAAGGTAAGATCCATTCTAACTCATTCCTAAATTCTCCTCTCTCAAATATTTCTCTCTCTAAGAAGAATTCTCTCAAGCTTCAAGGAAGAAGAAAGCTCGGATCCTCCATTGAAGATCATTAATTTTCTCCAATTTGTTGTGGATTTCATTGATGTATGATAGTTTTCACCATTAGGAATCCTTTCCTCCAATGGGCCCCTCCTCTTCTTCATGATTTTTTAAAAGGTTTACTCTAACCCAATTGAATTAGGGTTTTGATCAATCATTGTGGGTTCTTCAATTATGATTCCAATTGTTGATTTTAGGATTCTTAGTGCATGATCTAGCATTATAAAGTAACTTAGTGCATGATCCCAAGCTAATTCTCCCCAATTTGATAATATATGCTTTGGTTGTTGGGTTGAGCTATGATATGATGAAGTTTATGAATTCTCTATGAAATCAAGCATGAATTATGAATGAATTGAGGATAATCTTATGAATTTAGCATGGTCAAGTCAAAAGCATGATTTTCCTCTGTTATGTGAGTTCCTTCAAGTATGGGTAAATTGTCCTAATTATGGCTTTCTAAGCATGAACTTGCATTAGTTTGCATGTTATGAGTTGAACTTGCAAGAACCCATATGAACTCTATGATCTATGAACTATGAGAATGACGAACTAAATAGAAATAAAGCTAATGAACTTATGCATGTCTCATATGAAGTTGATAATGAGTTAAGGGGTGCTTTGAGAGTAAAGTACCAAAGTTGTGATTCGATGATGTTATGGTTGAGTGGTGAAAGGTTTTCTCACGTAATTCTCCCAACATGACTAATAGAAGAACAAGAGGTGATTACCCATGTTCTTTAGGAGCTATTCTAATGAATGAAGGGACAAGAGGCGATTACCCATGTACCCTAATGTAGACAAAGCGACAATTACCCAAATCTACCAATAATGAGCTTATGACTAATGTAGACAAGAGGCGATTAGCCATGTCTACCTAAGATAAGATGAACTATGATTAATCCATGGGAAGTATGCTTAGTACCGAGTGGACAAGTGGCAATTACCCATGTCCCATAACCTATGTGCCACCATAGGGTGATGGTTTATGATAGACACTAGCTAGTGAATCCACATAAGATAAGAAGTTCATGGTCTTCCCTTTGCAAGTAGGACACCTCTTTTCGGTGTGGGGTAGAAACCTGATTCCATGTTGATAGCTCACATGGTCTTACATGTCAGTCAAGGCTATTCCCCACAAGTTAATGAACAAGTGTTCTCATGATGAAGTAAAGAAAAGAAGGAAAGATGATTTAGCTTGATTTGGCCTTGATATATGCTTTATGTTTCATGTTTCTCATGTTTTTAGCTTGGCCATTGCATGTCATGCTTACGTCTCTCTCTTTAGAATGATTTATGTGTTTATGTGCATCGCTATCATACTTCGTACTTGATTGTACTAACACATACTTTTGCCTACATTAACTTCTTTGGTGTAGGATCTGGCGATTTACCATCCACTCGTGGCTAGAGCTTGATTAGAGATTTGATAGAAGACTTTGTGAGTCCTCATCCATCCGAGGACATAGCCTAGTTCTTATTTCCTTTCATGTATTTTCATTTCAGTTTCAGCTCTGCATTGGGTTACGTCCCAACTTTACTTTCTATGATAGATTGGCTTTGAGAAATGAGATGTAGACTTTCGCTGTTTCTTTTAAAAGCTTTGATATGAAATTCTCTTTCAAACTTTTATTCTCTATTAACTTGTATGTAATGTATGCTAAGTGTCTTGTATGAGGCCTCTCGGGGTCTTGTACGCCATGTCACATCTAGGGGGTTCCTTGGTTCGTGACAATAAATAACTTAGGGTCGATATAGCAAAGCTCTAAACAACGAACAGGAGGCCTATAGACAGAAATGACCTAGAGGTCATCATAACATCCACTACTAAAAAGGACGTTCATCCGTGAAAGTAATAGTCAAGAAGTACCTAAAGGCTCAAATAAGCCTGGAAACTGCTATCGCATATGATGGTCGGTCTCCGAGGTAGCCTCCTCAACTGGACGATTCCTCCAATGGACCTTAACCACAGGAATGGCTCCCGAGTGCAACCGCCGCACACCTTTTGCAAGAATGGCAACAAGCTCTTCTACAAAGGTCAAGCGATCATCTAACTCCACCAGATCATAGTGAAACACATGCGACTCATCAGGAACATACCAGCGCAACATCGAAACATGAAAGACTGGGTTTATAGCTGAAAACATTGGGGGCAAAGCTAACTCGTAAGCAACCTCTCCAACTATCTGGAGGATCTCAAAAGGCCCAATATACCTCGGGCTAAGCCTGCCCCGCCTCCAGAATCTCATCACGCTCTTCATGGGTGACGCACGGAGGAATACTCTTTCACCAACTAAAAATTCCAAAGGTCATCTCCTACGATCAGCATAACTCATGTGCCTACTCTGTGCTATTCAATGTCTTTCCTGAATCACCCTCACCTGCTCCAAAGCCTCCTGAATCAAGTATGTGCAACGCGGTCTAGGCTCTATAGAGTCAAACCAACCAACCGAAGAGCGACAACGCCTACCATATAAGGCCTCAAATGGGGCCATCTGGATCCTAGAATGGTAGCTATTGTTGTAAGAAAACTCCGCCAAAGGCAAGAACTGGTCCCACTGACCACCAAACTGTAATACACAAGCCTGCAACTTGTCCTCAAGGACCTGGATAGTAACCTCTGACTGACCATCCATTTGTGGGTGGAAAGTTATGCTAAGATCAACATGAGAACCCAAGTCATCCAGAAACTAGAAGTGAACAGAGCACCCCGAACTGAAATAATAGAGACCGGCACACCATGAAGACGAACCACTTCACGAATGGAGATATGGGCTAACCTCTCGGCGCTGAATAAAGACTGAACAAGGAGAAAGTGTGCTGACTTGGTCAGTTGACCAACGATGACCCAAATTCTATCAGAACCTCTAGAAGTTTGACGAAAACCTTCCACAAAGTCCATGGTGATGCAATCCCATTTCCTCTCTGGAATGGGTAATCCTTGAAACTCACCACCAGGACTCAAATGCATGGCCTTCACCTTCTGCAATTAAGTCAACAAGATACATAGTCTGCAATATCTCTCCTCATACCGCTCTATCAGTAATGCTGCCTCAAGTCACAGTACATCTTCGTGGTACCCAGATGGATATAATATCTAGAATCATGGGCCTCCCAAAGTATCAACTGAATCAAACCCCCAACTCTTGGGACACAAATATGACTTGCAAACCTCATAACATCAATTGAGTCTAAGGTAACCAGACTAGTATCACCCGCTAACAATCCATCTCGAAGTGCAACCAAAGCCTCATCCTCAAACTGAAGGCTACGGATCAGATTAAGAAGATAGGATTGAACTCCCACATAGGCTAGAACACGCCTAGAATCTGAAACATCCAATCGAACCATCTTGTTAACTAAGGACTGAATGTCCAAAGCTAATGGTCGGTCCACAGTAGATAAGAAGGCTAGACTACCCATCATACTCACTGCCTTTCGACTCAAGGCATTTACCACCACATTTGCCTTTCCCGGATGGTTGAGAATAGAGAGGCCATAGTCCATCAGAAACTCAATCCAGCGACACTGCCTCGTATTAAGGTCTCTCTGGCTCATAATATACTGAAGGCTCCTATGATCAGTGTAGATCTCACAAAGAACTTTGTATAGGTAGTGCCTCGAGAGCTTAAGCGCGAAAACTACTGCTGTCAACTCAAAGTTATGAGTGGGGTAGTTGTGCTCATGAAACCTAAGCTACCTGGACGCATAAGCAATGACACGACCTCACTACATCAATACACAACCCAAACCGATGCCGGATGCGCCATAATAAATCGTGAAAACCTCGCTCTCAACTGGAAGGGTCAATATAGGTGCAGTAGTCAACAATTCCTTGAGCTTCCAAAAGCTCAACTCACACTTCTCTAACCACTAAATAGGTACATCAACACCAGTCAGATGTGCTGCAATAGTAGAGAATCCCTCCATAAATCGCCAGTCGTAGCCTGCTAAACCGATGAAGCTCTGAACCTCAATCACTGAAGTCGGCCTAGCCTAACCATGAATAGCCTCAATCTTCATTAAATCTACCATGATGCCATCCTTGGACATAACGTGCCCCATGAATGCTACAGACTCAAGCAAAATCTCAAACTTTAAGAACTTCGCATAAAGTCGCTGATCTCTCAAAGTCTGGAGCACAATCCTCAAATGCATCTCATGATCACTTCTGCTCCGTGAATATGCCAGAATGTCATCTAAGAACATGATGACAAAAAAAATCATGATACGGCTGGAACACCTGAGTCATCAAGTCTATGAAGGCAGTAGGGGCATTAGTCAACCCAATAGACATCACTAGGAACTCATAGTGGCCATATCGAGTCCTAAATGTAGTCTTAGGGATGTCCGTTGTCCTAATCCTTTGCTGAAGGTAACCAGATCTCAAATCAATCTTTGAAAACACTGTGGCACCCTGAACCTGGTCAAATAGATCTTCAATCCTAGGCATTGGGGTAGCGGTTCTTCACCATCACCTTATTCAACTACCTATAATCAATATACATGTGCATCGTGCCATCATTCTTCATTACAATAGAATAGGAGCGCCCCAAGGAGACACACTAAGCCTGATGAATCCCTTACCCAAGAGATATTAAAGCTTAACACTAAGCTTCTTGAGCTCTGCAGGAGCATTCTGATATGGCAGAATGGAAATAAGCCGAGAACCTGGATCAAGCTCGATAGGAAAGTCAATATCATGCTCTAGGGGCAGGCCAGGTAGGTCAGTAGGAAACACATCTATAAAATCACAGATAACTTGAATGCACTCCACTGAAGGGACCTCCCTACTCATATCACGCACATAGGCAAAATAAGACAAACACCCTCTAGCCACTAGCCTCCGAGCCTGAACAAAAGAGATTACTCCAATCGGTGTGCTACTAATGGAGCCCTGCCACACCACCGGTGGAATACCAAGCGTGGCTAAGTGAACGTTCTTTGAGAAATAATCTAAAACTACGTGATAGGGGCATCACCAGTCCATGCCCAGAATCACATCGAAATCAAGCGTATCCAACAATATAAGATTAGCCCGGGTGTCACACCCCTGGATAGTAACTAAGCAAGACTGAAACACCTGATCCACTACTAAAGACCCACCCACTGGGATCGATACATGCAACAAAACTGCCATAGGCTCAGAACTCATACCCATACGAGAATCATAATACATATACACATCGGAATAGGTAGGGTCAAGATCAAATAATGCTGAGGAGGGCTAATGGCATAAAATAATTATACTTATGGTCACGACGTCCGATGCCTCAGCCTCCGCCCTCGGTGGAGCCTCACAGAAATTGCCCTGTCCGCCTCTACCCTGGCCATCAATTCTACCACCTGACCTGCCTCCCTGGGACCATGCAGAATACCCTGCTATCCATCGTGACAGTCCTGACCCAGACCTTGACCTCTAGTTAGAGGTGCTGCTGGTGGAGCTAGTGGAGCAATTAGTGGAGCTGGAGGAATTCATCTATGTAGAGGGCAATCTCTAACCCAGTTACCTAACTCACCACATTCAAAACAACGCAAAGATGATCTGCTCCTAGAAGAACAGCTACCACGGCCTAAAGCATTACCCTAGGACCCATGACTCTGACTAGAGCCAACCAGAGTCTGGCTATATTGATCACTCTCTGAACTCTGTCATGAGACATAAATAGGCCGACTAGGCTGACTCTGCTGAAACTGCTATCGAGCTCTATTATGTGAATCTCTGGGCTTAGAATGGGGCCCACTATAACTACGCTCATATCTAGCTCTCTTGTCGCTGCCCCCTTGGGGCTCACAAAGGAGCTGCTCAATAGTGTGGGCATGATCAACAACATCCTGAAAGGAGTGACCCATTGAGACCATAGACTGAGCCTCAATCCACAGCTGCAGTCTTAACCCACGAATAAAGCACTGAACCCTCTCCTCCTTAATAGGTAGAATCATGGTAGCAAAGCGGGAGAGCTCGTAAAATCTCACGTCATACTCTCATACTGTCATAGAACTCTTCTCCAACCTTGAGAATTGATCTCTGAGGTGATCTCTAACACTGCGAGGAATGAACCTGGCGTAAAAGGCCTTAGAACTCGGTCCCGGTGAACAGAGGAGACCCAGGTGGTTTAGTCTTAATAAATGTGTGCCACAACTGTCTAGCTGACCCATCGAGCTAATATGCAGTGAAGTTGGCTCCTCTCGACTCCACGAGACCCAAAGTGTACCGCCGGTCCCGATAAGTGGTCAAAACCTCATGGGCATCTTCACCCACATCCCTAGAAAACCTCATAGGTGAAAGTCTCAAGAAAACTCCGAGCATCTTCTTCTCTTCTAGCAGCATAGCCCCAGCTGAGATCACGGGCTGGGCACCTGGGCCCTCAGTGCCTCCGTTGTAGGCTGATCGTGATAAGTTGGTGTTGGTGCAGGTGTGGATGCTTGTGCTGGAGCTGGAGTACGTGCTGGTGCTTGATCCTACTACCTGTCATTGAGCACAGTCAAAAGGTGAGCAATAGCTTCCAGAAGTTCCGGTGCAATCGTCAGTCCGAGGGGTGGCTGGGCTGGCCTCAGCTCCATTGGCTGATTGGGAACATGGGCTACTGGAGGATATGTTGCGGGCTCTGAATCCCGCATTCTATCTTGGGGTGGTGTTGCACTCCTGCTAGATAAGGGAGGTCGACCCCTACCCCTAGCTGCCACGCGGCACGTAAGAGCCATCGTGCAAAAAGAGTGAAACAAGTGAGACTCCAAGAAACCAATAACACACACATTGCACGAAAATGATACAAAAAGAGAGGGATTCCTAAAAACACGTCGTAGCCTCCCAAATATAGGACACAGACATCTCTGCACAAATCCATAAGACTTTACTAAGTGTTAGCTTTGTACAAGTTAGATCGGTGAACCCAGGGCTCTGATACAAACTTGTCACGATCCGACTCCCTAAGTAATGATGGCACCTACTAAAATACACCAATAGGTAAGCCAACCCATACCCAGAACAACAAGTAGTGAGTACAAGGGTAGAACTAAACAGCAAACAATGCTAATAATAGGAAAAGACAGAAACGAAAAGAAAACCAAAACTATCTACAAAGGAACCTCCTAGAAACTGTAAGTCACGAATATAGAACTTTCTAAGGAGATAAATACAAGTCCCAAAAGTGGACCACAATAAGCTATCTCAAAGGCAAAAGATAAACTAACATAGGTATAGAAAGAAACAGGTTGGTCCAGGACGCCAAGTGCTCACCCTCGTCTCCGATATCCACAAGTTGCAAAAGACAGCACGAACAATCACCATTGGTAGTTCGTACTAGGACCTTCATCATGAAAAGATGCAGATTGTAGCATAAGTACAAAAACAAAGGTACTCAGTAGGCATCTTAGGCCGACTAAGCAAGAAAGGTAAAAACAATTTGAAAACATAGAATCTAGACAAGAATAGAGGTCAAAGCGGATAAGAAAAGAAGCACACAAGCACACCGAGAGTAAATCTAAGTACAACTAAACTAAACCTAACTGGACCCCTATAAGCCTTGAAGGTACACTCATGCACAAATATAAATAAAACCCGAACAGACCCTCATAAGCCCGACAGGTACACAAAATAACTAAGCCTAAAACACTAAAGAGTAATCCAGATCTGAATCGAAAAACAAGTCAACTCCCAGCCCAGCTAGCAAGACTGATAATCAATTAAATCGGTCAACTCCCAGCCCAACTAGCAAGAGTGATAATAAACTTAACCAGTCAACTCCTAGTGGGTTGTTGTAATGACCTTTAGGTCATTTCTGTGTTTATGCCTCCTATTCGTCACTTAGAGCTTTCCTATAGCAACCTCAAGTTATTTATGACTTTCTGGGACTGACAGTTTTGTCACTTGGTTGTTCGTTTGCTTTTTATGCAAGTTCTACTGTTTTGGTAGCTTTTGAACCTTGAACGGTCATTTTTGACCAAAACTTCAGGAAGATAACCTCAGAATCAAATTTTGACGATTCCATCAGCTCCGAAAGGGCCATTTTAGGCTAGGGGCACAGTTGGTTCGGGCCCTGAAACTTCTGGTGTTATTTTGTGCCGTTAGGCATTTTAACTTTGAATATTAAACCAAGGGTTAACTTTGGTCAACATTCTTGGTAAACATGCTCGAATGAGAATCTTGTCAACGCAGTTAGCTCCTGAATGTCGAGTTCGGTCTAGAATGACCCTTCGTTTAGGTCTTGAGGCTTCCGTGCAAATTTCAAGGCCCTTTGTGAAATTTGGCTTAAAATGGAAATTTAGTGTGGGACTGACTTTTTCTCGAAATGACCTCGGATGGGATTTTTGATGGTTTTGTTGAGTCCATAATGTCGTTTCTTATGAGGTAGCATATTTTGTTTACGCACACGGGGTTCCGACTAAATTCTAAAAACCCCGTCGGAGAATTCAGAGTTTGAGCAAATCAGATGAAGTGCTGAAATATGGTGCATCTTTTAGCGAATAGATATCTGACTTTAACGACCAGAAATTTAGTTTTTAGCTACTAGTTTTGGGTTTTATAAATCCGAAATTTCAGTCCTTATTTTCATAAGGTGATTTCTCCCTTATCCGAGCTCTGATTTGAGTGATTCAAAGTCCAGGATTATCGTGGAAATTGTGGCTACATGGTGGAGTCATAGGATTGTGTTGGTGAGCCCTCGTTTGAGGTGAATTTCAGCTTGAAGCTGCTGCCCCTGCTCTTTTTGGTGATTAATTTTTGAATTCTTTGCATGTGTTGTGTTTGCTTCTTTCGGGCCTTGAATTGTGTTTAATTTTAGAACAAATTGCTTCCAATTGCACACGCAAGTGTACGTGGTCGCAAAAGTAATAAATGGCTCTTTAAGAACCGGAATATCGAACCCACAGAGACTTGTCAATTAACTATTTACTAAATTATACTAGTCTAATTATTTATTTAAGAGTGTCAAACGAAATAAAAGAATGCAAAATTTAAATACTAAGATTAACTTACAGTGATTGGGACAATTTCAGGGCTGCAACATGCATAGGGTTTCATGTATCGCATCTCATGTAATGAATTAACTAAGGTTATCAAATTACTGATTTTACAGGGTTGATTTAATGATCATGATCTCTCGACCTCTAATCGCCTACTCCAACTAGCTGTCTAACTACCTCGTTGAGCGAGGATAGGCAGTCCTAATTGGCGAGCATTTATATTTCATCATGTTTCGTAACCAAGTGAGGTGTTCGTCCGGGCGTCACTCCTGAACACGAATCTAAACAAAGTTAGAACAAGCTCTTTGCATTCTTTGGTCTATCTACCTCTTTATCTCTCGAGTCTAAGAATAGACAATAGATTTATTTCTATGGTGATCAAGCACGAAATACTAAAACAAGAATACAAAAGTAATTTAAAGATAACCAACATTAATTCAAAACAATCGATGTTCAACAATTACCCATGGCCGCAGCCCCAGAAAAAGGGTCTTTAGCTACTAATACCTAAGAAAAAGAAGAAGAAAAGAACCCTAAAAAGTATTGACAATTTTTCCTTACAAAGTGTATTCCTTAAAAAGTGTTCTCCAATAATTGTTTCTATGGACAATTTACAGATGAAGAAAACCCTAAATAAAATAATTAAGTCCAAAACAAATTAGGAAACCCAAAACCAAAAGGAATTGGGTCTCACGTTGAAACAGTGACCGACTTCAATTGTGTTTGCTGCTTTGCCTTCCGTGAGTGACACGTGGCAAGAGTCTTCAATTCGCAATTCACTTGTAATTTGCAATTTGTAATCTGCAATCCACAATCTTATGCACGTTATATTATACATTATTATATTTAATTTATTCCATTAAGTTGTCTGCTTGATTTTCTTCTATAATGTTTTATCTTTAATTCTTTTTTGCTCAAAATGTTTTCATCTTCACACCAATTTAGTCCTACAAATAAAATATACTATTTAGCACAATCCATAAAATTCATGCTAAAAAAGGACAAATATAAAAAAGAAATATGAGGCAATTAATGATAAGAAAATATATTTTTGGCCTCAGATCAACACCCCACACTTAAACTTTTGCTCTTCCTCAAGAAAACATTAAAGCTCATCTCAAAAATCATACTAGGAAGCCATCAGTTTGGTTGATACAAACAATTAGGCCATATTGAAATTTGAAAACATCAAGTACAATTCTCGCTCATTATGCAAGACATCCAAATAAACAACAAACCTCTAACCTCCTAACCTCAAGGAAAGACTCTGAACTCATCAAATTTAAGCTTGCTCACCTACTCTCATAAAAAAAAAGTTAATAACATCACCTATCTATCATGAAACAAGTTCCCTCACAAGAAGAAATAGTCTACACACTCAATTGAAAAGATTGAATATAAATTAAGGACTTCACATCAAAGATCAAATCTCACACTCACCAATAAAATTCACATGTATGCTCAAAGAACCATATGCTTGCCCATTATGTACATCTCCACTAATTAAGCATGCTCGAATAAAATCAAATAGGACTTTTAAGGGTTATAATGTAGGCTAAGGGACAGGTAGGAAATTATATTAGTGACTCACACTTCCCTAAGCACTTTGTATTTTTAGACTTCATCACCCATTATTTTCTTCTCTTTATTTTCAGCCCTCTCTTCAACAATTATTTCACAAGTAATTCTCATCATCTCAAGAATACTTCAATTATTTTTTTTCTTTCACAATAATAATTTATTTATTTCTCAAAGAATTTTCTTTTTTTTTCATGTCACATTCTTTCGAAGAGGGCTTTTTTCATCACTTTGTAGCGCTATCATTGATTACCTTTTTTTTTCACTCAACCATCCCTTATTTTCTTCAGATTTACCAATCATAATAAGTCTATGCTACAGTGCTCAAGGAAGCAATGTGCAAAAACTAGGGATTCAACGAAATAGTGAAGGGTAAAATATGGCTACCAAGAAAATGCTACAGCCTCAAAACGGCGAACTAGTGATATAATATCTGAAAAGGCTAAAATTTACAAGATAAATCAAAGAAAGCCTATTATCATCTCCTAAACTGAGCAACACTTTTTATTTCGCTTCAATAACATGCAGGGCAAGTTCTAGACTAAGATGCAAAACATGGAATAAACAAATTCTCACCACACATGGCACAAGTATCAATCAACATGGATCAATTCCACTTCTAAGAGCGACAGGATCATAACAAACTACAAAATAAAATAAGCTATTTACAAAGTCACAACCATGAACCTCGGTGTCAAAGAGTCTGCAATTTCAATAGCAATCAAGCATTAACATGAAAGTATTATTCAAAATTAAGCCTAAATAGCAAGTATCACACAACTCAAAAGGGTCTTTTCTTTTCTCTAAAAAAAAATAAAATAAAAAATAAAAAATTTACTCTCTATCGGTTCAAAGGGACTATCCTCAGGAAAAGTACCGAAAACAAAAGCTAAGGAACCCACCTAAAAATACAAAAAAGACTCGATAAAGCAGTAAAAACTAGGAATTAATTCCTCCACCCCACACTTAAAAAGATGTTATGTCCCCAAAGCATCAAATAAAATTTAAAACAAGGGTTAGGAAAACTCCATGAGGCCTCTAGGCCTAGCTAGTAGCATGTTCTCTTAATTTTCATCAAGGGTCGTCACCCCATCCTTAAGTTCAAACGTGCTCCTTAGCTCCAAATTCTTGGGTACTCAGACTTCCCCTAATCTGCAAAAACAAGACCAAAAGAAAAGAAGAAAAAAAATGACACTATAAAAAAAATAAGAAGAAGCTACACTACCAATTGGGTTGCCTCCCAATAAGCGCCTTATTTAACATCGCGGCACGACACAACTAAATTCACCACTTTTCTTTCCACTTTGAACTTATGAATTGTACCCCTAACTTTGCATCAATTTTTTTGCTCCTCTCTAGGGGCGGTGGTATAAAGATAAAGAAACCAAGTAGTAAATGTTGCATCTTGCACTTCTTGGCCCTTGTGTGAGGAATGTCGTTTTGCCTACGTGGATGAGAAAACTGTAGAATGTAGGGGCCTTGTTCCTCATCTAGACACTCCTCTATTTGTTCAAATGACTCGAATTTCATGTTGTCATCCAAGCATAATGTAGAAAAATGTTTAGAATGAGGTCCAATGTGCCTCAACTCCAAAGCAACATTATTTACAACATTCTCACTTTTGTACTCTTTCTCAACATTGACATTAAGAAATAAGGTATAGTTGAATGGTTGGAATTCCTCTTTTTGCTCCACTATCTCCTTCACATTCTTGGCGTACTTAGGAATTCCCTGCAAAATATCAACCAAAGGGAGATTAATGTGAACTTGTTTAAGGAGAGACAGAAACTTACCGAAGCATTCGTCCTCGTTCTGCTTTCTGAACTTTTGATGAAACGGAGGGGGTGGTTTTATTTGAGGAACAATCCTCTCAACATTCGCATCTTGAAACACTTTTTCGGGTTTCTTTTCTTCTCTCACCGCCTCAGAACTTCTATTCTTTGGAGCTAGTTCTTCCAGTTGTAATCCACTCCTTGTGCTCACCGCATTCAGTTGCCTTGGGTTAGGATCCGTGTCACCCGGAAGACCTCTAGGAGGACGCACATTAACTGCATTAGCCAATTGTGTGAACTGCCTTGCCAGACTTTTCTGCGCTAACTGGGTGCTTCTCAACTCTTCTCCCAACTTCCTATAGTGTTCTTCATTTTTGTTGTTGATTTCTGTACTTAACTTTTGGAACAGCTCCATATTAGTCATGCCCCCTTGCTTCGCACCTTGATTATTTGGCTGTTGAAATTGTTGTCCATTACCTTGTGGTCTGTATTGGTTCTGCCCTTGAGCCTGATTTTGGTATTGATTCTGATTTCCACCCCATGAGAAGTTGGGGCGGTTCCTCCAACTTGAGTTATACGTGTTCCCATAATTCTGCGTACCTTCACCTCTTTGGGCATTCCCCACTTCATCACCCCTGTCAACATCACAGATAACAGAAGAATCATAATAGGGGGAAGGGGGAGGGGATTAAGAGTTAGGACAACCATTCCAATGACCAAATTGACCACCACATATATGACAAATAGGACACTCGATATCCAAGTGGGATCCATTACAATAATTACAAGGATATTTCTCACCCAACCACGATTTATCCCAATCAGTCATATCAATAAGAGTACCAAATTATTCAAAGGAAAATATTTTAATTGTGTAGAAAGAAAAAAAAATTAACTAAAAAAATTAAAAATAAATAAAAAATAAAAAGTATAACCTAGAAGAATAGTTGATTTCTAAGTCCCCGGCAGCGGCGCCAAAAACTTGTTACTTCCAATTGCACACGCAAGTGTACGTGGTCGCAAAAATAATAAGTGGCTCTTTATGAACCGGAATATCGAACCCACAGAGACTTGTCAATTAACTATTTACTAAATTATACTAGTCTAATTATTTATTTAAGAGTGTCAAAAGAAATAAAAGAATGCAAAAATTAAATATTAAGATTAACTTACAGTGATTGGGAGAATTCCAGGGCTGCAACATGCATAGGGTTTCATGTATCGCATCTCATGTAATGAATTAACTAAGGTTCTCAAATTACTGATTTACAGGGTTGATTTTATGATCATGATCTCTCGACCTCTAATCGCCTACTCCAACTAGCTGTCTAACTACATCGTTGAGCGGGGATAGGCAGTCCTAATTGGCGAGCATTTATATTTAATCCTATTTCGTAACCAAGCGAGGTGTTCGTCTGGGCGTCACTCCTGAACACGAATCTAAACAAAGTTAGAACAAACTCTTTGCATTCTTTGGTCTATCTACCTCTTTATCTCTCGAGTCCAATAATAGACAATAGATTTATTTCTATGGTGATCAAGCATGAAATACTAAAACAAGAATACAAAAGTAATTGAAACGATAACCAACATTAATTCAAAACAATCGATGTTCAACAATTACCCATGGCCGCAACCCCGAAACAAGGGTCTTTAGCTACTAATACCTAAGAAAAAGAAGAAGAAAAGAACCCTAAAAAGTATTGACAATTTTTCCTTACAAAGTGTCTTCCTTAAAAAGTGTTCTCCAATAATTATTTCTATGGACTATTTATAGATGTAGAAAACCCTAAATAAAATAATTAAGTCCAAAAAAAAATAGGAAACCCAAAACCAAAAGGAATTGGGTCTCACGTTGAAACAGTGACCGACTTCAATTGTGTTTGCTGTTGTGCCTTCCGTGAGTGACACGTGGCAAGAGTCTTCAATTCGCAATTCACTTGTAATTTGCAATTTGTAATCTGCAATCTGCAATCTTATCCACTTTATATTATACATTATTATATTGAATTTATTCCATTAAGCTGTCTGCTTGATTTTCTTCTATAATCTTCTATCTTTAATTCGTTTTAGGTCAAAACTTTTTCATCTTCACACCAATTCAGTCCTACAAATAAAATATACTATTTAGCACAATCCATAAAATTCATGCTAAAAAAGGACAAATATAAATAATAAATATGAGGCAATTAATGATAAGAAAATATATTTTGGGCCTCAGATCAGAACACAAGTTCGAGGCTTAGTTTAGGACCTTTTGACAGACTCAATTTCAAAATTTCCTTTGCCGGTCCCACGATTCCCATTTGACTCTAAAAATTGGTCCTTCTCCATTTTGGGTGATTTTGGTGTCTAAACGACCGTATTAACATTGTGATTCTATTATTGATAGTGTGGCAGCATTCAGAGGTCGTTCAGAAGGGAAAAGGTCTGGTCTTGTGATTTGGAGCGCGTGCAAATGGCCTATAGGTAGGCTACGACTTTCTTTCTAATTAGATTGAGCAGGAATGTGTAAATTCATGATGATTAGTGTGAATTGGGGCGGGTACCTAGTTATTTCTACTTTTCTTCTTAGAAACCATCATTTAGGGTTGATTACCACTGTTTCAAGGATAGTACCGTGCTGGAAGAGGGTTGTATGTGTGTTGTAGCATGCTATGTGATTTACTTGGTTGATTTCTTGTTTTTGGAGCATGTTTTGGCCTTAGTCTAGGATAGACTAGTGTTGCCTTAGACCTATGCAACTCCTGACTATGGTATGTCTCTGATGTCGTTTTGGATGGCTAGGTCTTTGTAGACCAGAATAGCAAACTTGGGTCAGATGGTATGAGCCTTAGCATAGGCTTTTGTGCTACTTGTTAGCCTTTCTATCTCCTTTCCCTATTTCTATGGCTCCGATGAGTTTCTAGAAATGGTGTTCTTCTTCGGGATTTTAGTGCTTCTGCCATGGAGCCTTTTGTGATAGCTTCGGGAGTGGATGTTGAACAACGATTTCTTGGAGCCTACTTGAGATCCTCTTCGAAATCGATACGCTCCCGGGCACCCTTACTAGCTTTGCGCCTAACGCCCCTAGGAGTGGGCTGGCTGGCTGGGCGGCCTGGATATCTGAGATCCTCCACGGAGTTGACACACCCCTGGGCATTCTTGCTAGCTGGGTGGTTGACGCCCCTTGGAGTGGATTGTATGGCTTGGCGGCCTAGGTTGATAGTCACTCCTTCTAGCTGGGCTGGGAGTTGATTGGTTGAGTTGATTATCACTCTTGCTAGCTGGGCTGGGAGTTGACCAGTTTAACTGATTGTCAGACTTGCTAACTTGGCTGGGAGTTGACTGGTTTTTCGATTCGGATCTGGATTACAATTCGGCCTTGTAGGCTTAGCTATTCTGTGTACCTATCAGGCTTATGTGGGTCTGTTCGGGTTTTATTTAAATTTTTGCACGAGTGTATCTTCTGGGCTTATGGGTGTCCAGTTAGGTTTAGTTTATTTGTACTTATATTTACTTTTGGTGCGCTCGTGTGCTTCTTTTCATTTCTGCTTTGACCTCTATTCTTGTCTAGATTCTGTCTTTTCAAATTATTTTTACCTTTTTTGCTCGGTTGGCCTAAGATGCCTACTGAGTACTTTGATTTTGGTACTTATTCTACACTCTTCATCTTTTTGTGATGCATGTCCTAGTACCAGCTACCAGCAGTGATCATTCGTGCCATATTTTGCAGCTTGTGGATATCGGAGACGAGGGTGAGCACTTGGCATCCTGGACCAACATGTCTTATTCTATACCTATGTTAGCTTGTCTTTTTCCTTTGAGACGGCTTGTTGTGGTCCACTATTGGGACTTGTATTTTTCTGGTGAGACAGCTCTGTACTCGGGACTTCCAGGTTCTTGAGGTTCCTTTTCTATATAGTTTTTGTTTGCTTTCCGATTCTATCTTTTCTTATTATTAGCATTGTTTACTGTTTAGTTCTACCCTTGTACTCACTACTTGTCGTTCTGGGTACGAGTTGGCTTACCTACTAGTGGGTTTTAGTAGGTCTCTTCATGACTTGGGGAATAGGGTCGTGACAAAAAAAACTAGCAAAAAGTGTTGTACAATAAGGACATCCCTTGAACTCCATGGACACGGTAACTAATTAAAGTAGTATTGATTGTCTCTTCCTAATTTTTCTCCCAAGTTCTCCATTTCGTATTATTTAGTTTCCAAAATGGATATGCAGTTAAGATTTATAGCAACGAAAATTTAGTACTCTCTCATGATTATTCTGTCTTCAATTATTACGGAAAAGGAAGAAGTATTATAGAAAATGTATTGCTAACTTAGGAGTTGATTACTAACATTGGTAAGAGGGGAAAGCAAGATAATGTTGTTATAAAGTTAGATATGGCAAAGGCCTGTGATAGATTATCATGGTTTTTTCTGATGAATGTCCTTAGGAGAATGGGTTTCTCTAATCTGGTTATGGATATGATTCGGAGGCTGGTGGCTTACAACTATTACTCTGAGCTATTGAATGGTAAGTCTTTTGGGTTCTTTCATTCCATTAGAGGGGTAAAACAAGGAGACCCTCTATCCCAAGACTTATTTATTTTATCTTCAGAAGTTCTTATTTGGTGTTTGAATCATCTTTTTTAGAATTATCTATGTTGTAGGTTATGTGATGCAAAAATGGAGTTCTAAGCTGAACCATTTGGCATATATTGATGATATCGTTATTTTTGCATCTTCTAATGAATTTTCAAAAAAGAAAATTATTTTTGTTTTGTAAGAATACGAAAAGTAGTCAGGGTAGAAAATTAACAAGGAGAAAAACTTCTATTACCTGAATTAGAAAGCAACAACAATCTCTATTGAAATTTATAGCATAAATTCCTCTCCATCTTACGAGCATCGTCATGGGCTCGAAGGATTGAATGTACTAAATAGGGCATCATCAAGGGCCAAAAATAATACGGAAAATGAGCAACACTAAGGGCTCCCAAATAATAATGCAATTAGAAGGCATTGTTAAGGCCTACCTATAGTACCCCCGATTGTTGTCGTCAAGGTCCCTCCAATCATAACATTTATATAGTTATTTACCAAGTTACTTATCTGCATACATTATTAAAAAATGATTCGGGACCCTTGCCATTGTGCATAATATATTTCTGATTAAGCTACTACAAGTAAATGAAGGACGGTTGTGAATAGAGACTCAACAATTCTTAATTTACATCCTTGCTTTAACTTTTCTTCATTAGCTTCTCAATACTAACTTTTGGGAGATTAACTCTTTATTTATCTCTAAAGATCTGTACATAACCATTTTGATATCAACAAGATGTTTACAATCAAGATATTAGCTAACTCACTGATTGTCAAGAATAAAATACATACAACAACACATTCATGATGTATTGGATATTAACAAATCATATTCGTGAAATAATAATAATTTGATAGAACCATGTCTTAGACTGGAGATAGATGACACCTCTTTATTGTTGCATATAAGTTTTCATGTGAAAATCCTGCATGTTGATTTTATGTCCGTCATGTGAAATAAATTAAGCATATAAATAAGGGATTAAATTAATCAATGAATTAATATTTTTTTTAAAATAATTTAATTGATTGTTGTCAGTTCTAACATGGAGATTTAAATAAGATGTTAATGTTGAATTCCAAATTAAATTGAGGAGTTCAATTCAAAATTTTAGTGGAATAATCTGAAATTTATTATGATAAGATTTATCCGCTCAATTGTGAATAAATATTGTAATTGGAAACATCAATTAATAAGTATTTTCTCTACTATGCCTGACTAATTAACTAGATTTGGAAAAGAAAAATATATTCTAAAGGAATTTTTTTTTCTCATCTTCTAAAGTATAAAATGTTGGTTTCAAAAGAGGAATGGGCTTTGATTTTTAAAATCAAGAAATGTTTTGCTCATTATGAGAAAAACATTTTGCCCTTAATGGCTGAAAACATTTTTTCTCTTTTATGGCTGAAAATGTTTCTGCCCTTTCCCCTCTCTTCTTCAATGGAAATTGGGAATAAAAGGGGCAGTTTTTTTCAAGAAAAGAATCATGTTTTTCTAGAAAAACATACTCTTGTCTACGCATATTCTGGTGGAAATATTAGTCAGGAAAATAATAGAAGGCCGCAGTTTTGGATTCTTTGGCATTGAACAAGTTTTTAAAGAAGTTCAACAGGTTATTACTCTCTTAATTCATTGAGATTATATTACCTAGTAACTATATAATATTTGTGATATGTTCAATTCATGCTTCCACTATGCGTATTTTATAAATTGGTATCACTAGTTTTTAAAGCATATACTAGATAATGTAAATATAATTTTCATTATTTATACATGTTTTTATAAATGGAATAACTAACTCTATATATCATGTTGTTGATGAACACTTATGTTCTCGTTGATTTCTAAAATTTTATTTTATCATCGAGTTTATCTAAAATAATATATGCAGTATATAATCTACGTGTCATGACCCAAAAACTCGAGTCATGATGGCACCTACCATAACCCATCAGTAGGTAAGACAACTCGTAACCCAGTACGTCAGGTAACAGGCATACTAGGTAGAAATAAAAAATAACAAGCAATAAAGGAAATAACTCAATAGAAACAATGAAAAATAAGAACAAGGGCAAATATAAATAATTCCTAAACCTTGTAGTCACATGTACACAGATACTAAAAAGAGTGCAAGTCCCAAAAGTGGACCAAAATATAGACTTTTTTCAAAAGCAAAAGACTAATCAAAATCTAAAATAGATAATGTAAGTTTTTAGAACGTATACTAGATAACGTAAATATAATTTTCATTATATATTTATACATGTTTTTCTAAATGGAATAACTAACTCTATATATCATTTTGTTGATGAACACATATGTTTTTGTTGATTTCTAAAATCTTATTTTAGCATCGAGTTTATCTAAAATAATATATGCAGTATATAATCAATGTGTCACGACCCAAAAACTCGAGTCAAGATGGCACCTACCAGAACCCATCAGTAGGTAATAAAACACATAACCCAGTATCGGCAAGTAACATGCATACTAGGTAGAAACAACAAATAACAAGCAATAAAGGAAATAACTCAATAGAAACAATGGAAAATAAAAACAAGGGAAAATATATAAAACCGAAATAAGATATATAATTCCTAAACTTGGTTGTCACATGTACATAGATGCTAAAAAGAGTACAAGTCCTAAAAGTGGACCAAAATATAGACTTTTCTCAAAAGCAAAAGACTACTCAAAAGCAAAAACAGAAGGAGATAGGCTTATCCAAGATACCATAAGCTCACCCTCGCTTCCGAATATCCCCACAACAGACTTGATATCAACGGTGGTGACTGGTGCTCAGACCTGCATCATGAATACTGATGCAGAGTGTAGTATGAGTACTAAAACAATAGGTACCAAGTAGGCATCATAGGCCAACTTTGCTTGGAAAGTAAGAACAATAATGAAAAGCGGGAAGGAAAAAAATAGAGGTCACAAAATTAAACAGTAACGAAAATCCTAACTTTGAAGAACTTGATCAAGGAAATATCGAACATTAAAGTAAATAGCTAACTAAAACCTAAATGGAACCCCATAAGCCCAGAAGGTAAACTCATGCCAAATTGAAATTAAATAACCCAAAAAGACCCCATAAGTGCGATGGATACACAAAAGAAAAAAGGAATTACTAACAAAGATTAAGAGTACTTCCATATCTGCCATGACTATCTAAAGACTCGAACCCCGGTAAAGACAACTCAAGAACCCAATAGAAATACAAGTCAGGCGTCAAACCTGAAAAATAGAGGTTTCGCTCGGACTCGAACCAAAGGTAATAGAGATGTGTTGGGACTCAAACCATGGCTAAGAAAATGTACCACGGCCTCAAACCTGGCCAATAAAATGTACACATGGGCCTGAATCAAGGATGATAAGTATGCACACGAACCTCGAACCATGGAAAAGGATCTCTTAAAACTCCAAAATCCTCCTCTATCACTCAAAGTGGAGCATACAATAGAGTGCAACCGTAGTCAGAGTTACTAGGGACCCACTCCAGCTCCAAACCAAGACTCGGTCCCAAAAAGCCAAATAATTCGTGAAACCACCAATGAACATGATTGAGTCGAACCACAAGGGGGAATCATGGATGAAAGGTCATATGAGCTGAGTTGTCGCTTAGCTAAGTATCATACTATCAGACCCAAGTCTGCTATATCAGTCTTCAGGGAGCTAAGCCATAAGTAATGATGTCGAAGAATTTCTAAGGCCTATCGGCTCTAAAATACAAGTCTAATGGAATCACTAGCCTAAAACTAACAATATTAACAATGACAATACGACGACTACAGGATATGGAAATCACATAAAAAGATCAAACATTCTAGAACTCCTGAATATCAGACAATAAGGTCTAAGGCATGAATTGTAATAACTAAACATGAACAAACTACACACCCAACCCAATGTAGCTAATCAACATGAATTTACATTGAAAAGCTCAATCTAGATACTTGTAAGTCGTAGCCTACCTAAATGAAGATCAAGCATGCTCTAAAGTTACAATTCAGGAGTTTTGGCCTTACGAATAGCCTCCAATCACTGCCACACTATCAAAAAATATGATCACAACATCAATAAGTATGTTTAGGCATTAAATTACAACAATTGAAGATGGGCCCAAATTGAGTCAAAATAAAATTATGGGAGCCACACCTAAAATCCCAAAATTGACTTAGTCAATGGATCCAAATTATCTTACTGATCTTGTGCCCCAAAAAGAGAGCCAATTCAAGTTCGGGTATGCAGTAAAATAACACATGCACAGAGACGATACAAGTAACTCTATTAAAGAAGGAACAAGTGGTCTTGGAAGCCAAAAGTTACCTCTAAAATGAGCTCCCCGCAATCTCCTGATTGTTAAGCTAAAAAGACCTCAAATGAGTGTATATCTACCACTCAGCAACACGCCCCCAACTTAAACTTTTTCTTGCCCCGAAATAAATCAAGAACACAATCAGCTCAACAAGGGTGTTTACAACAGCACTAAATGAGAGCAAAAATGCAATTGCCATTACAAGACTACTCTCAACAACATGCTACACTCCATCACGATTTATAATCCTCAAATGATGACTAGCAAATCTAAACACAAGATCAAGCTCACTTTGGCTTCTTTTTTAATGCAAGACCATGTTTCAACAAGTCCATTCAAGTGCCTTCACATCAACAACGATTCCATGCTCTCACAAAGCAATTCAACAAAGAAATAAGGAATCAAAGCAACTCTCACTCTTTCAAAAGAGAAATACATGAAAGTTTCATCCAATAGGATTGCCCATATTTTTCAATCATCATACAACCTAGTTCATGCAAAACCTCAAGGGTCTTTTAGGCTTGTAATTGTCATGACCCGAAATGAGTCATGAGTGGCACCCACACTTAACCTCCTAGGTGGGCGAACCATTGAATTCAAACTACAACTTATATTAAATGTTCAACTTGTGATATACAATCATAATGCGGAGGCTCAAACCTTATTAAAGTAAGAAATAAAAAGCTACTAGAGTCTATTAAATATTGTTCCCAAAATCTGAAAGTCATCATGCCAAGGACATCAAATATCCAAATACTAAATCTAAGAGTATCAAAGACACCAGAATAAATAAAAAAAATAGTTTATGTCTAAAAACTAAGGAAATCATGCCATAACCGAGAGGATCCAACACGAGCTAGAATGAATAGCTCACCCTGGAACCATATATGCTGGAGACTAGCTAGAGTTGTAGGAGAGTTGAAGTCGCGGTATAGTTGCTGCACTCCACAAAGGAAAATGAAGAAAACACAAGTAGGGATCAGTGCAAGGCAATATGTACGGAGTAGATATCATCGACCAACTCAAAATAGAAACCAATATACAAAAAGTAATAGTATAAAATCAACTATAGCACTTAGAAGGTGGCAAGAACCAAATAACATGAACAAGTGACAACAACACTAAAGCAAGTACGTAATCAGTCAACAATATCAAGAATACACATGAGGACTCATGCCTCCACACCATGCTCTTTTGGGAAATTGGTTCTTGTAGATTGAGTACATTAAGTTATTTTATTAAGCTTTCCTTTAATGTTATTGTGCCGGAACGTGACACGCGATCCAATAATGTCATATATAAATGTGACACCCGATCCAATATTATCGTGTAAGAACGTGACACCCAATCCAATAATATCGTGCCGGCTCGTGGCACTTGATCCAAATATATCATGCTAGCTCGTGGCAACAGATCCAACAATAAAGTTAATTCATCATTCTTTATCATCTCTTTCCACTTCCTTAACAATATTTCAATAAGCCTTCATTATTCAAGACATCACTTTAATAGAACAAGTTCAAGATTATAGATTTTGTAGTCTTGGGATTACAGACCAATCACAATAACACATGAATCATCCAAACCACAACAACCAAACATATAGAAAATTTCACAATATCACTTAATGACTATCAATCACTATTAAGTTTCTATCTATCACATAGAATAAACCATAACCTACCTCAATCGAATAACCGAAGCCAAGCAAGTTAATTCTCCAATGCTTTTCCTTTCCTCAATGCCTCAGAACATTTCTAATGTATCAAGTATAAAATATTCATATGCAAACGAGTCCGTAGACACATATATTACTATATATCTAGCCTTGACTCAATAACCAAGTCAAATCTAAAATCAATTGTAACACCTCAAGCTTCCAAGGGATTTTAAAATGCAGAACTCACATGAAGATAGTAACCTATGGAGGCCACCTACGGGCCGTATATGGATTGACAGGCAGTAGGTGGGAACCGTCAATGGCACTGTGAAATTTCAGGATTTCCAAGTTTCTGAACCTTGACCTAAGGAAATGAAGGACGGTTCGTAGTCCAGTTGACGGGCCGTAGATGGGTTCCGTAGATGCCTTTAAGACTTAGCCAAATTTTCAGCCCAAAATGAACTTTCTGAATCAATTGACGGAAGAACATGATGGTCCGTCAATTGATGTACGAACCGTAGATCCTGTCCATCGATTGGCCCCGACAGTTTTTAATTAATGCTTTTTGGTCTCTTCCCTAATTGATTATCTATGAAGCTAAGTCGGTTATACCATTAATCTTAGACCTATAAATACTTTCTAAGCCTAATTCCTTTCATTCTAATTCATTCCAAAACTCTCCTCTCTCAAATATTTCTCTCTCTACAAAGAAACTCTCTCAAGTCTCAAGGAAGAAGAAGGAGCTTGAATCCTCCATTGAGGACCTTCAATCTTCTCCAATTTCATGTGGATTGCTTTGAGGTATGGTAGTGTTCACCATTAGGAGTCTTTTCCTCCAATGGGCCCTTCCTCTTCTTCATGATTTTCAAAGGTTTACTCTAACCCAATTGAATTAGGGTTTGTGATCAATCATTGTGGGTTCTTCAGTTATGATTCCAATTATTGATTTTACGATTCCTAGTGCACGATTTAGCGTGATAAAGTAACTTAGTGCACAAATTAGCATGAATTACATGATTTGATGTAAAGATGGCATGAACCCCCATGACCTAAGTTAATTCTCCCCAATTTGATAATCTACGCTTTGATTGTTGGGTTGAGTTATGATTTGATGAAGTTTATGAATTCTCTATGAAATCAAGCATGATTTATGAATGAATTGAGGATGATCTTATGAATTTAGCATGATCAAGTAAAAAGTGTGATTTTCCTCGATTACCCATGTTCTTAAGGAGCCATTCTAATGATGTAAACTTGGACAAGGTCCATGAAAGATGAATATCTATAAGCATGATTTTTGCTTGAATTTGTAACCCTAGTTGTACTTTTTCAGGTTTGATGATATAAATATGTAAATGACTAATCCGTGGGAATTATTCTTAGCACTGAGTGGATATTGCGATGGAAGCCATCCCGTTAGTAGAGGCTGGGTCTTCTAGTGAAAGCTCTCCTGTTTGTAGAGGCCGGGTCTTCTAGTGAAAGCTCTCCCGTTAGTAGAGGCTGGGTTTTCTATATGGAACTCTCCCATTAGTTGAGGCCGAGTCTCCTAAAGCAATCTCTATCCCATAAACTATGTTGCCACCATAGGATGTTGTGTTTAAGTAGACATTAGCTATTGGATCCACATAAGCTAAGAAGTTCATGGTCTTACCCTGGCAAGTAGGACACCCCTCTACGGTGTGGGGTAGACACCGGATTCCGTGTATATAGCTCACATGGTCTTACATGTCAGTTAAGGCTTTTCCCCACATGTTAATGAATAAGTGTTCTCATGATGAAGTGAAGAAAAGAAGGAAAGATGATTTAGCTTGCTTTGGCCTTGATATATGCTCTATGTTTCATGTTTCTCATGTTTATCGTGTTTTTAGCTTGGCCATTGCATGTCATTATTATGTCTCTATCTCTAGCATGATTTATGTGTTTATATGCATTGCTATCATACTTAGTACTTAATTGTGCTAACACATACTTTTGCCTGCATCAACTTCCTTGGTGTAGGACGTGGCAGTTCTCCTACTCGTGGCTAGAGCATTGACGTAGAGTTGGGAATAAGACTTGGTAAGACCTCATCCATCCAAGGATATGGCCTAGTTGTTCTTATTTTTCATGTCGTTTGTTTTTAGTGTTGGATATTGTATTGGGCTGCGTCCCTATCACCTTTATTCGTATTCTATGATGTTAGAAGGCTTTGAGACATGAGTTGTAGACTTCTACTGTTTTTGAGTAAAGCTTTGATATAATATGCTTTTTTGAACTCTTATTTCTCTATTATCTTGTATGTTATGTATGCTAAGGGCTTGTATGAGGCCTCTCGGGGTCTTGTACTCCGTGTTACATCTAGGGGCTACCCTGGGTCGTGACAAACTTATTATTCAGAGCACATGGTTTAAGAAATATCCTAGGATGTCTCATAAGCTGCGTCAAGTAGAGTCTTGTTCGTGAGTGTGAAGAGCGCCACATTTATGAATGAGAGGTTATAAGACGTTTAAGAAATTCCACTTCTTTCATTACTCTTAAGTCGTGACACAGAGTTTAACTCTATATATCTCTCCCCTAATGCCTATCCTACGCATTTCAGGATATGGCAACCCGAAGAGCTTACGCTAGAAGAAACATGGAAGAGAATGTGAAACAAGAAGCTTCTCCTCAAGCACCTCATGTTCCGGCCGACCCTTTGGCGGAACAAGTTACTAATGCGGAGTTTAGGGCGTCTTTCCAAGAGTTGGCTCATGTTGTGACGGCTCAAGCCAATTGAAAGATGGTGGCTCCCGTGAACCCAAATGTGGGTACAGGGGCATCAAGAGTGAGGGAATTTACAAGGATGAATCCTCCGGAATTCCATGGCTCTAAGGTTGAGGAAGATCCTTAAGAGTTCATTGATGAAGTGTACAAGGTGTTGATGATCATGGGAGTGACGTCGGAAGAAAAGGCAGTTCAAAGACTTATTGGATAAGGGTTTCATCCGGCCAAGTATTTCTCCATAGGGTGCTCCGGTCTTGTTTATAAGAAAGAAAAATGGTTCACTCCGTATGTGTATCGACTATCGCCAATTGAACAAAGTTACCATAAAGAATATGTATCCTCTACCAAGGATAGATGATTTGGTTGATCAACTTCAAGGGGCTAGTTATTTCTCTAAGATCGAGCTTCACTTGGGCTATTACCAATTAAGGGTGAAGGAGGATGATATTCCGAAAACGGCTTTCCGGACTAGGTATGGTCAGTACGAGTTCTTAGTAATGTCGTTTGGATTTACAAATGCTCTGGCCGCACTTATGGACTTGATGAAGTTGGTGAAGTTGCTTTGACAGGCCCGGAATTGGTACATGAGGCTATGGATAAAGTTAGACTTATTAGGGAGAGGTTGAAAACGGCTCAAAGACGACAAAATTCCTATGCCGATGTTAGGAGAAGAGAATTAGAATTCGATGTGGATGATTGGGTTTACTCAAAAATCTCACCCATGAAGGGTGTAATGAGATTTGGGAAGAGAGGGAAGCATAGTCCCCGTTATGTAGGCCCATGTCAGATCTTGAGACGTGTTGGTAAGGTTGATTATGAACTTGACTTGCCTAATGATTTCGCATCTGTGCATCCGGTTTTCCATGTCTCATTGTTGAAGAAGTGTGCTGGTGATCCGACCACTATAGTGTCATTAGAAATCTTGGCATAAAGGATAGTCTTTCTTAGGAAGAGATTCCGGTTGAGATTTTAGACCGGCAAGTCTGGAAGTTAAGAAATAAGGAAGTTGCTTCCGTGAAAGTTCTATCGAGGAAGCAATTGGTTGAGTGTGCTACTTGGGAGGCCGAGGCCGATATGATGTCCCGATATCCTCATCTTTTTCCTTCCGATCCTACTCTAGCTTGAGGTATCTTGATCCTCATGGTTCATTCTTTTGGTCTCATATGTAATAATTGATTACCATGATTCCTTGATTATGTATGTCCATGAAGAGTCTTATATGATTATGTACATTTGAGTATGAGTTGCATAAATTCTTCATGATATGATGTGTTGATCATGCTTTAGCTTGGGGTTGATGTTTCCTCCTCGGATATGTGCATTTATGTGATTGCATGCTTGGTTGGGGTGTTAGTCCGTGTCTATTACCCTTCTCAATATGTCTTGATTCTCATTCGAGGACGAATTTTCCCAAGGGGGAGATATTGTAACACCCAAGCTTCCAAGGGATTTTAACATGCAGAACTCACCTGAAGACAGTGACCTACGGAGGCCACCTACGGGCCGTAAATGGATTGACGGGCCGTAGGTGGGAACCTTCAATAGCATTATGAAATTTTAGGATTTCCAAGTTTCTGAACCTTGACCTACGGAACAGCAGGACGGTTCATAGTCCAGTTGGCGGGCCGTAGATGGGTTCCGTAGATGCCTTCAAGACCTAGCCAAATTTTCAGCCCAAAATGACGTTTCTAAATCAATTGACAGAAGAACAGGACGGTCCGTCAATTGATGTACGAACCGTAGATCCTGTCCGTCGATTGGCCTCGACAGTTTTTAAATAAGGGCTCTTTGGTCTTTTTCCTAATTGATTACCTATTAAGCTAAGTTGGTTATACCATTAATCTTAGACCTATAAATACTTTCTAAGCTTAATTCCTTTCATTCTAATTCATTCCAAAACTCTCCTCTCTCAAATATTTCTCTCTCTACAAAGAAACTCTCTCAAGTCTCAAGGAAGAAGAAGGAGCTTGAATCCTCCATTGAAGACCTTCAATCTTCTCCAATTTCTTGTGGATTGCTTTGAGGTATGATATTGTTCACCATTAGCAGTCTTTTCCTCCAATGGGCCCTTCCTCTTCTTCATGATTTTCAAAGGTTTACTCTAATCCAATTGAATTAGGGTTTGTGATCAATCATTGTGGGTTCTTCAATTATGATTCCAATTATTGATTTTACGATTCCTAGTGCACGGTTTAGCGTGATAAAGTAACTTAGTGCACGAATTAGCGTGAATTCCATGATTTGATGAAAAGATGGCATGAACCCCCATGACCTAAGCTAATTCTCCCCAATTTGATAATATATGCTTTGATTGTTGGGTTGAGTTATGATTTGATGAAGTTTATGAATTCTCTATGAAATCAAGCATGAATTATGAATGAATTGAGGATGATCTTATGAATTTAGCATGATCCAGTTAGAAGTATGATTTTCCTCTATTATGTGAGTTCCTTCAAGTATGGGTAAATTGTCTTAATTATGACTTTCTAAGCATGAGCTTGCATTGAATTGCATGATATGAGTTGAACTTGCATGAACCCATATGAACTCTATGAAGTATGAAATATGAGCATGATGAATTAAGGGTGCTTTGAGAGTAAAGTGCCAAAGTTATGATATGATGATGCTATGGTCGAGTAGTGAAAGGTTTGCTCACGTAATTCTCCCATTATGATAAAAGAAGAACAAAGAGGCGATTACCCATGTTCTTAAGGAGCTATTCTAATGATGTAAGCTTTGACAAGGTCCATGAAAGATGAATATCTAGAAGCATGATTTTAGCTTGAAATGGTAACCCTAGTTGTACCTTTTCATGTTTGATGATATAAATATGTTAATGACTAATCCGTGGGAATTATGCTTAGCACCGAGTGGATATTGAGATAGAAGCCCTCCCGTTAGTAAAGGCCGGGTCTTCTAGTGAAAGTTCTCCCGTTAGTAGAGGCCAGGTTTTCTAGATGGAACTCTCCCGTTAGTTGAGGCCGAGTGTCCTATAGCAATCTCTATCCCATAAACTATGTTGCCACCATAGGATGTTGTCTTTAAGTAGACATTTGCTAGTGGATCCACATATGCTAAGAAGTTCATGGTCTTACCTTGGCAAGTAGGACACCCCACTACGGTGTGAGGTAGACAACGGATTCCATGTTGGTAGCTCACATGGTCTTACATGTCGGTTAAGGCTTTTCCCCACAAGTTAATGAATAAGTGTTCTAATGATGAAGTAAAGAAAAGAAGGAAAGATGACTTAGCTTTCTTTGGCCTTGATATATGCTCTATGATTAATGTATTTCATGTTTATCGTGTTTTTAGCTCTGTCATTGCATGTAATGATTATGTCTTTATCTCTAGCATGATTTATGTGTTTATATGCATTGCTATCATACTTAGTATTTAATTGTGCTAACGCATACTTTTGCCTGCATCAACTTCCTTGGTGTAGGACGTGGCAGTTCTCCTACTCGTGGCTAGAGCATTGACGTAGAGTTGGGAAGAGGATTTGGTGAGTCCTCATCCATCCGAGGACATGGTCTAGTTGTTCTTATTCATCATGTCGTTTCTTTTCAGTGTTGGATATTGTATTGGGCTGGGTCCCTATCACCTTTATTCGTATTCTATGATGTTAGAAGGCTTTGAGACATGAGTTGTAGACTTCTGCTATTTTTGAGTAAAGCTTTGATATAATATGCTCTTTGAACTCTTATTTCTCTATTATCTTGTATGTTATGTATGCTAAGGGCTTGTATGAGGCCTCTCGGGGTCTTGTATGCCGTGCTACATCTAGGGGCTACCCTAGATCGTGACAAACTTTTTATTCAGAGCACAAGGCTTTAGATAGATCCTAGGATGTCTCATAAGCTGCGTCAAGTAGAGTCTTGTTCACGAGTGTGAAGCGCGCCACATTTATGAATGAGAGGCTATAAGAAATTTAAGAAATTCCACTTCTTTCATTACTCTTAAGTTGTGCCATAGAGTTTAACTCTATATATCTCTCTCCTAATCCCTATCCTACGCGTTTCAGGATTTGGCAACCCGAAGAGCTTACGCTAAAAGAAACATGGGAGAGAATGTGGAACAAGAAGCTCCTCCTCAAGCTCCTCACGTTCTGGCCGACCCTTTGGTGGAACAAGTTACTAATGCGGAGTTTACGACGTCTTTCCAAAAGTTTGCTCAAGCCGTGACGACTCAATCCAATAGAGAGGTGGTGGCTCCCGTGAACCCAAATGTGGGTACAACGGTATCAAGAGTGAGGGACTTTACAAGGATGAATACTCTGGAATTCCATGGCTCTAAGGTTGAGGAAGATCCTCAAGAGTTCATTGATGAAGTGTACAAGGTGTTGATGATCATGGGTGTGACGTCGGAAGAAAAGGCGGAGTTGGCCGCTTATCAACTCAATGGTGTTGCCCAAACTTGGTTCAATCAATGGAAGAGTGAGAGGGCGGTTAATGAGGGTCCTCTTTATTGGGAGAAATTCAAGGTTGCTTTCCTTGATAAGTTCTTTCCTCTTGAGAAGAGAGGGGCTAAGGCGCTTGAGTTTATCAACCTTCGACAAGGAAATATGAGTGTGAAAGAGTATGCATTGAAGTTCACACAATTGGGTAGATATGCTCCATCCATAGTTGCCAACCCAAGGGAAAGAATGAGTAAATTTGTGTCAGGAGTGTCCGATATGTTGGTGAAAGAGTGCCGCACCGCCATGCTTGTGCATGACATGGATATTTCTCGCCTCATTGTTTATGACGAACAAATTGAAGAAGAAAAGCTTAAGGAAAGGTCTAGGGAGACCAAGAGGGCTAGGACCGGAGATGGTAACTTTTCCCATGCAAGGTCCGATGGACATGGTCGTCCTAGATTTCGACAAAAGTTCTCTAACCAAGGCTCAACCAATGCTCCTCCGAAGTTGAACAATGATAGGGTGTCTAACCCCAAGTCTCAAGGAGGGAGTAATGGTGGTTCTTTATTGTCTCCTTGTGCCTAGTGTGGGAAAAAGCATGAAGGTAAATGTCTAGCCGTTACAGATGGTTGTTATAATTGTGGAAAGAGTGGTCACCAGATGAGGGATTGTCCATCTCTCATAGCCAAGGGAAGAGAGAATAAGCAAGCTCCACCTAGAGGATCGGGTTCGAATGCTCAGAAGCAAAATCAATTTTATGCACTTCAGGTTCGTCATGAGCAAGAGAGCTCTTCCGATGTGGTTACTGGTATGTTAAGAGTTTTCCATTTTGATGTTTATGCTCTGCTTGATCCCGGTGCTACCTTGTCTTTTGTGACGCCATATGTGCATTTGAGGTTTGATGTTGTTCCGGATGTGTTACTAGATCATTTTCGTGTCGCTACTCCGATTGGAGAATCTATCATGGCTAAGAGAGTTTATCGAGATTGTCTCGTCTCCTTATCCCATAGGTCATTCATGTTGATCTTGTAGAGCTTATTATACTAGATTTTGATGTTATTCTTGGGATTGATTGGTTGCATGCTTGTTATGCCTCTATTAATTGTAGGACCCGAATGGTCAAGTTTTAGTTTCCAAATGAGCCTATCCTAGAGTGGAAGAGAGGAAATTCTATGTTTAGAGGTAAATTTGTTTCTTATCTAAAAGCTAGAAAGATGATCTCAAAGGTTGCATTTAACATCTTGTTAAACTGAGGTATATAGATTTCGAGGCCCCTACTCTTGAGTCAGTCCCCATTGTTAATGAGTTTCCGAAAGTGTTTCCCGATGACTTGCCCGGTATTCCTCCCGAAAGGGAAATAGACTTCGGTATTGACCTTCTCCTAGATACGCAACCTATATCTATTCCTCCTTATAGAATGGCTCCGGTGGAACTTAAGGAACATAAAGAGCAGTTGAAAGATTTGTTGGATAAGGGTTTCATTCGGCCAAGTATTTCTCCATGGGGTGCTCCGGTCTTGTTTGTAAGGAAGAAAGATGGTTCACTCCGTATGTGTATTGACTATCGCCAATTGAACAAAGTTACCATAAAGAATAAGTATCCTCTACCAAGGATAGATGACTTGTTTGATCAACTTCAAGGGGTTAGTTATTTCTCTAAGATCGACCTTCGCTCGAGCTATAACCAATTAAGGGTGAAGGAGGATGATATTCCGAGAACGGCTTTCCGGACTAGGTATGGTCACTACGAGTTCTTAGTAATGTTGTTTGGGTTGACAAATGCTCTGGCCGCATTTATGGACTTGATGAATAGAGTGTTTAATCAATACCTTGACATGTTTGTGATTGTATTTATTGACGACATTTTAATCCACTCAAAGAATGAGGGTGAACATGTTAATCATTTGAGGATTGTGTTGCAAGTCCTCTAGGACGAACAACTCTTTGCGAAGTTTAGTAAGTGTGACTTTTGGTTAAGGTCCGTGGCTTTTCTTGGCCACATTGTTTCCGGTAAGAGCATTGAGGTAGATCCTAAGAAGACGGAAGCAGTTAAGAATTGGCCTAGACCTCTATCACCTTCGGATATTCATAGTTTCTTGGGCTTAGCAGGTTATTATAGGAGGTTTGTTGAAGGGTTTTCATCCATTTCTTTCCCATTGACGGCTTTGATTCAAAAAAAGGTTAAATTCGCATGGTCCGAAGCATGTGAGAAGAGTTTTCAATAGTTGAAGGATCGACTTACTTCAGCTCTGATATTGACCCTACCGGAAGGATCCGATGGTTTTGTGGTTTATTGTGATGCCTCAAGAATCCGGCTAGGATGTGTTCTTATGCAAAATGGGAAGGTCATTTCTTATGCTTCAAGACAACTTAAGGTGCATGAAAAGAACTATCCTACTCAAGACTTGGAATTAGCGGCAATTGTGTTTGCTTTGAAAATATGGCGACATTATTTGTATGGAGTACATGTAGATGTCTTAACCGACCATAAGAGTTTGCAATATGTGTTTAAACAGAAAGATTTGAATCTCCACCAAAGAAGGTGGCTCGAGTTGTTAAAAGACTATGATATGAGTGTTCTCTATCACCCCGATAAGTGTAACGTGGTGGCGAATACTCTTAGTCGATTATCTATGGGTAGTGTTTCTCATGTTGAGGATGGTAAGAAAGAGTTGGTTCGCGATGTTCATAGATTGGCTCGATTGGGTGTTAGATTGGTTGATTTTACTAAAGGTGGTGTTACGGTTCACAAGTGTTCCGAATCCTGTTTTGTGCATGATGTGAAAGCTAAGGAAGGTATTTATCCTAACTTGGTTGAACTAAAGGAAGCGGTACTCAAGTAGAGGTTTTCTCCAAAGGGGGAGATGGTGTGCTTCGATATCAAGGTCCTTTGTGTGTTCCCAATGTAGAGGGCTTCAGAGAGCAAGTTTTATCGAAAGCCCATAGTTCTCGATATTCCATCCACCCACCCAGGAGCTACCAATATGTACCGTGATTTGTGGGAAATTTATTGGTGGAACGGAATGAAGAAGGATATTGAGGAATTTGTGGCTAGGTGTCCTAATTGCCAATAAGTGAAAGTTGAGCATCAAAGGCCGGGAGGTTTGACCCAAGATATTAGTATTTCTACTTGGAAGTGGGAAGATGTGAATATGGATTTTATTGGGGGTTTGCTTCGCACAAGGCAACAGTTTGATTCGATTTGGGTTGTTGTTGATAGAATGACAAAGTCAACCCATTTCATTCCCATCAAAACTTCTTATTCGGCGGAGTATTATGTTGAGTTGTATTTGAGGGAGATGGTTAGGCTGCATGGAGTGCCGTTATACATTATCTCCGATCGTGGTGCACAATTTACTTCTTAATTTTAGAAGTCGTTCCAAAAAGGCCTTGGTACTCGTGTTAAGCTTAGTACGGCCTTTCATCCCCAAACCGATGGGCAAGCAGAGCGTAGTATTCAGACCTTGGAAGATATGTTAAGAGCTTGTGTAATCGATTTCAAGGGTATTTGGGATGATCATTTGCCTTTGATTGAGTTTGCTTATAACAATAGCTACGATTCTAGTATTGGTATGGCTTCATTAGAGGCTCTCTATGGTAGGAGGTGTAGATTTCCTATATATTGGTTTGAAGTTGATGAAGTTGCTTTGATAGGCCCGGAATTGGTGCATGAGGCTATGGATAAAGTTTGACTTATTAGGGATAGATTGAAAACGGTTCAAACTTGACAAAAGTCATATGCCGATGTTAGGATGATTGGGTTTACTTGAAAATCTCACCCATGAAGGGTGTAATGAGATTTTGGAAGAAAGGGAAGCTTAGTCCCCGTTATGTAGGACCATATCAGATCTTGAGACGTGTTGGTAAGGTTGCTTATGAGCTTGACTTGCCTAATGATTTGGCATCTATGCATCCGGTTTTCCAAGTCTCATTGTTGAAGAAGTGTGTTGGTGATCCGACCACTATGGTGCCATTCGAGAATCTTTGCATAAAGGATAGTCTTTTTTATGAAGAGGTTCCAGTTGACATTTTAGACCGGCAAGTCTGGAAGTTAAGAAATAAGGAAGTTGCTTCCGTGAAAGTTCTCTGGAGGAATCAATTGGTCGAGTGTGCTAGTTGGGAGGCCGAGGCCGATATTATATCCTGATATCCTCATCTTTTTCCTTCCGATCCTACTCTAGCTTGAGGTATCTTGATCCTCATGGTTCATTCTTTTGGTCTCATGTGTCATAATTGAATACCATGATTCCTTGATTATGTATGTCCATGAAGAGTCTTATATGATTATGTGCATTTGAGTATGAGTTGCATAAAGTCTTCATGATATGATGTGTTGATCATGCTTTAGCTTAGGGTTGATGTTTCCTCCTCGGATATGTGCATTTATGTGATTGCATGCTAGGTTGGGTTGTTAGTCCGTGTCTATTACCCTTCTCAAGATGTCTTGATTCTCATTCGAGAACGAATGGTCCCAAGTGGAAGATATTGTAACACACCAAGCTTCCAAGGGATTTTAAAATGCAGAACTCACCTGAAGACAGTGACCTACGGAGGCCACCTACGGGCCGTAGATTGATTGACAGGCCGTAGTTGGGAACCGTCAATAGCACTATGAAATTTTAGGATTTCCAAGTTTCTGAACCTTGACCTACGAAACAGCAGGACGGTTCATAGTCTAGTTGACGGGCCGTAGATGGGTTCCGTAGATGCCTTCAAGACTTAGCAAAATTTTCAGCCCAAAATGAACTTTCTGAATCAATTGACGGAAGAACAGGATGGTCCTTCAATTGATGTACGGACCGTAGATCCTATCCGTCGATTGGCCCCGACAGTTTTTAATTAAGGGCTTTTTAGTCTTTTTCCTAATTGATTACCTATTAAGCTAAGTTGGTTATACCATTAATCTTAGACCTATAAATACTTTCTAAGCCTAATTCCTTTCATTCTAATTCATTCCAAAACTCTCCTCTCTCAAATATTTCCTCGATTACCCATGTTCTTAAGGAGCCATTCTAATGATGTAAACTTGGACAAGGTCCATGAAAGATGAATATCTATAAGCATGATTTTTGCTTGAATTTGTAACCCTAGTTGTACTTTTTCAGGTTTGATGATATAAATATGTAAATGACTAATCCGTGGGAATTATTCTTAGCACTGAGTGGATATTGAGATGGAAGCCATCCCGTTAGTAGAGGCTGGGTCTTCTAGTGAAAGCTCTCCTGTTTGTAGAGGCCGGGTCTTCTAGTGAAAGCTCTCCCGTTAGTAGAGGCTGGGTTTTCTATATGGAACTCTCCCATTAGTTGAGGCTGAGTCTCCTAAAGCAATCTCTATCCCATAAACTATGTTGCCACCATAGGATGTTGTGTTTAAGTAGACATTAGCTATTGGATCCACATAAGCTAAGAAGTTCATGGTCTTACCTTGGCAAGTAGGACACCCCTCTACGGTGTGGGGTAGACACCGGATTCCGTGTATATAACTCACATGGTCTTACATGTCAGTTAAGGCTTTTCCCCACATGTTAATGAATAAGTGTTCTCATGATGAAGTAAAGAAAAGAAGGAAAGATGATTTAGCTTGCTTTGGCCTTGATATATGCTCTATGTTTCATGTTTCTCATGTTTATCGTGTTTTTAGCTTGGCCATTGCATGTCATTATTATGTCTCTATCTCTAGCATGATTTATGTGTTTATATGCATTGCTATCATACTTAGTACTTAATTGTGCTAACACATACTTTTGCCTGCATCAACTTCCTTGGTGTAGGACGTGGCAGTTCTCCTACTCGTGGCTAGAGCATTGACGTAGAGTTGGGAATAAGACTTGGTAAGACCTCATCCATCCAAGGATATGGCCTAGTTGTTCTTATTTTTCATGTCGTTTGTTTTTAGTGTTGGATATTGTATTGGGCTGCGTCCCTATCACCTTTATTCGTATTCTATGATGTTAGAAGGCTTTGAGACATGAGTTGTAGACTTCTACTGTTTTTGAGTAAAGCTTTGATATAATATGCTTTTTTGAACTCTTATTTCTCTATTATCTTGTATGTTATGTATGCTAAGGGCTTGTATGAGGCCTCTCGGGGTCTTGTACTCCGTGTTACATCTAGGGGCTACCCTGGGTCGTGACAAACTTATTATTCAGAGCACATGGTTTAAGAAATATCCTAGGATGTCTCATAAGCTGCGTCAAGTAGAGTCTTGTTCGTGAGTGTGAAGAGCGCCACATTTATGAATGAGAGGTTATAAGACGTTTAAGAAATTCCACTTCTTTCATTACTCTTAAGTCGTGACACAGAGTTTAACTCTATATATCTCTCCCCTAATGCCTATCCTACGCATTTCAGGATATGGCAACCCGAAGAGCTTACGCTAGAAGAAACATGGAAGAGAATGTGAAACAAGAAGCTTCTCCTCAAGCACCTCATGTTCCGGCCGACCCTTTGGCGGAACAAGTTACTAATGCGGAGTTTAGGGCGTCTTTCCAAGAGTTGGCTCATGTTGTGACGGCTCAAGCCAATTGAAAGATGGTGGCTCCCGTGAACCCAAATGTGGGTACAGGGGCATCAAGAGTGAGGGAATTTACAAGGATGAATCCTCCGGAATTCCATGGCTCTAAGGTTGAGGAAGATCCTCAAGAGTTCATTGATGAAGTGTACAAGGTGTTGATGATCATGGGAGTGACGTCGGAAGAAAAGGCAGTTCAAAGACTTATTGGATAAGGGTTTCATCCGGCCAAGTATTTCTCCATAGGGTGCTCCGGTCTTGTTTATAAGAAAGAAAAATGGTTCACTCCGTATGTGTATCGACTATCGCCAATTGAACAAAGTTACCATAAAGAATATGTATCCTCTACCAAGGATAGATGATTTGGTTGATCAACTTCAAGGGGCTAGTTATTTCTCTAAGTTCGAGCTTCACTTGGGCTATTACCAATTAAGGGTAAAGGAGGATGATATTCCGAAAACGGCTTTCCGGACTAGGTATGGTCAGTACGAGTTCTTAGTAATGTCGTTTGGATTTACAAATGCTCTGGCCGCACTTATGGACTTGATGAAGTTGGTGAAGTTGCTTTGACAGGCCCGGAATTGGTACATGAGGCTATGGATAAAGTTAGACTTATTAGGGAGAGGTTGAAAACGGCTCAAAGACGACAAAATTCCTATGCCGATGTTAGGAGAAGAGAATTAGAATTCGATGTGGATGATTGGGTTTACTCGAAAATCTCACCCATGAAGGGTGTAATGAGATTTGGGAAGAGAGGGAAGCTTAGTCCCCGTTATGTAGGCCCATGTCAGATCTTGAGACGTGTTGGTAAGGTTGATTATGAACTTGACTTGCCTAATGATTTCGCATCTGTGCATCCGGTTTTCCATGTCTCATTGTTGAAGAAGTGTGTTGGTGATCCGACCACTATAGTGTCATTAGAAATCTTGGCATAAAGGATAGTCTTTCTTAGGAAGAGATTCCGGTTGAGATTTTAGACCGGCAAGTCTGGAAGTTAAGAAATAAGGAAGTTGCTTCCGTGAAAGTTCTATCGAGGAAGCAATTGGTTGAGTGTGCTACTTGGGAGGCCGAGGCCGATATGATGTCCCGATATCCTCATCTTTTTCCTTCCGATCCTACTCTAGCTTGAGGTATCTTGATCCTCATGGTTCATTCTTTTGGTCTCATATGTAATAATTGATTACCATGATTCCTTGATTATGTATGTCCATGAAGAGTCTTATATGATTATGTACATTTGAGTATGAGTTGCATAAATTCTTCATGATATGATGTGTTGATCATGCTTTAGCTTGGGGTTGATGTTTCCTCCTCGGATATGTGCATTTATGTGATTGCATGCTTGGTTGGGGTGTTAGTCCGTGTCTATTACCCTTCTCAATATGTCTTGATTCTCATTCGAGGACGAATTTTCCCAAGGGGGAGATATTGTAACACCCAAGCTTCCAAGGGATTTTAACATGCAGAACTCACCTGAAGACAGTGACCTACGGAGGCCACCTACGGGCCGTAAATGGATTGACGGGCCGTAGGTGGGAACCTTCAATAGCATTATGAAATTTTAGGATTTCCAAGTTTCTGAACCTTGACCTACGGAACAGCAGGACGGTTCATAGTCCAGTTGGCGGGCCGTAGATGGGTTCCGTAGATGCCTTCAAGACCTAGCCAAATTTTCAGCCCAAAATGACGTTTCTAAATCAATTGACAGAAGAACAGGACGGTCCGTCAATTGATGTACGAACCGTAGATCCTGTCCGTCGATTGGCCCCGACAGTTTTTAAATAAGGGCTCTTTGGTCTTTTTCCTAATTGATTACCTATTAAGCTAAGTTGGTTATACCATTAATCTTAGACCTATAAATACTTTCTAAGCTTAATTCCTTTCATTCTAATTCATTCCAAAACTCTCCTCTCTCAAATATTTCTCTCTCTACAAAGAAACTCTCTCAAGTCTCAAGGAAGAAGAAGGAGCTTGAATCCTCCATTGAGGACCTTCAATCTTCTCCAATTTCATGTGGATTGCTTTGAGGTATGGTAGTGTTCACCATTAGGAGTCTTTTCCTCCAATGGGCCCTTCCTCTTCTTCATGATTTTCAAAGGTTTAATCTAACCCAATTGAATTAGGGTTTGTGATCAATCATTGTGGGTTCTTCAGTTATGATTCCAATTATTGATTTTACGATTCCTAGTGCACGATTTAGCGTGATAAAGTAACTTAGTGCACGAATTAGCGTGAATTCCATGATTTGATGTAAAGATGGCATGAACCCCCATGACCTAAGCTAATTCTCCCCAATTTGATAATCTATGCTTTGATTGTTGGGTTGAGTTATGATTTGATGAAGTTTATGAATTCTCTATGAAATCAAGCATGAATTATGAATGAATTGAGGATGATCTTATGAATTTAGCATGATCCAGTCAAGAAGTATGATTTTCCTCTATTATGTGAGTTCCTTCAAGTATGGGTAAATTGTCTTAATTATGACTTTCTAAGCATGAGCTTGCATTGAATTGCATGATATGAGTTGAACTTGCTTGAACCCATATGAACTCTATGAAGTATGAAATATGAGCATGATGAATTAAGGGTGCTTTGAGAGTAAAGTGCCAAAGTTATGATATGATGATGCTATGGTCGAGTAGTGAAAGGTTTGCTCACATAATTCTCCCATTATGATAAAAGAAGAACAAAGAGGCGATTACCCATGTTCTTAAGGAGCCATTCTATTGATGTAAACTTGGACAAGGTCCATGAAAGATGAATATCTATAAGCATGATTTTAGCTTGAATTTTTAACCCTAGTTGTACCTTTTCATGTTTGATGATATAAATATGTTAATGACTAATCCATGGGAATTATGCTTAGCACCGAGTGGATATTGAGATGGAAGCCCTCCCGTTAGTAGAGGCCGGGTCTTCTAGTGAAAGCTCTCCCGTTAGTAGAGGCCGAGTTTTCTAGATGGAACTCTCCCGTTAGTTGAGGGCGAGTCTCCTAAAGCAATCTCTATCCCATAAACTATGTTGCCACCGCAGGATGTTGTCTTTAAGTAGACATTAGCTAGTGGATCCACATAAGCTAAGAAGTTCATGGTCTTACCTTGGCAAGTAGGACACCCTTCTACGGTGTAGGGTAGACAACGGATTCCATGTTGATAGCTCACATGGTCTTACATGTCGGTTAAGGCTTTTCCCCACAAGTTAATGAATAAGTGTTCTAATGATGAAGTAAAGAAAAGAAGGAAAGATGACTTAGCTTTCTTTGGCCTTGATATATGCTCTATGATTAATGTATTTCATGTTTATCGTGTTTTTAGCTCTGCCATTGCATGTAATGATTATGTCTTTATCTCTAGCATGATTTATGTGTTTATATGCATTGCGATCATACTTAGTATTTAATTGTGCTAACGCATACTTTTGCCTGCATCAACTTCCTTGGTGTAGGACGTGGCAGTTCTCCTACTCGTGGCTAGAGCATTGACGTAGAGTTGGGAAGAGGACTTGGTGAGTCCTCATCCATCCGAGGACATGGTCTAGTTGTTCTTATTCATCATGTCGTTTCTTTTCAGTGTTGGATATTGTATTGGGCTGCGTCCCTATCACCTTTATTCGTATTCTATTATGTTAGAAGGCTTTGAGACATGAGTTGTAGACTTCTGCTGTTTTTGAGTAAAGCTTTGATATAATATGCTCTTTGAACTCTTATTTCTCTATTATCTTGTATGTTATGTATGCTAACGGCTTGTATGAGGCCTCTCGGGGTCTTGTATGCCGTGCTACATCTAGGGGCTACCCTGGATCGTGACAAACTTTTTATTCAGAGCACAAGGCTTTAGATAGATCCTAGGATGTCTCATAAGCTGCGTCAAGTAGAGTCTTGTTCATGAGTGTGAAGCGCGCCACATTTATGAATGAGAGGCTATAAGAAATTTAAGAAATTCCACTTCTTTCATTACTCTTAAGTTGTGCCATAGAGTTTAACTCTATATATCTCTCTCCTAATCCCTATCCTACGCGTTTCAGGATTTGGCAACCCGAAGAGCTTACGCTAAAAGAAACATGGGAGAGAATGTGGAACAAGAAGCTCCTCCTCAAGCTCCTCACGTTCTGGCCGACCCTTTGGTGGAACAAGTTACTAATGCGGAGTTTACGACGTCTTTCCAAAAGTTTGCTCAAGCCGTGACGACTCAATCCAATAGAGAGGTGGTGGCTCCCGTGAACCCAAATGTGGGTACAACGGTATCAAGAGTGAGGGACTTTACAAGGATGAATACTCTGGAATTCCATGGCTCTAAGGTTGAGGAAGATCCTCAAGAGTTCATTGATGAAGTGTACAAGGTGTTGATGATCATAGGTGTGACGTCGGAAGAAAAGGCGGAGTTGGCCGCTTATCAACTCAATGGTGTTGCCCAAACTTGGTTCAATCAATGGAAGAGTGAGAGGGCGGTTAATGAGGGTCCTCTTGATTGGGAGAAATTCAAGGTTGCTTTCCTTGATAAGTTCTTTCCTCTTGAGAAGAGAGGGGCTAAGGTGCTTGAGTTTATCAACCTTCGACAAGGAAATATGAGTGTGAAAGAGTATGCATTGAAGTTCACACAATTGGGTAGATATGCTCCATCCATAGTTGCCAACCCAAGGGAAAGAATGAGTAAATTTGTGTCGGGAGTGTCCGATATGTTGGTGAAAGAGTGCCGCACCGCCATGCTTGTGCATGACATGGATATTTCTCGCCTCATTGTTTATGACGAACAAATTGAAGAAGAAAAGCTTAAGGAAAGGTCTAGGGAGACCAAGAGGGCTAGGACCGGAGATGGTAACTTTTCCCATGCAAGGTCCGATGGACATGGTCGTCCTAGATTTCGACCAAAGTTCTCTAACCAAGGCTCATCCAATGCTCCTCCGAAGTCGAACAATGATAGGGTGTCTAACCCCAAGTCTCAAGGAGGGAGTAATGGTGGTTCTTTATTGTCTCCTTGTGCCAAGTGTGGGAAAAAGCATGAAGGTAAATGTCTAGCCGTTACGGATGGTTGTTATAATTGTGGAAAGAGTGGTCACCAGATGAGGGACTGTCCATCTCTCATAGCCAAGGGAAGAGAGAATAAGCAAGCTCCACCTAGAGGATCGGGTTCGAATGGTCAGAAGCAAAATCAATTTTATGCACTTCAGGTTCGTCATGAGCAAGAGAGCTCTTCCGATGTGGTTACTGGTATGTTAAGAGTTTTCCATTTTGATGTTTATGCTCTGCTTGATCCCGGTGCTACCTTGTCTTTTGTGACGCCATATGTGCATTTGAGGTTTGATGTTGTTCCGGATGTGTTACTAGATCATTTTCGTGTCGCTACTCCTATTGGAGAATCTATCATGGCTAAGAGAGTTTATCGAGATTGTCTCGTCTCCTTATCCCATAGGTCATTCATGTTGATCTTGTAGAGCTTATTATACTAGATTTTGATGTTATTCTTGGGATTGATTGGTTGCATGCTTGTTATGCCTCTATTGATTGTAGGACCCGAATGGTCAAGTTTTAGTTTCCAAATGAGCCTATCCTAGAGTGGAAGGGAGGAAATTCTATGTTTAGAGGTAAATTTGTTTCTTATCTAAAAGCTAGAAAGATGATCTCAAAGGTTGCATTTAACATCTTGTTAAACTGAGGTATATAGATTTCGAGGCCCCTACTCTTGAGTCAGTCCCCATTGTTAATGAGTTTCCGAAAGTGTTTCCCGATGACTTGCCCGGTATTCCTCCCGAAAAGGAAATAGACTTCGGTATTGACCTTCTCCCAGATACGCAACCTATATCTATTCCTCCTTATAGAATGGCTCCGGTGGAACTTAAGGAACATAAAGAGCAGTTGAAAGATTTGTTGGATAAGGGTTTCATTCGGCCAAGTATTTCTCCATGGGGTGCTCCGGTCTTGTTTGTAAGGAAGAAAGATGGTTCACTCCGTATGTGTATTGACTATCGCCAATTGAACAAAGTTACCATAAAGAATAAGTATCCTCTACCAAGGATAGATGACTTGTTTGATCAACTTCAAGGGGTTAGTTATTTCTCTAAGATCGACCTTCGCTCGAGCTATAACCAATTAAGGGTGAAGGAGGATGATATTTCGAGAACGGCTTTCCGGACTAGGTATGGTCACTACGAGTTCTTAGTAATGTTGTTTGGGTTGACAAATGCTCTGGCCGCATTTATGGACTTGATGAATAGAGTGTTTAATCAATACCTTGACATGTTTGTGATTGTATTTATTGACGACATTTTAATCCACTCAAAGAATGAGGGTGAACATGTTAATCATTTGAGGATTGTGTTGCAAGTTCTCTAGGACGAACAACTCTTTGCGAAGTTTAGTAAGTGTGACTTTTGGTTAAGGTCCGTGGCTTTTCTTGGCCACATTGTTTCCGGTAAGAGCATTGAGGTAGATCCTAAGAAGACGGAAGCAGTTAAGAATTGGCCTAGACCTCTATCACCTTCGGATATTCTTAGTTTCTTGGGTTTAGCAGGTTATTATAGGAGGTTTGTTGAAGGGTTTTCATCCATTGCTTTCCCATTGACGGCTTTGATTCAAAAGAAGGTTAAATTCGCATGGTCCGAAGCATGTGAGAAGAGTTTTCAATAGTTGAAGGATCGACTTACTTCAGCTCTGATATTGACCCTACCGGAAGGATCCGATGGTTTTGTGGTTTATTGTGATGCCTCAAGAATCCGGCTACGATGTGTTCTTATGCAAAATGGGAAGGTCATTTCTTATGCTTCAAGACAACTTAAGGTGCATGAAAAGAACTATCCTACTCAAGACTTGGAATTAGCGGCAATTGTGTTTGCTTTGAAAATATGGCGACATTATTTGTATGGAGTACATGTAGATGTCTTAACCGACCATAAGAGTTTGCAATATGTGTTTAAATAGAAAGATTTGAATCTCCACCAAAGAAGGTGGCTCGAGTTGTTAAAAGACTATGATATGAGTGTTCTCTATCACCCCGATAAGTGTAACGTGGTGGCGAATACTCTTAGTCGATTATCTATGGGTAGTGTTTCTCATGTTGAGGATTGTAAGAAAGAGTTGGTTCGCGATGTTCATAGATTGGATCGATTGGGTGTTAGATTGGTTGATTTTACTAAAGGTGGTGTTACGGTTCACAAGTGTTTCGAATCCTGTTTTGTGCATGATGTGAAAGCTAAGGAAGGTATTTATCCTAACTTGGTTGAACTAAAGGAAGCGGTACTCAAGAAGTCTATAGAGGTTTTCTCCAAAGGGGGAGATGGTGTGCTTCGATATCAAGGTCCTTTGTGTGTTCCCAATGTAGAGGGCTTAAGAGAGCAAGTTTTATCGAAAGCCCATAGTTCTCGATATTCCATCCACCCACCCAGGAGCTACAAATATGTACCGTGATTTGCGGGAAATTTATTGGTGGAACGGAATGAAGAAGGATATTGAGGAATTTGTGGCTAGGTGTCCTAATTGCCAATAAGTGAAAGTTGAGCATCAAAGGCCGGGAGGTTTGACCCAAGATATTAGTATTTCTACTTGGAAGTGGGAAGATGTGAATATGGATTTTATTGGGGGTTTGCTTCGCACAAGGCAACAGTTTGATTCGATTTGGGTTGTTGTTGATAGAATGACAAAGTCAACCCATTTCATTCCCATCAAAACTTCTTATTCGGCGGAGTATTATGCTGAGTTGTATTTGAGGGAGATGGTTAGGCTGCATGGAGTGCCGTTATACATTATCTCCGATCGTGGTGCACAATTTACTTCTTAATTTTAGAAGTCGTTCCAAAAAGGCCTTGGTACTCGTGTTAAGCTTAGTACGGCCTTTCATCCCCAAACCGATGGGCAAGCAGAGCGTAGTATTCAGACCTTGGAAGATATGTTAAGAGCTTGTGTAATCGATTTCAAGGGTATTTGGGATGATCATTTGCCTTTGATTGAGTTTGCTTATAACAATAGCTACGATTCTAGTATTGGTATGGCTTCATTTGAGGCTCTCTATGGTAGGAGGTGTAGATTTCCTATATATTGGTTTGAAGTTGATGAAGTTGCTTTGATAGGCCCGGAATTGGTGCATGAGGCTATGGATAAAGTTCGACTTATTAGGGATAGATTGAAAACGGTTGAAACTTGACAAAAGTCATATGCCGATATTAGGATGATTGGGTTTACTTGAAAATCTCACCCATGAAGGGTGTAATGAGATTTTGGAAGAAAGGGAAGCTTAGTCCCCGTTATGTAGGACCATATCAGATCTTGAGACGTGTTGGTAAGGTTGCTTATGAGCTTGACTTGCCTAATGATTTGGCATCTATGCATCCGATTTTCCAAGTCTCATTGTTGAAGAAGTGTGTTGGTGATCCGACCACTATGGTGCCATTCGAGAATCTTTGCATAAAGGATAGTCTTTTTTATGAAGAGGTTCCAGTTGACATTTTAGACCGGCAAGTCTGGAAGTTAAGAAATAAGGAATTTGCTTCCGTGAAAGTTCTCTGGAGGAATCAATTGGTCGAGTGTGCTAGTTGGGAGGCCGAGGCCGATATTATACCCTGATATCCTCATCTTTTTCCTTCCGATCCTACTCTAGCTTGAGGTATCTTGATCCTCATGGTTCATTCTTTTGGTCTCATGTGTCATAATTGAATACCATGATTCCTTGATTATGTATGTTCATGAAGAGTCTTATATGATTATGTGCATTTGAGTATGAGTTGCATAAAGTCTTCATGATATGATGTGTTGATCATGCTTTAGCTTAGGGTTGATGTTTCCTCCTCGGATATGTGCATTTATGTGATTGCATGCTAGGTTGGGTTGTTAGTCCGTGTCTATTACCCTTCTCAAGATGTCTTGATTCTCATTCGAGGACGAATGTTCCCAAGTGGAAGATATTGTAACACACCAAGCTTCCAAGGGATTTTAAAATGCAGAACTCACCTGAAGACAGTGACCTACGGAGGCCACCTACGGGCCGTAGATGGATTGACAGGCCGTAGTTGGGAACCGTCAATAGCACTATGAAATTTTAGGATTTCCAAGTTTCTGAACCTTGACCTACGAAACAGCAGGACGGTTCATAGTCTAGTTGACGGGCCGTAGATGGGTTCCGTAGATGCCTTCAAGACTTAGCAAAATTTTCAGCCTAAAATGAACTTTCTGAATCAATTGACGGAAGAACAGGATGGTCCGTCAATTGATGTACGGACCGTAGATCCTGTCCATCGATTGGCCCCGACAGTTTTTAATTAATGCTTTTTGGTCTTTTTCCTAATTGATTATCTATGAAGCTAGGTCGGTTATACCATTAATCTTAGACCTATAAATACTTTCTAAGCCTAATTCCTTTCATTCTAATTCATTCCAAAACTCTCCTCTCTCAAATATTTCTCTCTCTACAAAGAAACTCTCTCAAGTCTCAAGGAAGAAGAAGGAGCTTGAATCCTCCATTGAGGACCTTCAATCTTCTCCAATTTCATGTGGATTGCTTTGAGGTATGGTAGTGTTCACCATTAGGAGTCTTTTCCTCCAATGGGCCCTTCCTCTTCTTCATGATTTTCAAAGGTTTAATCTAACCCAATTGAATTAGGGTTTGTGATCAATCATTGTGGGTTCTTCAGTTATGATTCCAATTATTGATTTTACGATTCCTAGTGCACGATTTAGCGTGATAAAGTAACTTAGTGCACGAATTAGCGTGAATTCCATGATTTGATGTAAAGATGGCATGAACCCCCATGACCTAAGCTAATTCTCCCCAATTTGATAATCTATGCTTTGATTGTTGGGTTGAGTTATGATTTGATGAAGTTTATGAATTCTTTATGAAATCAAGCATGAATTATGAATGAATTGAGGATGATCTTATGAATTTAGCATGATCCAGTCAGAAGTATGATTTTCCTCTATTATGTGAGTTCCTTCAAGTATGGGTAAATTGTCTTAATTATGACTTTCTAAGCATGAGCTTGCATTGAATTGCATGATATGAGTTGAACTTGCATGAACCCATATGAACTCTATGAAGTATGAAATATGAGCATGATGAATTAAGGGTGCTTTGAGAGTAAAGTGCCAAAGTTATGATATGATGATGCTACGGTCGAGTAGTGAAAGGTTTGCTCACGTAATTCTCCCATTACGATAAAAGAAGAACAAAGAGGCGATTACCCATGTTCTTAAGGAGCTATTCTAATGATGTAAGCTTTGACAAGGTCAATGAAAGATGAATATCTAGAAGCATGATTTTAGCTTGAAATGGTAACCCTAGTTGTACCTTTTCATGTTTGATGATATATATATGTTAATGACTAATCCGTGGGAATTATGCTTAGCACCGAGTGGATATTGAGATAGAAGCCCTCCCGTTAGTAAAGGCCGGGTCTTCTAGTGAAAGTTCTCCCGTTAGTAGAGGCCAGGTTTTCTAGATGGAACTCTCCCGTTAGTTGAGGCCGAGTGTCCTATAGCAATCTCTATCCCATAAACTATGTTGCCACCATAGGATGTTGTCTTTAAGTAGACATTTGCTAGTGGATCCACATATGCTAAGAAGTTCATGGTCTTACCTTGGCAAGTAGGACACCCCACTACGGTGTGAGGTAGACACCGGATTCCGTGTTGATAGATCACATGGTCTTACATGTCGGTTAAGGTCTTTTCCCATAAGTTAATGAATAAGTCATCTCATGATGAAGTAAAGAAAAGAAGGAAATATGATTTAGCTTGCTTTGGCCTTGATATATGCTCTATGTTTCATGTTTGTCATGTTTATCATGTTTTTAGCTTGGCCATTGCATGTCATGATTATGTCTCTATCTCTTGCATAATTTATGTGTTTATATGCATTGCTATCATACTTAGTACTTAATTGTACTTACTTTTGCCTGCATCAAATTCCTTGGTGTAGGACGTGGCAGTCCTCCTACGCGTGGCTAGAGCATTGACGTAGAGTTTGGAAGAAGACTTGGTGAGTCCTCATCCATCCGAAGACATGGCCTAGTTGTTCTTATTTTTCATGTCGTTTCGTTTCAGTGTTGCATATTGTATTGGGCTGCGTCCCTATCACTTTTATTCGTATTCTATGATGTTAGAAGGCTTTGAGACATGAGTTGTAGACTTCCGCTATTTTTTAGTAAAGCTTTGATATAATATGCTCTTTTGAACTCTTATTTCTCTATTATGTTGTATGTTATGTATGCTAAGGGCTTGTATGAGGCCTCTTGGGGTCTTGTACGCCGTGTTACATCTAGGGGCTACCCTGGGTCGTGACTTCAATTTCCTAAATCTTGATACTAACTAATATATTAAGTCTCATATTTCATAAATTTCCAACCTCGGATTAAGTCATAATTCCTCCAAATAACAAATTTAATGATATTCAAATAATTCAATACACCTAATATTTAATTAGCTATCTCAATATATCGAAACTTTAATAATAATAGGATAACCAAAACACAATTAATGACGACGCCACATAAGTGTCAGTGGTGTCCATTTACAGCTAACAATATGTCAGACTTATGCCCTCTTTGAAATTGTTTCAGCTAAAAGTCATTAGAACCTAATTAGCTAATAGTGGAGGACAAAACTCTCCTTCAAACCTAACAGTGACATGTTACCCCACTTCCAATTCCTTTTTAGCATACATGTCTATCTATTTCATTATAAAAATATTCTGTTTAAGGAATATTTTCCTTCCCACAATAATTAAATTTAAGCCTTGAAACTTTTACCTGGGATGCTGATGCAGATACCGCACTAGGTCACCTTCTAGTAGTTTTGGAAGTGTTGGGCTTGAAAGTTTCAAAATTGTTTGAGACCTTTAAAGGACTGGTATTAGGAACATAATGCCTTTGTATGGATTGCTGTAAATTTTAAGGATTAGCTTTAGGCAATTTATTACTTTGCAATCCTAAAGTTAAGCCTTTGCTTTTTGTTGTTGCAAATTGGCAGCTCTACTCCCAGACCCCACATTGTTATGCACCTTACTCATATTATTATGGTTAAGAGACTTACCAGTAGCAGCTGTTTGATAATCAATGTTGGTCTTAGTTGCATAGTATCTTTTCCTGCCTCTTGTTTCGAATTTTGGTTCCCTGCCAAGCTCGTATGCCTCTTTTCTTCATTGTGCTAAACTTCAACAAGATGCTCGATCTCTTTTACACTTGCCTAAATTTGATCCTTTGTCATATGCATATCTCTTGATTGATCAGTTGATGGGGTTGCAACGTTTATATGATCATGTTTATCATTTCCCATCAATTGTCTCTAATTCACCTGTGAAACACCCTTATGGTAAACTTCAACAATTAAGGTTTGGGAAACAGGGGTGTAAACCTTGTTTCTTAAATTAGTTTCAATAGAACCTTAGACCACTAGGGATTTATATTTATCATGCTGAGGGGTACTCCTAGCCAAAGATCGGCATCACAATTGTTCCACATTTCCAGCAATAATCAGGCCACCAGAAATTTTGCCATCATCAGTGATCATTTTTTGGTCATTTTAGCTATGCTCTTGTCACTAGAGGCGCTATCTTCTCAACCTCCCCTTTCTTTCTTAGAATCTATCGTTTTGGCATTAGGACTTACTCCAAGTATCATGTGATTATTTTTCGAGCTTGAGTCAATTTTCTCCAAATCACCCTTTTGAAGTTTCTAAATTGGAATGATAGAGTGGGGTGATTTTTTGTACATCCGTAGATCTTTAGACTTTGAATCATCTCCATTGGTTGGATTCAAAAAAATATCAATAGATTGAAGTTGAGAAATAATATTTTGAGCCCACCTCCACTGTTCCTCAGAAATCATCTCTAATATCGCCTCATTCGAACTTAATTTCCCAGCATTGTAGGGCAAATTTATTGATGATTCTTGCTGGGATTGATGTACATCACTTGTATGTTGTGGCTGAGCTTGGTCCGGTGGCCGGACAAGCTCCACCAGTGGCAAATCTGGTATGCTGGCAAAGTAGCCATTAGAAACTAGCCGTTAGAAGCCAATAGGAGAGAGTTTTTAGAGAGAAGTTTTTAAAGAGAGGAAGCGATCTGGCCCTAGGCCCTATGGTTTATGGTTTAGGGTATAGTCCTTAAGGTTTAGGCCCTACACTTTAGGGTTTTTTAGGGTTTAGGATTTAGGCCCTAAGGTTTAGGGTATAGAGTTTATGTCCTATAGTTTAGGGTTTATGGTTTTTAGGGTTTTTTAGGGTTTAAAGATTATGATTTTTTAGGTTAAGGGATATTTTAGGGTATAGGGCTTTGGTTTCTTTAGGTTTAGTGGTTACTAAGGTTTTCTTTAGGGTGCTTTTAGGGTTTTTATGTTTTTTAGGGTTTAGGGTTTCTTAGGGTTTTTAGGGTTTAGGGTTTCTTAGGGTCTAGGGTTTCTTAGGGCTTAGGGTTTAGATTTTCTGCCCTAAGGTTTAAGGTTTACGATTTAAGGTTTAGGGATTAAGCCCTAAGGTTTAGTGTTTAGGGTATCATCCTTAAGGTTTAGGCTCTACGGTTTAGGGTTTTTTAGGCTTTAGGATTTAGGCCGTAAGGTTTAGGGTTTACGCTATAGTCCTTAAGGGTTAGGTGCTACAATTTAGGGTTTTTTAGGGTTTAGGACTTAGGCCCTAAGTTTTAGGGTATAGAGTTTAGATCCTACGTTTTAGGATTTAGGGTTTTTAGGGTTTTTTGTTAGGTTTTTTAGGGTTTAAAGTTCATGGTTTTTTAGGTTAAGAGTTTTTTTAGGGTTTAGGGCTTTGGGTTCTTTAGGTTTAGGTGTTTTTTAAGGTTTTCTTTAGGGTATTTTTAGGTTTAGGGTTTCAGGGGGTTTTAGGGGTTTTAAAGGTTTTTTTGGGATTTTTAGGGTTTCTTAGGGTTTTAAGGATTTTTAGGGTTTAGAGTTTCTTAGGGTTACTTAGAGTTTAGGGTTTCTTAGGGCTTAGGGTTTAGACTTTAGGCCCTAAAGTTTAGGGTTTAGGGTTTAATCCCTAAGGTTTAGGGTTTAGGGTTTAGGGTATAGTCCTTAAGGTTTAGGACATACCGTTTAGGCTTTTTTAGGGTTTACGAATTAGGCCCTAAGGTTTACTGTATAAAGTTTAGGTCCTACGGTTTAAGGTTTAAAGTTTAAGGTTTAGGGTTTTTTAGGGTTCTTTTTAGGGTTTTTAATTTTTTAACGGTTTAAAGTTTAGGTTTTTTTTATTTAGGTTTTTTTAGGATTTATGGATTTTGGAATTTTAGGTTTAGGAGATTTTAAGGTTTTCTTTAGGGTGTTTTTAGGGATTTTTAGGTATAGGTGTTTTAAGGTTTTTTAAGGATTTTTAAGGTTTTTATGGTTTTGGGTTCCTTAGGGTTTTTAGGATTTTTATGGTTTTGGGTTTTCTAGGGTTTTTAGTGTTTTTTTAGGATTTGGGGTTTCTTAGGGTTTAGATTTTAGGCCCTAAGGTTTAGGGTTTATGATTTAGGGTTTAGGGTTTAAGCCCAAATGTTAGGGTTAAGGGTATGGTCCTTAAGGTTTAGTTCCTACGGTTTAGAGTATTTTAAGGGTTAATGATTTAGGTCCTAAGGTTTAGGGTATAGAGTTTAGGTCCTACAGTTAGGGTTTAAAGTTTAGGGTTTAGGGTTTGGAGATTTTGGAGGGTTTTTTACGAATTAAAGTTTAAGATTTTTTAGGTTTAGGGTTTTTTTATGGTTTAGGATTTAGGTCTTTGGGTTCTTTAGGTTTAGGGGTTTTTAAGGTTTTCTTTAGGATATTTTTAGGTTTTTCTAGGTTTAGGGTTTTTAGGGTTTTTTAGGGGGTGTTTTAGGGTTTAGGATTTCTTAGGGGGTTTTAGAGATTTTTTACTATATAGGGTTTCTTAGGGTTTAGGGTTTAGATTTTAGGCCCTAAGGTTTAGGGTTTATGATTTAGGATTTAAGCCCAAAGGTTTAGGGTTAAGGGTATGGTCCTGAAGGTTTAGTCCCTACGAATTAGAGTTTTTTAAGGGTTAAGAATTTAGGCCCTGTTTAGGGTATAGAGTTTACGTCGTACAGTTAGGGTTTAGGGTTTTTTGGGTTTTTAGGGTTTTTTACGATTTAAAGTTTAAGATTTTTTAGGTTTAGGGTTTTTTAAGATTTAGAATTTAGGGCTTTGGGTTCTTTAGGTTTAGGGGTTTTTAATGTTTTCTTTAGGATGTTTTTATGTTTTTTTAGGTTTAGGGTTTTTAGGATTTTTTAGGGGTTTTAAAGGGTTTAGGGTTTCTTAGGGTTTTTTAGAGATTTTTTAGTGTATAGGGTTTTTTTAAAGATTTTTTAGTGTATAGGGTTTCTTAGGGTTTAGGGTTTAGATTTTAGGCCCTAAGGTTTAGGGTTTAGGCCCTATGGTTTAGAGTTTATGATTAAGGGTGTAGGGTTTGGCCTAAAGGTTTAGGGTTTAGTGTATAGTCCCTATGGTTTAGGTTTTTTAGAGTTTAATATTTAGGCCCTAAGGTTTAGGGTGTAGAGTTTAGGTTCTACGGTTTAGGGTTTTTCAGATTTGTTTTTTTATTTTTAGAATTTTTTAGGGTTTAATGTTTAGGATTTTTTAGGTTAGGGTTGTTTTAGGGTTTAGGATTTTGGGCTTTGGGTTCTTTAGGTTTAGGGGTTTTTAAGGATTTCCTTAGAGTGTTTTTAGAGTTTTTTAGGTTTAGGGGTTTAGTTTTTTTTTTTTGGATTTTAAGATATTTTTGGGTATTTTTAGGGTTTAGGATTTCTTATGGTTTTTTTATGGTTTAGGGTTTTTTAGAGTTTAAGGTTTAGGGATTAGATTTTACGCCCTAAGAATTATGTATTATGATTTAGGCTTTATGGTTTGAGCCCTATGGTTTAGGTATACCCTTGAGGTTTAGGCCCTATGGTTTAGGCTTTTTTAGGGTTTAGGATTTTTGTCGTTAGGTTTAGGGTATAGAATTTAGGTCCTATGGTTTAGGGTTTAGGGATTTTAAGGTTTTTTAAAGTTTAGGGTTTTTTAGGTTTAGGGTTTTTCTTTTAGAGTTTAGGGTTTAGGGCTTTGGGTTCTTTAGATTTTTGAGTTTTTAAGGTTTTCTTTAGGTTGTTTTTAAGGTTTTTAGGGGTTTAGGGTTTTAGGGTTTGGGGTTTTAAAGGTTTTTTAAGGTTTAGGGTTTCTTAGGATTTATTAGGGTTTAGGGTCTTGATTTTAGAGCCTAAGGTTTATGGTTTAGGCTCTAAGGTTTAGGGTTTATGATTGACCATTTAGGGTTTAAGCCGTAAGGTTTAGGGTATAGTTATTAAGGTTAAGGCCCTACATTTAGGGTTTTTTAGTACATGACAACCGGAGACGAATTTGGCAATGTCCTTCTTCATGCCTCTCCACCAATACACATCCCTCAAATCTCTATACATTTTGGTGGAACCGGGGTGGATGGAGTAGGAAGAATTATGAGCCTCCTCAAGAATTTTCCCCCTCAAACCATCAACACAAGGCACACACAACCTACCTTGGTACCTAAGGGCACCATCTCCCCCTTGGGAGAAACCTTCCACCTTGCCCTCTTTCACCAAGGCCTTCAATTCAAACAAGGAAGAATCAAGATCTTGTTTTGCTATCACCTCATCAACCAAGGAAGACCTAGCACCATCAACAACGACCACCCCACCATTACCAACCTCTTCCAACCTAACCCCCAACCTAGCCAACCGATGTACCTCCCTAGCCATTTCCCTATTACCAATATCAACATGAGCTAGGCTACCCATAGACACCCTACTCAAAGCATCCGCCACCACGTTAGCTTTACCGGGATGATAATGCACACTCATATCATAATCTTTAAGAAATTCTAGCCACCTTCTTTGTCTCAAGTTGAGATCTTTTTGGGTGAAGACATATTGGAGACTCTTATGATCGGTGAACACATCGACATGTACCCCATACAAATAATGACGCCAAATCTTTAAAGCAAACACCACCGCGGCTAATTCAAGATCATGCGTAGGATAGTTCTTTTCATAGCACTTTGAGTTGTCTAGAAGCATAGGCTATCACCTTACCATTTTGCATTAGGACACAACCCAAGCCAACTCTAGAAGCATCACAATACACAACAAATCCCTCAAGCCCAATCGCGGTAGTCGACAATATTAGGAGCGGACACAAGTTTATCTGTTCAAGGTTGAAACTCCTTTCGCACCGTCTTCCCTTTTCTTCCTCTTCTCCCACTCAAACTTAGCCTTCCTTTTGTGTCAACCTAGTCATGGGAGAAGCAATTAGAAGAAAACCCATCACAAATCTCCGGTAGTAAACCCGCTAAGCCCCAAGAAGGCTCCTAATATCCGACGGGGATCAATGGCCTAGGCCAATTTCTAATCACAGTCGGTCCTATCTTAGGGTCTACCTTAATACCATCCCCCGACACCACATGACCTAGGAAGGCAACCTCCCTCAACCAAAATTCACACTTTTCATACTTGGCATACAACTTCTCCTCTCTTAATCTTTGCAACACAACCCTCAAGTGACCCATATGTTCTTCCTCACTATGCGAATAGATTAAAATATCATCAATGAAAACCACAACAAAGGAATCAAGGTAGGGTTTAAAGACCCTATTCATTAGGTCCATGAAGGTAGCCGGTGCATTGGTCAACCCAAAGGACATGACCACAAATTCATAATGTCCATACCTAGTCCGGAAGGCTGTCTTGGGAATGTCACCCTCCCTCACCTTCACTTGATGATACCCAGACCGAAGATCAATCTTAGAGAAGTGGCTAGCCCCTTGCAATTGGTCGAACAAGTCATCAATCCTAGGAAGAGGATATTTATTCTTGACGGTGACCCTATTGAGTTGCCGATAATCAATACACATCCTAAAGGACCCATCTTTCTTCTTCACAAACAACACCGGTGCACCCCATGGTGATTGGCTAGGCCTAATAAAACCCTTCTCCAACAAGTCCCTCAATTGTTCTTTCAACTCCTTTAACTCCGCCGGGGCCATACGGTAAGGGGGAATAGAAATGGGTTGAGTATCGGGGAGGAGGTCTATGCCAAAATCTATTTCCCTTTCGGGAGGAACACCGGGAAGGTCATTAGGAAAGACATCAAGGAATTCATTTACGACCGGAACCGACTCTATAAGAAGGGTTTTGGACTCCACATCCCTAACCCTCACGAGGTGATAGAGACACCCCTTAGAGATCAACTTACGGGCTTTAATGCAAGAGATGAATCTACCCTTGACTACCACATTTTGGCTTTCCCACTCAAGAATGGGTTCACTTGGGAATTGGAACTTGACCCTACGGGTTCTACAATCAATAGAAGCATAGTATGCATGCAACCAATCCATCCCAAGAACAACATCAAAATCGACCATGTTCAATTCAACAAGATCACAAGGCAATATTTTATGCAAGATGCAAATAGGACAATTTCTATAGACCTTCCTAGCAACAACATATGCACCAATAGGAGTAGACACTCTATATGACTCACGCAACAAGTCGGGCTCAACATGAAACTTTTTGGCAACAAAGGGGGTGACAAAAGAAAGAGAGGCACCCGGATCAATTAGTGCATATACAACAAAGTCAAAGATTTTCAACATACCGGTAACGACATCGGGGACTTCATCGACCCCTTGCCTCCCATGCAAAGCATAAAATCGATTGTGCCTTGGGGCACCATCTTGTCGGCCCCCTCTCCCCAAAGGAACCGCATTGGCACCTTGTGGACGGACCTCCTTACCCTTGTTGCGATTTCGGGGACAATCTATTGCCCTGTGCCCCATTTCCCCACAACTGTAGCAAGCACCGGTATTTCTCAAACACGGGCCACCATGGCCCTTACCACACTTCGGACATACATCACTAGAACCCATACCACCAACACCTTGGGCCCTTGGAACGTCATTGGCAAACCCCCTATGGGGCGCATGAGAAGACCCTTGGCCTTGATGAAATCGGCCTCCCCTTCGACTTTGGAACTTGCCCTCAAAACGGGCCCTCTTGGCCTCATGACCCCTCCTCTTCCTCAACTTCTCCTCCTCCATTTGTTCGGCATAGACCATCAAGCGGGACAAGTCCATGTCACTAATCAACATTGCGGACCGGCATTCTTCACTCACTAGGTCGGACACACCCATCACGAATTTATTCATTCTAGACCGTGAGTCGGCAACCAAGTGTGGAGCATATCTTGAAAGTTGGTTAAACTTGAGGGCATACTCCCTCACACTCATAGATCCTTGTTTTAAATTCATGAACTCCACCAATTTGGCTTCCCTAAGCTCTAGAGGAAAGAATCGATTAAGGAAAGCCGTTTTGAACTCTTCCCAAGGCACCACATAGTTTGCCCCCTTCTCTCTCTTCCATTGGTTGTACCATATTTGGGCCACTCCTTTTAGTTGGTAGGCCGCCAACTCCGCCTTATTTTCTGAACTCACGCCCATGATAGCTAATATCTTGTGGACTTCATCAATGAACTCTTGAGGGTCTTCATCTAACTTAGACCCATAGAATTCTGGGGGATTCATCCGCACGAAGTCTCTCACCCTAGATGCCGGGGTAGGAGCCTGAGGGGCTTGGGTCCCGTGGTTGGCTTGATTAGCCATAGCTTGTGCAAATAAAGTAAGGGCATCCCGAAGATCCCCATTGGTCGGTTGTTCCTCGGGTGCACGGGCTCGTCTTCCTCTTGTATTAGACATGATCTTGCATAGCAAAGAACAACCGTTAGGGAAGAACTTAATTCAACTCTACAGCACGACTTAGAACATAGAGTAGGGAAACATTTCCTAAAACGTCTCATAGCCTCCTACTCATAGTTGTGGTGCACAACACAACCATGAATCGGACTCTAATCAACGCGGTGTGTTGGACTCCGAGGATCATTCAACCTAGTGCTCTGATACCAAGTTTGTCACACCCAAGCCTAGGGCCTAGATGTGACCGGCGAATGGGGAACCCGAAGGAACCCCAAACAAGCCTCATAGTGTATCATTACACATCCTTGGTCGCGGAAGCAATTAAATGACCATAAGCGATAAGCATAGTCAAGGGGAAATCGGGACTAAGGGAGCAAGAAGAAAAAAAAAGAAATGATACATAAATACTATAGATGAGTCAAGCTCAAGCATAAAACACAACTTGTCCAACACCACCTCTAAACATGAGTACTTAGCGGGGGCCAAGACAAACTACCGGGCTCACCCTCATAGTCAAAACATAACTAGAAAGGAAAAGTTTTTATACATAGCAAAAGATCATGAGCAACGTCCCCGGAAATGGAGGACTCACCAATAACCACTATAGAAAATCGTACTAGCCACGCGGAGGAGGATGGTCAAGCGGTGCTCCGGTCCCTACATGGTGACATCATGTAGGCATAGAGTATGCGTTAGTACATTTGAATGTACTAAGTATATGGGATGCAATGCAATGCTACATTAGATGGACATCATAGGAAAAATGCGTAATCATACCCAATAGATAGCATATTAATAAAATAATATGTATAATGATGCTTACATAAAAATCATATTTAATGGGACGTAGTACATGTGTGGCGAGTGACCATCAATATAGTATTTCCAAGGCCTACCACCCCCTTGGAGAGGCGAAAGAGGTACAAACCCCTCAATATGGTTACACGGGCCTACCACCCCCCCGAGCTAGGGACCAAGGTACAAACCCCTCGATATGGTTATACGGGCCTACTACCCCCCGTACTACCAAGGTACCAACCCCTCCGGTTATACGGGCCTACCAACCCCCGTGCTAACCAAGGTACCCTCGATATGGTTATACGGGCCTACTACCCCCGTACTAGGCAACCAAGGTACAAACCCCTCGATATGGTTATACGGGGCCTACTACCCCCCGTACTAGGCATGGTCGACTCACAACACTTATTTAGAGAAAATCATATACATGTGTCCATTTCATCATCATTTCAGTAATTACATAAACCATCCGTCTCATAGGACGTACCTTGGACCTTCCCTTTCCTAAGAATTCTATAAATGGGCATTTTATCAAACATGGTGGGCAATTGTTCATGTAAATGAATCATGTATTTCAAGAATACTAATTCCAACCAATTCCCAAAATCCATATAAATCAGCCCACCAACAACATACATATATATATCAACCTTCATAATTTGATCATGGAAGCATGTAAACCATAAACATCACATAAAAATTCCATTTCATGATAATATGCAAAAAGGACCATAATAGGGTGTGTAGTAGTAATTCCGTAATTCAAGAATTCATAATTGATCATGAGGACCCATAAACTTGAAGTAGAAATAGAGGATAAATGGTTGGACTTGTGGAAAGGAAGGTTTCCACAATCAAACCCACATACCTCAACTTTGGAGAATCCTTGATGAAGATTGGAATGGAGAATCGAAGCTTGAGATTGAGTCTTGAATCCGGAATTAGAGCTTGAGATGTTTGAATTTGGTTGAAAATCTTGGTGGAATTTTTGGAGAGGGCTTAGAGAGTGTTTTTGGAGTTTAGAAAATGACTAAATATGGGACATATCCCCTTTTTATAAAAAATGACTCCAACCCGCCTAGAAAATTCGCTCACTGGAATTGGAAATTCTGCACTGACAGGTTTTACGAAAATGGTCATAACTCCCTCATCCTAACGCGGAATAAGGTGAAACCAAGTGCGTTGGAAAGCTAACTCAAAGAGCTTTAATTTGATAGGTTGCAGCCCTTCCAGTTCCTTGTGTGCTAAGAGATATGCCCCTTTAAAGTTGACCCTCCAAATTGCAATTTTTGCGATTTTCGAATTTTGATACGGTTGCTCTAAAATTCGGGTTAGACCCATTTCCCACTCAATTTGACCCCACAAATAAGAATATGAAGTCAAATTTCCGAAATCATGCACGGATTTTGAGATATATGGAAATTACAATTATAGGTGTTTCCGAAGCACATTTTCGGGCATTTTTTGGGGTCGTTTCAAAAAACCAAAAATTCAAGTTGAAATCATGATAAAACCAATGGGTAATAAAGGTTTCAGGTTAATATCAGTTACCCAATAGGTTTTAAATAAAAATCTCCTTCCAAAAGCGCCCAAACAAGCTTCCAAAGTTTGAAAATAGTTAAAGTGGGGTGTTTCCCAAACTTACACTGTTCAGGTCAAAAATTACCTCCACGGATGCGGAGACCAGCACAAGAACACTCCGCGAATGCGCCACAACCTCCGCGAACGCGTAGAGCAAAACAAGGGCCCTCCGCGAACGCAAACAACCACCCTCCGTGAACGAGGAGGCCAAGGCAGCTGTCACTTGAACTCAGACATAAGCAAACACACAATGCAAACAAGTTTCTGAATGGACCCTCGTGATTCGTTTGGAACCCCGTGCACACAAACCATATATGCTACCCTACTAAATTCGACGTTCTGGACTCATTTGAACCGTTAGAATTCGAATTTGAGGTCTCCTTGACCCGAAACCCGATAAATTGCAACTAAACTAACTTAAGCCTCAACACTCAAATCAAGATCGGGACCCAACGGAGTTATCGAAATCCCATTCCAAGCATTCGATCTCTAAATGTTGACCAAAGTCAACTCTATGGCCAAAAACTCACAAGTTTCCAACTCAAGGCCTCAAATCCCCGATATAGCCCCAAATACGATTCCGTCAACTCTTCTAGACCAAATTCCACTTTTCGGAACTGATGGAATCGATGGAATCCCCGTCCGAGACCTGAAACTCCGAATTACCTCAAAAATCATATTTTTACAACTTAAGCCTTTAGAATTCAAAACTTTCCAAAAACCTTATTTTTACAAGCAACTTCACAAATACAACTTCGGATACCAATCAAACATGACTTGGGGCAACTCTCGGGAAGGGTCAAATTGTCATTTTACAGAAATATAAGTGGAAGTCTTTAAACATGACTTGGGGCAACTCTCGGGAAGGGTTATTATTTTAAAATCACTAACAGCAATATAAAGAAAGATAACATAAGTGGAAGTCTTTAAACTTAAACAATCCTGTCCAAGACTGGTTGTCACATGTACAAGCCACTAGTACATAATTCAAATGAAAATACAAGTCTCAGTGTCTTTGTATCTCAAATAGAAACAAAGCATGAATGAAAAAGGGGTCGAGAGAGATCACTTGCATCGAATAACTACCTCTCAAGTTTCCTAAAAAATCCTCGAAATAAAAAGAAGAAAGAACTGGATCACGGTCCAGGTTCGGAACCTACACAGGTGTAGAAGCAAGGGTGAGTACCAAACAACACGGTACTCAGCAAGTCAACTAACAATACAAAGCAAATCTAATAAAATACGCGAACTCCTTTTAAGCCAACTGAACCTTTATAACTACAACCTGCAAAGAAAATCAGCCCAACCTAACGGATTCCTACACACACGCCAACAGTCTCCATAATCACAGTTCAAAAACATAACTCACAACTCGCAAGTAATCACAAAGTCAATCACAAAAATCATGTTCAACACACAATAAGATGTATGAAAGTTGACGGACATGCAATGATCATGCATGCATCACAGTCGCCGATAGAAACCTCGGCATCACAATCAACAGTGCATCAACATCAACATTTACATCATTCACTTCATTATAAGTCACAAAGTCTAAGTTTCATTACCCCTTCATCACAATTTGGATCAATCGATGAGCAAATATTCCAAGTCTATTCCCATAGTTGTAATGGCCCTCAAGGTCATTTCTGTGTTAATGCGTCCTTCCTATTGTTTAGAGTGTTCTTGTAGTGACCCCAAGTCATTTATAACTTACTGGCACTAGTTTTTCGGTCGCCTGATCGTTCGTTTGGGTTTTATGCTTGTTTTCCTATTTTGGAGCTTTTGAACCTTCAAAAGTTGAATTCGGTCATAACTTAAGGTAAATGACCTCTGATTGGAGTTCTGACGGTTCTATTAGCTCTGGAGCAGTGAAATTAGGCTAGAAGCATGGCTGGCCTGAGTCCCGGGACTTCCGCTGTGATTTTGGGGCTAGTTAGCTCTTTAGCCTTCGAAATTTTGCTTAAAGTTGACTTTCATCAACATTCTTGGTAAACGCACTCGGATGAAAATTTTGTCAGCTCGATTGGTTCCGCAATGCCGAGTTTGGTCTAGAATTACCCTTCGAGAACTTCCGATCCAATTATAAGGCCTTCGGTAGAATTTGGCTAAAATGACCCATTGGTTATGGGACCCACTTTTCGTAGAAATGACCTCATATGAAAATTTTGACTGCGCCATTGAGTCTGAAATATCGAATTCGAGTGGGTAGCATATCTGGTTTACATGCACAGGGTTCCGATCGAATTCTGAGCACCTTGTCGGAGTTTTTGAATTGTCCAAAACCTAGCTGGTCCAGCTGGTCTCTGCATACACTCCATCTCTCCATGTTCACGGGATACGCTCCGTGTTCACCAAGGTGTAAGGGTGTCTACTTCAAATTCGGGGGCCAAAGACCGCGTTCACGGAGGTGTGAAGTTTTATTCTCCGCGTTCGCGGAGGTGTGAAGTTTTGTTCTCCGCGTTCGCGGATGGGACTTCGCGTTCGTGGATGGGGCTCCGCGTTCACGGAGGTTTGGAGAGCCTGAGGGAGTCTTCTCTCCGCGTTCACGGATAGGGTGTCGTGTTCACGGATGTTTGAGTCCCTTCTCTTCGTGTTCACGGGACCTTGGCTACGTTCGAGGAGCTCTGGTTGTTTTCCCTCTGCGTTCGCCGGTCCTTAGCCGCGTTCATAGAGTAGTGTCTGTTTTTCCTCTGCATTCGCGGAGGTCAGCGGGTTGTAGTGATTATATAAGTTGAGTTCGAGGTCATTTGGATGATAAATTCAAAAAAACATATCTCCCTCATCTTTTATCGGTGGTCGGATTGTGTTGGGTATACCTCGATTTTCGTGAATTCGAGGTGTAAGTTTCTATCATAGGCCTATTGTGTGAAGTTTTGCATTTCTTGTTGTTGGCTGTTTTGAACTGATCCGAGCCCAGATGGGTGTTCCATTTTTGAATACCAGTTCGGGGGAGGATTTGGGACCTCTTCACGGAGTCAATTCTGGAAAATCCAGAGCGGGTCCCACGTTCCTGATTTTGATTCCAAAATTTGTCTGTCTCCGATTTTCATGACTTTAGTGTCTAAACGACCGTATTGACGCTGTGATTCTATTTTTGATAGCATGGCAGCAAACTATGGCCGTGCGAAAGGGAAAAGCTCTGGCAGAGTGACTTGGAGCGTGCGTGATCGACTTTCTAGTAGGGTACGACTTCCCTTCTTCCTAGATTGAGCTTTAATGCGTGATTACTTGTTGACTTGTGTGAATCTGAGCTGGGTAGCTAGTATTTCTGTTCCTCTTCTCCGATTTCTTCATTTAGGATTTGGTTCTTGGACTGTTCGGGGCTAGTGTCATGCTTAGTTTTGGTTGTTGACTTTTGTCATTGATGAATTGTTGTGGTTTATCTGTTGGGTGGTTATCTGTTGTTGCATGCGTGGGTTCGGGATATTTTCTTGTGTTTTTGTTGATTGTTGTGTTGTTTTGACCTTAGGATAGGTTAGGATAGTATTGCCTTAATCCCATGTACCTGTTGACCTTAGTATGTATCCGACGTCGATTCAGATGGACTAGGTCCTTGTAGACTGGCACAGCAAACTTGGGTCTGGTAGTGTGAGCCTTAATTTACGTGGATTTGTGGCTTCTAAGATCTTCTACTCCTTCTCTTCCTATATCTGCGGTTCTGGGGTGCTGCCGGAAGACTTGTTATTACGTCAATTGATGGTTGGGTTGTATTAAGCTGGGAGCCTTCGATGGATATCCTGGTGGGAGTGCTATCCCGTGGTGTCTAGTTTCGATATGAGTTTATTGGTGGTGGCTTTGTTTGGATCGAGCTTGCTAGCTCCATCCCGAGGTTGACATTACATGGTTAAAGTCTGTTATTTCCAGCTTGAGACTGTTGAGCGAGGGCTGCTAGATCCAGTCCGAGGCTGACGTTACTCGGTTAGAGTCTTTTATTTCCAGCTTGAGACTAATGGTTTGGGTTCAAGTCCTATGATCTATTATTTACGGTTCAAGTCCATTATTTCTAGTCTGAAGCTGGCGTTACACGGTTAGAGTCCATTATTTCCAGTTAGAGACTGATGGTTTGGGTACAAGTCCCCGGTGCTATCTTTATTAGGTTCAAGGTTCTCGGTGATAAGGCTTTTGGAGTTCTATGTACCTATCGGGCTTATGGGTTCCGTCCGGGTTCTTGTTTGCCTGTGCCTGAGTGTCCCTAGCGGGTCTTATGGAGGGCCCACCTGGGTTTAATTTAGTTATTCTTAGATTTCTTTTCGCTTATCCTATTTTTATTCTGTTGACTTCTGTTGCGTTGATTCTATTTTGTATGCCTTTTTTTACCTTTCTTGCTCAGTCAGCCTATGATGCCTACTGGGTACCTGTTGTTTTGGTACTCATGCTACACTCTGCATCTATTTTTGTGATGCAGGTTCGAGCACCAGTTCTCAACGTTGAGTTCGAGCCTGCAGCGGCCTATCAAGGAGATGAGGGTGAGCACATGCCGTTTTGGGATTACTTGTCTCCTTCTCTACTTATATTTTGGCTTGTCTTTTGTTTCCGAGACAATTGTTTCTGTGGTTCACTTTTTGGACTTGTACTCTTTTTAGTAGTATTGTACTCGTGACTTCAAGTTCTTGGGAGGTTTCAGTTATGTATATAGTTTTACTTTTCGCTTCCGCTTATCTTGTGTATTCCTTGTTGTGCTTCCGCTTAGTTATGGTTTAAATTCCTATCCTAGTACCATTACTGCTAAGTTATGGGATAGAGTTTGGCTTGCTTACTGGTGCGTTGGTAGGCGCCATCACGACTCGAGAAATCGGGTCGTGACAAATCCACAGTGAGCAAAAGACATATTTATCAAGTTCACGATAACATCAGGGCTGTCATAGCATTTCATCGAGTTCACATTAAGTTCTAGTCAAGTGTTCACGTTACCAATCACAATCATAACAAGCCCTCAAGGAATTTCACAACTACACATCAAAATCGAGTTCAAGGTACAACACGCCTAATTCACAACATTAGCACACATTGTCTTTTATTAACCCCGTCGATCATTAAGGATTTGTTCATGCAATAAATCAACCCATAACCTCATTCCCATTACTCCCCAACACATACAAGAAAGGAAATTTGGAAATTCTACATGATTCACAGAGTTTTAGAAGTCCACTTGCCTTAGCAAAATCACGAACAATCAATAACTGGAGCCTTCCCTTTCTGAATATCTTCCGGAACACCACAATCTAGCCAAATTATGATTCACAATCAAATTCCGGAAAAAACAACACCAAGAACACAAAATTCAGACAAAAGGGTCAAAATGGCTCAAAAATCCGATTCCGAAAGCGGAGTTTAAATACAATTTCTTTTTACATGGAAGTGATCCTGAAAGCATTAGAAATCCATTACTGAAAACCATTTTGGAAAAGGAGTTCAAATCAGATCACAAACCCTCTTTGATTACAAATTCGGAGTTCATGCAAAACCCCCAAAATGTCACTTTAAAAACCCAAAATCCAAGTTGAAATCATCATAAAATCAATGGGTAATAAAGGTTTATGGTTAAAATCAATTACCCAATAGGTTTCACATGAAAATCTTCTTCCAAAATCGCCCAACCAAGCTTCCAAAGTTTTAAAATGGTGAAAATGAGGTGTTTCCTGAATTTACACTATTCAGGTAAAAAATGACCTCTGTGAATGCAGCCCACTTGGCCCGCGAATGCAGAGACCAGCACAACAACACTCCGCGAACGCGGAGACCAAAACAAGTGCCCTCCGCGAATGCAGAGGCCAAGGCAACAGGGGACCCTCTACGAACGGGGGCAACTACCCTCCGCAAACGCGGAGGCCAAAGGAGTTGGCACCAGAACTCAGACATCAGCAAACACACAATGCAAACAAGTCTCTGAATGGACCCTCGGGATTCATTCGGAACCCCGTGTACACAAACGATATATGCTACCCTACTAAATTCGACGTTCCAAACTCAATGGAACAGTCGGAGTTTCAATTCGAGGTCTCCTTGACTCGGAACCCGATAAAGCGCAACTAAACTACTTTAAGGGTCAAAAACTCAAATCAAGCTCGGGACCTCTACAAATTCAACCAAGGCTACTTCTAGGCTTAAAATCATCCCTCGAATCCAACGGAGCTGTCAGAATCCAATTCCGAGCATCCGATCTGTGAATGTTGACCAAAGTCAACTCTATGGCCAAAACCTCACTAGTTTCCAGCTCAAGGCTTCAAATCTCCGATATTGCCCCAAATCTGACTCCGTCAACACTCCTACATCAAATTCCACATTCTAAAGCTGATGGGATCGACGGAATCCCCGTCTGAGACCCGAAACTCTGAATTACCTCAAAAACCATATTTTTACAACTTAAGCTTTTAGAATTAAAAACTTTCAAAAAACCTTATTTTAACAAGCAACTTCACAAAACCAACTTCAGATACCAATCAAACATAACTTGGGGCAACTCTCGGTTCCGGTAAAATGGTCATTTCACAAAAATTACCAAAAATAACTTTCAAGGTCATTATAGGTAAGAAATATTTCAATAAGATAATTTATTTATTTTCTCAAATGCTTATATATCTTATAGAGTTCCTATAATAATTGGCTTAGTTAGAAGAATTAAAAAAATAATTAAAACTATTAAAAATTCTTACTTAAGATCAACAACATCTACAGAGAAATTGAAAGCAGTATTCTATTAATTGATAAGGTATTATTAGGAGAAATCGATTATAAACAAATTTTATTTATAGTTTTACATCTCAAAAAGGTATAGAAATAAATTTCAAATATAGAATATACAAAATTCTTTTTTTTTCTTTAAGGCCTCATTTGGAAGTCTTGCTTTAGTCAACCATGTACATTGTGCCGCCTTTGGGTAGAGGTAAGGTTTGCATATATGGAATGCTCTCTAAATCTCACTCGCAGGATAGATTACACTGGTTATATACGTTGTGTTCTAACAAAAATTTTGAAATCCCAAGAAAGACTTCAAAAGTTTGAAGAACATAAAAATTTGTTTCTAGTTGGTTGACATACTCTACCAATATAGACATGTCGTGTTTAATAGAAAATATGACTAAAAGGGTTGTAGTGTTGGCTAAGGGACACGTTTGAATTATTTGGATACGATAATGACTATCCTCCTAAGAACTTTTGTACATCACATATTTCCAATCATTTTTTAGGATCCAGCATGGGTATGGTAGAAGTTTTGGAGAGTTGAGCAACATAGGTTGCCATTACTTGATTTCACATTGTAACTAAATGTAGAACTTGTAGGCCAAGGATGGACTTGCTTCCGAAATGTCGAGTTTGGGTCTAGAAGAACCTTCGGTGTGGAATCCGACACTTCCGAGCTCATTCCGAGCGCTACTAAAAATAAACTATTTTCCGATTATAACTGCCGACTACAAATGTGCAATCGGTATTTTAGATATTTTTTTGACTACCGTAATCGGCAAATTAAGATTTATATTTTTCTAATTTTTTCAATTTTACTCGACCATGATTTCGACAACTGAAGTCATAAAAGTTTGTGAAATGAAGTCAGCAGAATAATTGAAAAGTTACAGATTACAGTAGTCGAAAACTTATTAAAATAATCTTTAAAATATTATTAAATGACGACTACTATAGTCGGACATTTTCCAATATTTTTTAGTTTAAAATTAATTTTATTTTTCGACTACCATAATTGTTATTATTTTAAAATCACTAACTCTTTTATTAGAAAATCAAGTTGCTGCTCAAAATTTTCCTTCAAAGGAAGATGGGAATGGGGGTGGTGTTTTTTAGGAACCTCAATTTGATCCTTCAAACACTCTTGAATTCATCAAATCACGTGCTTGGGTACTGAGAATTATCTATAGGCCTTTTACAGTTGAATAGGCCATAAGCAATTTCCTTTCTACAAACACAGGCCAACAAATAATTTGATATCAGTAAGCAAGGATGAAGATCTGGACAAGCTGTCTAGTGGTGATAGTATCCTTAAGAGCTGTAGAAGTGGTCCTGATGATTGTAATGACCGAGATGGGGTTGTCTGGCTCATTGGAATCTCCTAGAGCATGATATCCGGTTCACAGCAGATTGCGAATGAAAATGCTGGTGGAAAATTTGAAAAAGGTTTTGAGTTGCGAGAATGAAAGAAGAGCTAGTATACATGTCATATCCTTATGTAAATAGTTGGGCCTCCCGTAAGAATTCACTTGGCCAGGGAGAAGATGAAACTGAAGATTGTAAGGAAGTTACTCCTGGAGGAGTAAAGAGCTCCTCCAATCTATCAACGGTCTCCACTCCAATTGGTAACAGCAGTAACAAGACCTCACTAAGGAAATCTATTATTTAAAAGGAAGAGTGAAAGAACTTGGTCCCAGTGATAAATAGAAAAAACTACCTCTATGGACAAAGAAGTTTCTGATCAAACCTCTGTCTAGTTTTTGGGAACTCCGTCTCAAGTGGGTTCCTAAATCTAACAAGTAATTCTTCATTTGCAAATGAGAGGAAGCAGTCAGTGCTGGTTCATGGACAACGGTTGTTCAGAACACATGACTGGAGAAACTTAGAACTTCCTCTCTCTAGAGGCACATAAGGGTGGAGCTGTGTCGTTTGGAAATGGAACGAAAGGCTTCATTCTCGGTATAGGAAAGATTGAGAAGTCAATGGAGCAGGCCATAGAAGACGTGTACTATGTAAATGGGCTGAAGTACAATCTACTCAGTGTGTCTCAAATCTGTGGGATATGAAGTTAGCTTCTTGTCAAACAAGTGTATTGTTACAAATCTTGCGTCCAAAGAAGTGATTTTGACTGCAAAAAGGGTCAATAACATGTATGTTGCTGACTTGGACTCAATACGTGGAGTAAATCTTACATGTCTCAGTGCTCAAAAAGATCATGTTGATCTGTGGCATAGAAGATTGGGGCATATTAGCGCTCACTTTTGAGCAAGCTTTTATCAGGGGACTTGGTCCAGGGTTTGCCTAAGCTAAATTTGGTAGACAACAAGGTGTGTGATGCGGTGTCAAAGGAAAATAAACCAGAACTTCCTTTTAACAGAAGAAGGTGTAAGCACAACCATGCCATTGGAACTTCTTCACATGGATTTGTGTGGTCCTGTGAGAATCCAAAGCAGAGGAGGAAAGAAATACATCCTGGTGATAGTTGACGACTTCTAAAGGTTCACTTACACAATGTTCTTAAGAAGCAAGGATGAAGCAGTAGGAGTTGTGATTGTTTTTGCAAAAAGGATCAAAACAAAACTTAACTGCAGGATTGCAGGGATCAGGTCGGATCATGGCACCGAGTTTGAAAATTCTCCGATTGAAGATTTTTGTGCAAAATCTGGGATAAGTCACAACTTCTCTGTTCCCAGAACTCCTCAGCAAAATGGAGTAGTCGAAAGGAAAAATAGAACACTGGTGGATATTGCAAGGACTATGCTGATTGATTCAAATCTTGCGAAGAATATCTGGGTAGAGGCAGTCAATACAGCCTGCTATGTGACTAACAGATGTCTCATCAGATCCATTCTAAAGAAAACACCTTATGAGTTGCTGAACAAAAGAAAACCTAACCTTAATTATCTCTGAGCTTTTGGTTGTAAATGATTTGTACTCAACAATGGTAAAGATGACTTGGGTAAGTTTGATCCTAAAAGTGACGAAGGAATTTTTGTGGGGTAGTCTCTAACAAGCAAGGCGTATAGAGTCTTCAACAAAAGAACTCTATGTGTTGAAGAAAGTGTTCATGTGATCTTTGATGAATCGGGTGAAGTTGAAAGCATGAAGAACAGAGATGAAGCAGAAATTGAGGCGCTCATGCAAGTGCAGAGAGACAACCTACCTTCTTAGAATGTCACCAGTGACTTGCATCAGATCACAGATAAAGGGGATGTTGAGGAGGGACCTGGTCACTCAGAAAATCCAAACATCACTGAGCAGTTAGCAAATGAGGAAGCAAACTCTGATGAGGATGAATGAGCAGCAGAACCAGTAGCTGAATCTTAAAAGAGGTAAGCGTGGAAACTTCAATCATCTCATCCTTTGGACAATCTAGTTTCCCCACTGGACTCCGGAATGCAAACCAGATCAAAACCCGAAATCTTATAGTATTCTCTGCTTTCATATCCACTATTGAACCAAAGAGCATAAAACAAGCAATCAAGGATGCAAATTGGATCAACTCGGTGCAAGAGGAGCTTCATCAATTTGAAAGAAATCAAGTGTGGCATCTGGTTCCCCTACCTTTTGATAGAACTGTGATAAGGACCAGGTGGGTGTTTAGAAATAAGCTGGATGAAGAAGGTACCATCACCAGAAACAAATCCAGTCTTGTTGTGCAGGGCTTCAATCAAGAAGAAGGAATTGATTATGAAAAGACCTTTGCTCGAGTCCCACGGATGGAAGCCATCAAAATTCTGATTGCGTTCGCCTCATACTTGGAGTTCAAGCTCTTTCAAATGGATGTGAACAATTCTTTCTTGAATAGATATCTGAAGGAAGAGGTTTATGTCTAACGAGCACTTGGATTTGAGGATATTGATCTACCTAACCATGTACTAAAGCTGGACAAAGCATTATATGGTTTAAGGCAGGCACCTAGTGCATGGTATGAGAGACTTTCTAAGTTTCTTCTTCAAAATGGGTTCAAGAGAGGAAAAATTGATAGCACTCTCTTCTTGAAATCAAGCGGGAAGGAACTTCTGATCGTACAAGTTTATGTTGATGATATAATCTTTGGAGCCACCACATAATCGTTGTGAAAAGATTTTGCTGCCTTCAGGTAAAGCAGACACCTCATGGCATCTCCATTTACCAAGAAAAATACATCAAGGAGCTTCTTGCAAAGTTTAATATGTTGGATGCCAAGACAATTGACACTCCCATGGGAACAAGCTCCAAGCTTGATACTGATGAATCAGGGACTTAAGTAATGGAAACAATGTATAGAGAAATCATAGGATCTCTTCTTTATCTCGCCGCCAGCAGATCAGACATTGTGTTTAGTTTGGGTATGTCTGATAGATTCCAGGTGTGTCCTAAGGAATCTCATTTGAAAGTAGCAAAGCGTATCTTGAGATATCTGAAGGGAACTCAGGACCTGGTCCTATTGTATCCATCTGGAGACTCGTTCAATCTAATAGTATATGCTGATGCAGATTATGAAGGGTACCTGGTCGACAGGAAAAGTACCTCTGTCAAGGTGCACTTTCTTGGATCCTCCTTAATCTCACGGGGAACAAAGAAGAAAAACTTGGTGGGTCTGTCTATAGTTGAAGCGGAGTACGTTGCTGCAGCCCCGTGTTGTGTACATATATTGTGGATTAAGCAACAATTGAAAGATTTTGGAACAATTTCAGACATCATTCCTCTCATGTGTGATAACACAAGTGCTTTGAACTTGGCCAAGAACCCGGTTTAACATAAACGAACCAAACACATTGACATACGACATCACTTCCTAAGAGACAATGTGGAGAAAGGAAATGTTGTTGTGAGATTATGCAAGACGGAGGATCAAATTGCTGACATATTCACCAAGCCCTTGAGCAAAGAGCAGTTTATAAAAAAACAGGCTCAAATTGGGGATGCTGAATCCCAGCTGATCACCTTGATGGCGCTATCATTGATCTACCTATTGAGTATGATTGGGGAGCAGGTATATATGCTTTAAATTTTTGAAATTGCATATGAATTCATAAATTGTACCTTCTGTAGGTATACATTCATGGGGCACTGGAAAAAATGCAAGTCTAAAACATACAGAACAGGGAAAATGGTTTAAAATTATAAAGCAGGACCCGGTATTTGCTCTCTGGTTAGTAGCACCTAACTATGCTAAAATATTTATTGCAAACGGTCACTTTCCATGTGTCATCATCTCCTAACCCACTATAAAGACACGTTTTTTCACCTCTGAAACTCAAAGGTCATCTCTTTCCAGGGACCCGCTTCCCTCTTTAAATGTAACATCTTCTCGGAGATGATCTATAGACAGAGCTCTCTTAGGAGTCTAATCAAACATAGTCTTTGGTGGCCTTGATGCTTGATCTGGAGACTTGCATTCAACCTCACCAGAATGGGTTATGGTTATTTTTTTAACTGGGTGTTTACTAATTTTCAAATTCCCCTTGGTAATGTCTTTCCATGAACGGTCAAGCAAAGTTTTTCGATATCCACTCTCACTGAGTGTGAATGCATGGAAGGGAAGGTCAAGTCCAACTCTCAGGTTTCCGAACTATTGGAACAACAAGCCCTATTTAAACAAGAAATGGAAGACCTCACCAGCACACTTGCTGCTAAGGAATTGAAAATCACTTGACTTCAGGGTATACTTCAGAGGGAACGTTCTCAAGGGTCAGGGGCTAGTTCTAATTTGCAACGGGAAGTTGAACTTTTAAAATGGGAGAATTCCACTCTGGTTCAGAAAAATGCCTCACTGAATGCTGATGTTCAATCCCTTACCAAGCAACTTTTCCAGGTTCACTCTGAGGCAAATGCACGTGTGGATGCCCTGCTGTAGTCCTTTGCTCCTCCACCCCCTCCGTCCTAAATGACCTTATCCCTGGCTATTCTTGTGCTTTCCGTCCAGTGGATTGTGACTTTTTTCTGTATTTATTTTGATAGACAGTTTTGTGATGCTCTTTCTATTATCTGGTCGTTGCTCTGTTTCCCTGTTACGTCTTCCTTTTCTAATGCAACTTTGCACCTCGTCTGTGTTGCTCTTGGCTTTGAATTCATTGCGCTTTTCAAATTACTTATTGTGTATGTTTACTGCTATTACCTTTTTATGATGTCAAAAGGGGGAAATGGCATGGGCGATAGGGGGAAAGGCGATTAGTGAGATTAATGTAATATCAATGTTATCATTATTGTTATCTTGTTACATAGTGACAGGGGGAAGGGTTTCTGTGTGGTATGGTTTTCTATGCTTGTGCAGTTTTGTGACAGGGGGAAGATCGCTAATAGTCATGTTTGTTTGTCATCATCAAAAAGGGGGAAAATGTTGCAACATGAAGGTTTTGATGAGCGAAACAAACGCTGGGACCTGGTCTCAGAAGTTAATGTCTTGGTGCAGAGAAATTGGCTAACAACTATACACTGTCACCACTGGCGAGTTGGTGAGAGATCAGTGTACTGCTCCAATTAGAATGCTTTAGGTTGCTTTGTCCAGAGGATATTCCATTCTCACTTTGACATAAATCAACCTAGGCACCTCATTTGATACTCATTCAGAAAGAGAGAGAATTAGAGCATTCAAAATCAAGAACAACTCAAGTCTAGCACAGCCTCCGAGGGACCTGATAAGAGTTGTTGCTTTACATTTCTGAGTCTTGTAACATTTTAGTGAAATCATTGTATCTGATTTATTTCTAACAATATGAAGAAATAAATCCTGCACTAGTTATTGTTGTGGAGTGGGCTTGTTGTACTTACTTTGAGTTTACTAAGTTAGTTGGTCTTGAACTCCAAATCGAAAAGATTTAGTTGATTTAGTGGGCAATAGAGGTATTGCTTTGGCTCATGTCCATAATAGAGTTATTACGGGTGGTGTGATTAAGAATTGAATCCGTGTATGAGCAGTGAAATATGTATGTCACTTGTTGCTTGAAGATAGTGAATGTAGTTCTAACTCTTTTCCAATAGGTCGTTTTTTTTCTCCCTTGAGCAAGGAAGTTTCCACGTAAAATTCCTTGTCTTTTTACTTTTGTTCATCAGCATTTTTTGTTTTTGTGCCTAGCTTTAACCTGGTCCTTCTGTACACTGTGAAAGTTTACGGTTCATCAGATATAAATGATAAGTCAAAAGGTATACACAGAGAGAAGCATCTGACCTTCATGGGTACATCTTACTATCTACAATCTTATGGACAAATAGAGGTGGTTAACAAATGCTTGGAATCATAATTACGATGCTTTGTTATGGAGCAGCCTCGTACGTGTGGTCATTATTTACCATGGGCAGAGTTTTCTTTTAACACGGGCTTCCACTCATCCTCAGAAACTACACCTTTCAAGGTTGTTTATGGTAGAGACCCTTCATCCATTTCTCCTTTTGTTCATGGAGAAACACGCATTGCTGAACTTAAAGAACAACTGTTGAATCGTGATGCTATGCTGAAACTTTACAAGGATAACATTTAAAAGGCTCAAACTCGAATGAAACAACAAGTTAATTCTCATCGTCGAGATGTTACCTTTTAAGTTAGAGATTCTGTCTTTCTACGTGTTCAGCCTTACCGTCAACGTTCTTTGGCTCATCGCAGGTGCAAAAAATTTTCACCTCAAATTTTCGGACCATATAAAATTGTACGATGTGTTGGACTTGTAGCATATGAACTGGAGCTTCCTGCTTCCTCCAAAGTCCATCTGATTTTTCATGTATCTTTGCTCCATCCAGCTCATGGTCAACAAGTTGTTATACCACCAGCCCCTCTTCCTCTTACCGAAGATTGGGAACTTGCCATATCTCCTGCCAAGATTCTTGCACATCGATGGGTCAAAGAAGCTGGTGCTTCTTCTTTTGATATGCTAGTTCAATGGGTTGACCGTCCGCTTGAAGAAGCTAGTTGGGAAAACTATGATCTCATTGTAGATCAGTTTCCTTCTATTCGCCTTGAGGACAAGGTGACTTTTCAGGGGGATGCACTGATAAGAATGCTCCTGTACTGACTTACTCCAGAAGAAAACCTTTACGAGCAGAATGTGGAGATAATATATCTTAAATTCTTTATTTTAAATAGGATAAATTATATAAGTAGTAATTATCTATAGTAGTTATAAGTAGAAGTTACTACCAGCAGCAGTTACTTACAGCAGTAACTGATTGTTTCTATCTCTATCTATTAGGCGTTATCTATAAATATGTATATTTAGGAGAATTCTGTAAAAGGAAAAAAATATTATATTGTCTTTGTATCTAGAGATTTGTTCACTCCATACGGACATAGTTATTGGTTAATGTAGTGTTTAAGATTCTTGCACTTTATTTAACCAGTAAAGTTTTATTTTCAACCCGTTTCATCTTAGTTTCTATCAGGAACACTCCTAAATTTAAGCAGAAATGTGAGCGAGCGAAGCCAGCTCGGGCCTCCATAAAGAGTGGATCTTTACACACCAGAGGATCTATGAGTTCCAAAGCCCACAGAGAAAAAATGGTAATTTTTTTAATTGACTTTCCTTACTTTTAACTAAATGTCATTGAACTTTATTTAACTTTTATTTATTTAATTTTCAGACAAAGTTAAAA